>OX326961.1:25938179-27138179 GCA_946800325.1 Luzula sylvatica | reverse complement strand
CGAATGACGCAAGAGGCGGCCAAAATTTGGGATGTGAAATGGCTAGCCACAATTTGGTCTCTTTGACGAGAACGGAACAATCGAATCTTCCAAAAAAAAGGAATAATGCATTTACTAGTGTTAGAGTGTATCAAAGATTTAATTTTCAAATGGAATAGCCATTGTTAGAGCCGATGTAAGGTGTGAAGTGTTAATTCCGAGTTATTTTTTTAACTCGTTACAAACTTGTACATTTGTAGACGAACTTTTTATTTTTTAATGAAAAAAAATGATCGGATCGGACGCGTATCGCGCTTGCCGCTCCTTCCAAAAAAAAAAAAAATAGCAAGATTGTGTTGCCAAAGCATACTCTCTCGATTATTTCCCTCTCATGGCCAATTATTCTTCTAAAAACCAAGACAACACCATTTCCAAACCTCAACAAGAAGATGATCTCATATTGAGAGACTTGAGGCTCGGCCATCAATTTTTTCTTCCAATTGAAGAATTAGATCCTCCGTATAAAGACATAATCCTCTCTCTTCCACAAGAGAAACGTTGGCTCGGGTTATTTCTCCGCCAATATCAGGGATTTTGGCAATTAGAAGGTGGCCTCTCTGACCTCATCTCTTTGCAAAAGTTGTTTCAACCTCGTTCTAGTGATATATTCGTCGCAAGTTTTCCAAAATGTGGCACGACTTGGCTGAAAGCCATAATCTTTGCCATAGTAAATCGGAATAGGTACGATTTTGTATCGCATCCTCTTTTAAGACTTAATCCTCATGATTGTGTTAAGTTCATCGAAATGATGTTCTCCGAGGGTAATCAAACTTATTTCGAAAGCCTTCCTTCTCCAAGGGTTCTTTCCCATCACGTACCTTATTCGCTACTCCCAAATACTATGAAAGCATCTGAGTGTAAAATAGTATACATATGTCGAGACCCGAAAGACTGTTTAGTCTCTTATTGGCACATGGCCAAGATGTCTTTCGCTAGAGATCAGCCATTTTCATTTTCACAAGCTTTCGAATTATTTTGCGAGGGTCGAGTAGCAGCCGGACCGATATGGGAACATGTGCTGGAATATTGGAACGAGAGTTTAAAGAGACCTCAAAAGATATTGTTCTTAAAATACGAGGATTTGTTACTGAATCCACTTGGGTGGGCGAAAAAAATAGCGGATTTCTTAGGATACTCGTTCTCTAAGGAGGAGGAAATGTTTGGAATACCAAAGAAAATCATAGAACTTTGCAGTTTTAAGAGCCTGACTAGTTTAGATGTCAATAAAAAGAAAGATGAAAATGAAAATTTAACGGAGATGAATCATATATTTTTTCGCAAAGGAGAGATAGGGGATTGGAGGAATCATATGAGTTTCGAGATGGCGGAGAGATTGGATGTGATTACTAAACAAAAGATGGAAGGATCTGGCTTCGGCTTCGCGCATTCAACCATTGATTATTGAATCCTTATTTTGCATTAGCGTGATTTGGTATTATGTATCTGCGTTATAATTAGTTAAATTAGTCAATCGTGTGAAGTCTTTTATGTTTGATTTTTTGTAATTTGTCATCGATTCAGTACATTTATAATTGTATTTGTGTATGTGTTTTGATTATTATGATGGGAAATTGGTAAGCATGTTGTATTGACCATGGTTCGTAATATCGGCCGAGTAAAAAAAAAACTCGGCCGAGTCAAGTCGGACTCGGTCTGACCCCTCATTTCGCTGTCGAGTGGCAGATTTTTCGCTGTCGAGTGGCCGATTTTTTTTTCACAAAAAGTTGTTTCAAAATTGGTTGAATTAGAAGAAGAAGATTAGATAAATAAAACGTTAAAGAAGATGATCTCATTGCACGAAAATCTCAAAAAACAGAGACAAATCAAAGACAAATGACAGCTTACTTCATCCGTGAAGAAAGAAGCTTAGTTCATCCATGGAGAAAGAGAGGACGGGGAAGACGAAATGGTGAGGGAAACGAAACAGAAACAATAAAGGATAATTATACCATATGCAGTTACCCTTACGGCTCACGAGAAATTATACACCAACAGACTTAAAACTAAGAAAAAGTACGTGTTTTCCAAGGCAGGTTTTTGGTCAAAAGAGAAAATGGAATTACCTATGTTTTCATTTTTCAAATTTAAATCGCCTAAATAAACTTATTTTTCAAATGTACCTATGCTTCTGGTCAATTAATCGTTAAATACAGTGTATTTTTCTTTGTTAATTATCGTGTTAATTAATATTTAATTGATGATATAGAGGGTGTTGGAGAAATTTGAGGGACATGATATAAATTTTTTTTTTAGGTACAAGAATGAGAAATGTGAATAATCCTCCATTTTAATAAAATAATAATAATAATAATAATAATAATAATAATAATAATAATAATAGAATGTTGATTGTTCATGAATTATGTAGTAGAGTTTTGATTGTTCATATTTTTTAATTTGTACATGTCTTCATTTTGTATTGTTGTATTTTTTGAATTGTCACATAAACAATAGTTATAGTATTGTTTTTAATGTAATAATTTGAGTTTTATAAGTTGAATATGTTCATATCATGTTTATGAATGTCTATTAATTTTTAGCTATTTTTTTATTTTTTCCGATTTCTTTATCAACAGTCTGATTTTTTTTTCCGACTCGGCCGAGTCTGGTCCGAATCGACCGAGTCTGATTTTTTTTGATATATTCATAGTTTACAGCTTCGTAAATTAGTGCATATAAATCTCAAGCATTATCTTTAGCACAATCGTATGCGACTGTGACCGGAACAGGCAACTACTACCAGTATGCGAACGTGCCATATTTGTTGACTGGTACCAAATTCCATAACGTGTTCCTTCACGTTTTATTTCACCATTATATAACAATTATAAAATTTTCAAAGATAAATACGAAGATATATACACTATAAAACATAAATGTAGTTTGTATCGAAGTTGTACGAAAAGACCCATTGTGTGATCCGAAGAAGCCATGCCAAAAAATTATCTTGTCATGAGTAGAGATGGTAATCGGAAAGGGTCGGATTATTTCGGGTTCGAATCGTTTCGGTTTGCGAATTGTTTGGGTCATCGGATCATTCGGGTCGCGGGTCGTTCGGGTCGCGGGTCATTCGGATTTGGATCGTTTCGGGTTCAGATCATTCGGTTTCGGATTGTTTCGGTTTCCGGGTCATTCGGTTTCGGGCCGTTTCGTTTTCGGGTAATTCGGTTTCGGATCGTTTCGATTTTCGGGTCATTCGGGTCTTGATTATTTCGATTTCCGGGTCATTCGACATTCGCAAACTTTGATTTCTAATCATTTTGTTTTCCGAAAATTTAACTTTTGGGTCATTCGGGATTTATTTTATTGATTTCGAGACATTTTAGCAATAATATATTAATTTTCGGGTCATTCGGGTCGTAAGTTTCCGATTATTCGGATCATGAGTTTCGGGTAAGTTCGTGTTTCGGATCGTTCGGATTTCGGATCATTCGGTTTCAGATCGTTTTTGGGTTCGGGTTATTCGGTTTCGGTCCCATTTCGGGTTCGGATCATTCGGTTTCGGGTCGTTGACTTTCCAACACTTTTTTTGTTCGGATCGGGTTCGGATCCGGACGGGTCGGATCATTTTTTCGGGTCGGATCACATTTGGCCTGCTCTAGTCATGAGAGCATCGGCTTTATATATATCAAACTCGGAGTACATATTCAAAATTCGAAATGCAAATGATATTCGTTAGTATTTTTTTTTAACATATACACTTCTAAAAATTAGTATATTTATAATTTCATATACTAACTTAAATGTACTTTCCGTTTTAAATAGCATTATTCTATCTTGTGTATATTTTTTGGTGAATTCCCTCTCTCTGATTGATCCACGTAAGCTGCTTTCTCACATTTTTTTGCTTGATTTGTTGTGTTTGTTGTCTGTGTGGTATGTGTGGTTTGTCAGCGTCTTCTAATCTTCACCATTGGATCATATCTATTATCGAAATATGACGGTAACCCTTTGAATACGTCCGGTTCTCATGGACCTAATCATGTCATTCTGTTGTGATTTGCATGAGCCGAGTGTATACAATTTATTCTCCTTTCTCCTCATTTATAAACAAATCTCCTACTCTCTCTCCTCATTCACGACCTATCCACCCAAAAGAGCGAAAGAGACGAATCTGATGGAAACCCTAGCCACAGAAAATCGTGGCGGAACGCCGGCGACGAAGCCAAACGAACCGCAAGGGGCCTCCAAAGGCGAGCGAAGGGAGAGCGGTGTCCGAATCGTGGCGACGAAGAGAAAAAAAACGTCCTTACATTCCTGCGGAAACCCTAACTGGACTAAATCGTGCGTTCAAGGCAGATTTCTTCTTGCCGTTCAAGCCAACTGTCCACGGTGGCTTCTCCGTTGTGCCCTGCAAGCACAGTCAGGTATGATGTTTTTTCTCCAATTTTGAGTTTTTTCGGCTAATTGTATATGTTGTGTATTTGTAGCAATGTTACAGAAATCGCTACGCGCTAGTCGGGCGGACGGACACCGTCTAGAGCCTAGAGGGATTAATCGGGGATTAATCGGATCTAGGCGGATTTGTAATTTTACATAGTTTTTGTCATATTTTTTAATTTTTATATATTATAATTTGTGCTAAAACTTTTTATACTAAAAATAATGTATATGGATTTTATTTAAGACAACGTCCAAACCAATCATAACATGAAATCTACAACATAACATTAACACCTATGTTGCTCGGATACGCCGATACGGCGATACGACAATTTAACATATGATTTAGGATACGATACGCGTATCGGATACGGATAGATTTTGATTTTTCGGAGTATCCGCGCAACATAGAATTTAACACAAATCCAAATAACCACAAAATAAAGTAACTAAAAATAGAAAGAAGAAAAGGGAAAAAGAAAAAGAGAAGGGTGCAGATCTTAAAAAATAAAATTAAAAAAAAATTAAGTGGGGTGGGCCTAGCTAGACGGAATTATTCGGCGCCTAGGCGGTATCTAGGCGGGCCTAGACGGAATTCCGCCTAGCCAGAAACGATTAGGCTAAACCTAGGCGTTTGGTCGGCGCTTAGCGCCTAGGCGGCCGCCTAGGCCGATTTTTGGAACCTTGATTTGTAGACCATGTGGGATGATTTCAATCGGTTGCCCCTCTCAGATATGTCCTCTCAAATTCTATGTTGTGTATATTTTTTGCTGAATTCAGTCGCTCCGATTGTTACTGTCTTCTCATTGGTCGATCTTTCCTCAGATTTCGTGTTCCATACTGAGTATGCGGGTAAATGAAATAGTTGCCTCGGATTTCGTGTTCTCGATTGAGTACGTGGGGAATTGAAATGGTTGCCTCGGTCCGTGCTTTGTTCTCTGTGTGGTTAGTATTATTTGTTACTGTCTTCTCATTGGTCGATCTTTCCTCAAATTTCGTGTTCTATATTGAGGATGCGGGTAAATGAATAGTTGCCTCGGATTCCGTGCTCTCGATTGAGTATGCGGGGAATTGAAATGGTTGTCTCGGTCCGCTAGTGGATTTTTTGTGGCTTATTTTCTGCAGTTTTGTTCCGAATACAGAAATTGAGTCGATTTCCTCGGGTTCCATGTTCCATGTTGAGTACGCGGGGAATTGAAACAGTTGCATCAGATTGTTGCCTCGAATTCCGTGTTCTCGACTGAGTATGCGGGGAATTGAAAAAGTTGCCTGGGTAACGTGTGCTGGATTGATTGGATTGAGTATGCCGGAAATCGAAAAGGTTGCCTCGGTATGTATGCTCGATTGAGTATGCCAGGAATTGAAAAGGTTGCGTCGGTCCGTGTGCTCGATTCAGTACGCAGGGAATTGAAATGGTTGTCTCGGTGTGTGTGTGTGTGTGTGTGTGTGTGTGTGTGTGTGTGTATGTGTGTGTGTGTGTGTGTGTGCAGAGAATTGAATTGCATCGGTATGTGTGCTGAGTTCAGTATGCGGGGAATTGAAATGGTTGCTTGTGTGCTGGATTGAGTACGCGGGAAATTGAAATGCTTGCCTCGGACTCCGTGCGTTGAATTGAGTATGCGGGGAAATGAAATGGTTGCCTCCATTCAGGGCCGGTCCATAGTTTTCAAGTACCCGAAGCCAAATTGAAAAGTGGACCCGTAAATTAATTAACTTACTAAAAAATATCAAATATATAATTCAAAAATTATTACATTACTTTTACCTTAAAAAAATTAAATACATAAATCCAAAACAACATACTATTATAAAATTTAACATAAATATTAATTTTCTAGCATTTTTCGAAAATAAAGTATCATAAAAGTTGATATATATTTTAGTATAGCGGAATCACTATAAATTTTTTTTGTAAATGGCCACATAAAAGTTGTCTCTAGTGGTGTTCATTCGGTCGTTGAACCGAATAAACCGAATCGAATAAAATTCGAGCCGAACCGAACCGCTTAACACTTGAACTGATTAAAAACCGACCCGAATAAACCGAAATGTTATTCGATTTATTCAGTTGAACCGAATAAGAAACATTATAATTTTAAAATAAAAAAAATACTAAAATTTTTTATATTTTATTTATCAAAAAAATATAAATTAATATTATAAAATATACCTATATTAATTTATATGATTATTATATGATTTTTGTTATATTTAAACATTAACATATTAAAAAATATATAAAAATGAGAAGATTGGACTGTTAAATATAAACATTAACAACTTGTCTCTGATATGTTGTTACTTTGATTTTTATTTGGGCTCAAAATATGATGATTGAGATGTTGATCTGATCTTTTTTTACTTTCCCGGTTTGTGTAACTCTTTAATAGTCCCACATGGGTTAAATTCATGATGTGTTACTTAATGTTTTCTTATATAAGGATCATTCATGTTACCCTTAGTCTACACATAATGACTCTCTATGCTTTTGAAGAAGTGCAGACTTCTGTATATAAAAAATAGTACATTACTCATGTATGTATATGTATATTGAAAAAAATATTGGACCCCTAAAAAAATTGGACCCGAATCCTTGGCTTCGCTGGCCTTATTGATGGGCCGGGCCTGCCTCCATTTTAGTGCTGGATTGAGTTTGGATTGGTTGCCTCGGTTCACGTGTTTTGCGTTGATTGCATAAACGAATTGGCTATGTTGCCTCGGGTCATGTCTCTCTATTATGTTCTCCTTTATTTACAATGTTTTTCGTGCTTTCAATTATTTGTTTTCCTCTCATCTCTAATTCTCTTATTCCTCCTGGATTTTGTTTGGCTTTCATCAATGATTTCTTTTTTCGACTTCCTCATTACTCCTCCTGGATTTAATTTGGCTTTTTGATCGATGATGATTCTCCCAAAAAAAAAAGAACGAATATGACTATATGGGTTATCTGAGATCAATAAGAAAAACACCGAACACAGTTTTGAATGTAATTTGAAGCAAGAAATCAACGAAATCAAAAACACCGAATGTATACTTTTCAATGAACAAGCTTTATGATGTATTTTGAAGGAAATCAAGTATCAAAATCGAAAGACGAACATTCAAACATGAAAAACGAAAGACAAATATGACCTATAATATAAACATGAATACAAGGACAAGATATTAATAGAATTAAAAATGCAATTAAGAGCATGAAAAAGAAAAAAGAAAAAAGATGAATAACGAAAACAAAAATAAGAAACCCAAAATAACAAGACGAATCAAAATGGAAATCAAAATACATTAATACATGACTGTTACACAACAAGATAAATACAAGTTTAAATTACAAACACAAACACGAAGCATGCACAAAATAAGATATACAAAACAAAAATGAATATCCGTACTAATTTCTGGTTCAACAAAAATTTCATATCATAATAAAAAATGGAAATACAATTAGACCATAAAATGCGAAAACATAAATATATATAAAAAAATAGTGACATGTATACGAGTATGAAACTTTATTAAAAAAGCAAATATGAAATACAACTACACAGCCGAAATGAAAAAAACAATACACAATTACGAATACATACATGCATGAATACTCCATTGATCCCCAAACTACAAATGGTACAGAAATATTCATAACAATGTTGGTTCGAACAACGCAATAAGACGACCAAATTACAAGGATAATTAGATCCAAAAATCCAAAAACATGTACATAGATGAACTAAATATAATAGTCGACAAAATATAAATACCAAAACCAGTGTAGCGACTCACAAAGATTTTGTTTTGCATAATTACAATTAATAAGACCAAACATTGAATCAATCGCTTTTTTTACATGACCAATGTCCGATCATTTTTACGCGATTATACAATATAGCACACGTAACGGAATAACATTTAATACACTTAGCAATACACTTATGTCATGTGGCATTTGTATCTGAGTCAAAGACGAAACGTAAAGTGTGAAATAACAAAAACTAACGACAATAATACTAACAACACATGATGCAAACACGAATACAAGTACAAAAAAACAGATAGAAATCTGAAATGTGAAAGATTGAAACATTGAAACATTAATAGACGTATGTGCATGAACACAATGACAAATACATGCACAAATACGAAACAAAAAACAAATACAAACACCATTATGATGTTCTCTATGCTGAAACGTACATTCTTTCCTTCAAGTCTACCAAAATAATGATGTACCGAGGTGAGCAAACAATCTTTACACAAGTATGACAACGATTATGATAAGGACTACAAACATGAAAAGAAAAATAAATACAAAAATGAATACGAACAATATGACGATGTTCTTTATGACAAAATGTGCATTCTCACATGAAAAATTATAAAACAATGATATACTAAATCAAAAACATCGTCTTGAGCTAAACGCATAATTCTTAAACCTAAAAAATATAGCTTGAATATGAAGAAATAAACGACAAAGCGTAATTGTCACCAAACCATCATCATCATCATCATCATCATCATCATCATTGTCATCGTCATCATCATCATCATCATCATCATCATCATCATATCGCATGTCTGGTTCGGTCAATCCTCATTTTGCCGATGATGTATAAAAAAACAGATAAAGTTTATAGTAACAACCGTTTGAATTGTTCAAGATAGCCGGCTCTTAAACAATTCAAACGTTTATTACTATAAAATTTATCAAAATGATGAATTTACTAAGGCAAACACATCATACTTACATATTTTATGCTGGAGTGAAAGAGTTTGTTCAGTTGTATCGTGTTATTTTTTAATCTTTAAAATATCCAAAACTTCGTGTTGTTTTAATTTTTATGTTTGTAGTGTTATTAAAAGTTATGTAACAATATACATTATTTTGATATAATGTATTCCTTATTTGTTTATTATATTCGTATATATTGTTGCAATATGATTGCAAGTTATGTAATAATATATGTTGTTTTATTGCGATTTTTTCATAGTTTGTGTATAATATTGTTGCGTTTTATATAAAACACACTCCTAATTTGTTAATATTATAGCTCAAATAATATACATTATACAATTATTTACATGTCATACGTATTATATTAGCCCAAAAAAAATACATATATTACAAAAAAAAATATTGTCATTAACTGAAAACCTCCCGCACAATCGCGCGGGAGAAAAGCTAGTTTTTTTTATAAAATTGACCCAAAAAAACAGTTGAAGTATCATTGCAATTTTAAAATACTAGGAAAATAGCCCGCGCTTCGCTGCGGAATATATTATTTAGTTAAAAAAATGTGATTTAATTATTTTTTGTTATTTTATGTTATTTGTAATATATTTCCTCAATAATCAAATAAAAACCTAACCAACATGACAAAATAATATTACAAGTAGATAAAATAAAATTAAAAATTAAAAAACTTTGTTAAAAAAATAAATAGCTAACATCATTAATTATCATGTTTATAAACCAACATATTCCAACATCAAATGCAGTAGTATTGGCTATCCATGTTTTCCTTCTGCCATCCATTGTGTAATCATAATATTTTTAGAAACCGAAAATCATGGTCCCATTCACAAATGCAATGTGCTGCTGTGCATCAACAATCAACAAACAAATGCATCCATAAAAAAAATACAGGTTGCTTTTTCTTTTTGACTTTTTTACATGACTGAATAGTGATGATGAGAAGGTAAATTATATGGATGGCAACGTGGCCTCTTGTATGGTTTTGTATTGTAAATTTAACAGGAGAGGTAGATTTGACTTTTTTTTTTTTATTCAAGTATTTTTCAAACATTTTTATTTGAGGCTGCCCAAGCAAGCACAAAAGAGCATCAACCATACAAATAATCAAAATTCAATTATGAACGTGTTTAAATAGGAGGTTGCGGGCCAATATTTCTCTATGCAGCCATCCACAATATTAACATGTTCATTGCTTGCAAGTTGCATCTGCCCAAAATCAGGACTTTATGAATAATGACTCTAATCTACAAAACGAATCCAGTAGAATTCATTGTTCCATTGAGTATACAAGGATTTTGAGAAATAATTTTAGTTGCAGTAATACATTTTTGAAGAAAATCAAGGGAAATTTTTGGGCTAAAAAATCAGTTTTTTAATTCAAATTAAATGATTAAACATAAAAAATATTAAATATTACATAATCGACGGATTACTAATGACAAGGACATTGACGATATTTTCATGCGTTTATAGCAGTGGTATTCATGATATATTTAGGGTTTTATAAGGATATTTGTGAAATTTCATGTTCTGAGGGATTACAGGAAATTATAATATTCATTGATTCAGATAAAAAAGTTTCAAATCATAAAAAGTTAGAGAGGCTCTAACATTGTCATTCAATTAGATCATACATATCATACATATATACAAGAAAATCAATGTCGGTACATACATTGCACCCACATAACAAACAAACAAACAAACATACAATTAACGCTCATGCTAATTTCCCCAATACGAACCTGAACTCGAGCCCGAACCCGAACGACTCGACGACATGATACCACCATTATACATACGTTGTATCTTTTCCCTCGATTCACTGAGAGACGTTAACGTCACAAAATCACCCATATTGAGTTTTCGGGTCTGGTCGTTAACGGGTTCTTGGTTTACCCAAGTCCTCAGATCCTCTTTTAATGGGAGACTATACGGGCTGCAAACCGAACTCCCCACCCCAACCCGCTCCAACAAATCCCTCACCGTCGAGTTCGCTGGAAACTCATGCACACACATCTGAATTTAAATTTAAATAAAGGGTAAATATGATTGTTTTATTTTTGAAGGATAAATATGATATTTTGGATTACCTTTTCATTGGCAAGCATGATGACAAAAACAGGGCCATCTTTATTTTCTGGCGTATACGAATAAGGGCAATCATCTGAATGAGAAGGGAATTTACACAATGAGGTGGCGCAAGATGATTGGACGAGAGTCTCGCACTGCCACGTGGCCACCCATCGTCCCCACTGAATCAAATGAGGAATGAACGAGTACTTGCAACTCCCTTCTTTGTAGCTCCAATGCGCTGCGTAACCATACTCGGCTTGGAAATGCATGTCTCTCGTCCTTATTTGGATTTCGAGTGGGTGGTGGTGTGTGTGCAGAACGACGGTGTGTAACGATTTATACCCGTTTCGCTTGGGGTGAGAAATGTAGTCTTTGTATCGACCATTAACACGAGGCCATAATTTGTGGACGATTTCGAGGGCTTTGTAACAATCCTCTTCTTTCTCGACTACGAGACGAAGCCCGTGAATGTCAAGTATTTCGTCCATGCTTATTTTCTTCCTGAAAAATGGAATAAAACATGTAAATATCATATATACCCTTACAAATTAGAAATTATCGTGAATGCCCTTATGAAACTTACTTGAGCATTTTGGAGTGGATACTATACAAGCTTTTATTCCTGCCAGAGAGATGGCAATAAGCGATTCCCTCGTCGTTGAGGCACTTCTCCAGTTCATCCACAGCATCGATAATAAGATCATCATCAATGGAGTTCTCCAGTTTGGACGAAATCTCCTCGTATTTCTCAGGATACAAGAACTTAAAACAGATGTTCTCCAGTTTCTCCTTCCAACTGGAGATCCCGAGTCGATGAGCCAAAGGGACGAATATCTCCAACGTTTCCTTCGCGAATCTTTGTTGCTTTTGCGGAGTCAACGCGTCGAGAGTCATCATGTTGTGAAGTCGATCCGCCAGTTTGATCAGTACAGCTCGTGGGTCGTTCATGGCTAGAAACATCGTGTGGAGCCGATCCGCCTCTTCGGTTCGGCTCGCCGTGTCGTTCTCTCGTGCCAATTTGCTTAAGTGGCTCAACTTCGATACCTAAATTCAAACAAAAATTTAGAAACTAATTTAATTTTTTCTCGAATGAGAGAGAGAGAGGGGAGAGTACCCCTTCGACGAGATCAGCGACGTTGGCTCTGAACATGTTGAAAATATGCTCGTAATCCAAGAAAGAATCGTCGATTGTGTCGTGTAAAAGGCCAGCAGAGATCACGGTGGAATTAGCGCCAATGTCTGCTAAGATAATTGCGGTCTCTACGCAGTGTTGTAAGTATGGATCTCCACTAGCCCTCATCTGGACGAATCGTGCGAAGAAAAAGAAAGCCAATTTAGTCTCAATTCAAGTTCAATTCACCTTCAAAGAAGAAGTTAAAAGGTTTAAACAATACCTGGCCTCGATGAGCTTTCTCGGCCTCGAAAAAAGCTTTGACTACGAGCTCATCATGAAAGATATTATGCCGGGACTGTGCATCGGCAAGCATTTCCTTTGCACAAGGATCACAATCTGGCTCGGTTCCATTCAAACCGTCTTCCAAATCGAAGCCCAAAACTCCTACTGGTCCTTCCTCTTGATAGCTCGGACTCAAGGGCACGTAGTCCAAGCAAGAGCCCAAAGCATTCCGTACGAAGCTATTAAAAAGCCGGTCCCTTGTGTACCGTTGACTGGCCCACAAGGTAGGGGGACTTCTAGAAGAAGAGGAAGAAGAAGATGGTGGTTGAAAGACGGAGATGGGACTGAGGTGGTCGCGTAACTTGAAGGAAGAAGGAAAGGAAGAATATGAATAAGAGGAACACCCAATTTCATCAGATCGTGAAAGCTCGTCTACATGGCGCGAAATTGACGGTGGAGAGGGCGAAGAAGAGGAAGAAAAAAGCAAAGACAAACCACCCGTAGCCGGCTTGGAGGTAGAGGTGGAAGTAGCGGAAGTGGGTTCCGATGGTTTAGCTGCAGCTGCAGAAGCGTAGATCGCTATTGCCGGAGCCATGATTGTTGCTAACCCAAGATCAATTCAACGATTTTGAGCTCAATAAATTGGGTTTGGAGTAGAATAAAAGAGGGTTGAAGAAGGAAGAGAAGGGGAAAGAGGTCACAGAAAGCGAGCGCGAGAGCGAGAGAGAGAGAGAGGAGTATAGGGAATTAATGTTTACTTCTTTTTTGTGTTTTTGTGAGGGGTGGAATTGGAGAAGATTCTGGGGTATTGTATTGACGAGAGTGGGGATTTTGATAGCAAAATTCGAGTGAACCTGGAAAAAGAATGAATCTTGGGGGGAAGAGGAAATAATAATATCCTGCTTGTTGGAGGGTTCCGCTTCCGCGGACATGATTGAGTCTTGGATTCAATCAACAAAGGTTTTGATATTGAAATTGTCCAAGTTAACAATTAATTATGCCTAGTTGAATTTATTTTTTAAAATTCAAGTAATAAATGTATAATATATCCTAGATAAGTGTATCTTCATTCTTCAGATAACTTGAATATAATTTTATTATGAAGTTATTATAATTTTCAAAAACAGGATAACATTAATATAGCATTGTAATTTGTAATAAATGAATTAAATTTGGAAATACCAAATCATACAATGTATAATGTATACGAAGGTTTTGCACATCATTAATTATATAATAATAATAAAATAATTATTATTTCATGTAAAAATAAAGATAATTTTTATTAATGTTTTAGCATTGAATGCATAAAATACTAAACGATATTATGTGATAAATCGTATTAATTATATAATAATTCGCGTTGATTATGTAGTAAATCACGTAATTAAGTAGTAAATCCAGTTTGTTTATATATTTCATTTCATTTCGCACGTGGTATAACATGTTTTATTTAAACAAATTTATAGTTTTTGGTCATCATTCTCTCTGAAAGATACAAATATTTTGTTTATATATTGTTTTCATTTGCATTTTTTTAGTGTGAGTTTCATCCTCGTATTTTTATTTATTTTTTACTGCGGGCCGGATCCGTGGACAAAAAATTAAACAAAAATTTGAACATAACTATCTATCAATGATTATAAATGTTTGGGATGAGGAAATAGTGGAGAGTTATGTTAATCACAACCGTTTATCATGATTTAATCAATGGTTGAAAATGTCTTGTTTATTTTTTTTAACCAATAATTTGTCCATTGATCCGCTTCCTTATTCTACAATTGTTGTTTTAGATTTATTCAAACTCAATGAACACTTTTTTTCCTAATTTTTTTCACCAAAAATTATTGTATACTTTTTTTCCTTATTTTTTTTATAAAAGATACATACATTACTAAATAAATTCAAATAGCGATAAAGCATAATGTCGTAAACGGAATTTCGATTTTCTCTGAAGAACTTTTTAGAAAAAAATCATATTGTACTATTATACTATTATTATATTATAAGTATTAAAAATATGAAGTTTCTACCAGATTTTGACACGTGTACAATATGCTAGAAATATCTTAAAAATAAGATGTTATCACAAGTCCGGTGGCGGATCTTGTCCCGTATCAATGAGAGCGATAATCTAGGGAGGGTATCGTGTGAAGTTAAAAAAAATTGGTAGGCGATGGTAGTACATAAATTTCAATTTTATCATGAAATGCAATACAATAGCCTAATCATATTTATTTCTATTAGATTTTGAGACATGTACAATAGGTTAGAAATACCTTAAAAGGATTATCAAATATGGAAATAGAAGGGTATTATGTACAAACCAAATTTTTGTTGGCAGATTTTTTTTAGAATATCCAAAAAAATGAAGGATTGTTTACAATATCCATACAAATTTTTTTGAAAATTTACCTATATTTATTTAGTACAATTATATATTTCTTCTGAACAGATTTTTTTATAACGGCCTATTATCTCTACATCTACTTAAAAAATTTATATCTTTTTATTACTATCTTTTTAGCAATATTGTAGGCAAGAAAGTTTTTTTTTTAAAATAGCATGTATCGTCATCGAATCGATCACAACCGGGTGAAGAAAATGCTAGTGGCGTCGGTTAGTCCATATTTTTGTACATTTTATCTCATAAACTCGTTATGGTAATCAGGGTTGTTTATTGGGTCGGTTCGATTCAAATCGAACCCAATAAGAACCGCTCATTTTAAACTGAATCGAACTAAATAGAAATCGAACCGGATCGTTTTAATTGTTTATTCGATTAAAAACTGACTGAATAAACCGAAATGTTATTTGATTTATTTGTTTGAACCGAATAAGAAACATTATAATTTTAAAATAAAAAAATTAATAAAAAAATATATTTTTTATTTATCAAAAGTATAAATACATATTATAAAATATGATTTGGATAGGTTTAATCAATTTTCAAAACTCCAAAAATCAAACCAAACAAACCAAATAATAGGTATTATTGGAAGTTAATATATCTTTCCACCAATGGAAGAGATTCAAGTCATACTTACTTACACGTGTTAGACTCAAGGTTGCCATGTTACGAGCAAGAGTCCATCACCTCTTCACACGTGGTTTTGCATGTTGCGTGCGTTCCCAACTGGTCATGCCCAGCTTCTTCCACGTGTCCTTGTTGGTTTGCGCCATAAGATTGATTGGTTTTTGGCCACAAAGATTATTCATGAAAAACCTAACTCAATTTCGAAATTTCATTGGAATCATCAGTTTGCTATTTGGGAAATTAGATTTTTAGGTAAATTACTATTTGTGAAATTATAAAGACTTGTTTTATATCGTATAGATATAATAATAATTCGATATATAAAGGTAATGTTCAGTTCATAATTCATAAATAATTGAGAAATATTTTTATTTTATTAATTTATTTATTTCAGTTCGAAATAAATTTATAAATAATTATTGATATTTTATGTCAAATTTTTGCTCGGAGTTTAAATTCTTATTATTTATTTTAAAAATATATTATATGACAATATGTGTATAATACGTTTTATAATTTTTTTTTATAAAATAAACAAATTAATGTTGGGCGCGCGCATTTTTTGCACAAATTTATTTTGACGGAAAAAGTAAATTCTTTTGAAATTATTATAAAATAAAACATTTTTGTAAGAGAGAGGCATTTAAGATTAGGGAGGAACAATTTACAATAGTCACATAACTCTTTTATTTTATAAATTGCCCACAACACCCAAAATTTGCTCCTAAATGCTTTCTTTTTTTATTATAATTAATAGCTTATTATTTTAATACAGACTAGTTCCAAAATATACACCTTAATTTGTTTTAAATTTAAGGAATTATACTAGTTTTAAAGAGTTTAATGGATTGTTTTGAAAATTGAATATATCTAAATAATTTATGCACTCTTATTTTGAATCCAACCTTTTACAATTTCATTGTATCATATCATCTACATCATCACATTTATTTTAACAATTAAATTATGACGTGTTAAAATTTATACCATTGATTCATATTTAATTTTTATAATCATAATTTTTTTTGTAAACATTTATGTGTTCATTATTTTACATAATATTTTAGGATTTTTTTAGAAGGCCACATCATTTTATAATAACAAAGTGGACTATTATTTTTTGTCGCGTTCACGTCATACTAAATCTATTTAATTATTTATTATTTCACATTAACTTGCATGATCAAATGTTAATACATTGGAAGATGAAAATTCTATATTCGAAATACTATTACATTAATATATAATATTTTAAAACAATACATTATATATTAATATTATTTTTAGAACTAAAATTTGAAAAGGTTATGAAATATATTGTTTGATTTTTTTTTTTTTTTGACATCAATATTAGCATAATGTAAACATACTATTTTCCTTAATTTAAATAGGAATTATATGTAAGAACATGCAATACAACAAAACGTATATTTACATAATATAATATTAAGTATTATTATTTATTATTATTTATTTTTTTAAATATTATAATTATAAGAATTTTATATATATTACAATACTAAGTAGGCTGTATTTGTGTTTTTTTCAAAAAACTTTAATATTAAAATAAAAAAATTAGAAAATATTTTATTATCGAAATATAAATAACTTTTGAAACTTATAAACATCCATCGAATAATAGTTTTATATTTTGTATTGAATTAAGTATTGCGAATAGTTAATAAAAAAAAAATTAAGTATTGCGAATATAAATGATATATTATTCGTTTATATGTGTTCATAACATTATTAATATTGGATTCCTATAGACAAGAATTGGCCAATGCAATCATTTTCTTCACTAAATCATTGTTTCTTCTTTCCAACAATTACTAACTTATCGGATTTTTATAGACAAGAATTGGCCAATGTAATCATTTACTTCAGAATTGGCTAATTTAAATTTCTTCAGTTTTCATCTAATATTTTATTTTGCGGTGTTTGGTCACTTTGGTGTATGAAAATGTACTTACGAAATCATACATTCCTAGAGCCAAGAATTGGCCAATGCAATCATATTCAAAATATTAGAGATTGTGCAGCAGCAAATCGAAAATATTGCGTGCATAATTTTAATAAGGAAATGTCCAGATAGGAGGAATTATTTTAGAGAACCCTAATTCATTTAAGACTCAATTTATGAAAAACACAACTGTACGAGAGAAAAAGGTGTGATGTACAATATAAAGTACATGCTATAATGGTGTGATTTTGATTCTCGCGGCGAGTGGAATTAGAGATTGTTTCGTTTCGAGTCGTTTGAGTTTCATCTTGTATGATTCTCGCGGCGAGTGGAATTTAATTTGATGGTTAATCAAGGGAGCTCAACCTAGTTGAATGATATCATATTCATGAATTTAAAATATATAAATGACAAGAAATGTTGAACCATTAAAATTTTAATTTCCAACTAATATAAAATAAGTCACATAAAAAATATATATAATGTTCAAATTCGGATCGAAAAAAGTATCCGGATCCGACACGAAAACCAAATACCGGATCCAGATCCGATCGGATTCGGATATTTTTTTCGCACCATTTACATCCTTAAGCATGATACATATGATATATTTAAAAAAACATAATTTTTGCTCGTCACGTAAATTGCGATGTAAATTATTTTTATTAGTAAAAGACAAGCAGGATTATGAATTTATTGTAATCTATTAAAATAAATCATCTCCTTCAAAAAAAATGTAGCATGAACAAAAATCAAATGTCCACCAAAACAATAACAAATGTACAAATAAGTTTCACCACAATTAAATAATAAATTATTCAAACATAATTTGAACTACAATTAAATAAAAAAATTTGATAAAAAAGAAGAAGTACACTCAACTCTCTTATTTGACAAAAATCTTAAATGATAAGAACTGGAGATCAGCCGTCTTTAAAGATGATTTGAAAATTTGTTGCAACTCTTAGAGACAACACTTCCTTCTTTAAGCATAATTCAGGTGTTTTATCACAATAATGCTTGAGATTTATTACTAAATACTAAATAGTACTAATCTTGAACATATCACCGTGTGGTGACACGTGGCTTTTTGTTTTTTAATTTTGAATTGAATAATTGATATTGTTCTCCAAAATTTATCATAACATGTTTTATGTTTATGTTGATATATTTAATTAACATGATAACATACACATGTTAACTATTAATTTAATACGTAATTAACATTAGTTCGAATTCATAAATTTAAATCAATATTAATTGATATTTAATGATATTTTCTAATTATCACATTAATTAAATACAATAGTACAAATATGGAGAATACGGCGGGTACATTTTGGAATATCATTTGTACTTTACATTAAAAAAAATATAAAATTTTATGAAGTTCCAAAATGTACCAGCCTTATTCTCCATATTTGTGTTATTGCATTTTATTAACGTGATAATTAAAACATATATCAGTACTAATCTTGAACATATCACCATGTGGTGACACGCGGTTTTTTTTTTTTAATTTTGAATTCAATAATTGATATTGTTCTCCAAAATTTACCATAACATGTTTTATGTTTATGTTGATATATTTAATTAACATGATAACAAACACATGTTAACTATTAATTTAATACGTAATTAACATTAGTTCGAATTCATAAATTTAAATCAATATTAATTGATATTTAATGATATGTTCTAATTATCACATTAATTAAATACAATAGTACAAATATGAAAAATACGGCGGGTACATTTGGGAATATCATTTGTACTTTTCATTAAAAAAAATATAAAATTTTATGAAGTTTCAAAATGTACCCGCCGTATTCTCCATATTTTGTACCAACCGTACTTTTCAATAGACTGGTCCTTTTTTTTTGCAGTAACGTTGTTGATTTCTAGATTTTTATGCTTCGAAATATGTGCCGTAAATATATGGGGTCCGCACATTATGGACCAAAATTTCATAATTTCACCCAGTAGTTTGTTTACTTTGCTATTTCGAAATAATTATTTCTCCATTTGAGTAATGTTGCAAACTGGGCTTTTTTTTTTACGTGACAACAATATATATAAAACGAAAACAGTGAATGATCCAATTAATCTAGCAGGTGAATTATCCAAATCGTTCGGTAGTGTTTTGATCCGAGTTTTTTTTTTGCACTGCCATATTTTTCGTGTATGCCAACATGTTTGTTGAAATTAGCTCTTTTATCAGGGTTTTTTTTGCCCAATTTTTTTTCCTGTTGTCCAATCGATTCTGCACTTTATTTAAAAAGGACAAAACAATAAGAGGCAAACCAATAAAGGAACATAGCAAATAAGTAAGAAGAATGGTCTCAGATAAAATGAGTTGTGGATCGATAAGTTGGCGAGAATGCGAACATGATGGACAGTCAAATTCAATAAGGTCAGGGCCGGCCCTGGACTTTGGCCCAGTTGGCCGGCGCCACAAGCCTCTCAATTTACAAAAGCCTCCAAATAATTTTTTCAATAGAAGGTATATAAATAGGGGTTGTATCTTAGAAAGAATAAAAAACTGAATGCTGGGACTAAATTAGATGCACAAAACCGGCACAATTACTTGATAACAATTACAAAAACATATTTTACATACACCAAGCTTTTATACTATGTGGTTTACAAAAACCAAGTTCATATAACAAATATTCAACAAATACTGAAAATCGGTGAAAATTAATGTGAGAGAAAAATATTTGGACCCGGTTCACGCACACCTTAAACTTTATTCATGGTCATTTTCGAAGACCAAGTCCATACTTTTAAAATAATAAAGAAAGGTGCAAGTTTCTATAACCATCTTGACCAAATTGTACATGTCACAATTAAGAATATTAGTGGAAACTTAGGAATCATTAAACACAGATTTTTTTTGTAATTCTGTACAACCGGTTTGCATTCTCTTTTGTATTTTAACAACATAAAATGAACTTAAATCACACAAAAAGTAACATTTTTGTAATTCTCTTTTGTATTTATATTAGTTTTTTTTCATTTATTTTGAGCATTTTTTAGTTATTAATTTTTTTATTCTTTTTAATTTGAAATAAAAATAAAAATTTTAATGATACATGACGGTAGGTCTCGACATTTGTCGTCGTCTTAGGCCTCCGAAAATACAGGACCGGGCCTGAATAAGGTTCCACCTACATAGTGTTAGCACAACAAACCAGTCATTGATAATTGCACAAACAAAGCAGCGTGCAACCATCAATAAGGTTCCGATTTCAGAGTGCGAACACTATGCGGCACACTCATGAACGATCGTGCCGAACCTGGTCACACTATAGCCAAAAAGAAACGTCCAAATGAGTGTTTTGATATCATCACCGACCATGAATGGGAAAAATGAGAAAGAAATATTTTCGGCAAAAAAGGAAAATAAGAGGATCCAAAGGCAACAAATTTGTTATAATACCCGTTTATTTTTCTGAACTTCACGGTCATAAAAGCTTGGCACTGCATATTTATTTATGTAATTTTTGTCAGTTTAGGAACGTGAAAGAGAAATTGCGTAAAATATAATTTTAAAATCTGTAGTTGACATCGAATATTCATGGGGACAACAACCATAACGAAGGTCTTGAGTTTCTAAGTTCTAAAAGACATGATTCTCTTCTGCCACCTCATCACCGAGACGGGTTCTTTCATTTTAGTCTCTGTAGTTTTCTGATTCAAGAATTAAGATCACGTCGTAAATTCCTATTCTGGTTTCACTTCTTCTCGAAGAAAGAATATTTTCCAATTAATGAATTAATTAATTTACCAAGCAACAATTATTTCAAAATCCTGAAAATACAAAATGCAAAAATTAGTTAGTAAATTTAACATAAATAAGTCAAGGCAACTTGGTTAATAGTTGTTAATGATTTTCAAAATAAATTTTATTTTAGATATTTTATTTTAGAAAATTAACAAGATTTATTTGACTTGTATATTTATAATCTCTTAATGACATGATTATAATGTCATAAACATCATGGTGAAATTTAGATGATATCATGTGTTATATTATATCATGATAAAATATATATAAATGACATTATATGTCATCATATAAATAATGTGAAAATTATATGTCATGAAATAAGATGATATGAACATGCAACTTACACATGTATGTGTATGTGTCATGACAAGATAAATTGTGAACATGCAAGTTACACATGCATGGTTATGTGTCATGATATGAATCTAAAATAACATACATGGTGACACATGGATGTCAATGTGTCATCACATGAATAAAATATGTCATGCATCCTTATACATGGATGACCATGTGTCATGATATGACATGATCAAATTCACTATAAATAGATCATGATTGTTGAGAAGTGAAAGTAAGAGAAGAAAGAGAAAAACATACCACAAATTTATGAGAAAGAAAGAGAAAAGAGAATACAATTCAAGAAAGAAAGAGAGAAAAGAAGAGATACAATCTCATACAAGTCTTATACTTCTCGATTAATTTTCTTACAGATCCACTTCGAACAAATTACTGCAGAATTTGTTTGACAAGTGTTACGATAGTCCTGATATTTTCGAGTAGGTGTTTGGGTCTGATTTCGTTTGTACAAACGCAGTCATAAAGGCTACTGTATCCTGGAAGGCTATTCGTTGGACCCGTTGCACACCAAATAATATAATTGGTGGGGACGAATAAGTCTTTAAGGACAGCGACATTGTAACGCGAATAGTAGCCATCTCTAATTATCATTCTCTCTGATTTATCCACTTACCATCTACATGTGCCATTATCACATATTTACCAGAATACCCACCAACAATAATTAGCATTTTATTGACGGGACCTTTGTCGTGCGTGTATTAAAATAACTAATTACGTACCTCATAGTTAATGAAATTCGACAGAATTTATCACACCGAATACAAGTGCACCGTAGATAGATCCTGCAAAAATCAAAATTTAATTTAATTCCGATTCAAGAGCAATAAAAAATAATCGACGACACAAATGGAGTACAAATCAAATCAAGAACCTTAAATCGAATCATACTCGAACACGTCTGCATATTCTCAAACCTTAAATCGAATCATTCTCGAACACGTCTGCAGATTCTCAAACCTTAAATCGAATCATTCAGGTTTGCATATTCTCGAACCTTAAATCGAATCATTGTATCTTTACTAAAAGTACAATGAATCCAATAGAAAATAAAAGGGAAGCTTGGAGGGATGCTTTTACAGCAAAAATGGTAACCTTAGTATTCTTTTATAGGAGAAATTTCATGTATGTCCTTTCAAAAGTTCTAAATATCATATTTGTCCTTACAAAAATGTAAATATCAAATTTGTCCTTACTAAAATAAAGTGTATGTGTATCAAATTTGTCCAATCATTACTTTCTCTGTTAAACATAACTATTGAATCGTGAAATTATTATTTTACCCTCATCTCTCTCTCTCTCTCTCTCTCTCACACACACACACACACATATACACACGCAGTTATTGCTACCTCTTCTTTCTCTCACATTGGGGAATCTCCTATCCCCTCTGAACTAACTTCTACAAATTTCTTAAAGCAAAAAAAGAACTCTACAAATTTCTTTAAGTCTTTTCTTGAAGGTAAATTTTCACTTACACAATATCATCATGGGTAACGAGTACTTCGAATTCTCCACAATCCGTTGTGGGGCCCACAATCGTTCCACCAGCGACTGTCGCGTTTTTCGAAGCTGCCAATCATGACTTTAGGAAGGAATTCGATGACCAGCAACTCATACCATGTTTGCCGAAGATGAATTGGGATCCTGTAATGGAGACGTCTTTCATTTAAGTTTGTATAATTCATCCTTAATTCATTGTACACTTGTTAATTTCGTCCATTTTCAACTCCATCGGAGGAATTTACTATAAACAGTATGAATTTTAGAGTTCAGTTTGGGGAAAAAAAGTAGAAAAAATAAACAATATAAGAGGAAGAGGGGGGAAGTACACGAGTCAGAGAATGATGTTCGTAATTAATTGGAAGATTCGGATAGCCTCTTATTGAGAGGAAGAGGAAGCAAGAAAATGGTTAAACATGTTAAATCGAAGAGTTTCCTTGAACTATTGAGATAGAGGAGGGGCTTTAGATCTAAATGGAGAGGATATGTACATTAAAAGGGCATTTTGATCATATAATTTTAAATTTCAGGATGTAATTAAGTTTATAAATAAAAGTTACGTTTAATTTTACGGTTGTTTAACTTTTTGGATAATTTTGATATTTTATCAAATTGAGGAGGACAAAAATGATATATTATTATTTTTGAAAGGATTAATTTGATAAAAGTTAAGTTTCAAAAGATTAAATTTGATATTTATATTTTTAGAGAGACAAATATGATATTTTGAGTTTTTGAAGGGACATGCATGAAATTGGCCGTTCTTTATAAATGACCAACAATCACACATCAATCAACCTCAACTAATCAATTTTAGTCATGATGGACTTTTCCATATCAGAGAACAGACCCAACCAATAAGAAAACATCATAAAAGCAGAAATGTTCAAGCCGTGAGATACTAATTTTAGTAAAATCGGCATGACATGGTAATTCCAGTCAAATCGGCATGCCCAAAACACGAATTCAACAGTTAACAACACATAAATCATCACAGGCCAGTAACCATCGCAAACCCTAGATACTAATTATAGAAGAAAATGGGCATGCCGAAAACACGAACTCAACAGTAAGCAACACAGAAATCATCACATAGCGGTAACCATCGTAAACCCTAGATACCAATAACCTTCAGCAACATAACTAATACAACGGAAAAAATCATCATAGAAGTACAAATCGAAGAAAAACTAAATAGCAATTTAAGAATAATCAACACAGAAATATACAAAAAATGAGAGAACCAGTGCTCACATACATGGACAGCACAAAGCTTTTAACCAGCAGAGAGATGTTCCGTTTGCATTTCATACTAAAGTCCATATGTCATTTATATCATACATATTAATATGATATTATGTATAATGCTTGTATATTATTGTTAGTTTTAATTGGTTGAAAATAGTTTCATGTAAGCATAGTTATAGCGCGATATAGTGTTGTTTGTTATATCATTGTTAGTTATATCGTTATGCTTGTATATCATTGTATATCATAAATATTAATTTTTTATACTACAGAAATATTGCATCGTTATAGAGAAATACACGCAATTTGCTGCAAAAAGATCATAAACGCTATAGGATGTTAAACGTTATATGTTACATTGATTTTAATCTATCATTTTTATTGCCAACATACGATATTGGGGGTTAATATAATATTTTTGTGAAAATACTGTTTCCAATATAAATAAATCAGTTTCACGTCAAATGCTATTTTAGTGCTCATATATATTATAATATTAGTATATAATTTGCGTTGCTAGTATATTATTTTGGTATTAATTAATATGTTAATATATCAGTTTCAATATTACTAGTCTAATTTTAAGGTCAATACATGATTGATGATATGAAAATATATTTTTTCAATGAATATTTTTTCATATATATTAAACATCCCCAAAAATTCTTTCCCCCACTTTCTATGAATTACTAAAAAAAATAAAATAAAATGAAAGTAATATTAAAATGGGAAACTTAACTTAACATATATCTACGCACAGTAAAATAGTATATATCACCCATTTTTGAAGGGTAAAGTAGTAATTTTACGGTTCCATCTTTCAGCTCTCTTCATTTGCCTACGATTTCTATCCCCCTCTTTCGTAAATCCTAAATCTTGCTGTCGTTCTTTCTCATCTCGTTCCAAAGAAGATCACTGCCATCTTGCTCATCTTGCCGATTAGGCGGAATCAAGCATTCGGAAGGGGAAGTCGAACAAGGCGGAGGAGTACTACACTCGTGGAATCCTCTCGATATGCTCCAAAGAAGCTCCTGGAAGGTCGGTCGATCAGGGCAGATTGCTGTGTTACGGTTATTTGTTTTTCTAGTTGGTTTTTATTGCTCTTTTTTCAATGTTTAATTTGTGATTTTTTGTGATAGAAGATGATTGAGTTTGTGGATAAACTAAAGCGACATAGCATTTAAAGAAAATCATCTAATGAAGAATGAAGTAATGACTAATGAGGGCTTCGAACTTCGAAGTTAATTACCGAAGCTTTGGTAACAGGTACCGATTGGGATTATTTGATGAGGATGAAATCCATGGCACTCTTACTGGTATGATACTCGAAAAAAAAAAAAATTCAGTCCTAAAATATGTATCTATTTTTATACATTTGTTTTATTTAATAGATAATTTAGGAGGTTGAATTATGCGAACAAAGTTTGGAATTGGTCCAAAAGAATTTGAATTTAGAAACGAAAGCAAGATTTGGAGGTGAGGTTTAGTTTCCATATCTCATTTTTATTTAGGCAAATTGGAAGAGGCACTTGATTTGCTCAAAAAACACGAGGAAATGCAACCAATTACAAACGGGTAAACTTTTGAATTAGTTATAAGTTTCTAAATCAGTTGATTTTAATTTCTGTAAAAAAATAAAATAAATCATTTTCAGTAGTTACTGGGAAGACGTGTAGCCATCTGCTTCAGAAAACGTGCAGCCGCGTACCAAATCCTCCAAGGGTATTTCCGTCTTTTCCTCTTGTAATTGAACCTTCTCGAAATAGGATAAATAATTTATTTATTTTTTTATTATTATTTTGCAGAAAGAAAAGGATCCCGAATCGTTCTCTACATTTAAAGAACGACTTCATTATTTACAATTGACAGAGCATAGTCGAGTTTGTTTTGGACGGTATGAAATTCATGGGTGGGATTTATTTGCGCAAAGAAATATACAAGAAGGAGAAATGGTACTTTTTTTTGCGTTTTAGTCCTTCAAAAATTATTTATTTAATATATTTTAAAAAAAATAGGTGTTGGAGTATGGAGGAGAACCGTGGCTGATTTGCGAGAGGCTCAGTATCAGTGTGAGAAGAAAGATTGTTATGTGAGTATTTATATTGCATTAAAATAGAATATTGATCAAAATAGAATATTGATCAATTTTATAATTTAATAATATTTTGTTTTTTTAATTTTTCGAATCGTAGTTGTTTAAGATTAATGAGGAAGTTGTTGTCGATGCTACGGACAAAGGAAATGTCGCGTGTTTGATTAACCATTCGGTAAAATTAGTTTCTTTTTTATTTAATTAATTATATAGTTTAATAATATTTATTACTTTTTCCCGTATTATAGTTTTCGTTTCATCTTAAAAAAATTCTATTGTATTCTCTTTTTTTTTCAAAAAATAGAGAGTATAATTTCTCTATAGGCTTCCGTTTTTGTAAATTCAAAGGTTTTAATGTACTTAATTTCCATATTTCATTAATAAAAAATAATAATCTTGTTAATAGTAGAGATTTTTGGATTTTTGGATTTTTTCTTTGTTTATCTTGTGTTGTAACATGTTAGTACAAAATGTATTGTCGACTAGAAATTTATAATATATCTATATTTTTTTGAAACTTGTTGTAAATTCCATGGAATTGAGTTGTCAGAATAATACTCAAAAATTACGAATTATATTTTGTATACTTGCTAATGCATTAATGGTGCCATTTTACACTAATAACCCCTAATTTTTCAAAATCCGGAAGTTCTCTTAGGGGGTGTTTGGATGCATGGAATTAGAGGTGGAATTGGATTTTGAGATTCTTCAAATATAAATTCTTTGTTTGGATCATAGAATTAGAGAGGGAATTAAATGATGGAGCATCTCATTATTCCATTTTTATGGCAAATTTCAATTCCAATAAAAGTTGGAGTGCCAAAGTGGAGCATCTCCTCTCATTATTAAATCAATAATTAATATTATAATTTGATTATAATTGTATTAATATTATAATTAACATTACAACAATATTATAAATAATACTATTTAACACAATAATAATAATAATAATAATAATAATAATAATAATAATAATAATAATAATAATAATAATATTAATATATTAATATATTAATATTAATAATTAATATTATTATAATATTAATTAATAATACAATATTATTATCATTAATATTATAATAAATATTATTATAATATATGTTAATATTATTTTAATATATTTATAAAAATTAAATATATTAATATTATTATTTAATATAATATATTATTAATTAATAATACAATAATATTATAATAAACATTATTATAATATGTTAATATTATTTTAATATAATTATAAAAATTTAAATATATTAATATTATTATTTAATATAATATATTAAAATATTAATATTATAATATATTATTAATATTCATATATTATTAATTAATAATACAATAATTATTATAATAAACATTATTATAATATGTTAATATTAATATTAATATGTTAATATTATTTTAATATATTTATATAAATTTTAATATATTAATATTATTATTCATATAATATATTAATATCAGAATATAAATAATATTATTAATATTAATATATTAACAATATTAATAATATGAATATGTTAAATTATAATATTATCTTATATGAAAATACAAATATTAGAATTAATATAAAAATATTAATAATGTATTAATTTTAATATAAATATTAGTATTATTATAATATTAATATCATAATATATTAGAATATTATTAAAATTAGTACCATAATATTACTACAATTAATAATATTATGATAATTTTATATTGCAATAATGTTATATTATAATCATATTATTAATTTTTTCAAACTAATTTTATTATAATAATAATATAATATAATAATAAAAATAATAATATTATTACTATTATAATAATAATAATAATAATAATAATAATAATAATAATAATAATAATAATAATAATTTAATTTTATGATAATACTATTATATTGTATTCATTTTAATGAAACATTAGTTTTACATTTCCAATAACGAAATTCCAAAATTTTGTAAACAACCAAACAAAGAATTATATTTTCCAGCATCTTATAATTCGAACATCCAAACAAACTGTGGAATTACTAATTCCAGAACTTTTTTCTCCTCCACCTTATAATCCAATTCCACTCTACTAATTCCGCTTGCCAAACGGCCAGGGCTTGTTTGGATGGTGGAATTTGAGTTGGAATTAGCATTTTCAAATGATGCAAAAGTAAATTATTTGTTTGGTGTGAGTAGAAGATTGAAAATATATAATTCTAGGAATCTTCTAATTCCATTTTTCCATTAAAAGTTGGTTCTCCAAATTTGAGGAGTGCCAAAATGGAGCAAAAGATTAATCAAAGAGCAATTTGTATAACACTACAATTCAAATTAACAAATAACAACACAGATAATCAAAGAGCAATTTATATTCTTGTCCTATTATCTCCTCTCTCATTCTCTCTCTCAGAATGACATTACCTCCTCTCTCATTCTCTCTCTCTCTCTCTCTCTCTCAGAATGAAACTACCTCCTCTCTCATTCTCTCTCTCTCTCTCTCAGAATGAAACTACCTCCTCTCTCATTCTCGCTCGCTCGCTCGCTCGCTCTCTCTCTCTCTCTCTCTCTATCTCTCTCAGCATGAAATTCCTTCCATTGCTAGTGCGTGAAGAATGAAATTCCTTTCAATGCTACTTCATGAAGAAGTACCTCCGAGATCAGAAGAATGGTACTTGTGAACAACGAAACGAAACAGACCTGCTATTTCTCTTTCTATTCAAAGAAGAAAACACCATTGCTTACGACGTGGTGGCTTGCTGCCTTACCGTTTAAACCCCGTTCTTGGAGAGGTTTTCTCTTTTTCGTTCAATTGTACATTTAATGAAGGACTTTTTTGTTATTTCTCCTTCTATTCAATTACTTTCTGACTTTTATGAATGGATCGTCATTTTTATAAGGTGAATAGAAGAAAGAAAAACTAAGAAGAGTTGATTTCAAGAGTTGCAATTTCTCCCTGAATTCAGAAGCTCGAAAATTCCTAAACTGATTCGATCTTTGCTTTGTATATGGACAAATTACAAAAGAAAAACATAATCCCCAAACCTTGTAAGTTATTTTAATTACATTCTAATCCTCTAATATTCATTCATGATACTGATTAGATATTGTCTTGAATTCCTTTTTATTTATGTTGTTCTATAATCTTTTAAAAAAAGCCCCTTTCAATTTGCTGGAATTGCAATAAAAACCCCTGCAAAAAGAACCCATAATGGTTTTCTAAATTTTGATTTTATGTGGGCTTTTCTCAAATCTCAATAATTTTTGTGTTTAATTTTAGAAATTGTGCCAGCTGGATTTGGAAGAGGGACTTGCAAAATCGATTCAGTTTCAGAAAGTTAATTTGATAGAACATGATCTTGCCGAGCAACCCGTGAGATATTGTCCTTGATTGTAGCAGCTATGCGGTATGAAGATGTATGTTTTTGTGATGTTATTCGAAGAGGGACTCGGCAAAATCGATTCAATTTCAGAGTTAATTCACATCGATATGAAGATGTACAGGAGGCCAGCCCTTGATCGCATGAAGTTTTCGACTATCAAAACGCTTCTTCATCGATACAGAGTCACCAATCGTTTTACTAAAAGGTAGGCATTTTTACTAAAAGGTACCTGTTTTATTAAAAAAGCTATTTAAATTTAATTTGTTTAATTATTTTTTATATAGGAAGCAGGCCCTTGATCGCCTGAAGTTTTCAACTATCAAAGCGCCATTTTGAGATCATGCCAATCAGTTTAATTTGAATTTTTTGTCTCTCTGTGAGTGCTTGTGTGAATTGTGCTTGTTATATGTGTGTCAGTGAATAATATGTAATATGTGTGTGTGTGTGTAATATGGTGTGTGTGTGTGCGTGTGTGTAATATGGTGTGTGTGCGTGTGTGTAATCTGGTGTATGTGTGTGTGTTAACTGGTATGTATGTATATGTTATGTGTTTGTTTGTTTTGCAGGTGTGCGCGATAGAGAAGGGGGGTGCCGGGTCGAGGACCCGGACCCGCCCCGGGGGGGGGAGAGGGTGCCGGGTTGAGGACCCGGACCCGCCTCCGGGGGGAGGGGGTGCCGGGTCGAGGACCCGGACCCGCTTCCGGGGGGAGGGGTGCCGGGTCGAGGACCCGGACCCGCCTCCATGTGGAGGGGGTGCCGGGTCGAGGACCCGGACCCGCCTACGGGGGGAGGGGGTGCCGGGTCGAGGACCCGGACCCGCCCCGGGGGGAGGGGGTTGCCGGGTCAAGGACCCGGGCCCGTCCCGGGGGGAGGGGGGTGCCGGGTCCTCGATCCGGCAGGGGAGGGGGGGTTGGTCGAGGACCCGGACCGCCCCGGTGGGAGGGGGCCGGGACTCCCGAACCCGTCCCGGGCGGTGCCGGGTTGAGGACCCGGACCCGGGGGGGGGGGGGGGTCGAGGATGTTGGCATTAAAAATTATTACATTAAGAACGGTATACGAGCATTACAAATAGTGTATTGTTAATAAAGTTGATATATTGACTTTAACACTCGAAATGGTATAATTACTCCAAAAAAGAATATATAAGTATCAGAAGTAATGTATGATCCTAAAATTAGTATACTAATGCTGGAAATAATATATTCAAAAAACCAAATAGTACTAGCAGTGGAAAATAAATATATGAAATATTAAAATGTGTATTGACATTGGAAACAATTTACCGTACATATTATATATTATACCATAAATACCTCGGAGCAAATTATACTGAAATTAGTACTAGCAAGAGCGAACATGGCGCTATCGCAAGAGCGAACATAGCTTTAGAAAGAACAATTTTTAATTTTTCTTGTTAAATGATCATTTGACCCTTCATCCATTACTGTTGTTATTTATATTGCCCAATCTACATATTAATCAATTTATCTTTTTTACTAAATAAAGAGCTGCCATGTCATTCTTCTCTCTCTCTTTGAATAGCGCCTCTTCTGAATTTTCTCTCCTCTTTGAAAAAAGGGAGGAGCACGGAAAATCCTCGTCGCCTCTTTTCTGCAGTCTGCACCCCATCCGGGTCTCCTGTATTTCTCGCATTACTAATATTTTTTTTCATACTCAGATCTAGATCCATACAAGACGATGCGATATATCTACATGTTTTATAATTTTTATGTGTCTGTTATGTGTTTCTTTAGTAATATTCATTTTGTTACGGATCACCGTTTTTTTATTATTCATGTTATGTTTCGTATTTGGATGAAGGATTATAAATATTTTTATTTTTTTATTATTGGTGATTCATTTGAACAAGTGTCTATGGATAAATTTGGTGTAAGATTGTTTTATTAATTATTAGAGAAGATTATTTCGAATGAGACTTACAGAAAGCTGAAACAATGGATAAAAATATTTTGATACAATGTGAATGGAAGATGTGTAATAAACAATGGAAGATTATTGGTTCATTCTTTTTCGTGAATTTGTATGTTGATTGGTCTTTCTAATTTTGATATGGGAAAATATACTTTGCCCCCCAACATCAAAAAAACATCCTTGATGAGGTGGCAAAAGAAGGGTTAAGTGGGTTGTTTAGCCTCTTTAATTGACTCGATTAAATATTAATTGACCGGTTAATTAAATTGACCCGTCAATTAACATGTACTAATATTAACATGTTATAAATTATTTACGTGTCAATTAAACGTGTCAATTAATATTTAATCGAATCAATTAGAGAGGTTAAACAACCCACTAAACACCCTTTTGCCACCTCATCAAGCATGTTTTTTGATGTTGGGGGGGGGGGGGGGGGGGGGGGGGGGGGGGGGCACCATATATAACCTCTTTTGATATCATCAATTTATGGCTTTGTCTTGCAAGATTTATTAAACTATTTCATGCATTGAAAATTGTATTTTTCATGCATAGAAGATTCTTTGCATGATTTAAGGGAAGATGTGTAATTATAAATAGGAGTAAAATGATCATTTAATAAGAAATATTCAAAAATGCTCTATTGCGATAGCGCTACCCATTTTTTTTAGTATTATTTAGTAATAGCATCATATAATTCACCCCAGAAAGATCGAGCATATTTGGCGCTATCGCAATAGCTTCGAACTTTATATTGTCAAATTTATACTTTCCATAACCGCGGGTACGATCATAAAATAAAAAATATCATATTCGTCACTCCTATTTTATAATGTCAAATGTATACTTTCCAAAATATAAAGAATAAAATATTAGTTCAACTAAATCAAAACTTCGAACTAATCTGTCTTCTATATGCTCATAAAACGAAATTTAAACCTAAAAACAACACGTCATATTTCACATTTCTGACAAAACACCAAATTTATATATTCAACTCAAAACGAAAATAAAAATCATCACTATGCATATTTTATTTCAGCCATCATTATTCCTTAGATATAAATAGAAAAACTCTGTTTAAAACTGAAATTATTTTGAAATCTCAGAATAAAAAATTTCTTCGCGTATGACCCTTAAAGTATAATTAAAAATATGATATCTGTACAGTTTAAATTTTCTACTAACAATGCCATAAAATATGAGAATCGTAATTTTTGAAGCCAAACAAGGATAGGTCCTAGTAACTAATAATAGACAAAACTATCTCAGAAATGGAGCATTGGAATAACCGAACTATTGAACATGTTTTCATTCATTGCAAATTCATATTCAAGAATATATTCGGCTACACAAATTACAAGAAACATGTTGAAATGTATTTTCTTCATTTGTGTCTGATGTTTGAGTCATAAGTTATATTTCGCTACAAATTACAAGAAACATATGGAATGCCAAGAAATTGAAATGGGGTTTTATAGAACAAATAACAATGCTCTCGATCGAGTCAGAGACGCGTGAAAACGGTATAGTGGAAACATGTATGTATAATAAAAAGAAGTTGTTATCAAAAGATTATAATAAATACTCTAAAAGACATGTTCATATTCAAGAATATATTTTGTTACATAAAAATATATTGGACAATATATAAAAATATTGAAAACAAAAATATATATTGGACGAACATGTTAATATTCAACTATAATCTCAACAAAAGAAATGTTTAGGGGTTGTTTGGAGAGTATTTCAAGTGGAATTAAAATTTTAAGATTCAACAAATTAAAATTTGACTGGACACGTTTTGAACGACACTTCTAAAATAACATGACGGAATCCTGAACTTCAGAGACGGAACTGGACTGAAATGATAGGGGGGGCCAGAATTTAATAATGTAATACATTTTCATAGATCTATTATAAAAATATGCATAATTTTAGGGGTATCCTTGCATTTTTCCATTTCATAGGGGGGGCTCCAGCCCCTGCCTGCCACCCCCTGGTTCCGTCCTTGCTGAACTTGATCCTTTAATAACTTATTTTGTATGGCACTGTGAGAGTCCAAAATAATAATTTTAAATTGCCGGCTTTTCACAAAAATTCGGGCCAATTTTGTAACGACCATAAGAAACGTAAAATTTTCCTAACAATTTAGTTGGAGAACCGCACCAATCGTATTATACGAAATTGGGGAAATTCGTATATAATACGCGTATAATATACGAATTAAGCAATTTACAATTCGTAATCCTGTCAATTTCCTCCAAAATCTGATCTTATCATTTTAAATTCTCAGCAAATATATACAATCAGATTTATATGTAAATTTGAGAAATAATAGTACAGTTTTGGTTGAAAGAAAATATTAGGCTCGGTACCGGTTTCGGTACCTTTTGAGAGAATTCGCTTTTAATAAGGGTTTTGAATAAGAGGGAAATTGGATTAGGGTTTGGTTATCGCTGGTTTTGGTACTGTTTCGTGTGAAACTGAAAACCAAGTCGGTATCGTTTTGGTACTGGTTTGGTACCGTTTTTGTTACTGCTTTTGAGCGGGTTATCAGATTACAATTTGGTGAAAATTTTAGAGAAGGGGAGGTTTGTAAAGGATAATAGAGTACCGGTACCAAATTTAGCAAAAAACTGGTATAGGATTGGTACCAGATCAGTATGTGCAGATAAATCTTGGGTTCTGAAGACTTGGGTTTCTTCTCTTTGGTCACCTTCGTAAATCTGATTCTCGAATATTGCCTCTTCTAAATGTCCGATTTCCTTCTCAAAAATAACAATCACAAGATCTTTAATAGAAATCGAGACAACAAAAATCTAACTCAAACCTTGCAATTATTTTGCACAAGACTCCTCTTCGTTTGGGCATGATGCCTTTCACGACACTAGGGCTGCGAGGAGCAGTTCTGACCTTCCTTGGCGTCAAAATTGCAGTATGAAGAGAAGTTTAGGGTTAGGTTATATCATATTTTATGGCATTGTTAGTAGAAAATTTAAACTGTACATATATCATATTTTTAGTTATATATCAAGGGTCATACATGAAGAAAAAAAATATTCTGAGATTTCAAAATAATTTTAGTTTTAAACAGAATTTTTCTATTTATATCTAAGGAATACGATGGCTGAAATAAAATATGCATAGTGATGAATTTTTATTTTCGTTTTTAGTTGAGTATGTAAATTTGGTGTTTTGTCAGAAATGTGAAATTTGACGTGTTGTTTTTAGGTTTAAATTTTGTATTATGAGCATATAGATGAAAGATTAGTTCGAATTTTTTATTCAGTTGAACTAATATTTAATTCTTTATATTTTGGAAAGCATAAAAATGGCATTTGAGTGACGAATATGATATTTTTAATGTTATGATTGTACCCGCGGTTAGGGTAAAAATTGATTTTCGCAAATCGTTGGACAGCACGTCTAGTGGCCATACTTACATATAAAGAAATCATAAGAAGTGTGTTTCGAGTCGCACAATTGATTTCAGAGAAAAGAAGGGAATTTGAAGATAAACTTTCTTAGTGTTTGTGAAATTTGGTGAAAAGTTATGTAGTAAAAGATACGATACAAATGATCTAAAAACACGTTATTTGAACAACTCAAAGCGTTAAAATCTTGTTTTGAATCGAAAAACAAACTTTCTTAGTGTTTGTGAAATTTGGTGAAAAGTTATGTAGTAAAAGATACGATACAAATGATCTAAAAACACGTTATTTGAACTCCTCAAAGCGTTAAAATCTTGTTTTGAATCGAAAAACATACTTTCTTTGTGTTTGTGCAATTTGGTGAAAAGTTATGTAGTAAAAGATATCGATACAAATGATCTAAAAACACGTTATTTGAGCTCCTCAAAGCGTTCAAAGCTTGTTTTGAATCGAAAAACAAACTTTCTTAGTGTTTGTGAAATTTGGTGAAAAGTTATGTAGTAAAAGATACGATACAAATGATCTAAAAACACGTTATTTGAACTCCTCAATGCGTTCAAATTTTGTTTTGAATCGAAAAACAAAATTTCTTAGTGTTTGTGAAATTTGGTGAAAAGTTATGTAGTAAAAGATACAATACAAATGATCTAAAAATACGTTATTTGAACTACTCAAAGCGTTAAAATCTTGTTTTGATTCGAAAAACAAACTTTCTTAGTGTTTGTGAAATTTGGTGAAAAGTTATGTAGTAAAAGATACGATACAACTGATCTAAAAATTTGTTTTCGATTCAAAACAAGATTTTAGCGCTTTGAGGAGTTCAAATAACATGTTTTTAGATCATTTGTATCGTATCTTTTATTACATAACTTTTCACCAAATTTCACAAACACTCAGAAAGTTTGTTTTTCGAATCAAAACAAGATTTTAACGCTTTGAGTAGTTCAAATAACGTATTTTTAGATCATTTGTATTGTATCTTTTACTACATAACTTTTCACCAAATTTCACAAACACTAAGAAATTTTGTTTTTCGATTCAAAACAAAATTTGAACGCATTGAGGAGTTCAAATAACGTGTTTTTAGATCATTTGTATCGTATTTTTTACCACATAACTTTTCACCAAATTTCACAAATACTAAGAAAGTTTGTTTTTCGATTCAAAACAAGCTTTGAACGCTTTGAGGAGCTCAAATAACGTGTTTTTAGATCATTTGTATCGATATCTTTTACTACATAACTTTTCACCAAATTGCACAAACATTAAGAACGTTTGTTTTTCGATTTAAAACAAGATTTTAACGCGTTGAGGAGTTCAAATAACGTGTTTTTAGATCATTTGTATCGATATCTTTTACTACATAACTTTTCACCAAATATCACAAACACTAAGAAAGTATGTTTTTCGATTCAAAACAAGATTTTAAAGCTTTGAGGAGTTCAAATAACGTGTTTTTAGATTATTTGTATCGTATCTTTTACTTCATAACTTTTCACCAAATTTCACAAACACTAAGAATGTTTGTTTTTTGATTCAAAACAAGATTTTAACGCTTTGAGGAGTTCAAATAACGTGTTTTTAGATCATTTGTATCGTATCTTTTACTACATAACTTTTCACCAAATTTCACAAACACTAAGAAAGTTTGTTTTTTGATTCAAAACAAGATTTTAACGCTTTGAGGAGTTCAAATAACGTGTTTTTAGATCATTTGTATCGTATCTTTTACTACATAACTTTTCACCAAATTTCACAAACACTAAGAAAGTTTGTTTTTCGATTCAAAACAAGCTTTGAACGCTTTGAGGAGCTCAAATAACGTGTTTTTAGATCATTTGTATCGATATCTTTTACTACATAACCTTTCACCAAATTTCACAAACATTAAGAACGTTTGTTTTTCGATTTAAAACAAGATTTTAACGCGTTGAGGAGTTCAAATAACGTGTTTTTAGATCATTTGTATCGATATCTTTTACTACATAACTTTTCACCAAATATCACAAACACTAAGAAAGTATGTTTTTCGATTCAAAACAAGATTTTAACGCTTTGTGGAGTTCAAATAACATGTTTTTAGATCATTTGTATCGTATCTTTTACTACATAACTTTTCACCAAATTTCACAAACACTAAGAAAGTTTGTTTTTCGATTCAAAACAAGATTTTAACGCTTTGAGGAGTTCAAATAACGTGTTTTTAGATCATTTGTATCGTATCTTTTACTACATAACTTTTCACCAAATTTCACAAACACTAAGAAAGTTTGTTTTTCGATTCAAAACAAGATTTTAACGCTTTGAGTAGTTCAAATAACGTGTTTTTAGATCATTTGTATCGTATCTTTTACTACATAACTTTTCACCAAATTTCACAAACACTAAGAAAGTTTGTTTTTCGATTCAAAACAAGATTTTAACGCTTTGAGGAGTTCAAATGACTTGTTTTTAGATCATTTGTATTGTATCTTTTACTACATAACTTTTCACCAAATTTTACAAACACTAAGAAAGTTTGTTTTAACGCTTTGAGGAGTTCAAATAACGTGTTTTCAGATCATTTGTATCGTATGTTTTACTATATAACTTTTCACCAAATTTCAGAAACACTAAGAAAGTTTGTTTTTCGATTCAAAACAAGATTTTAACGCTTCGAGGAGTTCAAATAACGTGTTTTTAGATCATTTGTATCGTATCTTGTACTACATATCTTTTCACCAAATTTCACAAACACTTGCAAAGTTTGTTTTTCGATTCAAAACAAGATTTTAACGCTTTGAGGAATTCAAATAACGTGTTTTTACATCATTTGTATCATATCTTTTACTACATAACTTTTCACCAAATTTTACAAACACTAAGAAAGTTTGTTTTTCGATTCAAAACACACTTTTAACGCTTTGAGGAGTTCAAATAACGTGTTTTTAGATCATTTGTATCGTATCTTTTACTACATACCTTTTCACCAAATTTCACAAACACTTACAAAGCTTGTTTTTCGATTCAAAACAAGATTTTAACGCTTTGAGGAGTTCAAATAACGTGTTTTTAGATCATTTGTATCATATCTTTTACTACATAACTTTTCACCAAATTTCACAAACACTAAGAAACTTTGTTTTTCGATTCAAAACAAGATTTTAGTGCTTTGAGGAGATCAAATAACATGTTTTTAGATCATTTGTATCATATCTTTTACTACATAACTTTTCACCAAATTTCACAAACACTAAGAAAGTTTGTTTTTCGAATCAAAACAAGATTTTAACGCTTTGAGTAGTTCAAATAACGTATTTTTAGATCATTTGTATCGTATCTTTTACTATATAACTTTTCACCAAATTTCACAAACACTAAGAAAGTTTGTTTTTCGATTCAAAACAAGATTTTAACGCTATGGGGAGTTCACATAACGTGTTTTTAGATCATTTGTATCTTATCTTTTACTACGTAACTTTTCACCAAATTTCACAAACACTAAGAAAGTTTGTTATTCGATTCAAAACAAGATTTTAACGCTTTAAGGAGTTCACATAACTTGTTTTTAGATCATTTGTATTGTATCTTTTACTACATAACTTTTCACCAAATTTTACAAACACTAAGAAAGTTTGTTTTAACGCTTTGAGGAGTTCAAATAACGTGTTTTTAGATCATTTGTTTCGATATCTTTTACTACATAACTTTTCACCAAATTTCACAACCACTAAGAAAGTTTGTTTTTCGATTCAACACAAGCTTTTAACGCTTTGAGGAGTTCAAATAACGTGTTTATAGATCATTTGTATCGATATCTTTTACTACATAACTTTTCACCAAATTTCACAAACACTAAGAAAGTTTGTTTTTCGATTCAAAACAAGCTTTGAACGCTTTGAGGAGCTCAAATGAAGTGTTTTTAGATCATTTGTATCGATACCTTTTACTACATAACTTTTCAACAAATTTCACAAACACTAAGAAAGTTTGTTTTTCGATTCAAAACAAGATTTTAACGCTTTGAGGAGTTCAAATAACGTATTTTTAGATCATTTGTATCGTATCTTTTACTACATAACTTTTCACCAAATTTCACAAACACTAATAAAGTTTCTTTTTCGATTCAAAACAAGATTTTAACGCTTTGAGGAGTTCAAATAACGTGTTTTTATATCATTTGTATCGTATCTTTTACTACATAACTTTTCACCAAATTTCACAAACACTAAGAAAGTTTGTTTTTCGATTCAAAACAAGATTTTAACGCTTTGAGTAGTTCAAATAACGTGTTTTTAGATCATTTGTATCGTGTCTTTTACTACATAACTTTTCACCAAATTTCACAAACACTAGGAAAGTTTGTTTTTCGATTCAAAACAAGATTTTAACGCTTTGAGTAGTTCAAATAACGTATTTTTAGATCATTTGTATCGTATCTTTTACTACATAACTTTTCACCAAATTTCACAAACACTAAGAAAGTTTGTTTTTCCAATCAAAACAAGATTTTAACGCTTTGAGTAGTTCAAATAACGTATTTTTAGATCATTTGTATCGTATCTTTTACTATATAACTTTTCACCAAATTTCACAAACACTAAGAAAGTTTGTTTTTCAATTCTAAACAAGATTTTAACGCTTTGAGGAGCTCACATAACGTGTTTTTAGATCATTTGTATCTTATCTTTTACTACGTAACTTTTCACCAAATTTCACAAACACTAAGAAAGTTTGTTATTCGATTCAAAACAAGATTTTAATGCTTTGAGGAGTTCACATAACTTGTTTTTAGATCATTTGTATTGTATCTTTTACTACATAACTTTTCACCAAATTTTACAAACACTAAGAAAGTTTATTTTAACGCTTTGAGGAGTTCAAATAACGTGTTTTTAGATCATTTGTTTCGATATCTTTTACTACATAACTTTTCACCAAATTTCACAACCACTAAGAAAGTTTGTTTTTCGATTCAACACAAGATTTTAACGCTTTGAGGAGTTCAAATAACGTGTTTATAGATCATTTGTATCGTATCTTTTACTACATAACTTTTCACCAAATTTCACAAACACTAAGAAAGTTTGTTTTTCGATTCAAAACAAGCTTTGAACGCTTTGAGGAGCTCAAATAACGTGTTTTTAGATCATTTGTATGGATACCTTTTACTACATAACTTTTCAACAAATTTCACAAACACTAAGAAAGTTTGTTTTTCGATTCAAAACAAGATTTTAACGCTTTGAGGAGTTCAAATAACGTATTTTTAGATCATTTGTATCGTATCTTTTACTACATAACTTTTCACCAAATTTCACAAACACTAATAAAGTTTCTTTTTCGATTCAAAACAAGATTTTAACGCTTTGAGGAGTTCAAATAACGTGTTTTTATATCATTTGTATCGTATCTTTTACTACATAACTTTTCACCAAATTTCACAAACACTAAGAAAGTTTGTTTTTCGAATCAAAACAAGATTTTAACGCTTTGAGTAGTTCAAATAACGTGTTTTTAGATCATTTGTATCGTATCTTTTACTATATAACTTTTCAACAAATTTCACAAACACTAAGAAAGTTTGTTTTTCGATTCAAAACAAGATTTTAACGCTTTGAGGAGCTCACATAACGTGTTTTTAGATCATTTGTATCTTATCTTTTACTACGTAACTTTTCACCAAATTTCACAAACACTAAGAAAGTTTGTTATTCGATTCAAAACAAGATTTTAACGCTTTGAGGAGTTCACATAACTTGTTTTTGGATCATTTGTATCGTATCTTTTACTACATAACTTTTCACCAAATTTCACAAACACTAAGAAAGTTTGTTTTTCGATTCAAAACAAGCTTTGAACGCTTTGAGGAGTTCAAATAACGTGTTTTTAGATCATTTGTATTGTATCTTTTAGTACATAACTTTTCACCAAATTTTACAAGCACTAAGAAAGTTTGTTTTAACGCTTTGAGGAGTTCAAATAACGTGTTTTTAGATCATTTGTATCGATATCTTTTACTACATAACTTTTCACCAAAAATCACAAACACTAAGAAAGTTTGTTTTTCGATTCAAAACAAGATTTTAACGCTTTGAGGAACTCAAATAACTTGTTTTTAGATCATTTGTGTCGTATCTTTTACTACGTAACTTTTCACCAAATTTCACAAACACTAAGAAACTTTGTTTTTCGATTCAAAACAAGATTTTAACGATTTGAGTAGTTCAAATAACGTATTTTTAGATCATTTGTATCGTATCTTTTACTACATAACTTTTCACCAAATTTCACAAACACTAAGAAAGTTTGTTTTTCGATTCAAAACAAGCTTTGAACGCTTTGAGGAGTTCAAATAACGTGTTTTTAGATCATTTGTATCGTATCTTTTACTACATAACTTTTCACCAAATTTCACAAACACTAAGAAAGTTTGTTTTTCGATTCAAAACAAGCTTTGAACGCTTTGAGGAGCTCAAATAACGTGTTTTTAGATCATTTGTATCGATATCTTTTACTACATAACTTTTCACCAAATTGCACAAACACAAAGAAAGTGTGTTTTTCGATTCAAAACAAGATTTTAACGCTTTGAGGAGTTCAAATAACGTGTTTTTAGATTATTTGTATCGTATCTTTTACTTCATAACTTTTCACCAAATTTCACAAACACTAAGAATGTTTGTTTTTTGATTCAAAACAAGATTTTAACGCTTTGAGGAGTTCAAATAACGTGTTTTTAGATCATTTGTATCGTATCTTTTACTACATAACTTTTCCCCAAAATTCACAAACACTAAGAAAGTTTGTTTTTCGATTCAAAACAAGCTTTGAACGCTTTGAGGAGCTCAAATAACGTGTTTTTAGATCATTTGTATCGATATCTTTTACTACATAACTTTTCACCAAATTTCACAAACACTAAGAAAGTTTGTTTTTCGATTTAAAACAAGATTTTAACGCGTTGAGGAGTTCAAATAACGTGTTTTTAGATCATTTGTATCGATATCTTTTACTACATAACTTTTCACCAAATCTCACAAATACCAAGAAAGTATGTTTTTCGATTCAAAACAAGATTTTAACGCTTTGTGGAGTTCAAATAACATGTTTTTAGATCATTTGTATCGTATCTTTTACTACATAACTTTTCACCAAATTTCACAAACACTAAGAAAGTTTGTTTTTCGATTCAAAACAAGATTTTAACGCTTTGAGGAGTTCAAATAACGTGTTTTTAGATCATTTGTATCGTATCTTTTACTACATAACTTTTCACCAAATTTCACAAACACTAAGAAAGTTTGTTTTTCGATTCAAAACAAGCTTTGAACGCTTTGAGGAGTTGAAATAACGTGTTTTTAGATCATTTGTATTGTATCTTTTACTACATAACTTTTCACCAAATTTTACAAGCACTAAGAAAGTTTGTTTTAACGCTTTGAGGAGTTCAAATAACGTGTTTTTAGATCATTTGTATCGATATCTTTTACTACATAACTTTTCACCAAAAATCACAAACACTAAGAAAGTTTGTTTTTCGATTCAAAACAAGATTTTAACGCTTTGAGGAACTCAAATAACTTGTTTTTAGATCATTTGTATCGTATCTTTTACTGCGTAACTTTTCACCAAATTTCACAAACACTAAGAAACTTTGTTTTTCGTTTCAAAACAAGATTTTAGCGCTTTGAGGAGTTCAAATAACATGTTTTTAGATCATTTGTATCGTATCTTTTATTACATAACTTTTCACCAAATTTCACAAACACTAAGAAAGTTTGTTTTTCGAATCAAAACAAGATTTTAACGCTTTGAGTAGTTCAAATAACGTATTTTTAGATCATTTGTATCTTATCTTTTACTCCGTATCTTTTCACCAAATTTCACAAACACTAAGAAAGTTTGTTATTCGATTCAAAACAAGATTTTAACGCTTTGAGGAGTTCACATAACTTGTTTTTAGATCATTTGTATTGTATCTTTTACTACATAACTTTTCACCAAATTTTACAAACACTAAGAAAGTTTGTTTTAACGCTTTGAGGAGTTCAAATAACGTGTTTTTAGATCATTTGTTTCGATATCTTTTACTACATAACTTTTCACCAAATTTCACAACCACTAAGAAAGTTTATTTTTCGATTCAACACAAGATTTTAACGCTTTGAGGAGTTCAAATAACGTGTTTATAGATCATTTGTATCGTATCTTTTACTACATAACTTTTCACCAAATTTCACAAACACTAAGAAAGTTTGTTTTTCGATTCAAAACAAGCTTTGAACGCTTTGAGGAGCTCAAATAACGTGTTTTTAGATCATTTGTATGGATACCTTTTACTACATAACTTTTCAACAAATTTCACAAACACTAAGAAAGTTTGTTTTTCGATTCAAAACAAGATTTTAACGCTTTGAGGAGTTCAAATAACGTATTTTTAGATCATTTGTATTGTATCTTTTACTACATAAGTTTTCACCAAATTTTACAAACACTAAGAAAGTTTGTTTTAACGCTTTGAGGAGTTCAAATAACGTGTTTTTAGATCATTTGTTTCGATATCTTTTACTACATAACTTTTCACCAAATTTCACAACCACTAAGAAAGTTTGTTTTTCGATTCAACACAAGATTTTAACGCTTTGAGGAGTTCAAGTAACGTGTTTATAGATCATTTGTATCGTATCTTTTACTACATAACTTTTCACCAAATTTCACAAACACTAAGAAAGTTTGTTTTTCGATTCAAAACAAGCTTTGAACGCTTTGAGGAGCTCAAATAACGTGTTTTTAGATCATTTGTATGGATACCTTTTACTACATAACTTTTCAACAAATTTCACAAACACTAAGAAAGTTTGTTTTTCGATTCAAAACAAGATTTTAACGCTTTGAGGAGTTCAAATAACGTATTTTTAGATCATTTGTATCGTATCTTTTACTACATAACTTTTCACCAAATTTCACAAACACTAATAAAGTTTCTTTTTCGATTCAAAACAAGATTTTAACGCTTTGAGGAGTTCAAATAACGTGTTTTTATATCATTTGTATCGTATCTTTTACTACATAACTTTTCACCAAATTTCACAAACACTAAGAAAGTTTGTTTTTCGAATCAAAACAAGATTTTAACGCTTTGAGTAGTTCAAATAACGTGTTTTTAGATCATTTGTATCGTATCTTTTACAATATAACTTTTCATCAAATTTCACAAACACTAAGAAAGTTTGTTTTTCGATTCAAAACAAGATTTTAATGCTTTGAGGAGCTCACATAACGTGTTTTTAGATCATTTGTATCTTATCTTTTACTACGTAACTTTTCACCAAATTTCACAAACACTAAGAAAGTTTGTTATTCGATTCAAAACAAGATTTTAACGCTTTGAGGAGTTCACATAAGTTGTTTTTAGATCATTTGTATCGTATCTTTTACTACATAACTTTTCACCAAATTTCACAAACACTAAGAAAGTTTGTTTTTCGATTCAAAACAAGCTTTGAACGCTTTGAGGAGTTCAAATAACGTGTTTTTAGATCATTTGTATTGTATTTTTTACTACATAACTTTTCACCAAAATTTACAAGCACTAAGAAAGTTTGTTTTAACGCTTTGAGGAGTTCAAATAACGTGTTTTTAGATCATTTGTATCGATATCTTTTACTACATAACTTTTCACCAAAAATCACAAACACTAAGAAAGTTTGTTTTTCGATTCAAAACAAGATTTTAACGCTTTGAGGAACTCAAATAACTTGTTTTTAGATCATTTGTGTCGTATCTTTTACTACGTAACTTTTCACCAAATTTCACAAACACTAAGAAACTTTGTTTTTCGATTCAAAACAAGATTTTAGCGCTTTGAGGAGTTCAAATAACATGTTTTTAGATCATTTGTATCGTATCTTTTATTACATAACTTTTCACCAAATTTCACAAACACTAAGAAAGTTTGTTTTTCGAATCAAAACAAGATTTTAACGTTTTGAGTAGTTCAAATAACGTATTTTTAGATCATTTGTATCGTATCTTTTACTACATAACTTTTCACCAAATTTCACAAACACTAAGAAAGTTTGTTTTTCGATTCAAAACAAGCTTTGAACGCTTTGAGGAGTTCAAATAACGTGTTTTTAGATCATTTGTATCGTATCTTTTACTACATAACTTTTCACCAAATTTCACAAACACTAAGAAAGTTTGTTTTTCGATTCAAAACAAGCTTTGAACGCTTTGAGGAGCTCAAATAACGTGTTTTTAGATCATTTGTATCGATATCTTTTACTACATAACTTTTCACCAAATTGCACAAACACAAAGAAAGTGTGTTTTTCGATTCAAAACAAGATTTTAACGCTTTGAGGAGTTCAAATAACGTGTTTTTAGATTATTTGTATCATATCTTTTACTTCATAACTTTTCACCAAATTTCACAAACACTAAGAATGTTTGTTTTTTGATTCGAAACAAGATTTTAACGCTTTGAGGAGTTCAAATAACGTGTTTTTAGATCATTTGTATCGTATCTTTTACTACATAACTTTTCCCCAAAATTCACAAACACTAAGAAAGTTTGTTTTTCGATTCAAAACAAGCTTTGAACGCTTTGAGGAGCTCAAATAACGTGTTTTTAGATCATTTGTATCGATATCTTTTACTACATAACTTTTCACCAAATTTCACAAACACTAAGAAAGTTTGTTTTTCGATTTAAAACAAGATTTTAACGCGTTGAGGAGTTCAAATAATGTGTTTTTAGATCATTTGTATCGATATCTTTTACTACATAACTTTTCACCAAATCTCACAAATACCAAGAAAGTATGTTTTTCGATTCAAAACAAGATTTTAACGCTTTGTGGAGTTCAAATAACATGTTTTTAGATCATTTGTATCGTATCTTTTACTACATAACTTTTCACCAAATTTCACAAACACTAAGAAAGTTTGTTTTTCGATTCAAAACAAGATATTAACGCTTTGAGGAGTTCAAATAACGTGTTTTTAGATCATTTGTATCGTATCTTTTACTACATAACTTTTCACCAAATTTCACAAACACTAAGAAAGTTTGTTTTTCGATTCAAAACAAGATATTAACGCTTTGAGGAGTTCAAATAACGTGTTTTTAGATCATTTGTATCGTATCTTTTACTACATAACTTTTCACCAAATTTCACAAACACTAAGAAAGTTTGTTTTTCGATTCAAAACAAGCTTTGAATGCTTTGAGGAGCTCAAATAACGTGTTTTTAGATCATTTGTATCGATATCTTTTACTACATAACTTTTCACCAAATTGCACAAACACAAAGAAAGTGTGTTTTTCGATTCAAAACAAGATTTTAACGCTTTGAGGAGTTCAAATAACGTGTTTTTAGATTATTTGTATCGTATCTTTTACTTCATAACTTTTCACCAAATTTCACAAACACTAAGAATGTTTGTTTTTTTGATTCAAAACAAGATTTTAACGCTCTGAGGAGTTCAAATAACGTGTTTTTAGATCATTTGTATCGTATCTTTTACTACATAACTTTTCCCCAAAATTCACAAACACTAAGAAAGTTTGTTTTTCGATTCAAAACAAGCTTTGAACGCTTTGAGGAGCTCAAATAACGTGTTTTTAGATCATTTGTATCGATATCTTTTACTACATAACTTTTCACCAAATTTCACAAACACTAAGAAAGTTTGTTTTTCGATTTAAAACAAGATTTTAACGCGTTGAGGAGTTCAAATAACGTGTTTTTAGATCATTTGTATTGATATCTTTTACTACATAACTTTTCACCAAATCTCACAAATACCAAGAAAGTATGTTTTTCGATTCAAAACAAGATTTTAACGCTTTGTGGAGTTCAAATAACATGTTTTTAGATCATTTGTATCGTATCTTTTACTACATAAATTTTCACCAAATTTCACAAACACTAAGAAAGTTTGTTTTTCGATTCAAAACAAGATTTTAACGCTTTGAGGAGTTCAAATAACGTGTTTTTAGATCATTTGTATCGTATCTTTTACTACATAACTTCTCACCAAATTTCACAAACACTAAGAAAGTTTGTTTTTCGATTCAAAACAAGATTTTAACGCTTTGAGTAGTTCAAATAACGTGGTTTTAGATAATTTGTATCGTATCTTTTACTACATAACTTTTCACCAAATTTCACAAACACTAAGAAATTTTGTTTTTCGATTCAAAACAAGACTTTAACGCTTTGAGGAGTTCAAATAACTTGTTTTTAGATCATTTGTATTGTATCTTTTACTACATAACTTTTCACCAAATTTTACAAACACTAAGAAAGTTTGTTTTAACGCTTTGAGGAGTTCAAATAACGTGTTTTTAGATCAATTGTATCGTATGTTTTAATATATAACTTTTCACCAAATTTCAGAAACACTAAGAAAGTTTGTTTTTCGATTCAAAACAAGATTTTAACGCTTTGAGGAGTTCAAATAACGTGTTTTTAGATCATTTGTATCGTATCTTTTACTACATAACTTTTCACCAAATTTCACAAACACTAAGAAAGTTTGTTTTTCGAATCAAAACAAGATTTTAACGCTTTGAGTAGTTCAAATAACGTGTTTTTAGATTATTTGTATCGTATCTTTTACTATATAACTTTTCACCAAATTTCACAAACACTAAGAAAGTTTGTTTTTCGATTCAAAACAAGATTTTAACGCTTTGAGGAGCTCACATAACGTGTTTTTAGATCATTTGTATCTTATCTTTTACTACGTAACTTTTCACCAAATTTCACAAACACTAAGAAAGTTTGTTATTCGATTCAAAACAAGATTTTAACGCTTTGAGGAGTTCACATAACTTGTTTTTAGATCATTTGTATCGTATCTTTTACTACATAACTTTTCACCAAATTTCACAAACACTAAGAAAGTTTGTTTTTCGATTCAAAACAAGCTTTGAACGCTTTGAGGAGTTCAAATAACGTGTTTTTAGATCATTTGTATTGTATCTTTTACTACATAACTTTTCACCAAATTTTACAAGCACTAAGAAAGTTTGTTTTAACGCTTTGAGGAGTTCAAATAACGTGTTTTTAGATCATTTGTATCGATATCTTTTACTACATAACTTTTCACCAAAAATCACAAACACTAAGAAAGTTTGTTTTTCGATTCAAAACAAGATTTTAACGCTTTGAGGAACTCAAATAACTTGTTTTTAGATCATTTGTATCGTATCTTTTACTGCGTAACTTTTCACCAAATTTCACAAAAACTAAGAAACTTTGTTTTTCGTTTCAAAACAAGATTTTAGCGCTTTGAGGAGTTCAAATAACATGTTTTTAGATCATTTGTATCGTATCTTTTATTACATAACTTTTCACCAAATTTCACAAACACTAAGAAAGTTTGTTTTTCGAATCAAAACAAGATTTTAACGCTTTGAGTAGTTCAAATAACGTATTTTTAGATCATTTGTATCTTATCTTTTACTCCGTAACTTTTCACCAAATTTCACAAACACTAAGAAAGTTTGTTATTCGATTCAAAACAAGATTTTAATGCTTTGAGGAGTTCACATAACTTGTTTTTAGATCATTTGTATTGTATCTTTTACTACATAACTTTTCACCAAATTTTACAAACACTAAGAAAGTTTGTTTTAACGCTTTGAGGAGTTCAAATAACGTGTTTTTAGATCATTTGTTTCGATATCTTTTACTACATAACTTTTCACCAAATTTCACAACCACTAAGAAAGTTTATTTTTCGATTCAACACAAGATTTTAACGCTTTGAGGAGTTCAAATAACGTGTTTATAGATCATTTGTATCGTATCTTTTACTACATAACTTTTAACCAAATTTCACAAACACTAAGAAAGTTTGTTTTTCGATTCAAAACAAGCTTTGAACGCTTTGAGGAGCTCAAATAACGTGTTTTTAGATCATTTGTATGGATACCTTTTACTACATAACTTTTCAACAAATTTCACAAACACTAAGAAAGTTTGTTTTTCGATTCAAAACAAGATTTTAACGCTTTGAGGAGTTCAAATAACGTATTTTTAGATCATTTGTATCGTATCTTTTACTACATAACTTTTCACCAAATTTCACAAACACTAATAAAGTTTCTTTTTCGATTCAAAACAAGATTTTAACGCTTTGAGGAGTTCAAATAACGTGTTTTTATATCATTTGTATCGTATCTTTTACTACATAACTTTTCACCAAATTTCACAAACACTAAGAAAGTTTGTTTTTCGAATCAAAACAAGATTTTAACGCTTTGAGTAGTTCAAATAACGTGTTTTTAGATCATTTGTATCGTATCTTTTACTATATAACTTTTCACCAAATTTCACAAACACTAAGAAAGTTTGTTTTTCGATTCAAAACAAGATTTTAACGCTTTGAGGAGCTCACATAACGTGTTTTTAGATCATTTGTATCTTATCTTTTACTACGTAACTTTTCACCAAATTTCACACACACTAAGAAAGTTTGTTATTCGATTCAAAACAAGATTTTAACGCTTTGAGGAGTTCACATAACTTGTTTTTAGATCATTTGTATCGTATCTTTTACTACATAACTTTTCACCAAATTTCACAAACACTAAGAAAGTTTGTTTTTCGATTCAAAACAAGCTTTGAACGCTTTGAGGAGTTCAAATAACGTGTTTTTAGATCATTTGTATTGTATCTTTTACTACATAACTTTTCACCAAATTTTACAAGCACTAAGAAAGTTTGTTTTAACGCTTTGAGGAGTTCAAATAACGTGTTTTTAGATCATTTGTATCGATATCTTTTACTACATAACTTTTCACCAAAAATCACAAACACTAAGAAAGTTTGTTTTTCGATTCAAAACAAGATTTTAACGCTTTGAGGAACTCAAATAACTTGTTTTTAGATCATTTGTGTCGTATCTTTTACTACGTAACTTTTCACCAAATTTCACAAACACTAAGAAACTTTGTTTTTCGATTCAAAACAAGATTTTAGCGCTTTGAGGAGTTCAAATAACATGTTTTTAGATCATTTGTATTGTATCTTTTATTACATAACTTTTCACCAAATTTCACAAACACTAAGAAAGTTTGTTTTTCGAATCAAAACAAGATTTTAACGCTTTGAGTAGTTCAAATAACGTATTTTTAGATCATTTGTATCGTATCTTTTACTACATAACTTTTCACCAAATTTCACAAACACTAAGAAAGTTTGTTTTTCGATTCAAAACAAGCTTTGAACGCTTTGAGGAGTTCAAATAACGTGTTTTTAGATCATTTGTATCGTATCTTTTACTACATAACTTTTCACCAAATTTCACAAACACTAAGAAAGTTTGTTTTTCGATTCAAAAATAGCTTTGAACGCTTTGAGGAGCTCAAATAACGTGTTTTTAGATCATTTGTATCAATATCTTTTACTACATAACTTTTCACCAAATTGCACAAACACAAAGAAAGTGTGTTTTTCGATTCAAAACAAGATTTTAACGCTTTGAGGAGTTCAAATAACGTGTTTTTAGATTATTTGTATCGTATCTTTTACTTCATAACTTTTCACCAAATTTCACAAACACTAAGAATGTTTGTTTTTTGATTCAAAACAAGATTTTAACGCTTTGAGGAGTTCAAATAACGTGTTTTTAGATCATTTGTATCGTATCTTTTACTACATAACTTTTCCCCAAAATTCACAAACACTAAGAAAGTTTGTTTTTCGATTCAAAACAAGCTTTGAACGCTTTGAGGAGCTCAAATAACGTGTTTTTAGATCATTTGTATCGATATCTTTTACTACATAACTTTTCACCAAATTTCACAAACACTAAGAAAGTTTGTTTTTCGATTTAAAACAAAATTTTAACGCGTTGAGGAGTTCAAATAACGTGTTTTTAGATCATTTGTATCGATATCTTTTACTACATAACTTTTCACCAAATCTCACAAATACAAAGAAAGTATGTTTTTCGATTCAAAACAAGATTTTAACGCTTTGTGGAGTTCAAATAACATGTTTTTAGATCATTTGTATCGTATCTTTTACTACATAACTTTTCACCAAATTTCACAAACACTAAGAAAGTTTGTTTTTCGATTCAAAACAAGATTTTAACGCTTTGAGGAGTTCAAATAACATGTTTTTAGATCATTTGTATCGTATCTTTTACTGCATAACTTTTCACCAAATTTCACAAACACTAAGAAAGTTTGTTTTTCGATTCAAAACAAGCTTTGAACGCTTTGAGGAGTTCAAATAACGTGTTTTTAGATCATTTGTATTGTATCTTTTACTACATAACTTTTCACCAAATTTTACAAGCACTAAGAAAGTTTGTTTTAACGCTTTGAGGAGTTCAAATAACGTGTTTTTAGATCATTTGTATCGATATCTTTTACTACATAACTTTTCACCAAAAATCACAAACACTAAGAAAGTTTGTTTTTCGATTCAAAACAAGATTTTAACGCTTTGAGGAACTCAAATAACTTGTTTTTAGATCATTCGTATCGTATCTTTTACTGCGTAACTATTCACCAAATTTCACAAACACTAAGAAACTTTGTTTTTCGTTTCAAAACAAGATTTTAGCGCTTTGAGGAGTTCAAATAACATGTTTTTAGATCATTTGTATCGTATCTTTTATTACATAACTTTTCACCAAATTTCACAAACACTAAGAAAGTTTGTTTTTCGAATCAAAACAAGATTTTAACGCTTTGAGTAGTTCAAATAACGTATTTTTAGATCATTTGTATCTTATCTTTTACTCCGTAACTTTTCACCAAATTTCACAAACACTAAGAAAGTTTGTTATTCGATTCAAAACAAGATTTTAACGCTTTGAGGAGTTCACATAACTTGTTTTTAGATCATTTGTATTGTATCTTTTACTACATAAGTTTTCACCAAATTTTACAAACACTAAGAAAGTTTGTTTTAACGCTTTGAGGAGTTCAAATAACGTGTTTTTAGATCATTTGTTTCGATATCTTTTACTACATAACTTTTCACCAAATTTCAAAACCACTAAGAAAGTTTGTTTTTCGATTCAACACAAGATTTTAACGCTTTGAGGAGTTCAAGTAACGTGTTTATAGATCATTTGTATCGTATCTTTTACTACATAACTTTTCACCAAATTTCACAAACACTAAGAAAGTTTGTTTTTCGATTCAAAACAAGCTTTGAACGCTTTGAGGAGCTCAAATAACGTGTTTTTAGATCATTTGTATGGATACCTTTTACTACATAACTTTTCAACAAATTTCACAAACACTAAGAAAGTTTGTTTTTCGATTCAAAACAAGATTTTAACGCTTTGAGGAGTTCAAATAACGTATTTTTAGATCATTTGTATCGTATCTTTTACTACATAACTTTTCACCAAATTTCACAAACACTAATAAAGTTTCTTTTTCGATTCAAAACAAGATTTTAACGCTTTGAGGAGTTCAAATAACGTGTTTTTATATCATTTGTATCGTATCTTTTACTACATAACTTTTCACCAAATTTCACAAACACTAAGAAAGTTTGTTTTTCGAATCAAAACAAGATTTTAACGCTTTGAGTAGTTCAAATAACGTGTTTTTAGATCATTTGTATCGTATCTTTTACTATATAACTTTTCACCAAATTTCACAAACACTAAGAAAGTTTGTTTTTCGATTCAAAACTAGATTTTAACGCTTTGAGGAGCTCACATAACGTGTTTTTAGATCATTTGTATCTTATCTTTTACTACGTAACTTTTCACCAAATTTCACAAACACTAAGAAAGTTTGTTATTCGATTCAAAACAAGAATTTAACGCTTTGAGGAGTTCACATAAGTTGTTTTTAGATCATTTGTATCGTATCTTTTACTACATAACTTTTCACCAAATTTCACAAACACTAAGAAAGTTTGTTTTTCGATTCAAAACAAGCTTTGAACGCTTTGAGGAGTTCAAATAACGTGTTTTTAGATCATTTGTATTGTATTTTTTACTACATAACTTTTCACCAAAATTTACAAGCACTAAGAAAGTTTGTTTTAACGCTTTGAGGAGTTCAAATAACGTGTTTTTAGATCATTTGTATCGATATCTTTTACTACATAACTTTTCACCAAAAATCACAAACACTAAGAAAGTTTGTTTTTCGATTCAAAACAAGATTTTAACGCTTTGAGGAACTCAAATAACTTGTTTTTAGATCATTTGTGTCGTATCTTTTACTACGTAACTTTTCACCAAATTTCACAAACACTAAGAAACTTTGTTTTTCGATTCAAAACAAGATTTTAGCGCTTTGAGGAGTTCAAATAACATGTTTTTAGATCATTTGTATCGTATCTTTTATTACATAACTTTTCACCAAATTTCACAAACACTAAGAAAGTTTGTTTTTCGAATCAAAACAAGATTTTAACGTTTTGAGTAGTTCAAATAACGTATTTTTAGATCATTTGTATCGTATCTTTTACTACATAACTTTTCACCAAATTTCACAAACACTAAGAAAGTTTGTTTTTCGATTCAAAACAAGCTTTGAACGCTTTGAGGAGCTCAAATAACGTGTTTTTAGATCATTTGTATCGATATCTTTTACTACATAACTTTTCACCAAATTGCACAAACACAAAGAAAGTGTGTTTTTCGATTCAAAACAAGATTTTAACGCTTTGAGGAGTTCAAATAACGTGTTTTTAGATTATTTGTATCATATCTTTTACTTCATAACTTTTCACCAAATTTCACAAACACTAAGAATGTTTGTTTTTTGATTCGAAACAAGATTTTAACGCTTTGAGGAGTTCAAATAACATGTTTTTAGATCATTTGTATCGTATCTTTTACTACATAACTTTTCCCCAAAATTCACAAACACTAAGAAAGTTTGTTTTTCGATTCAAAACAAGCTTTGAACGCTTTGAGGAGCTCAAATAACGTGTTTTTAGATCATTTGTATCGATATCTTTTACTACATAACTTTTCACCAAATTTCACAAACACTAAGAAAGTTCGTTTTTCGATTTAAAACAAGATTTTAACGCGTTGAGGAGTTCAAATAACGTGTTTTTAGATCATTTGTATCGATATCTTTTACTACATAACTTTTCACCAAATCTCACAAATACCAAGAAAGTATGTTTTTCGATTCAAAACAAGATTTTAACGCTTTGTGGAGTTCAAATAACATGTTTTTAGATCATTTGTATCGTATCTTTTACAACATAACTTTTCACCAAATTTCACAAACACTAAGAAAGTTTGTTTTTCGATTCAAAACAAGATATTAACGCTTTGAGGAGTTCAAATAACGTGTTTTTAGATCATTTGTATCGTATCTTTTACTACATAACTTTTCACCAAATTTCACAAACACTAAGAAAGTTTGTTTTTCGATTCAAAACAAGATATTAACGCTTTGAGGAGTTCAAATAACGTGTTTTTAGATCATTTGTATCGTATCTTTTACTACATAACTTTTCACCAAATTTCACAAACACTAAGAAAGTTTGTTTTTCGATTCAAAACAAGCTTTGAACGCTTTGAGGAGCTCAAATAACGTGTTTTTAGATCATTTGTATCGATATCTTTTACTACATAACTTTTCACCAAATTGCACAAACACAAAGAAAGTGTGTTTTTCGATTCAAAACAAGATTTTAACGCTTTGAGGAGTTCAAATAACGTGTTTTTAGATTATTTGTATCGTATCTTTTACTTCATAACTTTTCACCAAATTTCACAAACACTAAGAATGTTTGTTTTTTTGATTCAAAACAAGATTTTAACGCTCTGAGGAGTTCAAATAACGTGTTTATAGATCATTTGTATCGTATCTTTTACTACATAACTTTTCCCCAAAATTCACAAACACTAAGAAAGTTTGTTTTTCGATTCAAAACAAGCTTTGAACGCTTTGAGGAGCTCAAATAACGTGTTTTTAGATCATTTGTATCGATATCTTTTACTACATAACTTTCCACCAAATTTCACAAACACTAAGAAAGTTTGTTTTTCGATTTAAAACAAGATTTTAACGCGTTGAGGAGTTCAAATAACGTGTTTTTAGATCATTTGTATCGATATCTTTTACTACATAACTTTTCACCAAATCTCACAAATACCAAGAAAGTATGTTTTTCGATTCAAAACAAGATTTTAACGCTTTGTGGAGTTCAAATAACATGTTTTTAGATCATTTGTATCGTATCTTTTACTACATAAATTTTCACCAAATTTCACAAACACTAAGAAAGTTTGTTTTTCGATTCAAAACAAGATTTTAACGCTTTGAGGAGTTCAAATAACGTGTTTTTAGATCATTTGTATCGTATCTTTTACTACATAACTTCTCACCAAATTTCACAAACACTAAGAAAGTTTGTTTTTCGATTCAAAACAAGATTTTAACGCTTTGAGTAGTTCAAATAACGTGGTTTTAGATAATTTGTATCGTATCTTTTACTACATAACTTTTCACCAAATTTCACAAACACTAAGAAATTTTGTTTTTCGATTCAAAACAAGACTTTAACGCTTTGAGGAGTTCAAATAACTTGTTTTTAGATCATTTGTATTGTATCTTTTACTACATAACTTTTCACCAAATTTTACAAACACTAAGAAAGTTTGTTTTAACGCTTTGAGGAGTTCAAATAACGTGTTTTTAGATCAATTGTATCGTATGTTTTAATATATAACTTTTCACCAAATTTCAGAAACACTAAGAAAGTTTGTTTTTCGATTCAAAACAAGATTTTAACGCTTTGAGGAGTTCAAATAACGTGTTTTTAGATCATTTGTATCGTATCTTTTACTACATAACTTTTCACCAAATTTCACAAACACTAAGAAAGTTTGTTTTTCGAATCAAAACAAGATTTTAACGCTTTGAGTAGTTCAAATAACGTGTTTTTAGATCGTTTGTATCGTATCTTTTACTATATAACTTTTCACCAAATTTCACAAACACTAAGAAAGTTTGTTTTTCGATTCAAAACAAGATTTTAACGCTTTGAGGAGCTCACATAACGTGTTTTTAGATCATTTGTATCTTATCTTTTACTACGTAACTTTTCACCAAATTTCACAAACACTAAGAAAGTTTGTTATTCGATTCAAAACAAGATTTTAACGCTTTGAGGAGTTCACATAACTTGTTTTTAGATCATTTGTATCGTATCTTTTACTACATAACTTTTCACCAAATTTCACAAACACTAAGAAAGTTTGTTTTTCGATTCAAAACAAGCTTTGAACGCTTTGAGGAGTTCAAATAACGTGTTTTTAGATCATTTGTATTGTATCTTTTACTACATAACTTTTCACCAAATTTTACAAGCACTAAGAAAGTTTGTTTTAACGCTTTGAGGAGTTCAAATAACGTGTTTTTAGATCATTTGTATCGATATCTTTTACTACATAACTTTTCACCAAAAATCACAAACACTAAGAAAGTTTGTTTTTCGATTCAAAACAAGATTTTAACGCTTTGAGGAACTCAAATAACTTGTTTTTAGATCATTTGTATCGTATCTTTTACTGTGTAACTTTTCACCAAATTTCACAAAAACTAAGAAACTTTGTTTTTCGTTTCAAAACAAGATTTTAGCGCTTTGAGGAGTTCAAATAACATGTTTTTAGATCATTTGTATCGTATCTTTTATTACATAACTTTTCACCAAATTTCACAAACACTAAGAAAGTTTGTTTTTCGAATCAAAACAAGATTTTAACGCTTTGAGTAGTTCAAATAACGTATTTTTAGATCATTTGTATCTTATCTTTTACTCCGTAACTTTTCACCAAATTTCACAAACACTAAGAAAGTTTGTTTTTCGATTTAAAACAAGATTTTAACGCGTTGAGGAGTTCAAATAACGTGTTTTTAGATCATTTGTATCGATATCTTTTACTACATAACTTTTCACCAAATCTCACAAATACCAAGAAAGTATGTTTTTCGATTCAAAACAAGATTTTAACGCTTTGTGGAGTTCAAATAACATGTTTTTAGATCATTTGTATCGTATCTTTTACTACATAACTTCTCACCAAATTTCACAAACACTAAGAAAGTTTGTTTTTCGATTCAAAACAAGATTTTAACGCTTTGAGGAGTTCAAATAACGTGTTTTTAGATCATTTGTATCGTATCTTTTACTACATAACTTCTCACCAAATTTCACAAACACTAAGAAAGTTTGTTTTTCGATTCAAAACAAGATTTTAACGCTTTGCGTAGTTCAAATAACGTGGTTTTAGATAATTTGTATCGTATCTTTTACTACATAACTTTTCACCAAATTTCACAAACACTAAGAAATTTTGTTTTTCGATTCAAAACAAGACTTTAACACTTTGAGGAGTTCAAATAACTTGTTTTTAGATCATTTGTATTGTATCTTTTACTACATAACTTTTCACCAAATTTTACAAACACTAAGAAAGTTTGTTTTAACGCTTTGAGGAGTTCAAATAACGTGTTTTTAGATCAATTGTATCGTATGTTTTAATATATAACTTTTCACCAAATTTCAGAAACACTAAGAAAGTTTGTTTTTCGATTCAAAACAAGATTTTAACGCTTTGAGGAGTTCAAATAACGTGTTTTTAGATCATTTGTATCGTATCTTTTACTACATAACTTTTCACCAAATTTCACAAACACTAAGAAAGTTTGTTTTTCGAATCAAAACAAGATTTTAACGCTTTGAGTAGTTCAAATAACGTGTTTTTAGATCATTTGTATCGTATCTTTTACTATATAACTTTTCACCAAATTTCACAAACACTAAGAAAGTTTGTTTTTCGATTCAAAACAAGATTTTAACGCTTTGAGGAGCTCACATAACGTGTTTTTAGATCATTTGTATCTTATCTTTTACTACGTAACTTTTCACCAAATTTCACAAACACTAAGAAAGTTTGTTATTCGATTCAAAACAAGATTTTAACGCTTTGAGGAGTTCACATAACTTGTTTTTAGATCATTTGTATCGTATCTTTTACTACATAACTTTTCACCAAATTTCACAAACACTAAGAAAGTTTGTTTTTCGATTCAAAACAAGCTTTGAACGCTTTGAGGAGTTCAAATAACGTGTTTTTAGATCATTTGTATTGTATCTTTTACTACATAACTTTTCACCAAATTTTACAAGCACTAAGAAAGTTTGTTTTAACGCTTTGAGGAGTTCAAATAACGTGTTTTTAGATCATTTGTATCGATATCTTTTACTAGATAACTTTTCACCAAAAATCACAAACACTAAGAAAGTTTGTTTTTCGATTCAAAACAAGATTTTAACGCTTTGAGGAACTCAAATAACTTGTTTTTAGATCATTTGTGTCGTATCTTTTACTACGTAACTTTTCACCAAATTTCACAAACACTAAGAAACTTTGTTTTTCGATTCAAAACAAGATTTTAGCGCTTTGAGGAGTTCAAATAACATGTTTTTAGATCATTTGTATCGATATCTTTTACTACATAACTTTTCACCAAATCTCACAAATACCAAGAAAGTTTGTTTTTCGATTCAAAACAAGATTTTAACGCTTTGTGGAGTTCAAATAACATGTTTTTAGATCATTTGTATCGTATCTTTTACTACATAACTTTTCACCAAATTTCACAAACACTAAGAAAGTTTGTTTTTCGATTCAAAACAAGATTTTAACGCTTTGAGGAGTTCAAATAACGTGTTTTTAGATCATTTGTATCGTATCTTTTACTACATAACTTTTCACCAAATTTCACAAACACTAAGAAAGTTTGTTTTTCGATTCAAAACAAGCTTTGAACGCTTTGAGGAGTTCAAATAACGTGTTTTTAGATCATTTGTATTGTATCTTTTACTACATAACTTTTCACCAAATTTTACAAGCACTAAGAAAGTTTGTTTTAACGCTTTGAGGAGTTCAAATAACGTGTTTTTAGATCATTTGTATCGATATCTTTTACTACATAACTTTTCACCAAAAATCACAAACACTAAGAAAGTTTGTTTTTCGATTCAAAACAAGATTTTAACGCTTTGAGGAACTCAAATAACTTGTGTTTAGATCATTTGTGTCGTATCTTTTACTACGTAACTTTTCACCAAATTTCACAAACACTAAGAAACTTTGTTTTTCGATTCAAAACAAGATTTTAGAGCTTTGAGGAGTTCAAATAACATGTTTTTAGATCATTTGTATTGTATCTTTTATTACATAACTTTTCACCAAATTTCACAAACACTAAGAAAGTTTGTTTTTCGAATCAAAACAAGATTTTAACGCTTTGAGTAGTTCAAATAACGTATTTTTAGATCATTTGTATCGTATCTTTTACTACATAACTTTTCACCAAATTTCACAAACACTAAGAAAGTTTGTTTTTCGATTCAAAACAAGCTTTGAACGCTTTGAGGAGTTCAAATAACGTGTTTTTAGATCATTTGTATCGTATCTTTTACTACATAACTTTTCACCAAATTTCACAAACACTAAGAAAGTTTGTTTTTCGATTCAAAAATAGCTTTGAACGCTTTGAGGAGCTCAAATAACGTGTTTTTAGATCATTTGTATCGATATCTTTTACTACATAACTTTTCACCAAATTTCACAAACACTAAGAAAGTTTGTTTTTCGATTTAAAACAAGATTTTAACGCGTTGAGGAGTTCAAATAACGTGTTTTTATATTATTTGTATCGTATCTTTTACTTCATAACTTTTCACCAAATTTCACAAACACTAAGAATGTTTGTTTTTTGATTCAAAACAAGATTTTAACGCTTTGAGGAGTTCAAATAACGTGTTTTTAGATCATTTGTATCGTATCTTTTACTACATAACTTTTCCCCAAAATTCACAAACACTAAGAAAGTTTGTTTTTCGATTCAAAACTAGCTTTGAACGCTTTGAGGAGCTCAAATAACGTGTTTTTAGATCATTTGTATCGATATCTTTTACTACATAACTTTTCACCAAATTTCACAAACACTAAGAAAGTTTGTTTTTCGATTTAAAACAAGATTTTAACGCGTTGAGGAGTTCAAATAACGTGTTTTTAGATCATTTGTATCGATATCTTTTACTACATAACTTTTCACCAAATCTCACAAATACCAAGAAAGTATGTTTTTCGATTCAAAACAAGATTTTAACGCTTTGTGGAGTTCAAATAACATGTTTTTAGATCATTTGTATCGTATCTTTTACTACATAACTTTTCACCAAATTTCACAAACACTAAGAAAGTTTGTTTTTCGATTCAAAACAAGATTTTAACGCTTTGAGGAGTTCAAATAACGTGTTTTTAGATCATTTGTATCGTATCTTCTACTACATAACTTTTCACCAAATTTCACAAACACTAAGAAAGTTTGTTTTTCGATTCAAAACAAGCTTTGAACGCTTTGAGGAGTTCAAATAACGTGTTTTTAGATCATTTGTATTGTATCTTTTACTACATAACTTTTCACCAAATTTTACAAGCACTAAGAAAGTTTGTTTTAACGCTTTGAGGAGTTCAAATAACGTGTTTTTAGATCATTTGTATCGATATCTTTTACTACATAACTTTTCACCAAAAATCACAAACACTAAGAAAGTTTGTTTTTCGATTCAAAACAAGATTTTAACGCTTTGAGGAACTCAAATAACTTGTTTTTAGATCATTTGTATCGTATCTTTTACTACGTAACTTTTCACCAAATTTCACAAACACTAAGAAACTTTGTTTTTCGTTTCAAAACAAGATTTTAGCGCTTTGAGGAGTTCAAATAACATGTTTTTAGATCATTTGTATCGTATCTTTTACTACATAACTTTTCACCAAATTTCACAAACACTAAGAAAGTTTGTTTTTCGATTCAAAACAAGATATTAACGCTTTGAGGAGTTCAAATAACGTGTTTTTAGATCATTTGTATCGTATCTTTTACTACATAACTTTTCAAAAAATTTCACAAACACTAAGAAAGTTTGTTTTTCGATTCAAAACAAGCTTTGAACGCTTTGAGGAGCTCAAATAACGTGTTTTTAGATCATTTGTATCGATATCTTTTACTACATAACTTTTCACCAAATTGCACAAACACAAAGAAAGTTTGTTTTTCGATTCAAAACAAGCTTTGAACGCTTTGAGGAGCTCAAATAACGTGTTTTTAGATCATTTGTATCGATATCTTTTACTACATAACTTTTCACCAAATTTCACAAACACTAAGAAAGTTTGTTTTTCGATTTAAAACAAGATTTTAACGCGTTGAGGAGTTCAAATAACGTGTTTTTAGATCATTTGTATCGATATCTTTTACTACATAACTTTTCACCAAATCTCACAAATACCAAGAAAGTATGTTTTTCGATTCAAAACAAGATTTTAACGCTTTGAGGAGTTCAAATAACGTGTTTTTAGATCATTTGTATCGTATCTTTTACTACATAACTTCTCACCAAATTTCACAAACACTACGAAAGTTTGTTTTTCGATTCAAAACAAGATTTTAACGCTTTGAGTAGTTCAAATAACGTGGTTTTAGATAATTTGTATCGTATCTTTTACTACATAACTTTTCACCAAATTTCACAAACACTAAGAAATTTTGTTTTTCGATTCAAAACAAGACTTTAACGCTTTGAGGAGTTCAAATAACTTGTTTTTAGATCATTTGTATTGTATCTTTTACTACATAACTTTTCACCAAATTTTACAAACACTAAGAAAGTTTGTTTTAACGCTTTGAGGAGTTCAAATAACGTGTTTTTAGATCAATTGTATCGTATGTTTTAATATATAACTTTTCACCAAATTTCAGAAACACTAAGAAAGTTTGTTTTTCGATTCAAAACAAGATTTTAACGCTTTGAGGAGTTCAAATAACGTGTTTTTAGATCATTTGTATCGTATCTTTTACTACATAACTTTTCACCAAATTTCACAAACACTAAGAAAGTTTGTTTTTCGAATCAAAACAAGATTTTAACGCTTTGAGTAGTTCAAATAACGTGTTTTTAGATCATTTGTATCGTATCTTTTACTATATAACTTTTCACCAAATTTCACAAACACTAAGAAAGTTTGTTTTTCGATTCAAAACAAGATTTTAACGCTTTGAGGAGCTCACATAACGTGTTTTTAGATCATTTGTATCTTATCTTTTACTACGTAACTTTTCACCAAATTTCACAAACACTAAGAAAGTTTGTTATTCGATTCAAAACAAGATTTTAACGCTTTGAGGAGTTCACATAACTTGTTTTTAGATCATTTGTATCGTATCTTTTACTACATAACTTTTCACCAAATTTCACAAACACTAAGAAAGTTTGTTTTTCGATTCAAAACAAGCTTTGAACGCTTTGAGGAGTTCAAATAACGTGTTTTTAGATCATTTGTATTGTATCTTTTACTACATGACTTTTCACCAAATTTTACAAGCACTAAGAAAGTTTGTTTTAACGCTTTGAGGAGTTCAAATAACGTGTTTTTAGATCATTTGTATCGATATCTTTTACTACATAACTTTTCACCAAAAATCACAAACACTAAGAAAGTTTGTTTTTCGATTCAAAACAAGATTTTAACGCTTTGAGGAACTCAAATAACTTGTTTTTAGATCATTTGTGTCGTATCTTTTACTACGTAACTTTTCACCAAATTTCACAAACACTAAGAAACTTTGTTTTTCGATTCAAAACAAGATTTTAGCGCTTTGAGGAGTTCAAATAACATGTTTTTAGATCATTTGTATTGTATCTTTTATTACATAACTTTTCACCAAATTTCACAAACACTAAGAAAGTTTGTTTTTCGAATCAAAACAAGATTTTAACGCTTTGAGTAGTTCAAATAACGTATTTTTAGATCATTTGTATCGTATCTTTTACTACATAACTTTTCACCAAATTTCACAAACACTAAGAAAGTTTGTTTTTCGATTCAAAACAAGCTTTGAACGCTTTGAGGAGTTCAAATAACGTGTTTTTAGATCATTTGTATCGTATCTTTTACTACATAACTTTTCACCAAATTTCACAACCACTAAGAAAGTTTGTTTTTCGATTAAAAAATAGCTTTGAACGCTTTGAGGAGCTCAAATAACGTGTTTTTAGATCATTTGTATCGATATCTTTTACTACATAACTTTTCACCAAATTGCACAAACACAAAGAAAGTGTGTTTTTCGATTCAAAACAAGATTTTAACGCTTTGAGGAGTTCAAATAACGTGTTTTTAGATTATTTGTATCGTATCTTTTACTTCATAACTTTTCACCAAATTTCACAAACACTAAGAATGTTTGTTTTTTGATTCAAAACAAGATTTTAACGCTTTGAGGAGTTCAAATAACGTGTTTTTAGATCATTTGTATCGTATCTTTTACTACATAACTTTTCCCCAAAATTCACAAACACTAAGAAAGTTTGTTTTTCGATTCAAAACAAGCTTTGAACGCTTTGAGGAGCTCAAATAACGTGTTTTTAGATCATTTGTATCGATATCTTTTACTACATAACTTTTCACCAAATTTCACAAACACTAAGAAAGTTTGTTTTTCGATTTAAAACAAGATTTTAACGCGTTGAGGAGTTCAAATAACGTGTTTTTAGATCATTTGTATCGATATCTTTTACTACATAACTTTTCACCAAATCTCACAAATACCAAGAAAGTATGTTTTTCGATTCAAAACAAGATTTTAACGCTTTGTGGAGTTCAAATAACATGTTTTTAGATCATTTGTATCGTATCTTTTACTACATAACTTTTCACCAAATTTCACAAACACTAAGAAAGTTTGTTTTTCGATTCAAAACAAGATTTTAACGCTTTGAGGAGTTCAAATAACGTGTTTTTAGATCATTTGTATCGTATCTTTTACTACATAACTTTTCACGAAATTTCACAAACACTAAGAAAGTTTGTTTTTCGATTCAAAACAAGCTTTGAACGCTTTGAGGAGTTCAAATAACGTGTTTTTAGATCATTTGTATTGTATCTTTTACTACATAACTTTTCACCAAATTTTACAAGCACTAAGAAAGTTTGTTTTAACGCTTTGAGGAGTTCAAATAACGTGTTTTTAGATCATTTGTATCGATATCTTTTACTACATAACTTTTCACCAAAAATCACAAACACTAAGAAAGTTTGTTTTTCGATTCAAAACAAGATTTTAACGCTTTGAGGAACTCAAATAACTTGTTTTTAGATCATTTGTATCGTATCTTTTACTACGTAACTTTTCACCAAATTTCACAAACACTAAGAAACTTTGTTTTTCGTTTCAAAACAAGATTTTAGCGCTTTGAGGAGTTCAAATAACATGTTTTCAGATCATTTGTATCGTATCTTTTATTACATAACTTTTCACCAAATTTCACAAACACTAAGAAAGTTTGTTTTTCGAATCAAAACAAGATTTTAACGCTTTGAGTAGTTCAAATAACGTATTTTTAGATCATTTGTATCTTATCTTTTACTCCGTAACTTTTCACCAAATTTCACAAACACTAAGAAAGTTTGTTATTCGATTCAAAACAAGATTTTAACGCTTTGAGGAGTTTACATAACTTGTTTTTAGATCATTTGTATTGTATCTTTTACTACATAACTTTTCACCAAATTTTACAAACACTAAGAAAGTTTGTTTTAACGCTTTGAGGAGTTCAAATAACGTGTTTTTAGATCATTTGTTTCGATATCTTTTACTACATAACTTTTCACCAAATTTCACAACCACTAAGAAAGTTTGTTTTTCGATTCAACACAAGATTTTAACGCTTTGAGGAGTTCAAATAACGTGTTTATAGATCATTTGTATCGTATCTTTTACTACATAACTTTTCACCAAATTTCACAAACACTAAGAAAGTTTGTTTTTCGATTCAAAACAAGCTTTGAACGCTTTGAGGAGCTCAAATAACGTGTTTTTAGATCATTTGTATGGATACCTTTTACTACATAACTTTTCAACAAATTTCACAAACACTAAGAAAGTTTGTTTTTCGATTCAAAACAAGATTTTAACGCTTTGAGGAGTTCAAATAACGTATTTTTAGATCATTTGTATCGTATCTTTTACTACATAACTTTTAACCAAATTTCACAAACACTAATAAAGTTTCTTTTTCGATTCAAAACAAGATTTTAACGCTTTGAGGAGTTCAAATAACGTGTTTTTATATCATTTGTATCGTATCTTTTACTACATAACTTTTCACCAAATTTCACAAACACTAAGAAAGTTTGTTTTTCGAATCAAAACAAGATTTTAACGCTTTGAGTAGTTCAAATAACGTCTTTTTAGATCATTTGTATCGTATCTTTTACTATATAACTTTTCACCAAATTTCACAAACACTAAGAAAGTTTGTTTTTCGATTCAAAACAAGATTTTAACGCTTTGAGGAGCTCACATAACGTGTTTTTAGATCATTTGTATCTTATCTTTTACTAAGTAACTTTTCACCAAATTTGACAAACACTAAGAAAGTTTGTTATTCGATTCAAAACAAGATTTTAACGCTTTGAGGAGTTCACATAACTTGTTTTTAGATCATTTGTATCGTATCTTTTACTACATAACTTTTCACCAAATTTCACAAACACTAAGAAAGTTTGTTTTTCGATTCAAAACAAGCTTTGAACGCTTTGAGGAGTTCAAATAACGTGTTTTTAGATCATTTGTATTGTATTTTTTACTACATAACTTTTCACCAAATTTTACAAGCACTAAGAAAGTTTGTTTTAACGCTTTGAGGAGTTCAAATAACGTGTTTTTAGATCATTTGTATCGATATCTTTTACTACATAACTTTTCACCAAAAATCACAAACACTAAGAAAGTTTGTTTTTCGATTCAAAACAAGATTTTAACGCTTTGAGGAACTCAAATAACTTGTTTTTAGATCATTTGTGTCGTATCTTTTACTACGTAACTTTTCACCAAATTTCACAAACACTAAGAAACTTTGTTTTTCGATTCAAAACAAGATTTTAGCGCTTTGAGGAGTTCAAATAACATGTTTTTAGATCATTTGTATCGTATCTTTTATTACATAACTTTTCACCAAATTTCACAAACACTAAGAAAGTTTGTTTTTCGAATCAAAACAAGATTTTAACGTTTTGAGTAGTTCAAATAACGTATTTTTAGATCATTTGTATCGTATCTTTTACTACATAACTTTTCACCAAATTTCACAAACACTAAGAAAGTTTGTTTTTCGATTCAAAACAAGCTTTGAACGCTTTGAGGAGTTCAAATAACGTGTTTTTAGATCATTTGTATCGTATCTTTTACTACATAACTTTTCACCAAATTTCACAAACACTAAGAAAGTTTGTTTTTCGATTCAAAACAAGCTTTGAACGCTTTGAGGAGCTCAAATAACGTGTTTTTAGATCATTTGTATCGATATCTTTTACTACATAACTTTTCACCAAATTGCACAAACACAAAGAAAGTGTGTTTTTCGATTCAAAACAAGATTTTAACGCTTTGAGGAGTTCAAATAACGTGTTTTTAGATTATTTGTATCATATCTTTTACTTCATAACTTTTCACCAAATTTCACAAACACTAAGAATGTTTGTTTTTTGATTCGAAACAAGATTTTAACGCTTTGAGGAGTTCAAATAACGTGTTTTTAGATCATTTGTATCGTATCTTTTACTACATAACTTTTCCCCAAAATTCACAAACACTAAGAAAGTTTGTTTTTCGATTCAAAACAAGCTTTGAACGCTTTGAGGAGCTCAAATAACGTGTTTTTAGATCATTTGTATCGATATCTTTTACTACATAACTTTTCACCAAATTTCACAAACACTAAGAAAGTTTGTTTTTCGATTTAAAACAAGATTTTAACGCGTTGAGGAGTTCAAATAACGTGTTTTTAGATCATTTGTATCGATATCTTTTACTACATAACTTTTCACCAAATCTCACAAATACCAAGAAAGTATGTTTTTCGATTCAAAACAAGATTTTAACGCTTTGTGGAGTTCAAATAACATGTTTTTAGATCATTTGTATCGTATCTTTTACTACATAACTTTTCACCAAATTTCACAAACACTAAGAAAGTTTGTTTTTCGATTCAAAACAAGATATTAACGCTTTGAGGAGTTCAAATAACGTGTTTTTAGATCATTTGTATCGTATCTTTTACTACATAACTTTTCACCAAATTTCACAAACACTAAGAAAGTTTGTTTTTCGATTCAAAACAAGCTTTGAACGCTTTGAGGAGTTCAAATAACGTGTTTTTAGATCATTTGTGTTGTATCTTTTACTACATAACTTTTCACCAAATTTTACAAGCACTAAGAAAGTTTGTTTTAACGCTTTGAGGAGTTCAAATAACGTGTTTTTAGATCATTTGTATCGATATCTTTTACTACATAACTTTTCACCAAAAATCACAAACACTAAGAAAGTTTGTTTTTCGATTCAAAACAAGATTTTAACGCTTTGAGGAACTCAAATAACTTGTTTTTAGATCATTTGTATCGTATCTTTTACTACGTAACTTTTCACCAAATTTCACAAACACTAAGAAACTTTGTTTTTCGTTTCAAAACAAGATTTTAGCGCTTTGAGGAGTTCAAATAACATGTTTTTAGATCATTTGTATCGTATCTTTTATTACATAACTTTTCACCAAATTTCACAAACACTAAGAAAGTTTGTTTTTCGAATAAAAACAAGATTTTAACGCTTTGAGTAGTTCAAATAACGTATTTTTAGATCATTTGTATCGTATCTTTTACTACATAACTTTTCACCAAATTTCACAAACACTAAGAAAGTTTGTTTTTCGATTCAAAACAAGCTTTGAACGCTTTGAGGAGTTCAAATAACGTGTTTTTAGATCATTTGTATCGTATCTTTTACTACAAAACTTTTCACCAAATTTCACAAACACTAAGAAAGTTTGTTTTTCGATTCAAAACAAGCTTTGAACGCTTTGAGGAGCTCAAATAACGTGTTTTTAGATCATTTGTATCGATATCTTTTACTACATAACTTTTCACCAAATTGCACAAACACAAAGAAAGTGTGTTTTTCGATTCAAAACAAGATTTTAACGCTTTGAGGAGTTCACATAACTTGTTTTTAGATCATTTGTATTGTATCTTTTACTACATAACTTTTCACCAAATTTTACAAACACTAAGAAAGTTTGTTTTAACGCTTTGAGGAGTTCAAATAACGTGTTTTTAGATCATTTGTTTCGATATCTTTTACTACATAACTTTTCACCAAATTTCACAACCACTAAGAAAGTTTGTTTTTCGATTCAACACAAGATTTTAACGCTTTGAGGAGTTCAAATAACGTGTTTATAGATCATTTGTATCGTATCTTTTACTACATAACTTTTCACCAAATTTCACAAACACTAAGAAAGTTTGTTTTTCGATTCAAAACAAGCTTTGAACGCTTTGAGGAGCTCAAATAACGTGTTTTTAGATCATTTGTATGGATACCTTTTACTACATAACTTTTCAACAAATTTCACAAACACTAAGAAAGTTTGTTTTTCGATTCAAAACAAGATTTTAACGCTTTGAGGAGTTCAAATAACGTATTTTTAGATCATTTGTATCGTATCTTTTACTACATAACTTTTAACCAAATTTCACAAACACTAATAAAGTTTCTTTTTCGATTCAAAACAAGATTTTAACGCTTTGAGGAGTTCAAATAACGTGTTTTTATATCATTTGTATCGTATCTTTTACTACATAACTTTTCACCAAATTTCACAAACACTAAGAAAGTTTGTTTTTCGAATCAAAACAAGATTTTAACGCTTTGAGTAGTTCAAATAACGTCTTTTTAGATCATTTGTATCGTATCTTTTACTATATAACTTTTCACCAAATTTCACAAACACTAAGAAAGTTTGTTTTTCGATTCAAAACAAGATTTTAACGCTTTGAGGAGCTCACATAACGTGTTTTTAGATCATTTGTATCTTATCTTTTACTAAGTAACTTTTCACCAAATTTGACAAACACTAAGAAAGTTTGTTATTCGATTCAAAACAAGATTTTAACGCTTTGAGGAGTTCACATAACTTGTTTTTAGATCATTTGTATCGTATCTTTTACTACATAACTTTTCACCAAATTTCACAAACACTAAGAAAGTTTGTTTTTCGATTCAAAACAAGCTTTGAACGCTTTGAGGAGTTCAAATAACGTGTTTTTAGATCATTTGTATTGTATTTTTTACTACATAACTTTTCACCAAATTTTACAAGCACTAAGAAAGTTTGTTTTAACGCTTTGAGGAGTTCAAATAACGTGTTTTTAGATCATTTGTATCGATATCTTTTACTACATAACTTTTCACCAAAAATCACAAACACTAAGAAAGTTTGTTTTTCGATTCAAAACAAGATTTTAACGCTTTGAGGAACTCAAATAACTTGTTTTTAGATCATTTGTGTCGTATCTTTTACTACGTAACTTTTCACCAAATTTCACAAACACTAAGAAACTTTGTTTTTCGATTCAAAACAAGATTTTAGCGCTTTGAGGAGTTCAAATAACATGTTTTTAGATCATTTGTATCGTATCTTTTATTACATAACTTTTCACCAAATTTCACAAACACTAAGAAAGTTTGTTTTTCGAATCAAAACAAGATTTTAACGTTTTGAGTAGTTCAAATAACGTATTTTTAGATCATTTGTATCGTATCTTTTACTACATAACTTTTCACCAAATTTCACAAACACTAAGAAAGTTTGTTTTTCGATTCAAAACAAGCTTTGAACGCTTTGAGGAGTTCAAATAACGTGTTTTTAGATCATTTGTATCGTATCTTTTACTACATAACTTTTCACCAAATTTCACAAACACTAAGAAAGTTTGTTTTTCGATTCAAAACAAGCTTTGAACGCTTTGAGGAGCTCAAATAACGTGTTTTTAGATCATTTGTATCGATATCTTTTACTACATAACTTTTCACCAAATTGCACAAACACAAAGAAAGTGTGTTTTTCGATTCAAAACAAGATTTTAACGCTTTGAGGAGTTCAAATAACGTGTTTTTAGATTATTTGTATCATATCTTTTACTTCATAACTTTTCACCAAATTTCACAAACACTAAGAATGTTTGTTTTTTGATTCGAAACAAGATTTTAACGCTTTGAGGAGTTCAAATAACGTGTTTTTAGATCATTTGTATCGTATCTTTTACTACATAACTTTTCCCCAAAATTCACAAACACTAAGAAAGTTTGTTTTTCGATTCAAAACAAGCTTTGAACGCTTTGAGGAGCTCAAATAACGTGTTTTTAGATCATTTGTATCGATATCTTTTACTACATAACTTTTCACCAAATTTCACAAACACTAAGAAAGTTTGTTTTTCGATTTAAAACAAGATTTTAACGCGTTGAGGAGTTCAAATAACGTGTTTTTAGATCATTTGTATCGATATCTTTTACTACATAACTTTTCACCAAATCTCACAAATACCAAGAAAGTATGTTTTTCGATTCAAAACAAGATTTTAACGCTTTGTGGAGTTCAAATAACATGTTTTTAGATCATTTGTATCGTATCTTTTACTACATAACTTTTCACCAAATTTCACAAACACTAAGAAAGTTTGTTTTTCGATTCAAAACAAGATATTAACGCTTTGAGGAGTTCAAATAACGTGTTTTTAGATCATTTGTATCGTATCTTTTACTACATAACTTTTCACCAAATTTCACAAACACTAAGAAAGTTTGTTTTTCGATTCAAAACAAGCTTTGAACGCTTTGAGGAGTTCAAATAACGTGTTTTTAGATCATTTGTGTTGTATCTTTTACTACATAACTTTTCACCAAATTTTACAAGCACTAAGAAAGTTTGTTTTAACGCTTTGAGGAGTTCAAATAACGTGTTTTTAGATCATTTGTATCGATATCTTTTACTACATAACTTTTCACCAAAAATCACAAACACTAAGAAAGTTTGTTTTTCGATTCAAAACAAGATTTTAACGCTTTGAGGAACTCAAATAACTTGTTTTTAGATCATTTGTATCGTATCTTTTACTACGTAACTTTTCACCAAATTTCACAAACACTAAGAAACTTTGTTTTTCGTTTCAAAACAAGATTTTAGCGCTTTGAGGAGTTCAAATAACATGTTTTTAGATCATTTGTATCGTATCTTTTATTACATAACTTTTCACCAAATTTCACAAACACTAAGAAAGTTTGTTTTTCGAATAAAAACAAGATTTTAACGCTTTGAGTAGTTCAAATAACGTATTTTTAGATCATTTGTATCGTATCTTTTACTACATAACTTTTCACCAAATTTCACAAACACTAAGAAAGTTTGTTTTTCGATTCAAAACAAGCTTTGAACGCTTTGAGGAGTTCAAATAACGTGTTTTTAGATCATTTGTATCGTATCTTTTACTACAAAACTTTTCACCAAATTTCACAAACACTAAGAAAGTTTGTTTTTCGATTCAAAACAAGCTTTGAACGCTTTGAGGAGCTCAAATAACGTGTTTTTAGATCATTTGTATCGATATCTTTTACTACATAACTTTTCACCAAATTGCACAAACACAAAGAAAGTGTGTTTTTCGATTCAAAACAAGATTTTAACGCTTTGAGGAGTTCAAATAACGTGTTTTTAGATTATTTGTATCGTATCTTTTACTTCATAACTTTTCACCAAATTTCACAAACACTAAGAATGTTTGTTTTTTGATTCAAAACAAGATTTTAACGCTCTGAGGAGTTCAAATAACGTGTTTTTAGATCATTTGTATCGTATCTTTTACTACATAACTTTTCCCCAAAATTCACAAACACTAAGAAAGTTTGTTTTTCGATTCAAAACAAACTTTGAACGCTTTGAGGAGCTCAAATAACGTGTTTTTAGATCATTTGTATCGATATCTTTTACTACATAACTTTTCACCAAATTTCACAAACACTAAGAAAGTTTGTTTTTCGATTTAAAACAAGATTTTAACGCGTTGAGGAGTTCAAATAACGTGTTTTTAGATCATTTGTATCGATATCTTTTACTACATAACTTTTCACCAAATCTCACAAATACCAAGAAAGTATGTTTTTCGATTCAAAACAAGATTTTAACGCTTTGTGGAGTTCAAATAACATGTTTTTAGATCATTTGTATCGTATCTTTTACTACATAAATTTTCACCAAATTTCACAAACACTAAGAAAGTTTGTTTTTCGATTCAAAACAAGATTTTAACGCTTTGAGGAGTTCAAATAACGTGTTTTTAGATCATTTGTATCGTATCTTTTACTACATAACTTCTCACCAAATTTCACAAACACTAAGAAAGTTTGTTTTTCGATTCAAAACAAGATTTTAACGCTTTGAGTAGTTCAAATAACGTGGTTTTAGATAATTTGTATCGTATCTTTTACTACATAACTTTTCACCAAATTTCACAAACACTAAGAAATTTTGTTTTTCGATTCAAAACAAGACTTTAACGCTTTGAGGAGTTCAAATAACTTGTTTTTAGATCATTTGTATTGTATCTTTTACTACATAACTTTTCACCAAATTTTACAAACACTAAGAAAGTTTGTTTTAACGCTTTGAGGAGTTCAAATAACGTGTTTTTAGATCAATTGTATCGTATGTTTTAATATATAACTTTTCACCAAATTTCAGAAACACTAAGAAAGTTTGTTTTTCGATTCAAAACAAGATTTTAACGCTTTGAGGAGTTCAAATAACGTGTTTTTAGATCATTTGTATCGTATCTTTTACTACATAACTTTTCACCAAATTTCACAAACACTAAGAAAGTTTGTTTTTCGAATCAAAACAAGATTTTAACGCTTTGAGTAGTTCAAATAACGTGTTTTTAGATCATTTGTATCGTATCTTTTACTATATAACTTTTCACCAAATTTCACAAACACTAAGAAAGTTTGTTTTTCGATTCAAAACAAGATTTTAACGCTTTGAGGAGCTCACATAACGTGTTTTTAGATCATTTGTATCTTATCTTTTACTACGTAACTTTTCACCAAATTTCACAAACACTAAGAAAGTTTGTTATTCGATTCAAAACAAGATTTTAACGCTTTGAGGAGTTCACATAACTTGTTTTTAGATCATTTGTATCGTATCTTTTACTACATAACTTTTCACCAAATTTCACAAACACTAAGAAAGTTTGTTTTTCGATTCAAAACAAGCTTTGAACGCTTTGAGGAGTTCAAATAACGTGTTTTTAGATCATTTGTATTGTATCTTTTACTACATAACTTTTCACCAAATTTTACAAGCACTAAGAAAGTTTGTTTTAACGCTTTGAGGAGTTCAAATAACGTGTTTTTAGATCATTTGTATCGATATCTTTTACTACATAACTTTTCACCAAAAATCACAAACACTAAGAAAGTTTGTTTTTCGATTCAAAACAAGATTTTAACGCTTTGAGGAACTCAAATAACTTGTTTTTAGATCATTTGTGTCGTATCTTTTACTACGTAACTTTTCACCAAATTTCACAAACACTAAGAAACTTTGTTTTTCGATTCAAAACAAGATTTTAGCGCTTTGAGGAGTTCAAATAACATGTTTTTAGATCATTTGTATTGTATCTTTTATTACATAACTTTTCACCAAATTTCACAAACACTAAGAAAGTTTGTTTTTCGAATCAAAACAAGATTTTAACGCTTTGAGTAGTTCAAATAACGTATTTTTAGATCATTTGTATCGTATCTTTTACTACATAACTTTTCACCAAATTTCACAAACACTAAGAAAGTTTGTTTTTCGATTCAAAACAAGCTTTGAACGCTTTGAGGAGTTCAAATAACGTGTTTTTAGATCATTTGTATCGTATCTTTTACTACATAACTTTTCACCAAATTTCACAAACACTAAGAAAGTTTGTTTTTCGATTCAAAAATAGCTTTGAACGCTTTGAGGAGCTCAAATAACGTGTTTTTAGATCATTTGTATCGATATCTTTTACTACATAACTTTTCACCAAATTGCACAAACACAAAGAAAGTGTGTTTTTCGATTCAAAACAAGATTTTAACGCTTTGAGGAGTTCAAATAACGTGTTTTTAGATTATTTGTATCGTATCTTTTACTTCATAACTTTTCACCAAATTTCACAAACACTAAGAATGTTTGTTTTTTGATTCAAAACAAGATTTTAACGCTTTGAGGAGTTCAAATAACGTGTTTTTAGATCATTTGTATCGTATCTTTTACTACATAACTTTTCCCCAAAATTCACAAACACTAAGAAAGTTTGTTTTTCGATTCAAAACAAGCTTTGAACGCTTTGAGGAGCTCAAATAACGTGTTTTTAGATCATTTGTATCGATATCTTTTACTACATAACTTTTCACCAAATTTCACAAACACTAAGAAAGTTTGTTTTTCGATTTAAAACAAGATTTTAACGCGTTGAGGAGTTCAAATAACGTGTTTTTAGATCATTTGTATCGATATCTTTTACTACATAACTTTTCACCAAATCTCACAAATACCAAGAAAGTATGTTTTTCGATTCAAAACAAGATTTTAACGCTTTGTGGAGTTCAAATAACATGTTTTTAGATCATTTGTATCGTATCTTTTACTACATAACTTTTCACCAAATTTCACAAACACTAAGAAAGTTTGTTTTTCGATTCAAAACAAGATTTTAGCGCTTTGAGGAGTTCAAATAACGTGTTTTTAGATCATTTGTATCGTATCTTTTACTACATAACTTTTCACCAAATTTCACAAACACTAAGAAAGTTTGTTTTTCGATTCAAAACAAGCTTTGAACGCTTTGAGGAGTTCAAATAACGTGTTTTTAGATCATTTGTATTGTATCTTTTACTACATAACTTTTCACCAAATTTTACAAGCACTAAGAAAGTTTGTTTTAACGCTTTGAGGAGTTCAAATAACGTGTTTTTAGATCATTTGTATCCATATCTTTCACTACATAACTCTTCACCAAAAATCACAAACACTAAGAAAGTTTGTTTTTCGATTCAAAACAAGATTTTAACGCTTTGAGGAACTCAAATAACTTGTTTTTAGATCATTTGTATCGTATCTTTTACTACGTAACTTTTCACCAAATTTCACAAACACTAAGAAACTTTGTTTTTCGTTTCAAAACAAGATTTTAGCGCTTTGAGGAGTTCAAATAACATGTTTTCAGATCATTTGTATCGTATCTTTTATTACATAACTTTTCACCAAATTTCACAAACACTAAGAAAGTTTGTTTTTCGAATCAAAACAAGATTTTAACGCTTTGAGTAGTTCAAATAACGTATTTTTAGATCATTTGTATCTTATCTTTTACTCCGTAACTTTTCACCAAATTTCACAAACACTAAGAAAGTTTGTTATTCGATTCAAAACAAGATTTTAACGCTTTGAGGAGTTCACATAACTTGTTTTTAGATCATTTGTATTGTATCTTTTACTACATAACTTTTCACCAAATTTTACAAACACTAAGAAAGTTTGTTTTAACGCTTTGAGGAGTTCAAATAACGTGTTATTAGATCATTTGTTTCGATATCTTTTACTACATAACTTTTCACCAAATTTCACAACCACTAAGAAAGTTTGTTTTTCGATTCAACACAAGATTTTAACGCTTTGAGGAGTTCAAATAACGTGTTTATAGATCATTTGTATCGTATCTTTTACTACATAACTTTTCACCAAATTTCACAAACACTAAGAAAGTTTGTTTTTCGATTCAAAACAAGCTTTGAACGCTTTGAGGAGCTCAAATAACGTGTTTTTAGATCATTTGTATGGATACCTTTTACTACATAACTTTTCAACAAATTTCACAAACACTAAGAAAGTTTGTTTTTCGATTCAAAACAAGATTTTAACGCTTTGAGGAGTTCAAATAACGTATTTTTAGATCATTTGTATCGTATCTTTTACTACATAACTTTTAACCAAATTTCACAAACACTAATAAAGTTTCTTTTTCGATTCAAAACAAGATTTTAACGCTTTGAGGAGTTCAAATAACGTGTTTTTATATCATTTGTATCGTATCTTTTACTACATAACTTTTCACCAAATTTCACAAACACTAAGAAAGTTTGTTTTTCGAATCAAAACAAGATTTTAACGCTTTGAGTAGTTCAAATAACGTGTTTTTAGATCATTTGTATCGTATCTTTTACTATATAACTTTTCACCAAATTTCACAAACACTAAGAAAGTTTGTTTTTCGATTCAAAACAAGATTTTAACGCTTTGAGGAGCTCACATAACGTGTTTTTAGATCATTTGTATCTTATCTTTTACTACGTAACTTTTCACCAAATTTCACAAACACTAAGAAAGTTTGTTATTCGATTCAAAACAAGATTTTAACGCTTTGAGGAGTTCACATAACTTGTTTTTAGATCATTTGTATCGTATCTTTTACTACATAACTTTTCACCAAATTTCACAAACACTAAGAAAGTTTGTTTTTCGATTCAAAACAAGCTTTGAACGCTTTGAGGAGTTCAAATAACGTGTTTTTAGATCATTTGTATTGTATTTTTTACTACATAACTTTTCACCAAATTTTACAAGCACTAAGAAAGTTTGTTTTAACGCTTTGAGGAGTTCAAATAACGTGTTTTTAGATCATTTGTATCGATATCTTTTACTACATAACTTTTCACCAAAAATCACAAACACTAAGAAAGTTTGTTTTTCGATTCAAAACAAGATTTTAACGCTTTGAGGAACTCAAATAACTTGTTTTTAGATCATTTGTGTCGTATCTTTTACTACGTAACTTTTCACCAAATTTCACAAACACTAAGAAACTTTGTTTTTCGATTCAAAACAAGATTTTAGCGCTTTGAGGAGTTCAAATAACATGTTTTTAGATCATTTGTATCGTATCTTTTATTACATAACTTTTCACCAAATTTCACAAACACTAAGAAAGTTTGTTTTTCGAATCAAAACAAGATTTTAACGTTTTGAGTAGTTCAAATAACGTATTTTTAGATCATTTGTATCGTATCTTTTACTACATAACTTTTCACCAAATTTCACAAACACTAAGAAAGTTTGTTTTTCGATTCAAAACAAGCTTTGAACGCTTTGAGGAGTTCAAATAACGTGTTTTTAGATCATTTGTATCGTATCTTTTACTACATAACTTTTCACCAAATTTCACAAACACTAAGAAAGTTTGTTTTTCGATTCAAAACAAGCTTTGAACGCTTTGAGGAGCTCAAATAACGTGTTTTTAGATCATTTGTATCGATATCTTTTACTACATAACTTTTCACCAAATTGCACAAACACAAAGAAAGTGTGTTTTTCGATTCAAAACAAGATTTTAACGCTTTGAGGAGTTCAAATAACGTGTTTTTAGATTATTTGTATCATATCTTTTACTTCATAACTTTTCACCAAATTTCACAAACACTAAGAATGTTTGTTTTTTGATTCGAAACAAGATTTTAACGCTTTGAGGAGTTCAAATAACGTGTTTTTAGATCATTTGTATCGTATCTTTTACTACATAACTTTTCCCCAAAATTCACAAACACTAAGAAAGTTTGTTTTTCGATTCAAAACAAGCTTTGAACGCTTTGAGGAGCTCAAATAACGTGTTTTTAGATCATTTGTATCGATATCTTTTACTACATAACTTTTCACCAAATTTCACAAACACTAAGAAAGTTTGTTTTTCGATTTAAAACAAGATTTTAACGCGTTGAGGAGTTCAAATAACGTGTTTTTAGATCATTTGTATCGATATCTTTTACTACATAACTTTTCACCAAATCTCACAAATACCAAGAAAGTATGTTTTTCGATTCAAAACAAGATTTTAACGCTTTGTGGAGTTCAAATAACATGTTTTTAGATCATTTGTATCGTATCTTTTACTACATAACTTTTCACCAAATTTCACAAACACTAAGAAAGTTTGTTTTTCGATTCAAAACAAGATATTAACGCTTTGAGGAGTTCAAATAACGTGTTTTTAGATCATTTGTATCGTATCTTTTACTACATAACTTTTCACCAAATTTCACAAACACTAAGAAAGTTTGTTTTTCGATTCAAAACAAGCTTTGAACGCTTTGAGGAGTTCAAATAACGTGTTTTTAGATCATTTGTGTTGTATCTTTTACTACATAACTTTTCACCAAATTTTACAAGCACTAAGAAAGTTTGTTTTAACGCTTTGAGGAGTTCAAATAACGTGTTTTTAGATCATTTGTATCGATATCTTTTACTACATAACTTTTCACCAAAAATCACAAACACTAAGAAAGTTTGTTTTTCGATTCAAAACAAGATTTTAACGCTTTGAGGAACTCAAATAACTTGTTTTTAGATCATTTGTATCGTATCTTTTACTACGTAACTTTTCACCAAATTTCACAAACACTAAGAAACTTTGTTTTTCGTTTCAAAACAAGATTTTAGCGCTTTGAGGAGTTCAAATAACATGTTTTCAGATCATTTGTATCGTATCTTTTATTACATAACTTTTCACCAAATTTCACAAACACTAAGAAAGTTTGTTTTTCGAATCAAAACAAGATTTTAACGCTTTGAGTAGTTCAAATAACGTATTTTTAGATCATTTGTATCTTATCTTTTACTCCGTAACTTTTCACCAAATTTCACAAACACTAAGAAAGTTTGTTATTCGATTCAAAACAAGATTTTAACGCTTTGAGGAGTTCACATAACTTGTTTTTAGATCATTTGTATTGTATCTTTTACTACATAACTTTTCACCAAATTTTACAAACACTAAGAAAGTTTGTTTTAACGCTTTGAGGAGTTCAAATAACGTGTTATTAGATCATTTGTTTCGATATCTTTTACTACATAACTTTTCACCAAATTTCACAACCACTAAGAAAGTTTGTTTTTCGATTCAACACAAGATTTTAACGCTTTGAGGAGTTCAAATAACGTGTTTATAGATCATTTGTATCGTATCTTTTACTACATAACTTTTCACCAAATTTCACAAACACTAAGAAAGTTTGTTTTTCGATTCAAAACAAGCTTTGAACGCTTTGAGGAGCTCAAATAACGTGTTTTTAGATCATTTGTATGGATACCTTTTACTACATAACTTTTCAACAAATTTCACAAACACTAAGAAAGTTTGTTTTTCGATTCAAAACAAGATTTTAACGCTTTGAGGAGTTCAAATAACGTATTTTTAGATCATTTGTATCGTATCTTTTACTACATAACTTTTAACCAAATTTCACAAACACTAATAAAGTTTCTTTTCCGATTCAAAACAAGATTTTAACGCTTTGAGGAGTTCAAATAACGTGTTTTTATATCATTTGTATCGTATCTTTTACTACATAACTTTTCACCAAATTTCACAAACACTAAGAAAGTTTGTTTTTCTAATCAAAACAAGATTTTAACGCTTTGAGTAGTTCAAATAACGTGTTTTTAGATCATTTGTATCGTATCTTTTACTATATAACTTTTCACCAAATTTCACAAACACTAAGAAAGTTTGTTTTTCGATTCAAAACAAGATTTTAACGCTTTGAGGAGCTCACATAACGTGTTTTTAGATCATTTGTATCTTATCTTTTACTACGTAACTTTTCACCAAATTTCACAAACACTAAGAAAGTTTGTTATTCGATTCAAAACAAGATTTTAACGCTTTGAGGAGTTCACATAACTTGTTTTTAGATCATTTGTATCGTATCTTTTACTACATAACTTTTCACCAAATTTCACAAACACTAAGAAAGTTTGTTTTTCGATTCAAAACAAGCTTTGAACGCTTTGAGGAGTTCAAATAACGTGTTTTTAGATCATTTGTATTGTATTTTTTACTACATAACTTTTCACCAAATTTTACAAGCACTAAGAAAGTTTGTTTTAACGCTTTGAGGAGTTCAAATAACGTGTTTTTAGATCATTTGTATCGATATCTTTTACTACATAACTTTTCACCAAAAATCACAAACACTAAGAAAGTTTGTTTTTCGATTCAAAACAAGATTTTAACGCTTTGAGGAACTCAAATAACTTGTTTTTAGATCATTTGTGTCGTATCTTTTACTACGTAACTTTTCACCAAATTTCACAAACACTAAGAAACTTTGTTTTTCGATTCAAAACAAGATTTTAGCGCTTTGAGGAGTTCAAATAACATGTTTTTAGATCATTTGTATCGTATCTTTTATTACATAACTTTTCACCAAATTTCACAAACACTAAGAAAGTTTGTTTTTCGAATCAAAACAAGATTTTAACGTTTTGAGTAGTTCAAATAACGTATTTTTAGATCATTTGTATCGTATCTTTTACTACATAACTTTTCACCAAATTTCACAAACACTAAGAAAGTTTGTTTTTCGATTCAAAACAAGCTTTGAACGCTTTGAGGAGTTCAAATAACGTGTTTTTAGATCATTTGTATCGTATCTTTTACTACATAACTTTTCACCAAATTTCACAAACACTAAGAAAGTTTGTTTTTCGATTCAAAACAAGCTTTGAACGCTTTGAGGAGCTCAAATAACGTGTTTTTAGATCATTTGTATCGATATCTTTTACTACATAACTTTTCACCAAATTGCACAAACACAAAGAAAGTGTGTTTTTCGATTCAAAACAAGATTTTAACGCTTTGAGGAGTTCAAATAACGTGTTTTTAGATTATTTGTATCGTATCTTTTACTTCATAACTTTTCACCAAATTTCACAAACACTAAGAATGTTTGTTTTTTGATTCAAAACAAGATTTTAACGCTCTGAGGAGTTCAAATAACGTGTTTTTAGATCATTTGTATCGTATCTTTTACTACATAACTTTTCACCAAATTTCACAAACACTAAGAAAGTTTGTTTTTCGATTCAAAACAAGATTTTAGCGCTTTGAGGAGTTCAAATAACATGTTTTTAGATCATTTGTATCGTATCTTTTATTACATAACTTTTCACCAAATTTCACAAACACTAAGAAAGTTTGTTTTTCGAATCAAAACAAGATTTTAACGTTTTGAGTAGTTCAAATAACGTATTTTTAGATCATTTGTATCGTATCTTTTACTACATAACTTTTCACCAAATTTCACAAACACTAAGAAAGTTTGTTTTTCGATTCAAAACAAGCTTTGAACGCTTTGAGGAGTTCAAATAACGTGTTTTTAGATCATTTGTATCGTATCTTTTACTACATAACTTTTCACCAAATTTCACAAACACTAAGAAAGTTTGTTTTTCGATTCAAAACAAGATATTAACGCTTTGAGGAGTTCAAATAACGTGTTTTTAGATCATTTGTATCGTATCTTTTACTACATAACTTTTCACCAAATTTCACAAACACTAAGAAAGTTTGTTTTTCGATTCAAAACAAGCTTTGAACGCTTTGAGGAGTTCAAATAACGTGTTTTTAGATCATTTGTGTTGTATCTTTTACTACATAACTTTTCACCAAATTTTACAAGCACTAAGAAAGTTTGTTTTAACGCTTTGAGGAGTTCAAATAACGTGTTTTTAGATCATTTGTATCGATATCTTTTACTACATAACTTTTCACCAAAAATCACAAACACTAAGAAAGTTTGTTTTTCGATTCAAAACAAGATTTTAACGCTTTGAGGAACTCAAATAACTTGTTTTTAGATCATTTGTATCGTATCTTTTACTACGTAACTTTTCACCAAATTTCACAAACACTAAGAAACTTTGTTTTTCGTTTCAAAACAAGATTTTAGCGCTTTGAGGAGTTCAAATAACATGTTTTTAGATCATTTGTATCGTATCTTTTATTACATAACTTTTCACCAAATTTCACAAACACTAAGAAAGTTTGTTTTTCGAATAAAAACAAGATTTTAACGCTTTGAGTAGTTCAAATAACGTATTTTTAGATCATTTGTATCGTATCTTTTACTACATAACTTTTCACCAAATTTCACAAACACTAAGAAAGTTTGTTTTTCGATTCAAAACAAGCTTTGAACGCTTTGAGGAGTTCAAATAACGTGTTTTTAGATCATTTGTATCGTATCTTTTACTACAAAACTTTTCACCAAATTTCACAAACACTAAGAAAGTTTGTTTTTCGATTCAAAACAAGCTTTGAACGCTTTGAGGAGCTCAAATAACGTGTTTTTAGATCATTTGTATCGATATCTTTTACTACATAACTTTTCACCAAATTGCACAAACACAAAGAAAGTGTGTTTTTCGATTCAAAACAAGATTTTAACGCTTTGAGGAGTTCAAATAACGTGTTTTTAGATTATTTGTATCGTATCTTTTACTTCATAACTTTTCACCAAATTTCACAAACACTAAGAATGTTTGTTTTTTGATTCAAAACAAGATTTTAACGCTCTGAGGAGTTCAAATAACGTGTTTTTAGATCATTTGTATCGTATCTTTTACTACATAACTTTTCCCCAAAATTCACAAACACTAAGAAAGTTTGTTTTTCGATTCAAAACAAACTTTGAACGCTTTGAGGAGCTCAAATAACGTGTTTTTAGATCATTTGTATCGATATCTTTTACTACATAACTTTTCACCAAATTTCACAAACACTAAGAAAGTTTGTTTTTCGATTTAAAACAAGATTTTAACGCGTTGAGGAGTTCAAATAACGTGTTTTTAGATCATTTGTATCGATATCTTTTACTACATAACTTTTCACCAAATCTCACAAATACCAAGAAAGTATGTTTTTCGATTCAAAACAAGATTTTAACGCTTTGTGGAGTTCAAATAACATGTTTTTAGATCATTTGTATCGTATCTTTTACTACATAAATTTTCACCAAATTTCACAAACACTAAGAAAGTTTGTTTTTCGATTCAAAACAAGATTTTAACGCTTTGAGGAGTTCAAATAACGTGTTTTTAGATCATTTGTATCGTATCTTTTACTACATAACTTCTCACCAAATTTCACAAACACTAAGAAAGTTTGTTTTTCGATTCAAAACAAGATTTTAACGCTTTGAGTAGTTCAAATAACGTGGTTTTAGATAATTTGTATCGTATCTTTTACTACATAACTTTTCACCAAATTTCACAAACACTAAGAAATTTTGTTTTTCGATTCAAAACAAGACTTTAACGCTTTGAGGAGTTCAAATAACTTGTTTTTAGATCATTTGTATTGTATCTTTTACTACATAACTTTTCACCAAATTTTACAAACACTAAGAAAGTTTGTTTTAACGCTTTGAGGAGTTCAAATAACGTGTTTTTAGATCAATTGTATCGTATGTTTTAATATATAACTTTTCACCAAATTTCAGAAACACTAAGAAAGTTTGTTTTTCGATTCAAAACAAGATTTTAACGCTTTGAGGAGTTCAAATAACGTGTTTTTAGATCATTTGTATCGTATCTTTTACTACATAACTTTTCACCAAATTTCACAAACACTAAGAAAGTTTGTTTTTCGAATCAAAACAAGATTTTAACGCTTTGAGTAGTTCAAATAACGTGTTTTTAGATCATTTGTATCGTATCTTTTACTATATAACTTTTCACCAAATTTCACAAACACTAAGAAAGTTTGTTTTTCGATTCAAAACAAGATTTTAACGCTTTGAGGAGCTCACATAACGTGTTTTTAGATCATTTGTATCTTATCTTTTACTACGTAACTTTTCACCAAATTTCACAAACACTAAGAAAGTTTGTTATTCGATTCAAAACAAGATTTTAACGCTTTGAGGAGTTCACATAACTTGTTTTTAGATCATTTGTATCGTATCTTTTACTACATAACTTTTCACCAAATTTCACAAACACTAAGAAAGTTTGTTTTTCGATTCAAAACAAGCTTTGAACGCTTTGAGGAGTTCAAATAACGTGTTTTTAGATCATTTGTATTGTATCTTTTACTACATAACTTTTCACCAAATTTTACAAGCACTAAGAAAGTTTGTTTTAACGCTTTGAGGAGTTCAAATAACGTGTTTTTAGATCATTTGTATCGATATCTTTTACTACATAACTTTTCACCAAAAATCACAAACACTAAGAAAGTTTGTTTTTCGATTCAAAACAAGATTTTAACGCTTTGAGGAACTCAAATAACTTGTTTTTAGATCATTTGTGTCGTATCTTTTACTACGTAACTTTTCACCAAATTTCACAAACACTAAGAAACTTTGTTTTTCGATTCAAAACAAGATTTTAGCGCTTTGAGGAGTTCAAATAACATGTTTTTAGATCATTTGTATTGTATCTTTTATTACATAACTTTTCACCAAATTTCACAAACACTAAGAAAGTTTGTTTTTCGAATCAAAACAAGATTTTAACGCTTTGAGTAGTTCAAATAACGTATTTTTAGATCATTTGTATCGTATCTTTTACTACATAACTTTTCACCAAATTTCACAAACACTAAGAAAGTTTGTTTTTCGATTCAAAACAAACTTTGAACGCTTTGAGGAGTTCAAATAACGTGTTTTTAGATCATTTGTATCGTATCTTTTACTACATAACTTTTCACCAAATTTCACAAACACTAAGAAAGTTTGTTTTTCGATTCAAAAATAGCTTTGAACGCTTTGAGGAGCTCAAATAACGTGTTTTTAGATCATTTGTATCGATATCTTTTACTACATAACTTTTCACCAAATTGCACAAACACAAAGAAAGTGTGTTTTTCGATTCAAAACAAGATTTTAACGCTTTGAGGAGTTCAAATAACGTGTTTTTAGATTATTTGTATCGTATCTTTTACTTCATAACTTTTCACCAAATTTCACAAACACTAAGAATGTTTGTTTTTTGATTCAAAACAAGATTTTAACGCTTTGAGGAGTTCAAATAACGTGTTTTTAGATCATTTGTATCGTATCTTTTACTACATAACTTTTCCCCAAAATTCACAAACACTAAGAAAGTTTGTTTTTCGATTCAAAACAAGCTTTGAACGCTTTGAGGAGCTCAAATAACGTGTTTTTAGATCATTTGTATCGATATCTTTTACTACATAACTTTTCACCAAATTTCACAAACACTAAGAAAGTTTGTTTTTCGATTTAAAACAAGATTTTAACGCGTTGAGGAGTTCAAATAACGTGTTTTTAGATCATTTGTATCGATATCTTTTACTACATAACTTTTCACCAAATCTCACAAATACCAAGAAAGTATGTTTTTCGATTCAAAACAAGATTTTAACGCTTTGTGGAGTTCAAATAACATGTTTTTAGATCATTTGTATCGTATCTTTTACTACATAACTTTTCACCAAATTTCACAAACACTAAGAAAGTTTGTTTTTCGATTCAAAACAAGATTTTAGCGCTTTGAGGAGTTCAAATAACGTGTTTTTAGATCATTTGTATCGTATCTTTTACTACATAACTTTTCACCAAATTTCACAAACACTAAGAAAGTTTGTTTTTCGATTCAAAACAAGCTTTGAACGCTTTGAGGAGTTCAAATAACGTGTTTTTAGATCATTTGTATTGTATCTTTTACTACATAACTTTTCACCAAATTTTACAAGCACTAAGAAAGTTTGTTTTAACGCTTTGAGGAGTTCAAATAACGTGTTTTTAGATCATTTGTATCCATATCTTTCACTACATAACTTTTCACCAAAAATCACAAACACTAAGAAAGTTTGTTTTTCGATTCAAAACAAGATTTTAACGCTTTGAGGAACTCAAATAACTTGTTTTTAGATCATTTGTATCGTATCTTTTACTACGTAACTTTTCACCAAATTTCACAAACACTAAGAAACTTTGTTTTTCGTTTCAAAACAAGATTTTAGCGCTTTGAGGAGTTCAAATAACATGTTTTCAGATCATTTGTATCGTATCTTTTATTACATAACTTTTCACCAAATTTCACAAACACTAAGAAAGTTTGTTTTTCGAATCAAAACAAGATTTTAACGCTTTGAGTAGTTCAAATAACGTATTTTTAGATCATTTGTATCTTATCTTTTACTCCGTAACTTTTCACCAAATTTCACAAACACTAAGAAAGTTTGTTATTCGATTCAAAACAAGATTTTAACGCTTTGAGGAGTTCACATAACTTGTTTTTAGATCATTTGTATTGTATCTTTTACTACATAACTTTTCACCAAATTTTACAAACACTAAGAAAGTTTGTTTTAACGCTTTGAGGAGTTCAAATAACGTGTTATTAGATCATTTGTTTCGATATCTTTTACTACATAACTTTTCACCAAATTTCACAACCACTAAGAAAGTTTGTTTTTCGATTCAACACAAGATTTTAACGCTTTGAGGAGTTCAAATAACGTGTTTATAGATCATTTGTATCGTATCTTTTACTACATAACTTTTCACCAAATTTCACAAACACTAAGAAAGTTTGTTTTTCGATTCAAAACAAGCTTTGAACGCTTTGAGGAGCTCAAATAACGTGTTTTTAGATCATTTGTATGGATACCTTTTACTACATAACTTTTCAACAAATTTCACAAACACTAAGAAAGTTTGTTTTTCGATTCAAAACAAGATTTTAACGCTTTGAGGAGTTCAAATAACGTATTTTTAGATCATTTGTATCGTATCTTTTACTACATAACTTTTAACCAAATTTCACAAACACTAATAAAGTTTCTTTTTCGATTCAAAACAAGATTTTAACGCTTTGAGGAGTTCAAATAACGTGTTTTTATATCATTTGTATCGTATCTTTTACTACATAACTTTTCACCAAATTTCACAAACACTAAGAAAGTTTGTTTTTCGAATCAAAACAAGATTTTAACGCTTTGAGTAGTTCAAATAACGTGTTTTTAGATCATTTGTATCGTATCTTTTACTATATAACTTTTCACCAAATTTCACAAACACTAAGAAAGTTTGTTTTTCGATTCAAAACAAGATTTTAACGCTTTGAGGAGCTCACATAACGTGTTTTTAGATCATTTGTATCTTATCTTTTACTACGTAACTTTTCACCAAATTTCACAAACACTAAGAAAGTTTGTTATTCGATTCAAAACAAGATTTTAACGCTTTGAGGAGTTCACATAACTTGTTTTTAGATCATTTGTATCGTATCTTTTACTACATAACTTTTCACCAAATTTCACAAACACTAAGAAAGTTTGTTTTTCGATTCAAAACAAGCTTTGAACGCTTTGAGGAGTTCAAATAACTTGTTTTTAGATCATTTGTATTGTATTTTTTACTACATAACTTTTCACCAAATTTTACAAGCACTAAGAAAGTTTGTTTTAACGCTTTGAGGAGTTCAAATAACGTGTTTTTAGATCATTTGTATCGATATCTTTTACTACATAACTTTTCACCAAAAATCACAAACACTAAGAAAGTTTGTTTTTCGATTCAAAACAAGATTTTAACGCTTTGAGGAACTCAAATAACTTGTTTTTAGATCATTTGTGTCGTATCTTTTACTACGTAACTTTTCACCAAATTTCACAAACACTAAGAAACTTTGTTTTTCGATTCAAAACAAGATTTTAGCGCTTTGAGGAGTTCAAATAACATGTTTTTAGATCATTTGTATCGTATCTTTTATTACATAACTTTTCACCAAATTTCACAAACACTAAGAAAGTTTGTTTTTCGAATCAAAACAAGATTTTAACGTTTTGAGTAGTTCAAATAACGTATTTTTAGATCATTTGTATCGTATCTTTTACTACATAACTTTTCACCAAATTTCACAAACACTAAGAAAGTTTGTTTTTCGATTCAAAACAAGCTTTGAACGCTTTGAGGAGTTCAAATAACGTGTTTTTAGATCATTTGTATCGTATCTTTTACTACATAACTTTTCACCAAATTTCACAAACACTAAGAAAGTTTGTTTTTCGATTCAAAACAAGCTTTGAACGCTTTGAGGAGCTCAAATAACGTGTTTTTAGATCATTTGTATCGATATCTTTTACTACATAACTTTTCACCAAATTGCACAAACACAAAGAAAGTGTGTTTTTCGATTCAAAACAAGATTTTAACGCTTTGAGGAGTTCAAATAACGTGTTTTTAGATTATTTGTATCATATCTTTTACTTCATAACTTTTCACCAAATTTCACAAACACTAAGAATGTTTGTTTTTTGATTCGAAACAAGATTTTAACGCTTTGAGGAGTTCAAATAACGTGTTTTTAGATCATTTGTATCGTATCTTTTACTACATAACTTTTCCCCAAAATTCACAAACACTAAGAAAGTTTGTTTTTCGATTCAAAACAAGCTTTGAACGCTTTGAGGAGCTCAAATAACGTGTTTTTAGATCATTTGTATCGATATCTTTTACTACATAACTTTTCACCAAATTTCACAAACACTAAGAAAGTTTGTTTTTCGATTTAAAACAAGATTTTAACGCGTTGAGGAGTTCAAATAACGTGTTTTTAGATCATTTGTATCGATATCTTTTACTACATAACTTTTCACCAAATCTCACAAATACCAAGAAAGTATGTTTTTCGATTCAAAACAAGATTTTAACGCTTTGTGGAGTTCAAATAACATGTTTTTAGATCATTTGTATCGTATCTTTTACTACATAACTTTTCACCAAATTTCACAAACACTAAGAAAGTTTGTTTTTCGATTCAAAACAAGATTTTAACGCTTTGAGGAGTTCAAATAACGTGTTTTTAGATCATTTGTATCGTATCTTTTACTACATAACTTTTCACCAAATTTCACAAACACTAAGAAAGTTTGTTTTTCGATTCAAAACAAGCTTTGAACGCTTTGAGGAGTTCAAATAACGTGTTTTTAGATCATTTGTATTGTATCTTTTACTACATAACTTTTCACCAAATTTTACAAGCACTAAGAAAGTTTGTTTTAACGCTTTGAGGAGTTCAAATAACGTGTTTTTAGATCATTTGTATCCATATCTTTCACTACATAACTTTTCACCAAAAATCACAAACACTAAGAAAGTTTGTTTTTCGATTCAAAACAAGATTTTAACGCTTTGAGGAACTCAAATAACTTGTTTTTAGATCATTTGTATCGTATCTTTTACTACGTAACTTTTCACCAAATTTCACAAACACTAAGAAACTTTGTTTTTCGTTTCAAAACAAGATTTTAGCGCTTTGAGGAGTTCAAATAACATGTTTTCAGATCATTTGTATCGTATCTTTTATTACATAACTTTTCACCAAATTTCACAAACACTAAGAAAGTTTGTTTTTCGAATCAAAACAAGATTTTAACGCTTTGAGTAGTTCAAATAACGTATTTTTAGATCATTTGTATCTTATCTTTTACTCCGTAACTTTTCACCAAATTTCACAAACACTAAGAAAGTTTGTTATTCGATTCAAAACAAGATTTTAACGCTTTGAGGAGTTCACATAACTTGTTTTTAGATCATTTGTATTGTATCTTTTACTACATAACTTTTCACCAAATTTTACAAACACTAAGAAAGTTTGTTTTAACGCTTTGAGGAGTTCAAATAACGTGTTATTAGATCATTTGTTTCGATATCTTTTACTACATAACTTTTCACCAAATTTCACAACCACTAAGAAAGTTTGTTTTTCGATTCAACACAAGATTTTAACGCTTTGAGGAGTTCAAATAACGTGTTTATAGATCATTTGTATCGTATCTTTTACTACATAACTTTTCACCAAATTTCACAAACACTAAGAAAGTTTGTTTTTCGATTCAAAACAAGCTTTGAACGCTTTGAGGAGCTCAAATAACGTGTTTTTAGATCATTTGTATGGATACCTTTTACTACATAACTTTTCAACAAATTTCACAAACACTAAGAAAGTTTGTTTTTCGATTCAAAACAAGATTTTAACGCTTTGAGGAGTTCAAATAACGTATTTTTAGATCATTTGTATCGTATCTTTTACTACATAACTTTTAACCAAATTTCACAAACACTAATAAAGTTTCTTTTTCGATTCAAAACAAGATTTTAACGCTTTGAGGAGTTCAAATAACGTGTTTTTATATCATTTGTATCGTATCTTTTACTACATAACTTTTCACCAAATTTCACAAACACTAAGAAAGTTTGTTTTTCGAATCAAAACAAGATTTTAACGCTTTGAGTAGTTCAAATAACGTGTTTTTAGATCATTTGTATCGTATCTTTTACTATATAACTTTTCACCAAATTTCACAAACACTAAGAAAGTTTGTTTTTCGATTCAAAACAAGATTTTAACGCTTTGAGGAGCTCACATAACGTGTTTTTAGATCATTTGTATCTTATCTTTTACTACGTAACTTTTCACCAAATTTCACAAACACTAAGAAAGTTTGTTATTCGATTCAAAACAAGATTTTAACGCTTTGAGGAGTTCACATAACTTGTTTTTAGATCATTTGTATCGTATCTTTTACTACATAACTTTTCACCAAATTTCACAAACACTAAGAAAGTTTGTTTTTCGATTCAAAACAAGCTTTGAACGCTTTGAGGAGTTCAAATAACGTGTTTTTAGATCATTTGTATTGTATTTTTTACTACATAACTTTTCACCAAATTTTACAAGCACTAAGAAAGTTTGTTTTAACGCTTTGAGGAGTTCAAATAACGTGTTTTTAGATCATTTGTATCGATATCTTTTACTACATAACTTTTCACCAAAAATCACAAACACTAAGAAAGTTTGTTTTTCGATTCAAAACAAGATTTTAACGCTTTGAGGAACTCAAATAACTTGTTTTTAGATCATTTGTGTCGTATCTTTTACTACGTAACTTTTCACCAAATTTCACAAACACTAAGAAACTTTGTTTTTCGATTCAAAACAAGATTTTAGCGCTTTGAGGAGTTCAAATAACATGTTTTTAGATCATTTGTATCGTATCTTTTATTACATAACTTTTCACCAAATTTCACAAACACTAAGAAAGTTTGTTTTTCGAATCAAAACAAGATTTTAACGTTTTGAGTAGTTCAAATAACGTATTTTTAGATCATTTGTATCGTATCTTTTACTACATAACTTTTCACCAAATTTCACAAACACTAAGAAAGTTTGTTTTTCGATTCAAAACAAGCTTTGAACGCTTTGAGGAGTTCAAATAACGTGTTTTTAGATCATTTGTATCGTATCTTTTACTACATAACTTTTCACCAAATTTCACAAACACTAAGAAAGTTTGTTTTTCGATTCAAAACAAGCTTTGAACGCTTTGAGGAGCTCAAATAACGTGTTTTTAGATCATTTGTATCGATATCTTTTACTACATAACTTTTCACCAAATTGCACAAACACAAAGAAAGTGTGTTTTTCGATTCAAAACAAGATTTTAACGCTTTGAGGAGTTCAAATAACGTGTTTTTAGATTATTTGTATCATATCTTTTACTTCATAACTTTTCACCAAATTTCACAAACACTAAGAATGTTTGTTTTTTGATTCGAAACAAGATTTTAACGCTTTGAGGAGTTCAAATAACGTGTTTTTAGATCATTTGTATCGTATCTTTTACTACATAACTTTTCCCCAAAATTCACAAACACTAAGAAAGTTTGTTTTTCGATTCAAAACAAGCTTTGAACGCTTTGAGGAGCTCAAATAACGTGTTTTTAGATCATTTGTATCGATATCTTTTACTACATAACTTTTCACCAAATTTCACAAACACTAAGAAAGTTTGTTTTTCGATTTAAAACAAGATTTTAACGCGTTGAGGAGTTCAAATAACGTGTTTTTAGATCATTTGTATCGATATCTTTTACTACATAACTTTTCACCAAATCTCACAAATACCAAGAAAGTATGTTTTTCGATTCAAAACAAGATTTTAACGCTTTGTGGAGTTCAAATAACATGTTTTTAGATCATTTGTATCGTATCTTTTACTACATAACTTTTCACCAAATTTCACAAACACTAAGAAAGTTTGTTTTTCGATTCAAAACAAGATATTAACGCTTTGAGGAGTTCAAATAACGTGTTTTTAGATCATTTGTATCGTATCTTTTACTACATAACTTTTCACCAAATTTCACAAACACTAAGAAAGTTTGTTTTTCGATTCAAAACAAGCTTTGAACGCTTTGAGGAGTTCAAATAACGTGTTTTTAGATCATTTGTATTGTATCTTTTACTACATAACTTTTCACCAAATTTTACAAGCACTAAGAAAGTTTGTTTTAACGCTTTGAGGAGTTCAAATAACGTGTTTTTAGATCATTTGTATCGATATCTTTTACTACATAACTTTTCACCAAAAATCACAAACACTAAGAAAGTTTGTTTTTCGATTCAAAACAAGATTTTAACGCTTTGAGGAACTCAAATAACTTGTTTTTAGATCATTTGTATCGTATCTTTTACTACGTAACTTTTCACCAAATTTCACAAACACTAAGAAACTTTGTTTTTCGTTTCAAAACAAGATTTTAGCGCTTTGAGGAGTTCAAATAACATGTTTTCAGATCATTTGTATCGTATCTTTTATTACATAACTTTTCACCAAATTTCACAAACACTAAGAAAGTTTGTTTTTCGAATCAAAACAAGATTTTAACGCTTTGAGTAGTTCAAATAACGTATTTTTAGATCATTTGTATCTTATCTTTTACTCCGTAACTTTTCACCAAATTTCACAAACACTAAGAAAGTTTGTTATTCGATTCAAAACAAGATTTTAACTCTTTGAGGAGTTCACATAACTTGTTTTTAGATCATTTGTATTGTATCTTTTACTACGTAACTTTTCACCAAATTTTACAAACACTAAGAAAGTTTGTTTTAACGCTTTGAGGAGTTCAAATAACGTGTTTTTAGATCATTTGTTTCGATATCTTTTACTACATAACTTTTCACCAAATTTCACAACCACTAAGAAAGTTTGTTTTTCGATTCAACACAAGATTTTAACGCTTTGAGGAGTTCAAATAACGTGTTTATAGATCATTTGTATCGTATCTTTTACTACATAAGTTTTCACCAAATTTCACAAACACTAAGAAAGTTTGTTTTTCGATTCAAAACAACCTTTGAACGCTTTGAGGAGCTCAAATAACGTGTTTTTAGATCATTTGTATGGATACCTTTTACTACATAACTTTTCAACAAATTTCACAAACACTAAGAAAGTTTGTTTTTCGATTCAAAACAAGATTTTAACGCTTTGAGGAGTTCAAATAACGTATTTTTAGATCATTTGTATCGTATCTTTTACTACATAACTTTTAACCAAATTTCACAAACACTAATAAAGTTTCTTTTTCGATTCAAAACAAGATTTTAACGCTTTGAGGAGTTCAAATAACGTGTTTTTATATCATTTGTATCGTATCTTTTACTACATAACTTTTCACCAAATTTCACAAACACTAAGAAAGTTTGTTTTTCGAATCAAAACAAGATTTTAACGCTTTGAGTAGTTCAAATAACGTGTTTTTAGATCATTTGTATCGTATCTTTTACTATATAACTTTTCACCAAATTTCACAAACACTAAGAAAGTTTGTTTTTCGATTCAAAACAAGATTTTAACGCTTTGAGGAGCTCACATAACGTGTTTTTAGATCATTTGTATCTTATCTTTTACTACGTAACTTTTCACCAAATTTCACAAACACTAAGAAATTTTGTTATTCGATTCAAAACAAGATTTTAACGCTTTGAGGAGTTCACATAACTTGTTTTTAGATCATTTGTATCGTATCTTTTACTACATAACTTTTCACCAAATTTCACAAACACTAAGAAAGTTTGTTTTTCGATTCAAAACAAGCTTTGAACGCTTTGAGGAGTTCAAATAACGTGTTTTTAGATCATTTGTATTGTATTTTTTACTACATAACTTTTCACCAAATTTTACAAGCACTAAGAAAGTTTGTTTTAACGCTTTGAGGAGTTCAAATAACGTGTTTTTAGATCATTTGTATCGATATCTTTTACTACATAACTTTTCACCAAAAATCACAAACACTAAGAAAGTTTGTTTTTCGATTCAAAACAAGATTTTAACGCTTTGAGGAACTCAAATAACTTGTTTTTAGATCATTTGTGTCGTATCTTTTACTACGTAACTTTTCACCAAATTTCACAAACACTAAGAAACTTTGTTTTTCGATTCAAAACAAGATTTTAGCGCTTTGAGGAGTTCAAATAACATGTTTTTAGATCATTTGTATTGTATCTCTTATTACATAACTTTTCACCAAATTTCACAAACACTAAGAAAGTTTGTTTTTCGAATCAAAACAAGATTTTAACGTTTTGAGTAGTTCAAATAACGTATTTTTAGATCATTTGTATCGTATCTTTTACTACATAACTTTTCACCAAATTTCACAAACACTAAGAAAGTTTGTTTTTCGATTCAAAACAAGCTTTGAACGCTTTGAGGAGTTCAAATAACGTGTTTTTAGATCATTTGTATCGTATCTTTTACTACATAACTTTTCACCAAATTTCACAAACACTAAGAAAGTTTGTTTTTCGATTCAAAACAAGCTTTGAACGCTTTGAGGAGCTCAAATAACGTGTTTTTAGATCATTTGTATCGATATCTTTTACTACATAACTTTTCACCAAATTGCACAAACACAAAGAAAGTGTGTTTTTCGATTCAAAACAAGATTTAAACGCTTTGAGGAGTTCAAATAACGTGTTTTTAGATTATTTGTATCATATCTTTTACTTCATAACTTTTCACCAAATTTCACAAACACTAAGAATGTTTGTTTTTTGATTCGAAACAAGATTTTAACGCTTTGAGGAGTTCAAATAACGTGTTTTTAGATCATTTGTATCGTATCTTTTACTACATAACTTTTCCCCAAAATTCACAAACACTAAGAAAGTTTGTTTTTCGATTCAAAACAAGCTTTGAACGCTTTGAGGAGCTCAAATAACGTGTTTTTAGATCATTTGTATCGATATCTTTTACTACCTAACTTTTCACCAAATTTCACAAACACTAAGAAAGTTTGTTTTTCGATTTAAAACAAGATTTTAACGCGTTGAGGAGTTCAAATAACGTGTTTTTAGATCATTTGTATCGATATCTTTTACTACATAACTTTTCACCAAATCTCACAAATACCAAGAAAGTATGTTTTTCGATTCAAAACAAGATTTTAACGCTTTGTGGAGTTCAAATAACATGTTTTTAGATCATTTGTATCGTATCTTTTACTACATAACTTTTCACCAAATTTCACAAACACTAAGAAAGTTTGTTTTTCGATTCAAAACAAGATATTAACGCTTTGAGGAGTTCAAATAACGTGTTTTTAGATCATTTGTATCGTATCTTTTACTACATAACTTTTCACCAAATTTCACAAACACTAAGAAAGTTTGTTTTTCGATTCAAAACAAGCTTTGAACGCTTTGAGGAGTTCAAATAACGTGTTTTTAGATCATTTGTGTTGTATCTTTTACTACATAACTTTTCACCAAATTTTACAAGCACTAAGAAAGTTTGTTTTAACGCTTTGAGGAGTTCAAATAACGTGTTTTTAGATCATTTGTATCGATATCTTTTACTACATAACTTTTCACCAAAAATCACAAACACTAAGAAAGTTTGTTTTTCGATTCAAAACAAGATTTTAACGCTTTGAGGAACTCAAATAACTTGTTTTTAGATCATTTGTATCGTATCTTTTACTACGTAACTTTTCACCAAATTTCACAAACACTAAGAAACTTTGTTTTTCGTTTCAAAACAAGATTTTAGCGCTTTGAGGAGTTCAAATAACATGTTTTTAGATCATTTGTATCGTATCTTTTATTACATAACTTTTCACCAAATTTCACAAACACTAAGAAAGTTTGTTTTTCGAATAAAAACAAGATTTTAACGCTTTGAGTAGTTCAAATAACGTATTTTTAGATCATTTGTATCGTATCTTTTACTACATAACTTTTCACCAAATTTCACAAACACTAAGAAAGTTTGTTTTTCGATTCAAAACAAGCTTTGAACGCTTTGAGGAGTTCAAATAACGTGTTTTTAGATCATTTGTATCGTATCTTTTACTACAAAACTTTTCACCAAATTTCACAAACACTAAGAAAGTTTGTTTTTCGATTCAAAACAAGCTTTGAACGCTTTGAGGAGCTCAAATAACGTGTTTTTAGATCATTTGTATCGATATCTTTTACTACATAACTTTTCACCAAATTGCACAAACACAAAGAAAGTGTGTTTTTCGATTCAAAACAAGATTTTAACGCTTTGAGGAGTTCAAATAACGTGTTTTTAGATTATTTGTATCGTATCTTTTACTTCATAACTTTTCACCAAATTTCACAAACACTAAGAATGTTTGTTTTTTGATTCAAAACAAGATTTTAACGCTCTGAGGAGTTCAAATAACGTGTTTTTAGATCATTTGTATCGTATCTTTTACTACATAACTTTTCCCCAAAATTCACAAACACTAAGAAAGTTTGTTTTTCGATTCAAAACAAGCTTTGAACGCTTTGAGGAGCTCAAATAACGTGTTTTTAGATCATTTGTATCGATATCTTTTACTACATAACTTTTCACCAAATTTCACAAACACTAAGAAAGTTTGTTTTTCGATTTAAAACAAGATTTTAACGCGTTGAGGAGTTCAAATAACGTGTTTTTAGATCATTTGTATCGATATCTTTTACTACATAACTTTTCACCAAATCTCACAAATACCAAGAAAGTATGTTTTTCGATTCAAAACAAGATTTTAACGCTTTGTGGAGTTCAAATAACATGTTTTTAGATCATTTGTATCGTATCTTTTACTACATAAATTTTCACCAAATTTCACAAACACTAAGAAAGTTTGTTTTTCGATTCAAAACAAGATTTTAACGCTTTGAGGAGTTCAAATAACGTGTTTTTAGATCATTTGTATCGTATCTTTTACTACATAACTTCTCACCAAATTTCACAAACACTAAGAAAGTTTGTTTTTCGATTCAAAACAAGATTTTAACGCTTTGAGTAGTTCAAATAACGTGGTTTTAGATAATTTGTATCGTATCTTTTACTACATAACTTTTCACCAAATTTCACAAACACTAAGAAATTTTGTTTTTCGATTCAAAACAAGACTTTAACGCTTTGAGGAGTTCAAATAACTTGTTTTTAGATCATTTGTATTGTATCTTTTACTACATAACTTTTCACCAAATTTTACAAACACTAATAAAGTTTGTTTTAACGCTTTGAGGAGTTCAAATAACGTGTTTTTAGATCAATTGTATCGTATGTTTTAATATATAACTTTTCACCAAATTTCAGAAACACTAAGAAAGTTTGTTTTTCGATTCAAAACAAGATTTTAACGCTTTGAGGAGTTCAAATAACGTGTTTTTAGATCATTTGTATCGTATCTTTTACTACATAACTTTTCACCAAATTTCACAAACACTAAGAAAGTTTGTTTTTCGAATCAAAACAAGATTTTATCGCTTTGAGTAGTTCAAATAACGTGTTTTTAGATCATTTGTATCGTATCTTTTACTATATAACTTTTCACCAAATTTCACAAACACTAAGAAAGTTTGTTTTTCGATTCAAAACAAGATTTTAACGCTTTGAGGAGCTCACATAACGTGTTTTTAGATCATTTGTATCTTATCTTTTACTACGTAACTTTTCACCAAATTTCACAAACACTAAGAAAGTTTGTTATTCGATTCAAAACAAGATTTTAACGCTTTGAGGAGTTCACATAACTTGTTTTTAGATCATTTGTATCGTATCTTTTACTACATAACTTTTCACCAAATTTCACAAACACTAAGAAAGTTTGTTTTTCGATTCAAAACAAGCTTTGAACGCTTTGAGGAGTTCAAATAACGTGTTTTTAGATCATTTGTATTGTATCTTTTACTACATAACTTTTCACCAAATTTTACAAGCACTAAGAAAGTTTGTTTTAACGCTTTGAGGAGTTCAAATAACGTGTTTTTAGATCATTTGTATCGATATCTTTTACTACATAACTTTTCACCAAAAATCACAAACACTAAGAAAGTTTGTTTTTCGATTCAAAACAAGACTTTAACGCTTTGAGGAGTTCAAATAACTTGTTTTTAGATCATTTGTATTGTATCTTTTACTACATAACTTTTCACCAAATTTTACAAACACTAAGAAAGTTTGTTTTAACGCTTTGAGGAGGTCAAATAACGTGTTTTTAGATCAATTGTATCGTATGTTTTAATATATAACTTTTCACCAAATTTCAGAAACACTAAGAAAGTTTGTTTTTCGATTCAAAACAAGATTTTAACGCTTTGAGGAGTTCAAATAACGTGTCTTTAGATCATTTGTATCGTATCTTTTACTACATATCGTTTCACCAAATTTCACAAACACTTACAAAGTTTGTTTTTCGATTCAAAACAAGATTTTAACGCTTTGAGGAGTTCAAATAACGTGTTTTTACATCATTTGTATCATATCTTTTACTACATAACTTTTCACCAAATTTTACAAACACTAAGAATGTTTGTTTTTCGATTCAAAACACACTTTTAATGCTTTGAGGAGTTCAAATAACGTGTTTTTAGATCATTTGTATCGATATCTTTTACTACATAACTTTTCACCAAAAATCACAAACACTAAGAAAGTTTGTTTTTCGATTCAAAACAAGATTTTAACGCTTTGAGGAACTCAAATAACTTGTTTTTAGATCATTTGTGTCGTATCTTTTACTACGTAACTTTTCACCAAATTTCACAAACACTAAGAAACTTTGTTTTTCGATTCAAAACAAGATTTTAGCGCTTTGAGGATTTCAAATAACATGTTTTTAGATCATTTGTATCGTATCTTTTATTACATAACTTTTCACCAAATTTCACAAACACTAAGAAAGTTTGTTTTTCGAATCAAAACAAGATTTTAACGCTTTGAGTAGTTCAAATAACGTATTTTTAGATCATTTGTATCGTATCTTTTACTACATAACTTTTCACCAAATTTCACAAACACTAAGAAAGTTTGTTTTTCGATTCAAAACAAGCTTTGAACGCTTTGAGGAGTTCAAATAACGTGTTTTTAGATCATTTGTATCGTATCTTTTACTACATAACTTTTCACCAAATTTCACAAACACTAAGAAAGTTTGTTTTTCGATTCAAAACAAGCTTTGAACGCTTCGAGGAGCTCAAATAACATGTTTTTAGATCATTTGTATCGATATCTTTAACTACATAACTTTTCACCAAATTGCACAAACACAAAGAAAGTGTGTTTTTCGATTCAAAACAAGATTTTAACGCTTTGAGGAGTTCAAATAACGTGTTTTTAGATTATTTGTATCGTATCTTTTACTTCATAACTTTTCACCAAATTTCACAAACACTAAGAATGTTTGTTTTTTGATTCAAAACAAGATTTTAACGCTTTGAGGAGTTCAAATAACGTGTTTTTAGATCATTTGTATCGTATCTTTTACTACATAACTTTTCCCCAAAATTCACAAACACTAAGAAAGTTTGTTTTTCGATTCAAAACAAGCTTTGAACGCTTTGAGGAGCTCAAATAACGTGTTTTTAGATCATTTGTATCGATATCTTTTACTACATAACTTTTCACCAAATTTCACAAACACTAAGAAAGTTTGTTTTTCGATTTAAAACAAGATTTTAACGCGTTGAGGAGTTCAAATAACGTGTTTTTAGATCATTTGTATCGATATCTTTTACTACATAACTTTTCACCAAATCTCACAAATACCAAGAAAGTATGTTTTTTGATTCAAAACAAGATTTTAACGCTTTGAGGAGTTCAAATAACGTGTTTTTAGATTATTTGTATCATATCTTTTACTTCATAACTTTTCACCAAATTTCACAAACACTAAGAATGTTTGTTTTTTGATTCAAAACAAGATTTTAACGCTCTGAGGAGTTCAAATAACGTGTTTTTAGATCAATTGTATCGTATGTTTTAATATATAACTTTTCACCAAATTTCAGAAACACTAAGAAAGTTTGTTTTTCGATTCAAAACAAGATTTTAACGCTTTGAGGAGTTCACATAACGTGTTTTTAGATCATTTGTATCGTATCTTTTACTACATAACTTTTCACCAAATTTCACAAACACTAAGAAAGTTTGTTTTTCGAATCAAAACAAGATTTTAACGCTTTGAGTAGTTCAAATAACGTGTTTTTAGATCATTTGTATCGTATCTTTTACTATATAACTTTTCACCAAATTTCACAAACACTAAGAAAGTTTGTTTTTCGATTCAAAACAAGATTTTAACGCTTTGAGGAGCTCACATAACGTGTTTTTAGATCATTTGTATCTTATCTTTTACTACGTAACTTTTCACCAAATTTCACAAACACTAAGAAAGTTTGTTATTCGATTCAAAACAAGATTTTAACGCTTTGAGGAGTTCACATAACTTGTTTTTAGATCATTTGTATCGTATCTTTTACTACATAACTTTTCACCAAATTTCACAAACACTAAGAAAGTTTGTTTTTCGATTCAAAACAAGCTTTGAACGCTTTGAGGAGTTCAAATAACGTGTTTTTAGATCATTTGTATTGTATCTTTTACTACATAACTTTTCACCAAATTTTACAAGCACTAAGAAAGTTTGTTTTAACGCTTTGAGGAGTTCAAATAACGTGTTTTTAGATCATTTGTATCGATATCTTTTACTACATAACTTTTCACCAAAAATCACAAACACTAAGAAAGTTTGTTTTTCGATTCAAAACAAGATTTTAACGCTTTGAGGAACTCAAATAACTTGTTTTTAGATCATTTGTGTCGTATCTTTTACTACGTAACTTTTCACCAAATTTCACAAACACTAAGAAACTTTGTTTTTCGATTCAAAACAAGATTTTAGCGCTTTGAGGAGTTCAAATAACATGTTTTTAGATCATTTGTATTGTATCTTTTATTACATAACTTTTCACCAAATTTCACAAACACTAAGAAAGTTTGTTTTTCGAATCAAAACAAGATTTTAACGCTTTGAGTAGTTCAAATAACGTATTTTTAGATCATTTGTATCGTATCTTTTACTACATAACTTTTCACCAAATTTCACAAACACTAAGAAAGTTTGTTTTTCGATTCAAAAATAGCTTTGAACGCTTTGAGGAGCTCAAATAACGTGTTTTTAGATCATTTGTATCGATATCTTTTACTACATAACTTTTCACCAAATTGCACAAACACAAAGAAAGTGTGTTTTTCGATTCAAAACAAGATTTTAACGCTTTGAGGAGTTCAAATAACGTGTTTTTAGATTATTTGTATCGTATCTTTTACTTCATAACTTTTCACCAAATTTCACAAACACTAAGAATGTTTGTTTTTTGATTCAAAACAAGATTTTAACGCTTTGAGGAGTTCAAATAACGTGTTTTTAGATCATTTGTATGGTATCTTTTACTACATAACTTTTCCCCAAAATTCACAAACACTAAGAAAGTTTGTTTTTCGATTCAAAACAAGCTTTGAACGCTTTGAGGAGCTCAAATAACGTGTTTTTAGATCATTTGTATCGATATCTTTTACTACATAACTTTTCACCAAATTTCACAAACACTAAGAAAGTTTGTTTTTCGATTTAAAACAAGATTTTAACGCGTTGAGGAGTTCAAATAACGTGTTTTTAGATCATTTGTATCGATATCTTTTACTACATAACTTTTCACCAAATCTCACAAATACCAAGAAAGTATGTTTTTCGATTCAAAACAAGATTTTAACGCTTTGTGGAGTTCAAATAACATGTTTTTAGATCATTTGTATCGTATCTTTTACTACATAACTTTTCACCAAATTTCACAAACACTAAGAAAGTTTGTTTTTCGATTCAAAACAAGATTTTAACGCTTTGAGGAGTTCAAATAACGTGTTTTTAGATCATTTGTATCGTATCTTTTACTACATAACTTTTCACCAAATTTCACAAACACTAAGAAAGTTTGTTTTTCGATTCAAAACAAGCTTTGAACGCTTTGAGGAGTTCAAATAACGTGTTTTTAGATCATTTGTATTGTATCTTTTACTACATAACTTTTCACCAAATTTTACAAGCACTAAGAAAGTTTGTTTTAACGCTTTGAGGAGTTCAAATAACGTGTTTTTAGATCATTTGTATCGATATCTTTTACTACATAACTTTTCACCAAAAATCACAAACACTAAGAAAGTTTGTTTTTCGATTCAAAACAAGATTTTAACGCTTTGAGGAACTCAAATAACTTGTTTTTAGATCATTTGTATCGTATCTTTTACTACGTAACTTTTCACCAAATTTCACAAACACTAAGAAACTTTGTTTTTCGTTTCAAAACAAGATTTTAGCGCTTTGAGGAGTTCAAATAACATGTTTTCAGATCATTTGTATCGTATCTTTTATTACATAACTTTTCACCAAATTTCACAAACACTAAGAAAGTTTGTTTTTCGAATCAAAACAAGATTTTAACGCTTTGAGTAGTTCAAATAACGTATTTTTAGATCATTTGTATCTTATCTTTTACTCCGTAACTTTTCACCAAATTTCACAACCACTAAGAAAGTTTGTTTTTCGATTCAACACAACATTTTAACGCTTTGAGGAGTTCAAATAACGTGTTTATAGATCATTTGTATCGTATCTTTTACTACATAACTTTTCACCAAATTTCACAAACACTAAGAAAGTTTGTTTTTCGATTCAAAACAAGCTTTGAACGCTTTGAGGAGCTCAAATAACGTGTTTTTAGATCATTTGTATGGATACCTTTTACTACATAACTTTTCAACAAATTTCACAAACACTAAGAAAGTTTGTTTTTCGATTCAAAACAAGATTTTAACGCTTTGAGGAGTTCAAATAACGTATTTTTAGATCATTTGTATCGTATCTTTTACTACATAACTTTTAACCAAATTTCACAAACACTAATAAAGTTTCTTTTTCGATTCAAAACAAGATTTTAACGCTTTGAGGAGTTCAAATAACGTGTTTTTATATCATTTGTATCGTATCTTTTACTACATAACTTTTCACCAAATTTCACAAACACTAAGAAAGTTTGTTTTTCGAATCAAAACAAGATTTTAACGCTTTGAGTAGTTCAAATAACGTGTTTTTAGATCATTTGTATCGTATCTTTTACTATATAACTTTTCACCAAATTTCACAAACACTAAGAAAGTTTGTTTTTCGATTCAAAACAAGATTTTAACGCTTTGAGGAGCTCACATAACGTGTTTTTAGATCATTTGTATCTTATCTTTTACTACGTAACTTTTCACCAAATTTCACAAACACTAAGAAAGTTTGTTATTCGATTCAAAACAAGATTTTAACGCTTTGAGGAGTTCACATAACTTGTTTTTAGATCATTTGTATCGTATCTTTTACTACATAACTTTTCACCAAATTTCACAAACACTAAGAAAGTTTGTTTTTCGATTCAAAACAAGCTTTGAACGCTTTGAGGAGTTCAAATAACGTGTTTTTAGATCATTTGTATTGTATTTTTTACTACATAACTTTTCACCAAATTTTACAAGCACTAAGAAAGTTTGTTTTAACGCTTTGAGGAGTTCAAATAACGTGTTTTTAGATCATTTGTATCGATATCTTTTACTACATAACTTTTCACCAAAAATCACAAACACTAAGAAAGTTTGTTTTTCGATTCAAAACAAGATTTTAACGCTTTGAGGAACTCAAATAACTTGTTTTTAGATCATTTGTGTCGTATCTTTTACTACGTAACTTTTCACCAAATTTCACAAACACTAAGAAACTTTGTTTTTTGATTCAAAACAAGATTTTAGCGCTTTGAGGAGTTCAAATAACATGTTTTTAGATCATTTGTATCGTATCTTTTATTACATAACTTTTCACCAAATTTCACAAACACTAAGAAAGTTTGTTTTTCGAATCAAAACAAGATTTTAACGTTTTGAGTAGTTCAAATAACGTATTTTTAGATCATTTGTATCGTATCTTTTACTACATAACTTTTCACCAAATTTCACAAACACTAAGAAAGTTTGTTTTTCGATTCAAAACAAGCTTTGAACGCTTTGAGGAGTTCAAATAACGTGTTTTTAGATCATTTGTATCGTATCTTTTACTACATAACTTTTCACCAAATTTCACAAACACTAAGAAAGTTTGTTTTTCGATTCAAAACAAGCTTGGAACGCTTTGAGGAGCTCAAATAACGTGTTTTTAGATCATTTGTATCGATATCTTTTACTACATAACTTTTCACCAAATTGCACAAACACAAAGAAAGTGTGTTTTTCGATTCAAAACAAGATTTTAACGCTTTGAGGAGTTCAAATAACGTGTTTTTAGATTATTTGTATCATATCTTTTACTTCATAACTTTTCACCAAATTTCACAAACACTAAGAATGTTTGTTTTTTGATTCGAAACAAGATTTTAACGCTTTGAGGAGTTCAAATAACGTGTTTTTAGATCATTTGTATCGTATCTTTTACTACATAACTTTTCCCCAAAATTCACAAACACTAAGAAAGTTTGTTTTTCGATTCAAAACAAGCTTTGAACGCTTTGAGGAGCTCAAATAACGTGTTTTTAGATCATTTGTATCGATATCTTTTACTACATAACTTTTCACCAAATTTCACAAACACTAAGAAAGTTTGTTTTTCGATTTAAAACAAGATTTTAACGCGTTGAGGAGTTCAAATAACGTGTTTTTAGATCATTTGTATCGATATCTTTTACTACATAACTTTTCACCAAATCTCACAAATACCAAGAAAGTATGTTTTTCGATTCAAAACAAGATTTTAACGCTTTGTGGAGTTCAAATAACATGTTTTTAGATCATTTGTATCGTATCTTTTACTACATAACTTTTCACCAAATTTCACAAACACTAAGAAAGTTTGTTTTTCGATTCAAAACAAGATATTAACGCTTTGAGGAGTTCAAATAACGTGTTTTTAGATCATTTGTATCGTATCTTTTACTACATAACTTTTCACCAAATTTCACAAACACTAAGAAAGTTTGTTTTTCGATTCAAAACAAGCTTTGAACGCTTTGAGGAGTTCAAATAACGTGTTTTTAGATCATTTGTATTGTATCTTTTACTACATAACTTTTCACCAAATTTTGCAAGCACTAAGAAAGTTTGTTTTAACGCTTTGAGGAGTTCAAATAACGTGTTTTTAGATCATTTGTATCGATATCTTTTACTACATAACTTTTCACCAAAAATCACAAACACTAAGAAAGTTTGTTTTTCGATTCAAAACAAGATTTTAACGCTTTGAGGAACTCAAATAACTTGTTTTTAGATCATTTGTATCGTATCTTTTACTACGTAACTTTTCACCAAATTTCACAAACACTAAGAAACTTTGTTTTTCGTTTCAAAACAAGATTTTAGCGCTTTGAGGAGTTCAAATAACATGTTTTCAGATCATTTGTATCGTATCTTTTATTACATAACTTTTCACCAAATTTCACAAACACTAAGAAAGTTTGTTTTTCGAATCAAAACAAGATTTTAACGCTTTGAGTAGTTCAAATAACGTATTTTTAGATCATTTGTATCTTATCTTTTACTCCGTAACTTTTCACCAAATTTCACAAACACTAAGAAAGTTTGTTATTCGATTCAAAACAAGATTTTAACGCTTTGAGGAGTTCACATAACTTGTTTTTAGATCATTTGTATTGTATCTTTTACTACATAACTTTTCACCAAATTTTACAAACACTAAGAAAGTTTGTTTTAACGCTTTGAGGAGTTCAAATAACGTGTTTTTAGATCATTTGTTTCGATATCTTTTACTACATAACTTTTCACCAAATTTCACAACCACTAAGAAAGTTTGTTTTTCGATTCAACACAAGATTTTAACGCTTTGAGGAGTTCAAATAACGTGTTTATAGATCATTTGTATCGTATCTTTTACTACATAACTTTTCACCAAATTTCACAAACGCTAAGAAAGTTTGTTTTTCGATTCAAAACAAGCTTTGAACGCTTTGAGGAGCTCAAATAACGTGTTTTTAGATCATTTGTATGGATACCTTTTACTACATAACTTTTCAACAAATTTCACAAACACTAAGAAAGTTTGTTTTTCGATTCAAAACAAGATTTTAACGCTTTGAGGAGTTCAAATAACGTATTTTTAGATCATTTGTATCGTATCTTTTACTACATAACTTTTAACCAAATTTCACAAACACTAATAAAGTTTCTTTTTCGATTCAAAACAAGATTTTAACGCTTTGAGGAGTTCAAATAACGTGTTTTTATATCATTTGTATCGTATCTTTTACTACATATCTTTTCACCAAATTTCACAAACACTAAGAAAGTTTGTTTTTCGAATCAAAACAAGATTTTAACGCTTTGAGTAGTTCAAATAACGTGTTTTTAGATCATTTGTATCGTATCTTTTACTATATAACTTTTCACCAAATTTCACAAACACTAAGAAAGTTTGTTTTTCGATTCAAAACAAGATTTTAACGCTTTGAGGAGCTCACATAACGTGTTTTTAGATCATTTGTATCTTATCTTTTACTACGTAACTTTTCACCAAATTTCACAAACACTAAGAAAGTTTGTTATTCGATTCAAAACAAGATTTTAACGCTTTGAGGAGTTCACATAACTTGTTTTTAGATCATTTGTATCGTATCTTTTACTACATAACTTTTCACCAAATTTCACAAACACTAAGAAAGTTTGTTTTTCGATTCAAAACAAGCTTTGAACGCTTTGAGGAGTTCAAATAACGTGTTTTTAGATCATTTGTATTGTATTTTTTACTACATAACTTTTCACCAAATTTTACAAGCACTAAGAAAGTTTGTTTTAACGCTTTGAGGAGTTCAAATAACGTGTTTTTAGATCATTTGTATCGATATCTTTTACTACATAACTTTTCACCAAAAATCACAAACACTAAGAAAGTTTGTTTTTCGATTCAAAACAAGATTTTAACGCTTTGAGGAACTCAAATAACTTGTTTTTAGATCATTTGTGTCGTATCTTTTACTACGTAACTTTTCACCAAATTTCACAAACACTAAGAAACTTTGTTTTTCGATTCAAAACAAGATTTTAGCGCTTTGAGGAGTTCAAATAACATGTTTTTAGATCATTTGTATCGTATCTTTTATTACATAACTTTTCACCAAATTTCACAAACACTAAGAAAGTTTGTTTTTCGAATCAAAACAAGATTTTAACGTTTTGAGTAGTTCAAATAACGTATTTTTAGATCATTTGTATCGTATCTTTTACTACATAACTTTTCACCAAATTTCACAAACACTAAGAAAGTTTGTTTTTCGATTCAAAACAAGCTTTGAACGCTTTGAGGAGTTCAAATAACGTGTTTTTAGATCATTTGTATCGTATCTTTTACTACATAACTTTTCACCAAATTTCACAAACACTAAGAAAGTTTGTTTTTCGATTCAAAACAAGCTTTGAACGCTTTGAGGAGCTCAAATAACGTGTTTTTAGATCATTTGTATCGATATCTTTTACTACATAACTTTTCACCAAATTGCACAAACACAAAGAAAGTGTGTTTTTCGATTCAAAACAAGATTTTAACGCTTTGAGGAGTTCAAATAACGTGTTTTTAGATTATTTGTATCATATCTTTTACTTCATAACTTTTCACCAAATTTCACAAACACTAAGAATGTTTGTTTTTTGATTCGAAACAAGATTTTAACGCTTTGAGGAGTTCAAATAACGTGTTTTTAGATCATTTGTATCGTATCTTTTACTACATAACTTTTCCCCAAAATTCACAAACACTAAGAAAGTTTGTTTTTCGATTCAAAACAAGCTTTGAACGCTTTGAGGAGCTCAAATAACGTGTTTTTAGATCATTTGTATCGATATCTTTTACTACATAACTTTTCACCAAATTTCACAAACACTAAGAAAGTTTGTTTTTCGATTTAAAACAAGATTTTAACGCGTTGAGGAGTTCAAATAACGTGTTTTTAGATCATTTGTATCGATATCTTTTACTACATAACTTTTCACCAAATCTCACAAATACCAAGAAAGTATGTTTTTCGATTCAAAACAAGATTTTAACGCTTTGTGGAGTTCAAATAACATGTTTTTAGATCATTTGTATCGTATCTTTTACTACATAACTTTTCACCAAATTTCACAAACACTAAGAAAGTTTGTTTTTCGATTCAAAACAAGATATTAACGCTTTGAGGAGTTCAAATAACGTGTTTTTAGATCATTTGTATCGTATCTTTTACTACATAACTTTTCACCAAATTTCACAAACACTAAGAAAGTTTGTTTTTCGATTCAAAACAAGCTTTGAACGCTTTGAGGAGTTCAAATAACGTGTTTTTAGATCATTTGTATTGTATCTTTTACTACATAACTTTTCACCAAATTTTACAAGCACTAAGAAAGTTTGTTTTAACGCTTTGAGGAGTTCAAATAACGTGTTTTTAGATCATTTGTATCGATATCTTTTACTACATAACTTTTCACCAAAAATCACAAACACTAAGAAAGTTTGTTTTTCGATTCAAAACAAGATTTTAACGCTTTGAGGAACTCAAATAACTTGTTTTTAGATCATTTGTATCGTATCTTTTACTACGTAACTTTTCACCAAATTTCACAAACACTAAGAAACTTTGTTTTTCGTTTCAAAACAAGATTTTAGCGCTTTGAGGAGTTCAAATAACATGTTTTCAGATCATTTGTATCGTATCTTTTATTACATAACTTTTCACCAAATTTCACAAACACTAAGAAAGTTTGTTTTTCGAATCAAAACAAGATTTTAACGCTTTGAGTAGTTCAAATAACGTATTTTTAGATCATTTGTATCTTATCTTTTACTCCGTAACTTTTCACCAAATTTCACAAACACTAAGAAAGTTTGTTATTCGATTCAAAACAAGATTTTAACGCTTTGAGGAGTTCACATAACTTGTTTTTAGATCATTTGTATTGTATCTTTTACTACATAACTTTTCACCAAATTTTACAAACACTAAGAAAGTTTGTTTTAACGCTTTGAGGAGTTCAAATAACGTGTTTTTAGATCATTTGTTTCGATATCTTTTACTACATAACTTTTCACCAAATTTTACAAACACTAAGAAAGTTTGTTTTAACGCTTTGAGGAGTTCAAATAACGTGTTTTTAGATCATTTGTTTCGATATCTTTTACTACATAACTTTTCACCAAATTTCACAACCACTAAGAAAGTTTGTTTTTCGATTCAACACAAGATTTTAACGCTTTGAGGAGTTCAAATAACGTGTTTATAGATCATTTGTATCGTATCTTTTACTACATAACTTTTCACCAAATTTCACAAACGCTAAGAAAGTTTGTTTTTCGATTCAAAACAAGCTTTGAACGCTTTGAGGAGCTCAAATAACGTGTTTTTAGATCATTTGTATGGATACCTTTTACTACATAACTTTTCAACAAATTTCACAAACACTAAGAAAGTTTGTTTTTCGATTCAAAACAAGATTTTAACGCTTTGAGGAGTTCAAATAACGTATTTTTAGATCATTTGTATCGTATCTTTTACTACATAACTTTTAACCAAATTTCACAAACACTAATAAAGTTTCTTTTTCGATTCAAAACAAGATTTTAACGCTTTGAGGAGTTCAAATAACGTGTTTTTATATCATTTGTATCGTATCTTTTACTACATAACTTTTCACCAAATTTCACAGACACTAAGAAAGTTTGTTTTTCGAATCAAAACAAGATTTTAACGCTTTGAGTAGTTCAAATAACGTGTTTTTAGATCATTTGTATCGTATCTTTTACTATATAACTTTTCACCAAATTTCACAAACACTAAGAAAGTTTGTTTTTCGATTCAAAACAAGATTTTAACGCTTTGAGGAGCTCACATAACGTGTTTTTAGATCATTTGTATCTTATCTTTTACTACGTAACTTTTCACCAAATTTCACTAACACTAAGAAAGTTTGTTATTCGATTCAAAACAAGATTTTAACGCTTTGAGGAGTTCACATAACTTGTTTTTAGATCATTTGTATCGTATCTTTTACTACATAACTTTTCACCAAATTTCACAAACACTAAGAAAGTTTGTTTTTCGATTCAAAACAAGCTTTGAACGCTTTGAGGAGTTCAAATAACGTGTTTTTAGATCATTTGTATTGTATTTTTTACTACATAACTTTTCACCAAATTTTACAAGCACTAAGAAAGTTTGTTTTAACGCTTTGAGGAGTTCAAATAACGTGTTTTTAGATCATTTGTATCGATATCTTTTACTACATAACTTTTCACCAAAAATCACAAACACTAAGAAAGTTTGTTTTTCGATTCAAAACAAGATTTTAACGCTTTGAGGAACTCAAATAACTTGTTTTTAGATCATTTGTGTCGTATCTTTTACTACGTAACTTTTCACCAAATTTCACAAACACTAAGAAACTTTGTTTTTCGATTCAAAACAAGATTTTAGCGCTTTGAGGAGTTCAAATAACATGTTTTTAGATCATTTGTATCGTATCTTTTATTACATAACTTTTCACCAAATTTCACAAACACTAAGAAAGTTTGTTTTTCGAATCAAAACAAGATTTTAACGTTTTGAGTAGTTCAAATAACGTATTTTTAGATCATTTGTATCGTATCTTTTACTACATAACTTTTCACCAAATTTCACAAACACTAAGAAAGTTTGTTTTTCGATTCAAAACAAGCTTTGAACGCTTTGAGGAGTTCAAATAACGTGTTTTTAGATCATTTGTATCGTATCTTTTACTACATAACTTTTCACCAAATTTCACAAACACTAAGAAAGTTTGTTTTTCGATTCAAAACAAGCTTTGAACGCTTTGAGGAGCTCAAATAACGTGTTTTTAGATCATTTGTATCGATATCTTTTACTACATAACTTTTCACCAAATTGCACAAACACAAAGAAAGTGTGTTTTTCGATTCAAAACAAGATTTTAACGCTTTGAGGAGTTCAAATAACGTGTTTTTAGATTATTTGTATCATATCTTTTACTTCATAACTTTTCACCAAATTTCACAAACACTAAGAATGTTTGTTTTTTGATTCGAAACAATATTTTAACGCTTTGAGGAGTTCAAATAACGTGTTTTTAAATCATTTGTATCGTATCTTTTACTACATAACTTTTCCCCAAAATTCACAAACACTAAGACAGTTTGTTTTTCGATTCAAAACAAGCTTTGAACGCTTTGAGGAGCTCAAATAACGTGTTTTTAGATCATTTGTATCGATATCTTTTACTACATAACTTTTCACCAAATTTCACAAACACTAAGAAAGTTTGTTTTTCGATTTAAAACAACATTTTAACGCGTTGAGGAGTTCAAATAACGTGTTTTTAGATCATTTGTATCGATATCTTTTACTACATAACTTTTCACCAAATCTCACAAATACCAAGAAAGTATGTTTTTCGATTCAAAACAAGATTTTAACGCTTTGTGGAGTTCAAATAACATGTTTTTAGATCATTTGTATCGTATCTTTTACTACATAACTTTTCACCAAATTTCACAAACACTAAGAAAGTTTGTTTTTCGATTCAAAACAAGATATTAACGCTTTGAGGAGTTCAAATAACGTGTTTTTAGATCATTTGTATCGTATCTTTTACTACATAACTTTTCACCAAATTTCACAAACACTAAGAAAGTTTGTTTTTCGATTCAAAACAAGCTTTGAACGCTTTGAGGAGTTCAAATAACGTGTTTTTAGATCATTTGTGTTGTATCTTTTACTACATAACTTTTCACCAAATTTTACAAGCACTAAGAAAGTTTGTTTTAACGCTTTGAGGAGTTCAAATAACGTGTTTTTAGATCATTTGTATCGATATCTTTTACTACATAACTTTTCACCAAAAATCACAAACACTAAGAAAGTTTGTTTTTCGATTCAAAACAAGATTTTAACGCTTTGAGGAACTCAAATAACTTGTTTTTAGATCATTTGTATCGTATCTTTTACTACGTAACTTTTCACCAAATTTCACAAACACTAAGAAACTTTGTTTTTCGTTTCAAAACAAGATTTTAGCGCTTTGAGGAGTTCAAATAACATGTTTTTAGATCATTTGTATCGTATCTTTTATTACATAACTTTTCACCAAATTTTACAAACACTAAGAAAGTTTGTTTTTCGAATAAAAACAAGATTTTAACGCTTTGAGTAGTTCAAATAACGTATTTTTAGATCATTTGTATCGTATCTTTTACTACATAACTTTTCACCAAATTTCACAAACACTAAGAAAGTTTGTTTTTCGATTCAAAACAAGCTTTGAACGCTTTGAGGAGTTCAAATAACGTGTTTTTAGATCATTTGTATCGTATCTTTTACTACAAAACTTTTCACCAAATTTCACAAACACTAAGAAAGTTTGTTTTTCGATTCAAAACAAGCTTTGAACGCTTTGAGGAGCTCAAATAACGTGTTTTTAGATCATTTGTATCGATATCTTTTACTACATAACTTTTCACCAAATTGCACAAACACAAAGAAAGTGTGTTTTTCGATTCAAAACAAGATTTTAACGCTTTGAGGAGTTCAAATAACGTGTTTTTAGATTATTTGTATCGTATCTTTTACTTCATAACTTTTCACCAAATTTCACAAACACTAAGAATGTTTGTTTTTTGATTCAAAACAAGATTTTAACGCTCTGAGGAGTTCAAATAACGTGTTTTTAGATCATTTGTATCGTATCTTTTACTACATAACTTTTCCCCAAAATTCACAAACACTAAGAAAGTTTGTTTTTCGATTCAAAACAAGCTTTGAACGCTTTGAGGAGCTCAAATAACGTGTTTTTAGATCATTTGTATCGATATCTTTTACTACATAACTTTTCACCAAATTTCACAAACACTAAGAAAGTTTGTTTTTCGATTTAAAACAAGATTTTAACGCGTTGAGGAGTTCAAATAACGTGTTTTTAGATCATTTGTATCGATATCTTTTACTACATAACTTTTCACCAAATCTCACAAATACCAAGAAAGTATGTTTTTCGATTCAAAACAAGATTTTAACGCTTTGTGGAGTTCAAATAACATGTTTTTAGATCATTTGTATCGTATCTTTTACTACATAAATTTTCACCAAATTTCACAAACACTAAGAAAGTTTGTTTTTCGATTCAAAACAAGATTTTAACGCTTTGAGGAGTTCAAATAACGTGTTTTTAGATCATTTGTATCGTATCTTTTACTACATAACTTCTCACCAAATTTCACAAACACTAAGAAAGTTTGTTTTTCGATTCAAAACAAGATTTTAACGCTTTGAGTAGTTCAAATAACGTGGTTTTAGATAATTTGTATCGTATCTTTTACTACATAACTTTTCACCAAATTTCACAAACACTAAGAAATTTTGTTTTTCGATTCAAAACAAGACTTTAACGCTTTGAGGAGTTCAAATAACTTGTTTTTAGATCATTTGTATTGTATCTTTTACTACATAACTTTTCACCAAATTTTACAAACACTAAGAAAGTTTGTTTTAACGCTTTGAGGAGTTCAAATAACGTGTTTTTAGATCAATTGTATCGTATGTTTTAATATATAACTTTTCACCAAATTTCAGAAACACTAAGAAAGTTTGTTTTTCGATTCAAAACAAGATTTTAACGCTTTGAGGAGTTCAAATAACGTGTTTTTAGATCATTTGTATCGTATCTTTTACTACATAACTTTTCACCAAATTTCACAAACACTAAGAAAGTTTGTTTTTCGAATCAAAACAAGATTTTAACGCTTTGAGTAGTTCAAATAACGTGTTTTTAGATCATTTGTATCGTATCTTTTACTATATAACTTTTCACCAAATTTCACAAACACTAAGAAAGTTTGTTTTTCGATTCAAAACAAGCTTTGAACGCTTTGAGGAGTTCAAATAACGTGTTTTTAGATCATTTGTATTGTATCTTTTACTACATAACTTTTCACCAAATTTTACAAGCACTAAGAAAGTTTGTTTTAACGCTTTGAGGAGTTCAAATAACGTGTTTTTAGATCATTTGTATCGATATCTTTTACTACATAACTTTTCACCAAAAATCACAAACACTAAGAAAGTTTGTTTTTCGATTCAAAACAAGACTTTAACGCTTTGAGGAGTTCAAATAACTTGTTTTTAGATCATTTGTATTGTATCTTTTACTACATAACTTTTCACCAAATTTTACAAACACTAAGAAAGTTTGTTTTAACGCTTTGAGGAGGTCAAATAACGTGTTTTTAGATCAATTGTATCGTATGTTTTAATATATAACTTTTCACCAAATTTCAGAAACACTAAGAAAGTTTGTTTTTCGATTCAAAACAAGATTTTAACGCTTTGAGGAGTTCAAATAACGTGTCTTTAGATCATTTGTATCGTATCTTTTACTACATATCTTTTCACCAAATTTCACAAACACTTACAAAGTTTGTTTTTCGATTCAAAACAAGATTTTAACGCTTTGAGGAGTTCAAATAACGTGTTTTTACATCATTTGTATCATATCTTTTACTACATAACTTTTCACCAAATTTTACAAACACTAAGAATGTTTGTTTTTCGATTCAAAACACACTTTTAATGCTTTGAGGAGTTCAAATAACGTGTTTTTAGATCATTTGTATCGATATCTTTTACTACATAACTTTTCACCAAAAATCACAAACACTAAGGAAGTTTGTTTTTCGATTCAAAACAAGATTTTAACGCTTTGAGGAACTCAAATAACTTGTTTTTAGATCATTTGTGTCGTATCTTTTACTACGTAACTTTTCACCAAATTTCACAAACACTAAGAAACTTTGTTTTTCGATTCAAAACAAGATTTTAGCGCTTTGAGGAGTTCAAATAACATGTTTTTAGATCATTTGTATCGTATCTTTTATTACATAACTTTTCACCAAATTTCACAAACACTAAGAAAGTTTGTTTTTCGAATCAAAACAAGATTTTAACGCTTTGAGTAGTTCAAATAACGTATTTTTAGATCATTTGTATCGTATCTTTTACTACATAACTTTTCACCAAATTTCACAAACACTAAGAAAGTTTGTTTTTCGATTCAAAACAAGCTTTGAACGCTTTGAGGAGTTCAAATAACGTGTTTTTAGATCATTTGTATCGTATCTTTTACTACATAACTTTTCACCAAATTTCACAAACACTAAGAAAGTTTGTTTTTCGATTCAAAACAAGCTTTGAACGCTTTGAGGAGCTCAAATAACATGTTTTTAGATCATTTGTATCGATATCTTTAACTACATAACTTTTCACCAAATTGCACAAACACAAAGAAAGTGTGTTTTTCGATTCAAAACAAGATTTTAACGCTTTGAGGAGTTCAAATAACGTGTTTTTAGATTATTTGTATCGTATCTTTTACTTCATAACTTTTCACCAAATTTCACAAACACTAAGAATGTTTGTTTTTTGATTCAAAACAAGATTTTAACGCTTTGAGGAGTTCAAATAACGTGTTTTTAGATCATTTGTATCGTATCTTTTACTACATAACTTTTCCCCAAAATTCACAAACACTAAGAAAGTTTGTTTTTCGATTCAAAACAAGCTTTGAACGCTTTGAGGAGCTCAAATAACGTGTTTTTAGATCATTTGTATCGATATCTTTTACTACATAACTTTTCACCAAATTTCACAAACACTAAGAAAGTTTGTTTTTCAATTTAAAACAAGATTTTAACGCGTTGAGGAGTTCAAATAACGTGTTTTTAGATCATTTGTATCGATATCTTTTACTACATAACTTTTCACCAAATCTCACAAATACCAAGAAAGTATGTTTTTCGATTCAAAACAAGATTTTAACGCTTTGTGGAGTTCAAATAACATGTTTTTAGATCATTTGTATCGTATCTTTTACTACATAACTTTTTACCAAATTTCACAAACACTAAGAAAGTTTGTTTTTCGATTCAAAACAAGATTTTAACGCTTTGAGGAGTTCAAATAACGTGTTTTTAGATCATTTGTATCGTATCTTTTACTACATAACTTTTCACCAAATTTCACAAACACTAAGAAAGTTTGTTTTTCGATTCAAAACAAGCTTTGAACGCTTTGAAGAGTTCAAATAACGTGTTTTTAGATCATTTGTCTTGTATCTTTTACTACATAACTTTTCACCAAATTTTACAAGCACTAAGAAAGTTTCTTTTAACGCTTTGAGGAGTTCAAATAACGTGTTTTTAGATCATTTGTATCGATATCTTTTACTACATAACTTTTCACCAAAAATCACAAACACTAAGAAAGTTTGTTTTTCGATTCAAAACAAGATTTTAACGCTTTGAGGAACTCAAATAACTTGTTTTTAGATCATTTGTATCGTATCTTTTACTACGTAACTTTTCACCAAATTTCACAAACACTAAGAAACTTTGTTTTTCGTTTCAAAACAAGATTTTAGCGCTTTGAGGAGTTCAAATAACATGTTTTTAGATCATTTGTATCGTATCTTTTATTACATAACTTTTCACCAAATTTCACAAACACTAAGAAAGTTTGTTTTTCGAATCAAAACAAGATTTTAACGCTTCGAGTAGTTCAAATAACGTATTTTTAGATCATTTGTATCGTATCTTTTACTACATAACTTTTCACCAAATTTCACAAACACTAAGAAAGTTTGTTTTTCGATTCAAAACAAGCTTTGAACGCTTTGAGGAGTTCAAATAACGTGTTTTTAGATCATTTGTATCGTATCTTTTACTACATAACTTTTCACCAAATTTCACAAACACTAAGAAAGTTTGTTTTTCGATTCAAAACAAGCTTTGAACGCTTTGAGGAGCTCAAATAACGTGTTTTTAGATCATTTGTATCGATATCTTTTACTACATAACTTTTCACCAAATTGCACAAACACAAAGAAAGTGTGTTTTTCGATTCAAAACAAGATTTTAACGCTTTGAGGAGTTCAAATAACGTGTTTTTAGATTATTTGTATCGTATCTTTTACTTCATAACTTTTCACCAAATTTCACAAACACTAAGAATTTTTGTTTTTTGATTCAAAACAAGATTTTAATGCTTTGAGGAGTTCAAATAACGTGTTTTTAGATCATTTGTATCGTATCTTTTACTACATAACTTTTCCCCAAAATTCACAAACACTAAGAAAGTTTGTTTTTCGATTCAAAACAAGCTTTGAACGCTTTGAGGAGCTCAAATAACGTGTTTTTAGATCATTTGTATCTATATCTTTTACTACATAACTTTTCACCAAATTTCACAAACACTAAGAAAGTTTGTTTTTCGATTTAAAACAAGATTTTAACGCGTTGAGGAGTTCAAATAACGTGTTTTTAGATCATTTGTATCGATATCTTTTACTACATAACTTTTCACCAAATCTCACAAATACCAAGAAATTATGTTTTTCGACTCAAAACAAGATTTTAACGCTTTGTGGAGTTCAAATAACATGTTTTTAGATCATTTGTATCGTATCTTTTACGACATAAATTTTCACCAAATTTCACAAACACTAAGAAAGTTTGTTTTTCGATTCAAAACAAGATTTTAACGCTTTGAGGAGTTCAAATAACGTGTTTTTAGATCATTTGTATCGTATCTTTTACGACATAACTTTTCACCAAATTTCACAAACACTAAGAAAGTTTGTTTTTCGATTCAAAACAAGATTTTAACGCTTTGAGTAGTTCAAATAACGTGGTTTTAGATAATTTGTATCGTATCTTTTACTACATAACTTTTCACCAAATTTCACAAACACTAAGAAATTTTGTTTTTCGATTCAAAACAAGACTTTAACGCTTTGAGGAGTTCAAATAACTTGTTTTTAGATCATTTGTATTGTATCTTTTACTACATAACTTTTCACCAAATTTTACAAACACTAAGAAAGTTTGTTTTAACGCTTTGAGGAGTTCAAATAACGTGTTTTTAGATCAATTGTATCGTATGTTTTAATATATAACTTTTCACCAAATTTCAGAAACACTAAGAAAGTTTGTTTTTCGATTCAAAACAAGATTTTAACGCTTTGAGGAGTTCAAATAACGTGTTTTTAGATCATTTGTATCGTATCTTTTACTACATAACTTTTCACCAAATTTCACAAACACAAAGAAAGTTTGTTTTTCGAATCAAAACAAGATTTTAACGCTTTGAGTAGTTCAAATAACGTGTTTTTAGATCATTTGTATCGTATCTTTTACTATATAACTTTTCACCAAATTTCACAAACACTAAGAAAGTTTGTTTTTCGATTCAAAACAAGCTTTAAACGCTTTGAGGAGTTCAAATAACGTGTTTTTAGATCATTTGTATCGTATCTTTTACTACATAACTTTTCACCAAATTTCACAAACACTAAGAAAGTTTGTTTTTCGATTCAAAACAAGCTTTGAACGCTTTGAGGAGCTCAAATAACGTGTTTTTAGATCATTTGTATCGATATCTTTAACTACATAACTTTTCACCAAATTGCACAAACACAAAGAAAGTGTGTTTTTCGATTCAAAACAAGATTTTAACGCTTTGAGGAGTTCAAATAACGTGTTTTTAGATTATTTGTATCGTATCTTTTACTTCATAACTTTTCACCAAATTTCACAAACACTAAGAATGTTTGTTTTTTGATTCAAAACAAGATTTTAACGCTTTGAGGAGTTCAAATAACGTGTTTTTAGATCATTTGTATCGTATCTTTTACTACATAACTTTTCCCCAAAATTCACAAACACTAAGAAAGTTTGTTTTTCGATTCAAAACAAGCTTTGAACGCTTTGAGGAGCTCAAATAACGTGTTTTTAGATCATTTGTATCGATATCTTTTACTACATAACTTTTCACCAAATTTCACAAACACTAAGAAAGTTTGTTTTTCGATTTAAAACAAGATTTTAACGCGTTGAGGAGTTCAAATAACGTGTTTTTAGATCATTTGTATCGATATCTTTTACTACATAACTTTTCACCAAATCTCACAAATACCAAGAAAGTATGCTTTTCGATTCAAAACAAGATTTTAACGCTTTGTGGAGTTCAAATAACATGTTTTTAGATCATTTGTATCGTATCTTTTACTACATAACTTTTTACCAAATTTCACAAACACTAAGAAAGTTTGTTTTTCGATTCAAAACAAGATTTTAACGCTTTGAGGAGTTCAAATAACGTGTTTTTAGATCATTTGTATCGTATCTTTTACTACATAACTTTTCACCAAATTTCACAAACACTAAGAAAGTTTGTTTTTCGATTCAAAACAAGCTTTGAACGCTTTGAAGAGTTCAAATAACGTGTTTTTAGATCATTTGTCTTGTATCTTTTACTACATAACTTTTCACCAAATTTTACAAGCACTAAGAAAGTTTGTTTTAACGCTTTGAGGAGTTCAAATAACGTGTTTTTAGATCATTTGTATCGATATCTTTTACTACATAACTTTTCACCAAAAATCACAAACACTAAGAAAGTTTGTTTTTCGATTCAAAACAAGATTTTAACGCTTTGAGGAACTCAAATAACTTGTTTTTAGATCATTTGTATCGTATCTTTTACTACGTAACTTTTCACCAAATTTCACAAACACTAAGAAACTTTGTTTTTCGTTTCAAAACAAGATTTTAGCGCTTTGAGGAGTTCAAATAACATGTTTTTAGATCATTTGTATCGTATCTTTTATTACATAACTTTTCACCAAATTTCTCAAACACTAAGAAAGTTTGTTTTTCGAATCAAAACAAGATTTTAACGCTTTGAGTAGTTCAAATAACGTATTTTTAGATCATTTGTATCGTATCTTTTACTACATAACTTTTCACCAAATTTCACAAACACTAAGAAAGTTTGTTTTTCGATTCAAAACAAGCTTTGAACGCTTTGAGGAGTTCAAATAACGTGTTTTTAGATCATTTGTATCGTATCTTTTACTACATAACTTTTCACCAAATTTCACAAACACTAAGAAAGTTTGTTTTTCGATTCAAAACAAGCTTTGAACGCTTTGAGGAGCTCAAATAACGTGTTTTTAGATCATTTGTATCGATATCTTTTACTACATAACTTTTCACCAAATTGCACAAACACAAAGAAAGTGTGTTTTTCGATTCAAAACAAGATTTTAACGCTTTGAGGAGTTCAAATAACGTGTTTTTAGATTATTTGTATCGTATCTTTTACTTCATAACTTTTCACCAAATTTCACAAACACTAAGAATGTTTGTTTTTTGATTCAAAACAAGATTTTAATGCTTTGAGGAGTTCAAATAACGTGTTTTTAGATCATTTGTATCGTATCTTTTACTACATAACATTTCCCCAAAATTCACAAACACTAAGAAAGTTTGTTTTTCGATTCAAAACAAGCTTTGAACGCTTTGAGGAGCTCAAATAACGTGTTTTTAGATTATTTGTATCGTATCTTTTACTTCATAACTTTTCACCAAATTTCACAAACACTAAGAATGTTTGTTTTTTGATTCAAAACAAGATTTTAACGCTTTGAGGTGTTCAAATAACGTGTTTTTAGATCATTTGTATCGTATCTTTTACTACATAACTTTTCCCCAAAATTCACAAACACTAAGAAAGTTTGTTTTTCGATTCAAAACAAGCTTTGAACGCTTTGAGGAGCTCAAATAACGTGTTTTTAGATCATTTGTATCGATATCTTTTACTACATAACTTTTCACCAAATTTCACAAACACTAAGAAAGTTTGTTTTTCGATTTAAAACAAGATTTTAACGCGTTGAGGAGTTCAAATAACGTGTTTTTAGATCATTTGTATCGATATCTTTTACTACATAACTTTTCACCAAATCTCACAAATACCAAGAAAGTATGTTTTTCGATTCAAAACAAGATTTTAACGCTTTGTGGAGTTCAAATAACATGTTTTTAGATCATTTGTATCGTATCTTTTACTACATAACTTTTTACCAAATTTCACAAACACTAAGAAAGTTTGTTTTTCGATTCAAAACAAGATTTTAACGCTTTGAGGAGTTCAAATAACGTGTTTTTAGATCATTTGTATCGTATCTTTTACTACATAACTTTTCACCAAATTTCACAAACACTAAGAAAGTTTGTTTTTCGATTCAAAACAAGCTTTGAACGCTTTGAAGAGTTCAAATAACGTGTTTTTAGATCATTTGTATTGTATCTTTTACTACATAACTTTTCACCAAATTTTACAAGCACTAAGAAAGTTTGTTTTAACGCTTTGAGGAGTTCAAATAACGTGTTTTTAGATCATTTGTATCGATATCTTTTACTACATAACTTTTCACCAAAAATCACAAACACTAAGAAAGTTTGTTTTTCGATTCAAAACAAGATTTTAACGCTTTGAGGAACTCAAATAACTTGTTTTTAGATCATTTGTATCGTATCTTTTACTACGTAACTTTTCACCAAATTTCACAAACACTAAGAAACTTTGTTTTTCGTTTCAAAACAAGATTTTAGCGCTTTGAGGAGTTCAAATAACATGTTTTTAGATCATTTGTATCGTATCTTTTATTACATAACTTTTCACCAAATTTCTCAAACACTAAGAAAGTTTGTTTTTCGAATCAAAACAAGATTTTAACGCTTTGAGTAGTTCAAATAACGTATTTTTAGATCATTTGTATCGTATCTTTTACTACATAACTTTTCACCAAATTTCACAAACACTAAGAAAGTTTGTTTTTCGATTCAAAACAAGCTTTGAACGCTTTGAGGAGTTCAAATAACGTGTTTTTAGATCATTTGTATCGTATCTTTTACTACATAACTTTTCACCAAATTTCACAAACACTAAGAAAGTTTGTTTTTCGATTCAAAACAAGCTTTGAACGCTTTGAGGAGCTCAAATAACGTGTTTTTAGATCATTTGTATCGATATCTTTTACTACATAACTTTTCACCAAATTGCACAAACACAAAGAAAGTGTGTTTTTCGATTCAAAACAAGATTTTAACGCTTTGAGGAGTTCAAATAACGTGTTTTTAGATTATTTGTATCGTATCTTTTACTTCATAACTTTTCACCAAATTTCACAAACACTAAGAATGTTTGTTTTTTGATTCAAAACAAGATTTTAATGCTTTGAGGAGTTCAAATAACGTGTTTTTAGATCATTTGTATCGTATCTTTTACTACATAACTTTTCCCCAAAATTCACAAACACTAAGAAAGTTTGTTTTTCGATTCAAAACAAGCTTTGAACGCTTTGAGGAGCTCAAATAACGTGTTTTTAGATCATTTGTATCTATATCTTTTACTACATAACTTTTCACCAAATTTCACAAACACTAAGAAAGTTTGTTTTTCGATTTAAAACAAGATTTTAACGCGTTGAGGAGTTCAAATAACGTGTTTTTAGATCATTTGTATCGTATCTTTTACTACATAACTTTTCACCAAATTTCACAAACACTAAGAAAGTTTGTTTTTCGATTCAAAACAAGCTTTGAACGCTTTGAGGAGCTCAAATAACGTGTTTTTAGATCATTTGTATCGATATCTTTTACTACATAAATTTTCACCAAATTGCACAAACACAAAGAAAGTGTGTTTTTCGATTCAAAACAAGATTTTAACGCTTTGAGGAGTTCAAATAACGTGTTTTTAGATTATTTGTATCGTATCTTTTACTTCATAACTTTTCACCAAATTTCACAAACACTAAGAATGTTTGTTTTTTGATTCAAAACAAGATTTTAACGCTTTGAGGTGTTCAAATAACGTGTTTTTAGATCATTTGTATCGTATCTTTTACTACATAACTTTTCCCCAAAATTCACAAACACTAAGAAAGTTTGTTTTTCGATTCAAAACAAGCTTTGAACGCTTTGAGGAGCTCAAATAACGTGTTTTTAGATCATTTGTATCGATATCTTTTACTACATAACTTTTCACCAAATTTCACAAACACTAAGAAAGTTTGTTTTTCGATTTAAAACAAGATTTTAACGCGTTGAGGAGTTCAAATAACGTGTTTTTAGATCATTTGTATCGATATCTTTTACTACATAACTTTTCACCAAATCTCACAAATACCAAGAAAGTATGTTTTTCGATTCAAAACAAGATTTTAACGCTTTGTGGAGTTCAAATAACATGTTTTTAGATCATTTGTATCGTATCTTTTACTACATAACTTTTTACCAAATTTCACAAACACTAAGAAAGTTTGTTTTTCGATTCAAAACAAGATTTTAACGCTTTGAGGAGTTCAAATAACGTGTTTTTAGATCATTTGTATCGTATCTTTTACTACATAACTTTTCACCAAATTTCACAAACACTAAGAAAGTTTGTTTTTCGATTCAAAACAAGCTTTGAACGCTTTGAAGAGTTCAAATAACGTGTTTTTAGATCATTTGTATTGTATCTTTTACTACATAACTTTTCACCAAATTTTACAAGCACTAAGAAAGTTTGTTTTAACGCTTTGAGGAGTTCAAATAACGTGTTTTTAGATCATTTGTATCGATATCTTTTACTACATAACTTTTCACCAAAAATCACAAACACTAAGAAAGTTTGTTTTTCGATTCAAAACAAGATTTTAACGCTTTGAGGAACTCAAATAACTTGTTTTTAGATCATTTGTATCGTATCTTTTACTACGTAACTTTTCACCAAATTTCACAAACACTAAGAAACTTTGTTTTTCGTTTCAAAACAAGATTTTAGCGCTTTGAGGAGTTCAAATAACATGTTTTTAGATCATTTGTATCGTATCTTTTATTACATAACTTTTCACCAAATTTCTCAAACACTAAGAAAGTTTGTTTTTCGAATCAAAACAAGATTTTAACGCTTTGAGTAGTTCAAATAACGTATTTTTAGATCATTTGTATCGTATCTTTTACTACATAACTTTTCACCAAATTTCACAAACACTAAGAAAGTTTGTTTTTCGATTCAAAACAAGCTTTGAACGCTTTGAGGAGTTCAAATAACGTGTTTTTAGATCATTTGTATCGTATCTTTTACTACATAACTTTTCACCAAATTTCACAAACACTAAGAAAGTTTGTTTTTCGATTCAAAACAAGCTTTGAACGCTTTGAGGAGCTCAAATAACGTGTTTTTAGATCATTTGTATCGATATCTTTTACTACATAACTTTTCACCAAATTGCACAAACACAAAGAAAGTGTGTTTTTCGATTCAAAACAAGATTTTAACGCTTTGAGGAGTTCAAATAACGTGTTTTTAGATTATTTGTATCGTATCTTTTACTTCATAACTTTTCACCAAATTTCACAAACACTAAGAATGTTTGTTTTTTGATTCAAAACAAGATTTTAATGCTTTGAGGAGTTCAAATAACGTGTTTTTAGATCATTTGTATCGTATCTTTTACTACATAACTTTTCCCCAAAATTCACAAACACTAAGAAAGTTTGTTTTTCGATTCAAAACAAGCTTTGAACGCTTTGAGGAGCTCAAATAACGTGTTTTTAGATCATTTGTATCTATATCTTTTACTACATAACTTTTCACCAAATTTCACAAACACTAAGAAAGTTTGTTTTTCGATTTAAAACAAGATTTTAACGCGTTGAGGAGTTCAAATAACGTGTTTTTAGATCATTTGTATCGATATCTTTTACTACATAACTTTTCACCAAATCTCACAAATACCAAGAAAGTATGTTTTTCGACTCAAAACAAGATTTTAACGCTTTGTGGAGTTCAAATAACATGTTTTTAGATCATTTGTATCGTATCTTTTACGACATAAATTTTCACCAAATTTCACAAACACTAAGAAAGTTTGTTTTTCGATTCAAAACAAGATTTTAACGCTTTGAGGAGTTCAAATAACGTGTTTTTAGATCATTTGTATCGTATCTTTTACGACATAACTTTTCACCAAATTTCACAAACACTAAGAAAGTTTGTTTTTCGATTCAAAACAAGATTTTAACGCTTTGAGTAGTTCAAATAACGTGGTTTTAGATAATTTGTATCGTATCTTTTACTACATAACTTTTCACCAAATTTCACAAACACTAAGAAATTTTGTTTTTCGATTCAAAACAAGACTTTAACGCTTTGAGGAGTTCAAATAACTTGTTTTTAGATCATTTGTATTGTATCTTTTACTACATAACTTTTCACCAAATTTTACAAACACTAAGAAAGTTTGTTTTAACGCTTTGAGGAGTTCAAATAACGTGTTTTTAGATCAATTGTATCGTATGTTTTAATATATAACTTTTCACCAAATTTCAGAAACACTAAGAAAGTTTGTTTTTCGATTCAAAACAAGATTTTAACGCTTTGAGGAGTTCAAATAACGTGTTTTTAGATCATTTGTATCGTATCTTTTACTACATAACTTTTCACCAAATTTCACAAACACAAAGAAAGTTTGTTTTTCGAATCAAAACAAGATTTTAACGCTTTGAGTAGTTCAAATAACGCGTTTTTAGATCATTTGTATCGTATCTTTTACTATATAACTTTTCACCAAATTTCACAAACACTAAGAAAGTTTGTTTTTCGATTCAAAACAAGCTTTAAACGCTTTGAGGAGTTCAAATAACGTGTTTTTAGATCATTTGTATCGTATCTTTTACTACATAACTTTTCACCAAATTTCACAAACACTAAGAAAGTTTGTTTTTCGATTCAAAACAAGCTTTGAACGCTTTGAGGAGCTCAAATAACGTGTTTTTAGATCATTTGTATCGATATCTTTTACTACATAAATTTTCACCAAATTGCACAAACACAAAGAAAGTGTGTTTTTCGATTCAAAACAAGATTTTAACGCTTTGAGGAGTTCAAATAACGTGTTTTTAGATTATTTGTATCGTATCTTTTACTTCATAACTTTTCACCAAATTTCACAAACACTAAGAATGTTTGTTTTTTGATTCAAAACAAGATTTTAACGCTTTGAGGAGTTCAAATAACGTGTTTTTAGATCATTTGTATCGTATCTTTTACTACATAACTTTTCCCCAAAATTCACAAACACTAAGAAAGTTTGTTTTTCGATTCAAAACAAGCTTTGAACGCTTTGAGGAGCTCAAATAACGTGTTTTTAGATCATTTGTATCGATATCTTTTACTACATAACTTTTCACCAAATTTCACAAACACTAAGAAAGTTTGTTTTTCGATTTAAAACAAGATTTTAACGCGTTGAGGAGTTCAAATAACGTGTTTTTAGATCATTTGTATCGATATCTTTTACTACATAACTTTTCACCAAATCTCACAAATACCAAGAAAGTATGTTTTTCGATTCAAAACAAGATTTTAACGCTTTGTGGAGTTCAAATAACATGTTTTTAGATCATTTGTATCGTATCTTTTACTACATAACTTTTTACCAAATTTCACAAACACTAAGAAAGTTTGTTTTTCGATTCAAAACAAGATTTTAACGCTTTGAGGAGTTCAAATAACGTGTTTTTAGATCATTTGTATCGTATCTTTTACTACATAACTTTTCACCAAATTTCACAAACACTAAGAAAGTTTGTTTTTCGATTCAAAACAAGCTTTGAACGCTTTGAAGAGTTCAAATAACGTGTTTTTAGATCATTTGTATTGTATCTTTTACTACATAACTTTTCACCAAATTTTACAAGCACTAAGAAAGTTTGTTTTAACGCTTTGAGGAGTTCAAATAACGTGTTTTTAGATCATTTGTATCGATATCTTTTACTACATAACTTTTCACCAAAAATCACAAACACTAAGAAAGTTTGTTTTTCGATTCAAAACAAGATTTTAACGCTTTGAGGAACTCAAATAACTTGTTTTTAGATCATTTGTATCGTATCTTTTACTACGTAACTTTTCACCAAATTTCACAAACACTAAGAAACTTTGTTTTTCGTTTCAAAACAAGATTTTAGCGCTTTGAGGAGTTCAAATAACATGTTTTTAGATCATTTGTATCGTATCTTTTATTACATAACTTTTCACCAAATTTCTCAAACACTAAGAAAGTTTGTTTTTCGAATCAAAACAAGATTTTAACGCTTTGAGTAGTTCAAATAACGTATTTTTAGATCATTTGTATCGTATCTTTTACTACATAACTTTTCACCAAATTTCACAAACACTAAGAAAGTTTGTTTTTCGATTCAAAACAAGCTTTGAACGCTTTGAGGAGTTCAAATAACGTGTTTTTAGATCATTTGTATCGTATCTTTTACTACATAACTTTTCACCAAATTTCACAAACACTAAGAAAGTTTGTTTTTCGATTCAAAACATGCTTTGAACGCTTTGAGGAGCTCAAATAACGTGTTTTTAGATCATTTGTATCGATATCTTTTACTACATAACTTTTCACCAAATTGCACAAACACAAAGAAAGTGTGTTTTTCGATTCAAAACAAGATTTTAACGCTTTGAGGAGTTCAAATAACGTGTTTTTAGATTATTTGTATCGTATCTTTTACTTCATAACTTTTCACCAAATTTCACAAACACTAAGAATGTTTGTTTTTTGATTCAAAACAAGAATTTAATGCTTTGAGGAGTTCAAATAACGTGTTTTTAGATCATTTGTATCGTATCTTTTACTACATAACTTTTCCCCAAAATTCACAAACACTAAGAAAGTTTGTTTTTCGATTCAAAACAAGATTTGAACGCTTTGAGGAGCTCAAATAACGTGTTTTTAGATCATTTGTATCTATATCTTTTACTACATAACTTTTCACCAAATTTCACAAACACTAAGAAAGTTTGTTTTTCGATTTAAAACAAGATTTTAACGCGTTGAGGAGTTCAAATAACGTGTTTTTAGATCATTTGTATCGATATCTTTTACTACATAACTTTTCACCAAATCTCACAAATACCAAGAAAGTATGTTTTTCGACTCAAAACAAGATTTTAACGCTTTGTGGAGTTCAAATAACATGTTTTTAGATCATTTGTATCGTATCTTTTACGACATAAATTTTCACCAAATTTCACAAACACTAAGAAAGTTTGTTTTTCGATTCAAAACAAGATTTTAACGCTTTGAGGAGTTCAAATAACGTGTTTTTAGATCATTTGTATCGTATCTTTTACGACATAACTTTTCACCAAATTTCACAAACACTAAGAAAGTTTGTTTTTCGATTCAAAACAAGATTTTAACGCTTTGAGTAGTTCAAATAACGTGGTTTTAGATAATTTGTATCGTATCTTTTACTACATAACTTTTCACCAAATTTCACAAACACTAAGAAATTTTGTTTTTCGATTCAAAACAAGACTTTAACGCTTTGAGGAGTTCAAATAACTTGTTTTTAGATCATTTGTATTGTATCTTTTACTACATAACTTTTCACCAAATTTTACAAACACTAAGAAAGTTTGTTTTAACGCTTTGAGGAGTTCAAATAACGTGTTTTTAGATCAATTGTATCGTATGTTTTAATATATAACTTTTCACCAAATTTCAGAAACACTAAGAAAGTTTGTTTTTCGATTCAAAACAAGATTTTAACGCTTTGAGGAGTTCAAATAACGTGTTTTTAGATCATTTGTATCGTATCTTTTACTATATAACTTTTCACCAAATTTCACAAACACTAAGAAAGTTTGTTTTTCGATTCAAAACAAGATTTTAACGCTTTGAGTAGTTCAAATAACGTGGTTTTAGATAATTTGTATCGTATCTTTTACTACATAACTTTTCACCAAATTTCACAAACACTAAGAAATTTTGTTTTTCGATTCAAAACAAGACTTTAACGCTTTGAGGAGTTCAAATAACTTGTTTTTAGATCATTTGTATTGTATCTTTTACTACATAACTTTTCACCAAATTTTACAAACACTAAGAAAGTTTGTTTTAACGCTTTGAGGAGTTCAAATAACGTGTTTTTAAGATCAATTGTATCGTATCTTTTACTACATAACTTTTCACCAAATTTCACAAACACAAAGAAAGTTTGTTTTTCGAATCAAAACAAGATTTTAACGCTTTGAGTAGTTCAAATAACGCGTTTTTAGATCATTTGTATCGTATCTTTTACTATATAACTTTTCACCAAATTTCACAAACACTAAGAAAGTTTGTTTTTCGATTCAAAACAAGCTTTAAACGCTTTGAGGAGTTCAAATAACGTGTTTTTAGATCATTTGTATCGTATCTTTTACTACATAACTTTTCACCAAATTTCACAAACACTAAGAAAGTTTGTTTTTCGATTCAAAACAAGCTTTGAACGCTTTGAGGAGCTCAAATAACGTGTTTTTAGATCATTTGTATCGATATCTTTTACTACATAAATTTTCACCAAATTGCACAAACACAAAGAAAGTGTGTTTTTCGATTCAAAACAAGATTTTAACGCTTTGAGGAGTTCAAATAACGTGTTTTTAGATTATTTGTATCGTATCTTTTACTTCATAACTTTTCACCAAATTTCACAAACACTAAGAATGTTTGTTTTTTGATTCAAAACAAGATTTTAACGCTTTGAGGAGTTCAAATAACGTGTTTTTAGATCATTTGTATCGTATCTTTTACTACATAACTTTTCCCCAAAATTCACAAATACTAAGAAAGTTTGTTTTTCGATTCAAAACAAGCTTTGAACGCTTTGAGGAGCTCAAATAACGTGTTTTTAGATCATTTGTATCGATATCTTTTACTACATAACTTTTCACCAAATTTCACAAACACTAAGAAAGTTTGTTTTTCGATTTAAAACAAGATTTTAACGCGTTGAGGAGTTCAAATAACGTGTTTTTAGATCATTTGTATCGATATCTTTTACTACATAACTTTTCACCAAATCTCACAAATACCAAGAAAGTATGTTTTTCGATTCAAAACAAGATTTTAACGCTTTGTGGAGTTCAAATAACATGTTTTTAGATCATTTGTATCGTATCTTTTACTACATAACTTTTTACCAAATTTCACAAACACTAAGAAAGTTTGTTTTTCGATTCAAAACAAGATTTTAACGCTTTGAGGAGTTCAAATAACGTGTTTTTAGATCATTTGTATCGTATCTTTTACTACATAACTTTTCACCAAATTTCACAAACACTAAGAAAGTTTGTTTTTCGATTCAAAACAAGCTTTGAACGCTTTGAAGAGTTCAAATAACGTGTTTTTAGATCATTTGTATTGTATCTTTTACTACATAACTTTTCACCAAATTTTACAAGCACTAAGAAAGTTTGTTTTAACGCTTTGAGGAGTTGAAATAACGTGTTTTTAGATCATTTGTATCGATATCTTTTACTACATAACTTTTCACCAAAAATCACAAACACTAAGAAAGTTTGTTTTTCGATTCAAAACAAGATTTTAACGCTTTGAGGAACTCAAATAACTTGTTTTTAGATCATTTGTATCGTATCTTTTACTACGTAACTTTTCACCAAATTTCACAAACACTAAGAAACTTTGTTTTTCGTTTCAAAACAAGATTTTAGCGCTTTGAGGAGTTCAAATAACATGTTTTTAGATCATTTGTATCGTATCTTTTATTACATAACTTTTCACCAAATTTCTCAAACACTAAGAAAGTTTGTTTTTCGAATCAAAACAAGATTTTAACGCTTTGAGTAGTTCAAATAACGTATTTTTAGATCATTTGTATCGTATCTTTTACTACATAACTTTTCACCAAATTTCACAAACACTAAGAAAGTTTGTTTTTCGATTCAAAACAAGCTTTGAACGCTTTGAGGAGTTCAAATAACGTGTTTTTAGATCATTTGTATCGTATCTTTTACTACATAACTTTTCACCAAATTTCACAAACACTAAGAAAGTTTGTTTTTCGATTCAAAACATGCTTTGAACGCTTTGAGGAGCTCAAATAACGTGTTTTTAGATCATTTGTATCGATATCTTTTACTACATAACTTTTCACCAAATTGCACAAACACAAAGAAAGTGTGTTTTTCGATTCAAAACAAGATTTTAACGCTTTGAGGAGTTCAAATAACGTGTTTTTAGATTATTTGTATCGTATCTTTTACTTCATAACTTTTCACCAAATTTCACAAACACTAAGAATGTTTGTTTTTTGATTCAAAACAAGATTTTAATGCTTTGAGGAGTTCAAATAACGTGTTTTTAGATCATTTGTATCGTATCTTTTACTACATAACTTTTCCCCAAAATTCACAAACACTAAGAAAGTTTGTTTTTCGATTCAAAACAAGCTTTGAACGCTTTGAGGAGCTCAAATAACGTGTTTTTAGATCATTTGTATCTATATCTTTTACTACATAACTTTTCACCAAATTTCACAAACACTAAGAAAGTTTGTTTTTCGATTTAAAACAAGATTTTAACGCGTTGAGGAGTTCAAATAACGTGTTTTTAGATCATTTGTATCGATATCTTTTACTACATAACTTTTCACCAAATCTCACAAATACCAAGAAAGTATGTTTTTCGACTCAAAACAAGATTTTAACGCTTTGTGGAGTTCAAATAACATGTTTTTAGATCATTTGTATCGTATCTTTTACGACATAAATTTTCACCAAATTTCACAAACACTAAGAAAGTTTGTTTTTCGATTCAAAACAAGATTTTAACGCTTTGAGGAGTTCAAATAACGTGTTTTTAGATCATTTGTATCGTATCTTTTACGACATAACTTTTCACCAAATTTCACAAACACTAAGAAAGTTTGTTTTTCGATTCAAAACAAGATTTTAACGCTTTGAGTAGTTCAAATAACGTGGTTTTAGATAATTTGTATCGTATCTTTTACTACATAACTTTTCACAAAATTTCACAAACACTAAGAAATTTTGTTTTTCGATTCAAAACAAGACTTTAACGCTTTGAGGAGTTCAAATAACTTGTTTTTAGATCATTTGTATTGTATCTTTTACTACATAACTTTTCACCAAATTTTACAAACACTAAGAAAGTTTGTTTTCACGCTTTGAGGAGTTCAAATAACGTGTTTTTAGATCAATTGTATCGTATGTTTTAATATATAACTTTTCACCAAATTTCAGAAACACTAAGAAAGTTTGTTTTTCGATTCAAAACAAGATTTTAACGCTTTGAGGAGTTGAAATAACGTGTTTTTAGATCATTTGTATCGTATCTTTTACTACATAACTTTTCACCAAATTTCACAAACACTAAGAAAGTTTGTTTTTCGAATCAAAACAAGATTTTAACGCTTTGAGTAGTTCAAATAACGTGTTTTTAGATCATTTGTATCGTATCTTTTACTATATAACTTTTCACCAAATTTCACAAACACTAAGAAAGTTTGTTTTTCGATTCAAAACAAGCTTTAAACGCTTTGAGGAGTTCAAATAACGTGTTTTTAGATCATTTGTATCGTATCTTTTACTACATAACTTTTCACCAAATTTCACAAACACTAAGAAAGTTTGTTTTTCGATTCAAAACAAGCTTTGAACGCTTTGAGGAGCTCAAATAACGTGTTTTTAGATCATTTGTATCGATATCTTTTACTACATAACTTTTCAACAAATTGCACAAACACAAAGAAAGTGTGTTTTTCGATTCAAAACAAGATTTTAACGCTTTGAGGAGTTCAAATAACGTGTTTTTAGATTATTTGTATCGTATCTTTTACTTCATAACTTTTCACCAAATTTCACAAACACTAAGAATGTTTGTTTTTTGATTCAAAACAAGATTTTAACGCTTTGAGGAGTTCAAATAACGTGTTTTTAGATCATTTGTATCGTATCTTTTACTACATAACTTTTCCCCAAAATTCACAGACACTAAGAAAGTTTGTTTTTCGATTCAAAACAAGCTTTGAACGCTTTGAGGAGCTCAAATAACGTGTTTTTAGATCATTTGTATCGATATCTTTTACTACATAACTTTTCACCAAATTTCACAAACACTAAGAAAGTTTGTTTTTCGATTTAAAACAAGATTTTAACGCGTTGAGGAGTTCAAATAACGTGTTTTTAGATCATTTGTATCGATATCTTTTACTACATAACTTTTCACCAAATCTCACAAATACCAAGAAAGTATGTTTTTCGATTCAAAACAAGATTTTAACGCTTTGTGGAGTTCAAATAACATGTTTTTAGATCATTTGTATCGTATCTTTTACTACATAACTTTTCACCAAATTTCACAAACACTAAGAAAGTTTGTTTTTCGATTCAAAACAAGATTTTAACGCTTTGAGGAGTTCAAATAACGTGTTTTTAGATCATTTGTATCGTATCTTTTACTACATAACTTTTCACCAAATTTCACAAACACTAAGAAAGTTTGTTTTTCGATTCAAAACAAGCTTTGAACGCTTTGAGGAGTTCAAATAACGTGTTTTTAGATCATTTGTATTGTATCTTTTACTACATAACTTTTCACCAAATTTTACAAGCACTAAGAAAGTTTGTTTTAACGCTTTGAGGAGTTCAAATAACGTGTTTTTAGATCATTTGTATCGATATCTTTTACTACATAACTTTTCACCAAAAATCACAAACACTAAGAAAGTTTGTTTTTCGATTCAAAACAAGATTTTAACGCTTTGAGGAACTCAAATAACTTGTTTTTAGATCATTTGTATCGTATCTTTTACTACGTAACTTTTCACCAAATTTCACAAACACTAAGAAACTTTGTTTTTCGTTTCAAAACAAGATTTTAGCGCTTTGAGGAGTTCAAATAACATGTTTTTAGATCATTTGTATCGTATCTTTTATTACATAACTTTTCACCAAATTTCACAAACACTAAGAAAGTTTGTTTTTCGAATCAAAACAAGATTTTAACGCTTTGAGTAGTTCAAATAACGTATTTTTAGATCATTTGTATCGTATCTTTTACTACATAACTTTTCACCAAATTTCACAAACACTAAGAAAGTTTGTTTTTCGATTCAAAACAAGCTTTGAACGCTTTGAGGAGTTCAAATAACGTGTTTTTAGATCATTTGTATCGTATCTTTTACTACATAACTTTTCACCAAATTTCACAAACACTAAGAAAGTTTGTTTTTCGATTCAAAACAAGCTTTGAACGCTTTGAGGAGTTCAAATAACGTGTTTTTAGATCATTTGTATCGATATCTTTTACTACATAACTTTTCACCAAATTGCACAAACACAAAGAAAGTGTGTTTTTCGATTCAAAACAAGATTTTAACGCTTTGAGGAGTTCAAATAACGTGTTTTTAGATTATTTGTATCGTATCTTTTACTACATAACTTTTCCCCAAAATTCACAAACACTAAGAAAGTTTGTTTTTCGATTCAAAACAAGCTTTGAACGCTTTGAGGAGCTCAAATAACGTGTTTTTAGATCATTTGTATCTATATCTTTTACTACATGACTTTTCACCAAATTTCACAAACACTAAGAAAGTTTGTTTTTCGATTTAAAACAAGATTTTAACGCGTTGAGGAGTTCAAATAACGTGTTTTTAGATCATTTGTATCGATATCTTTTACTACATAACTTTTCACCAAATCTCACAAATACCAAGAAAGTGTGTTTTTCGATTCAAAACAAGATTTTAACGCTTTGTGGAGTTCAAATAACATGTTTTTAGATCATTTGTATCGTATCTTTTACGACATAAATTTTCACCAAATTTCACAAACACTAAAAAAGTTTGTTTTTCGATTCAAAACAAGATTTTAACGCTTTGAGGAGTTCAAATAACGTGTTTTTAGATCATTTGTATCGTATCTTTTACTACATAACTTTTCACCAAATTTCACAAACACTAAGAAAGTTTGTTTTTCGATTCAAAACAAGATTTTAACGCTTTGAGTAGTTCAAATAACGTGGTTTTAGATAATTTGTATCGTATCTTTTACTACATAACTTTTCACCAAATTTCACAAACACTAAGAAATTTTGTTTTTCGATTCAAAACAAGACTTTAACGCTTTGAGGAGTTCAAATAACTTGTTTTTAGATCATTTGTATTGTATCTTTTACTACATAACTTTTCACCAAATTTTACAAACACTAAGAAAGTTTGTTTTAACGCTTTGAGGAGTTCAAATAACGTGTTTTTAGATCAATTGTATCATATGTTTTAATATATAACTTTTCACCAAATTTCAGAAACACTAAGAAAGTTTGTTTTTCGATTCAAAACAAGATTTTAACGCTTTGAGGAGTTCAAATAACGTGTTTTTAGATCATTTGTATCGTATCTTTTACTACATATCTTTTCACCAAATTTCACAAACACTTACAAAGTTTGTTTTTCGATTCAAAACAAGATTTTAACGCTTTGAGCAGTTCAAATAACGTGTTTTTACATCATTTGTATCATATCTTTTACTACATAACTTTTCACCAAATTTTACAAACACTAAGAATGTTTGTTTTTCGATTCAAAACACACTTTTAATGCTTTGAGGAGTTCAAATAACGTGTTTTTAGATCATTTGTATCGTATCTTTTATAACTTTTCACCAAATTTCACAAACACTTACAAAGATTGTTTTTCGATTCAAAACAATATTTTAACGCTTTGAGGAGTTCAAATATCATGTTTTTAGATCATTTGTATCATATCTTTTACTACATAACTTTTCACCAAATTTTACAAACACTAAGAAAGTTTGTTTTTCGATTCAAAACAAGATTTTAACGCTTTGAGGAGTTCAAATAACGTATTTTTAGATCATTTGTATCGTATCTTTTACTACATAACTTTTCACCTAATTTCACAAACACTAAGAAAGTTTGTTTTTCGATTCAAAACAAGCTTTGAACGCTTTGAGGAGTTCAAATAACGTGTTTTTAGATCATTTGTATCGATATCTTTTACTATATAACTTTTCACCAAATTTCACAAACACTAAGAAAGTTTGTTTTTCGATTCAAAACAAGATTTTAACGCTTTGAGGAACTCAAATAACTTGTTTTTAGATCATTTGTATTGTATCTTTTACTACATAACTTTTCACCAAATTTTACAAACACTAAGAAAGTTTGTTTTAACGCTTTGAGGAGTTCAAATAACGTGTTTTTAGATCATTTGTTTCGATATCTTTTACTACATAACTTTTCACCAAATTTCACAACCACTAAGAAAGTTTGTTTTTCGATTCAACACAAGCTTTTAACGCTTTGAGGAGTTCAAATAACGTGTTTATAGATCATTTGTATCGATATCTTTTACTACATAACTTTTCACCAAATTTCACAAACACTAAGAAAGTTTGTTTTTCGATTCAAAACAAGCTTTGAACGCTTTGAGGAGCTCAAATAAAGTGTTTTTAGATCATTTGTATCGATACCTTTTACTACATAACTTTTCAACAAATTTCACAAACACTAAGAAAGTTTGTTTTTCGATTCAAAACAAGATTTTAACGCTTTGAGGAGTTCAAATAACGTATTTTTAGATCATTTGTATCGTATCTTTTACTACATAACTTTTCACCAAATTTCACAAACACTAATAAAGTTTCTTTTTCGATTCAAAACAAGATTTTAACGCTTTGAGGAGTTCAAATAACGTGTTTTTATATCATTTGTATCGTATCTTTTACTACATAACTTTTCACCAAATTTCACAAACACTAAGAAAGTTTGTTTTTCGATTCAAAACAAGATTTTAACGCTTTGAGTAGTTCAAATAAAGTGTTTTTAGATCATTTGTATCGTATCTTTTACTACATAACTTTTCACCAAATTTCACAAACACTAGGAAAGTTTGTTTTTCGATTCAAAACAAGATTTTAACGCTTTGAGTAGTTCAAATAACGTATTTTTAGATCATTTGTATCGTATCTTTTACTACATAACTTTTCACCAAATTTCACAAACACTAAGAAAGTTTGTTTTTCCAATCAAAACAAGATTTTAACGCTTTGAGTAGTTCAAATAACGTATTTTTAGATCATTTGTATCGTATCTTTTACTATATAACTTTTCACCAAATTTCACAAACACTAAGAAAGTTTGTTTTTCGATTCAAAACAAGATTTTAACGCTTTGAGGAGCTCACATAACGTGTTTTTAGATCATTTGTATCTTATCTTTTACTACGTAACTTTTCACCAAATTTCACAAACACTAAGAAAGTTTGTTATTCGATTAAAAACAAGATTTTAACGCTTTGAGGAGTTCACATAACTTGTTTTTAGATCATTTGTATTGTATCTTTTACTACATAACTTTTCACCAAATTTTACAAACACTAAGAAAGTTTGTTTTAACGCTTTGAGGAGTTCAAATAACGTGTTTTTAGATCATTTGTTTCGATATCTTTTACTACATAACTTTTCACCAAATTTCACAACCACTAAGAAAGTTTGTTTTTCGATTCAACACAAGATTTTAACGCTTTGAGGAGTTCAAATAACGTGTTTATAGATCATTTGTATCGTATCTTTTACTACATAACTTTTCACCAAATTTCACAAACACTAATAAAGTTTCTTTTTCGATTCAAAACAAGATTTTAACGCTTTGAGGAGTTCAAATAACGTGTTTTTATATCATTTGTATCGTATCTTTTACTACATAACTTTTCACCAAATTTCACAAACACTAAGAAAGTTTGTTTTTCGAATCAAAACAAGATTTTAACGCTTTGAGTAGTTCAAATAACGTGTTTTTAGATCATTTGTATCGTATCTTTTACTATATAACTTTTCACCAAATTTCACAAACACTAAGAAAGTTTGTTTTTCGATTCAAAACAAGATTTTAACGCTTTGAGGAGCTCACATAACGTGTTTTTAGATCATTTGTATCTTATCTTTTACTACGTAACTTTTCACCAAATTTCACAAACACTAAGAAAGTTTGTTATTCGATTCAAAACAAGATTTTAACGCTTTGAGGAGTTCACATAACTTGTTTTTAGATCATTTGTATCGTATCTTTTACTACATAACTTTTCACCAAATTTCACAAACACTAAGAAAGTTTGTTTTTCGATTCAAAACAAGCTTTGAACGCTTTGAGGAGTTCAAATAACGTGTTTTTAGATCATTTGTATTGTATCTTTTACTACATAACTTTTCACCAAATTTTACAAGCACTAAGAAAGTTTGTTTTAACACTTTGAGGAGTTCAAATAACGTGTTTTTAGATCATTTGTATCGATATCTTTTACTACATAACTTTTCACCAAAAATCACAAACACTAAGAAAGTTTGTTTTTCGATTCAAAACAAGATTTTAACGCTTTGAGGAACTCAAATAACTTGTTTTTAGATCATTTGTGTCGTATCTTTTACTACGTAACTTTTCACCAAATTTCACAAACACTAAGAAACTTTGTTTTTCGATTCAAAACAAGATTTTAGCGCTTTGAGGAGTTCAAATAACATGTTTTTAGATCATTTGTATCGTATCTTTTATTACATAACTTTTCACCAAATTTCACAAACACTAAGAAAGTTTGTTTTTCGAATCAAAACAAGATTTTAACGCTTTGAGTAGTTCAAATAACGTATTTTTAGATCATTTGTATCGTATCTTTTACTACATAACTTTTCACCAAATTTCACAAACACTAAGAAAGTTTGTTTTTCGATTCAAAACAAACTTTGAACGCTTTGAGGAGTTCAAATAACGTGTTTTTAGATCATTTGTATCGTATCTTTTACTACATAACTTTTCACCAAATTTCACAAACACTAAGAAAGTTTGTTTTTCGATTCAAAACAAGCTTTGAACGCTTTGAGGAGTTCAAATAACGTGTTTTTAGATCATTTGTATTGTATCTTTTACTACATAACTTTTCACCAAATTTTACAAGCACTAAGAAAGTTTGTTTTAACACTTTGAGGAGTTCAAATAACGTGTTTTTAGATCATTTGTATCGATATCTTTTACTACATAACTTTTCACCAAAAATCACAAACACTAAGAAAGTTTGTTTTTCGATTCAAAACAAGATTTTAACGCTTTGAGGAACTCAAATAACTTGTTTTTAGATCATTTGTGTCGTATCTTTTACTACGTAACTTTTCACCAAATTTCACAAACACTAAGAAACTTTGTTTTTCGATTCAAAACAAGATTTTAGCGCTTTGAGGAGTTCAAATAACATGTTTTTAGATCATTTGTATCGTATCTTTTATTACATAACTTTTCACCAAATTTCACAAACACTAAGAAAGTTTGTTTTTCGAATCAAAACAAGATTTTAACGCTTTGAGTAGTTCAAATAACGTATTTTTAGATCATTTGTATCGTATCTTTTACTACATAACTTTTCACCAAATTTCACAAACACTAAGAAAGTTTGTTTTTCGATTCAAAACAAACTTTGAACGCTTTGAGGAGTTCAAATAACGTGTTTTTAGATCATTTGTATCGTATCTTTTACTACATAACTTTTCACCAAATTTCACAAACACTAAGAAAGTTTGTTTTTCGATTCAAAACAAGCTTTGAACGCTTTGAGGAGCTCAAATAACGTGTTTTTAGATCATTTGTATCGATATCTTTTACTACATAACTTTTCACCAAATTGCACAAACACAAAGAAAGTGTGTTTTTCGATTCAAAACAAGATTTTAACGCTTTGAGGAGTTCAAATAACGTGTTTTTAGATTATTTGTATCGTATCTTTTACTTCATAACTTTTCACCAAATTTCACAAACACTAAGAATGTTTGTTTTTTGATTCAAAACAAGATTTTAACGCTTTGAGGAGTTCAAATAACGTGTTTTTAGATCATTTGTATCGTATCTTTTACTACATAACTTTTCCCCAAAATTCACAAACACTAAGAAAGTTTGTTTTTCGATTCAAAACAAGCTTTGAACGCTTTGTGGAGCTCAAATAACGTGTTTTTAGATCATTTGTATCGATATCTTTTACTACATAACTTTTCACCAAATTTCACAAACACTAAGAAAGTTTGTTTTTCGATTTAAAACAAGATTTTCACGCGTTGAGGAGTTCAAATAACGTGTTTTTAGATCATTTGTATCCATATCTTTTACTACATAACTTTTCACCAAATCTCACAAATACCAAGAAAGTATGTTTTTCGATTCAAAACAAGATTTTAACGCTTTGTGGAGTTCAAAAAACATGTTTTTAGATCATTTGTATCGTATCTTTTACTACATAACTTTTCACCAAATTTCACAAACACTAAGAAAGTTTGTTTTTCGATTCAAAACAAGATTTTAACGCTTTGAGGAGTTCAAATAACGTGTTTTTAGATCATTTGTATCGTATCTTTTACTACATAACTTTTCACCAAATTTCACAAACACTAAGAAAGTTTGTTTTTCGATTCAAAACAAGCTTTGAACGCTTTGAGGAGTTCAAATAACGTGTTTTTAGATCATTTGTATTGTATCTTTTACTACATAACTTTTCACCAAATTTTACAAGCACTAAGAAAGTTTGTTTTAACGCTTTGAGGAGTTCAAATAACGTGTTTTTAGATCATTTGTATCGATATCTTTTACTACATAACTTTTCACCAAAAATCACAAACACTAAGAAAGTTTGTTTTTCGATTCAAAACAAGATTTTAACGCTTTGAGGAACTCAAATAACTTGTTTTTAGATCATTTGTATCGTATCTTTTACTACGTAACTTTTCACCAAATTTCACAAACACTAAGAAACTTTGTTTTTCGTTTCAAAACAAGATTTTAGCGCTTTGAGGAGTTCAAATAACATGTTTTTAGATCATTTGTATCGTATCTTTTACTACCTAACTTTTCACCAAATTTCACAAACACTAAGAAAGTTTGTTTTTCGATTCAAAACAAGATATTAACGCTTTGAGGAGTTCAAATAACGTGTTTTTAGATCATTTGTATCGTATCTTTTACTACATAACTTTTCACCAAATTTCACAAACACTAAGAAAGTTTGTTTTTCGATTCAAAACAAGCTTTGAACGCTTTGAGGAGCTCAAATAACGTGTTTTTAGATCATTTGTATCGATATCTTTTACTACATAACTTTTCACCAAATTGCACAAACACAAAGAAAGTTTGTTTTTCGATTCAAAACAAGCTTTGAACGCTTTGAGGAGCTCAAATAACGTGTTTTTAGATCATTTGTATCGATATCTTTTATTACATAACTTTTCACCAAATTTCACAAACACTAAGAAAGTTTGTTTTTCGAATCAAAACAAGATTTTAACGCTTTGAGTAGTTCAAATAACGTATTTTTAGATCATTTGTATCGTATCTTTTACTACATAACTTTTCTCCAAATTTCACAAACACTAAGAAAGTTTGTTTTTCGATTCAAAACAAGCTTTGAACGCTTTGAGGAGTTCAAATAACGTGTTTTTAGATCATTTGTATCGTATCTTTTACTACATAACTTTTCACCAAATTTCACAAACACTAAGAAAGTTTGTTTTTCGATTCAAAACAAGCTTTGAACGCTTTGAGGAGTTCAAATAACGTGTTTTTAGATCATTTGTATCGATATCTTTTACTACATAACTTTTCACCAAATTGCACAAACACAAAGAAAGTGTGTTTTTCGATTCAAAACAAGATTTTAACGCTTTGAGGAGTTCAAATAACGTGTTTTTAGATTATTTGTATCGTATCTTTTACTTCATAACTTTTCACCAAATTTCACAAACACTAAGAATGTTTGTTTTTTGATTCAAAACAAGATTTTAACGCTTTGAGGAGTTCAAATAACGTGTTTTTAGATCATTTGTATCGTATCTTTTACTACATAACTTTTCCCCAAAATTCACAAACACTAAGAAAGTTTGTTTTTCGATTCAAAACAAGCTTTGAACGCTTTGAGGAGCTCAAATAACGTGTTTTTAGATCATTTGTATCGATATCTTTTACTACATAACTTTTCACCAAATTTCACAAACACTAAGAAAGTTTGTTTTTCGATTTAAAACAAGATTTTAACGCGTTGAGGAGTTCAAATAACGTGTTTTTAGATCATTTGTATCGATATCTCTTACTACATAACTTTTCACCATATCTCACAAATACCAAGAAAGTATGTTTTTCGATTCAAAACAAGATTTTAACGCTTTGTGGAGTTCAAATAACATGTTTTTAGATCATTTGTATCGTATCTTTTACTACATAAATTTTCACCAAATTTCACAAACACTAAGAAAGTTTGTTTTTCGATTCAAAACAAGATTTTAACGCTTTGAGGAGTTCAAATAACGTGTTTTTAGATCATTTGTATCGTATCTAAACACTAAGAAAGTTTGTTTTTAGATTCAAAACAAGATTTTAACGCTTTGAGGAGTTCAAATAACGTATTTTTAGATCATTTGTATCGTATCTTTTACTACATAACTTTTAACCAAATTTCACAAACACTAATAAAGTTTCTTTTTCGATTCAAAACAAGATTTTAACGCTTTGAGGAGTTCAAATAACGTGTTTTTATATCATTTGTATCGTATCTTTTACTACATAACTTTTCACCAAATTTCACAAACACTAAGAAAGTTTGTTTTTCGAATCAAAACAAGATTTTAACGCTTTGAGTAGTTCAAATAACGTGGTTTTAGATAATTTGTATCGTATCTTTTACTACATAACTTTTCACCAAATTTCACAAACACTAAGAAAATTTTGTTTTTCGATTCAAAACAAGACTTTAACGCTTTGAGGAGTTCAAATAACTTGTTTTTAGATCATATGTATTGTATCTTTTACTACATAACTTTTCACCAAATTTTACAAACACTAAGAAAGTTTGTTTTAACGCTTTGAGGAGTTCAAATAACGTGTTTTTAGATCATTTGTATCGTATGTTTTAATATATAACTTTTCACCAAATTTCAGAAACACTAAGAAAGTTTGTTTTTCGATTCAAAACAAGATTTTAACGCTTTGAGGAGTTCAAATAACGTGTTTTTAGATCATTTGTATCGTATCTTTTACTACATATCTTTTCACCAAATTTCACAAACACTTACAAAGTTTGTTTTTCGATTCAAAAGAAGATTTTAACGCTTTGAGGAGTTCAAATAACGTGTTTTTACATCATTTGTATCATATCTTTTACTACATAACTTTTCACCAAATTTTACAAACACTAAGAATGTTTGTTTTTCGATTCAAAACACACTTTTAATGCTTTGAGGAGTTCAAATAACGTGTTTTTAGATCATTTGTATCGTATCTTTTACTACATAACTTTTCACCAAATTTCACAAACACTTACAAATATTGTTTTTCGATTCAAAACAAGATTTTAACGCTTTGAGGAGTTCAAATGACATGTTTTTAGATCATTTGTATCATATTTTTTACTACATAACTTTTCACCAAATTTTACAAACACTAAGAAAGTTTGTTTTTCGATTCAAAACAAGATTTTAACGCTTTGAGGAGTTCAAATAACGTATTTTTAGATCATTTGTATCGTATCTTTTACTACATAACTTTTCACCTAATTTCACAAACACTAAGAAAGTTTGTTTTTCGATTCAAAACAAGCTTTGAACGCTTTGAGGAGTTCAAATAACGTGTTTTTAGATCATTTGTATCGATATCTTTTACTATATAACTTTTCACCAAATTTCACAAACACTAAGAAAGTTTGTTTTTCGATTCAAAACAAGATTTTAACGCTTTGAGGAACTCAAATAACTTGTTTTTAGATCATTTGTATCGTATCTTTTACTACGTAACTTTTCACCAAATTTCACAAACACTAAGAAACTTTGTTTTTCGATTCTAAACAAGATTTTAGCGCTTTGAGGAGTTCAAATAACATGTTTTTAGATCATTTGTATCGTATCTTTTATTACATAACTTTTCACCAAATTTCACAAACACTAAGAAAGTTTGTTTTTCGAATCAAAACAAGATTTTAACGCTTTGAGTAGTTCAAATAACGTATTTTTAGATCATTTGTATCGTATCTTTTACTACATAACTTTTCACCAAATTTCACAAACACTAAGAAACTTTGTTTTTCGATTCAAAACAAGCTTTGAACGCTTTGAGGAGTTCAAATAACGTGTTTTTAGATCATTTGTATCGTATCTTTTACTACATAACTTTTCACCAAATTTCACAAATACTAAGAAAGTTTGTTTTTCGATTCAAAACAAGCTTTGACCGCTTTGAGGAGCTCAAATAACGTGTTTTTAGATCATTTGTTTCGATATCTTTTACTACATAACTTTTCACCAAATTGCACAAACACAAAGAAAGTATGTTTTTCGATTCAAAACAAGATTTTAACGCTTAGAGGAGTTCAAATAACGTGTTTTTAGATTATTTGTATCGTATCTTTTACTACATAACTTTTCACCAAATTTCACAAACACTAAGAATGTTTGTTTTTTGATTCAAAACAAGATTTTAACGCTTTGAGGAGTTCAAATAACGTGTTTTTAGATCATTTGTATTATATCTTTTACTACATAACTTTTCCCCAAATTTCACAAACACTAAGAAAGTTTGTTTTTCGATTCAAAACAAGCTTTGAACGCTTTGAGAAGCTCAAATAACGTGTTTTTAGATCATTTGTATCGATATCTTTTACTACATAACTTTTCACCAAATTTCACAAACACTAAGGAAGTTTGTTTTTCGATTTAAAACAAGATTTTAACGCGTTGAAGAGTTCAAATAACGTGTTTTTAGATCATTTGTATCGATATCTTTTACTACATAACTTTTCACCAAATCTCACAAGCACTAAGAAAGTATGTTTTTCGATTCAAAACAAGATTTTAACGCTGTGTGGAGTTCAAATAACATGTTTTTAGATCATTTGTATCTTATCTTTTACTACATAACTTTTCACCAAATTTCACAAACACTAAGAAAGTTTGTTTTTCGATTCAAAACAAGATTTTAACGCTTTGAGGAGTTCAAATAACGTGTTTTTAGATCATTTGTATCGATATCTCTTACTACATAACTTTTCACCAAATCTCACAAATACCAAGAAAGTATGTTTTTCGATTCAAAACAAGATTTTAACGCTTTGTGGAGTTCAAATAACATGTTTTTAGATCATTTGTATCGTATCTTTTACTACATAAATTTTCACCAAATTTCACAAACACTAAGAAAGTTTGTTTTTCGATTCAAAACAAGATTTTAACGCTTTGAGGAGTTCAAATAACGTGTTTTTAGATCATTTGTATCGTATCTAAACACTAAGAAAGTTTGTTTTTAGATTCAAAACAAGATTTTAACGCTTTGAGTAGTTCAAATAACGTGGTTTTAGATAATTTGTATCGTATCTTTTACTACATAACTTTTCACCAAATTTCACAAACACTAAGAAAATTTTGTTTTTCGATTCAAAACAAGACTTTAACGCTTTGAGGAGTTCAAATAACTTGTTTTTAGATCATATGTATTGTATCTTTTACTACATAACTTTTCACCAAATTTTACAAACACTAAGAAAGTTTGTTTTAACGCTTTGAGGAGTTCAAATAACGTGTTTTTAGATCATTTGTATCGTATGTTTTAATATATAACTTTTCACCAAATTTCAGAAACACTAAGAAAGTTTGTTTTTCGATTCAAAACAAGATTTTAACGCTTTGAGGAGTTCAAATAACGTGTTTTTAGATCATTTGTATCGTATCTTTTACTACATATCTTTTCACCAAATTTCACAAACACTTACAAAGTTTGTTTTTCGATTCAAAAGAAGATTTTAACGCTTTGAGGAGTTCAAATAACGTGTTTTTACATCATTTGTATCATATCTTTTACTACATAACTTTTCACCAAATTTTACAAACACTAAGAATGTTTGTTTTTCGATTCAAAACACACTTTTAATGCTTTGAGGAGTTCAAATAACGTGTTTTTAGATCATTTGTATCGTATCTTTTACTACATAACTTTTCACCAAATTTCACAAACACTTACAAATATTGTTTTTCGATTCAAAACAAGATTTTAACGCTTTGAGGAGTTCAAATGACATGTTTTTAGATCATTTGTATCATATTTTTTACTACATAACTTTTCACCAAATTTTACAAACACTAAGAAAGTTTGTTTTTCGATTCAAAACAAGATTTTAACGCTTTGAGGAGTTCAAATAACGTATTTTTAGATCATTTGTATCGTATCTTTTACTACATAACTTTTCACCTAATTTCACAAACACTAAGAAAGTTTGTTTTTCGATTCAAAACAAGCTTTGAACGCTTTGAGGAGTTCAAATAACGTGTTTTTAGATCATTTGTATCGATATCTTTTACTATATAACTTTTCACCAAATTTCACAAACACTAAGAAAGTTTGTTTTTCGATTCAAAACAAGATTTTAACGCTTTGAGGAACTCAAATAACTTGTTTTTAGATCATTTGTATCGTATCTTTTACTACGTAACTTTTCACCAAATTTCACAAACACTAAGAAACTTTGTTTTTCGATTCTAAACAAGATTTTAGCGCTTTGAGGAGTTCAAATAACATGTTTTTAGATCATTTGTATCGTATCTTTTATTACATAACTTTTCACCAAATTTCACAAACACTAAGAAAGTTTGTTTTTCGAATCAAAACAAGATTTTAACGCTTTGAGTAGTTCAAATAACGTATTTTTAGATCATTTGTATCGTATCTTTTACTACATAACTTTTCACCAAATTTCACAAACACTAAGAAACTTTGTTTTTCGATTCAAAACAAGCTTTGAACGCTTTGAGGAGTTCAAATAACGTGTTTTTAGATCATTTGTATCGTATCTTTTACTACATAACTTTTCACCAAATTTCACAAATACTAAGAAAGTTTGTTTTTCGATTCAAAACAAGCTTTGACCGCTTTGAGGAGCTCAAATAACGTGTTTTTAGATCATTTGTTTCGATATCTTTTACTACATAACTTTTCACCAAATTGCACAAACACAAAGAAAGTATGTTTTTCGATTCAAAACAAGATTTTAACGCTTAGAGGAGTTCAAATAACGTGTTTTTAGATTATTTGTATCGTATCTTTTACTACATAACTTTTGACCAAATTTCACAAACACTAAGAATGTTTGTTTTTTGATTCAAAACAAGATTTTAACGCTTTGAGGAGTTCAAATAACGTGTTTTTAGATCATTTGTATTATATCTTTTACTACATAACTTTTCCCCAAATTTCACAAACACTAAGAAAGTTTGTTTTTCGATTCAAAACAAGCTTTGAACGCTTTGAGAAGCTCAAATAACGTGTTTTTAGATCATTTGTATCGATATCTTTTACTACATAACTTTTCACCAAATTTCACAAACACTAAGGAAGTTTGTTTTTCGATTTAAAACAAGATTTTAACGCGTTGAAGAGTTCAAATAACGTGTTTTTAGATCATTTGTATCGATATCTTTTACTACATAACTTTTCACCAAATCTCACAAACACCAAGAAAGTATGTTTTTCGATTCAAAACAAGATTTTAACGCTGTGTGGAGTTCAAATAACATGTTTTTAGATCATTTGTATCTTATCTTTTACTACATAACTTTTCACCAAATTTCACAAACACTAAGAAAGTTTGTTTTTCGATTCAAAACAAGATTTTAACGCTTTGAGGAGTTCAAATAACGTGTTTTTAGATCATTTGTATCGATATCTCTTACTACATAACTTTTCACCAAATCTCACAAATACCAAGAAAGTATGTTTTTCGATTCAAAACAAGATTTTAACGCTTTGTGGAGTTCAAATAACATGTTTTTAGATCATTTGTATCGTATCTTTTACTACATAAATTTTCACCAAATTTCACAAACACTAAGAAAGTTTGTTTTTCGATTCAAAACAAGATTTTAACGCTTTGAGGAGTTCAAATAACGTGTTTTTAGATCATTTGTATCGTATCTAAACACTAAGAAAGTTTGTTTTTAGATTCAAAACAAGATTTTAACGCTTTGAGTAGTTCAAATAACGTGGTTTTAGATAATTTGTATCGTATCTTTTACTACATAACTTTTCACCAAATTTCACAAACACTAAGAAAATTTTGTTTTTCGATTCAAAACAAGACTTTAACGCTTTGAGGAGTTCAAATAACTTGTTTTTAGATCATATGTATTGTATCTTTTACTACATAACTTTTCACCAAATTTTACAAACACTAAGAAAGTTTGTTTTAACGCTTTGAGGAGTTCAAATAACGTGTTTTTAGATCATTTGTATCGTATGTTTTAATATATAACTTTTCACCAAATTTCAGAAACACTAAGAAAGTTTGTTTTTCGATTCAAAACAAGATTTTAACGCTTTGAGGAGTTCAAATAACGTGTTTTTAGATCATTTGTATCGTATCTTTTACTACATATCTTTTCACCAAATTTCACAAACACTTACAAAGTTTGTTTTTCGATTCAAAAGAAGATTTTAACGCTTTGAGGAGTTCAAATAACGTGTTTTTACATCATTTGTATCATATCTTTTACTACATAACTTTTCACCAAATTTTACAAACACTAAGAATGTTTGTTTTTCGATTCAAAACACACTTTTAATGCTTTGAGGAGTTCAAATAACGTGTTTTTAGATCATTTGTATCGTATCTTTTACTACATAACTTTTCACCAAATTTCACAAACACTTACAAATATTGTTTTTCGATTCAAAACAAGATTTTAACGCTTTGAGGAGTTCAAATAACATGTTTTTAGATCATTTGTATCATATTTTTTACTACATAACTTTTCACCAAATTTTACAAACACTAAGAAAGTTTGTTTTTCGATTCAAAACAAGATTTTAACGCTTTGAGGAGTTCAAATAACGTATTTTTAGATCATTTGTATCGTATCTTTTACTACATAACTTTTCACCTAATTTCACAAACACTAAGAAAGCTTGTTTTTCGATTCAAAACAAGCTTTGAACGCTTTGAGGAGTTCAAATAACGTGTTTTTAGATCATTTGTATCGATATCTTTTACTATATAACTTTTCACCAAATTTCACAAACACTAAGAAAGTTTGTTTTTCGATTCAAAACAAGATTTTAACGCTTTGAGGAACTCAAATAACTTGTTTTTAGATCATTTGTATCGTATCTTTTACTACGTAACTTTTCACCAAATTTCACAAACACTAAGAAACTTTGTTTTTCGATTCTAAACAAGATTTTAGCACTTTGAGGAGTTCAAATAACATGTTTTTAGATCATTTGTATCGTATCTTTTATTACATAACTTTTCACCAAATTTCACAAACACTAAGAAAGTTTGTTTTTCGAATCAAAACAAGATTTTAACGCTTTGAGTAGTTCAAATAACGTATTTTTAGATCATTTGTATCGTATCTTTTACTACATAACTTTTCACCAAATTTCACAAACACTAAGAAACTTTGTTTTTCGATTCAAAACAAGCTTTGAACGCTTTGAGGAGTTCAAATAACGTGTTTTTAGATCATTTGTATCATATCTTTTACTACATAACTTTTCACCAAATTTCACAAATACTAAGAAAGTTTGTTTTTCGATTCAAAACAAGCTTTGACCGCTTTGAGGAGCTCAAATAACGTGTTTTTAGATCATTTGTTTCGATATCTTTTACTACATAACTTTTCACCAAATTGCACAAACACAAAGAAAGTATGTTTTTCGATTCAAAACAAGATTTTAACGCTTAGAGGAGTTCAAATAACGTGTTTTTAGATTATTTGTATCGTATCTTTTACTACATAACTTTTCACCAAATTTCACAAACACTAAGAATGTTTGTTTTTTGATTCAAAACAAGATTTTAACGCTTTGAGGAGTTCAAATAACGTGTTTTTAGATCATTTGTATCGTATCTTTTACTACATAACTTTTCCCCAAATTTCACAAACACTAAGAAAGTTTGTTTTTCGATTCAAAACAAGCTTTGAACGCTTTGAGAAGCTCAAATAACGTGTTTTTAGATCATTTGTATCGATATCTTTTACTACATAACTTTTCACCAAATTTCACAAACACTAAGGAAGTTTGTTTTTCGATTTAAAACAAGATTTTAACGCGTTGAAGAGTTCAAATAACGTGTTTTTAGATCATTTGTATCGATATCTTTTACTACATAACTTTTCACCAAATCTCACAAACACCAAGAAAGTATGTTTTTCGATTCAAAACAAGATTTTAACGCTGTGTGGAGTTCAAATAACATGTTTTTAGATCATTTGTATCTTATCTTTTACTACATAACTTTTCACCAAATTTCACAAACACTAAGAAAGTTTGTTTTTCGATTCAAAACAAGATTATAACGCTTTGAGGAGTTCAAATAACGTGTTTTTAGATCATTTGTATCGATATCTCTTACTACATAACTTTTCACCAAATCTCACAAATACCAAGAAAGTATGTTTTTCGATTCAAAACAAGATTTTAACGCTTTGTGGAGTTCAAATAACATGTTTTTAGATCATTTGTATCGTATCTTTTACTACATAAATTTTCACCAAATTTCACAAACACTAAGAAAGTTTGTTTTTCGATTCAAAACAAGATTTTAACGCTTTGAGGAGTTCAAATAACGTGTTTTTAGATCATTTGTATCGTATCTAAACACTAAGAAAGTTTGTTTTTAGATTCAAAACAAGATTTTAACGCTTTGAGTAGTTCAAATAACGTGGTTTTAGATAATTTGTATCGTATCTTTTACTACATAACTTTTCACCAAATTTCACAAACACTAAGAAAATTTTGTTTTTCGATTCAAAACAAGACTTTAACGCTTTGAGGAGTTCAAATAACTTGTTTTTAGATCATATGTATTGTATCTTTTACTACATAACTTTTCACCAAATTTTACAAACACTAAGAAAGTATGTTTTAACGCTTTGAGGAGTTCAAATAACGTGTTTTTAGATCATTTGTATCGTATGTTTTAATATATAACTTTTCACCAAATTTCAGAAACACTAAGAAAGTTTGTTTTTCGATTCAAAACAAGATTTTAACGCTTTGAGGAGTTCAAATAACGTGTTTTTAGATCATTTGTATCGTATCTTTTACTACATATCTTTTCACCAAATTTCACAAACACTTACAAAGTTTGTTTTTCGATTCAAAAGAAGATTTTAACGCTTTGAGGAGTTCAAATAACGTGTTTTTACATCATTTGTATCATATCTTTTACTACATAAATTTTCACCAAATTTTACAAACACTAAGAATGTTTGTTTTTCGATTCAAAACACACTTTTAATGCTTTGAGGAGTTCAAATAACGTGTTTTTAGATCATTTGTATCGTATCTTTTACTACATAACTTTTCACCAAATTTCACAAACACTTACAAATATTGTTTTTCGATTCAAAACAAGATTTTAACGCTTTGAGGAGTTCAAATAACATGTTTTTAGATCATTTGTATCATATTTTTTACTACATAACTTTTCACCAAATTTTACAAACACTAAGAAAGTTTGTTTTTCGATTCAAAACAAGATTTTAACGCTTTGAGGAGTTCAAATAACGTATTTTTAGATCATTTGTATCGTATCTTTTACTACATAACTTTTCACCTAATTTCACAAACACTAAGAAAGCTTGTTTTTCGATTCAAAACAAGCTTTGAACGCTTTGAGGAGTTCAAATAACGTGTTTTTAGATCATTTGTATCGATATCTTTTACTATATAACTTTTCACCAAATTTCACAAACACTAAGAAAGTTTGTTTTTCGATTCAAAACAAGATTTTAACGCTTTGAGGAACTCAAATAACTTGTTTTTAGATCATTTGTATCGTATCTTTTACTACGTAACTTTTCACCAAATTTCACAAACACTAAGAAACTTTGTTTTTCGATTCTAAACAAGATTTTAGCGCTTTGAGGAGTTCAAATAACATGTTTTTAGATCATTTGTATCGTATCTTTTATTACATAACTTTTCACCAAATTTCACAAACACTAAGAAAGTTTGTTTTTCGAATCAAAACAAGATTTTAACGCTTTGAGTAGTTCAAATAACGTATTTTTAGATCATTTGTATCGTATCTTTTACTACATAACTTTTCACCAAATTTCACAAACACTAAGAAACTTTGTTTTTCGATTCAAAACAAGCTTTGAACGCTTTGAGGAGTTCAAATAACGTGTTTTTAGATCATTTGTATCGTATCTTTTACTACATAACTTTTCACCAAATTTCACAAATACTAAGAAAGTTTGTTTTTCGATTCAAAACAAGCTTTGACCGCTTTGAGGAGCTCAAATAACGTGTTTTTAGATCATTTGTTTCGATATCTTTTACTACATAACTTTTCACCAAATTGCACAAACACAAAGAAAGTATGTTTTTCGATTCAAAACAAGATTTTAACGCTTAGAGGAGTTCAAATAACGTGTTTTTAGATTATTTGTATCGTATCTTTTACTACATAACTTTTCACCAAATTTCACAAACACTAAGAATGTTTGTTTTTTGATTCAAAACAAGATTTTAACGCTTTGAGGAGTTCAAATAACGTGTTTTTAGATCATTTGTATCGTATCTTTTACTACATAACTTTTCCCCAAATTTCACAAACACTAAGAAAGTTTGTTTTTCGATTCAAAACAAGCTTTGAACGCTTTGAGAAGCTCAAATAACGTGTTTTTAGATCATTTGTATCGATATCTTTTACTACATAACTTTTCACCAAATTTCACAAACACTAAGGAAGTTTGTTTTTCGATTTAAAACAAGATTTTAACGCGTTGAAGAGTTCAAATAACGTGTTTTTAGATCATTTGTATCGATATCTTTTACTACATAACTTTTCACCAAATCTCACAAACACCAAGAAAGTATGTTTTTCGATTCAAAACAAGATTTTAACGCTGTGTGGAGTTCAAATAACATGTTTTTAGATCATTTGTATCTTATCTTTTACTACATAACTTTTCACCAAATTTCACAAACACTAAGAAAGTTTGTTTTTCGATTCAAAACAAGATTTTAACGCTTTGAAGAGTTCAAATAACGTGTTTTTAGATCATTTGTATCGATATCTCTTACTACATAACTTTTCACCAAATCTCACAAATACCAAGAAAGTATGTTTTTCGATTCAAAACAAGATTTTAACGCTTTGTGGAGTTCAAATAACATGTTTTTAGATCATTTGTATCGTATCTTTTACTACATAAATTTTCACCAAATTTCACAAACACTAAGAAAGTTTCTTTTTCGATTCAAAACAAGATTTTAACGCTTTGAGGAGTTCAAATAACGTGTTTTTAGATCATTTGTATCGTATCTAAACACTAAGAAAGTTTGTTTTTAGATTCAAAACAAGATTTTAACGCTTTGAGTAGTTCAAATAACGTGGTTTTAGATAATTTGTATCGTATCTTTTACTACATAACTTTTCACCAAATTTCACAAACACTAAGAAAATTTTGTTTTTCGATTCAAAACAAGACTTTAACGCTTTGAGGAGTTCAAATAACTTGTTTTTAGATCATTTGTATTGTATCTTTTACTACATAACTTTTCACCAAATTTTACAAACACTAAGAAAGTTTGTTTTAACGCTTTGAGGAGTTCAAATAACGTGTTTTTAGATCATTTGTATCGTATGTTTTAATATATAACTTTTCACCAAATTTCAGAAACACTAAGAAAGTTTGTTTTTCGATTCAAAACAAGATTTTAACGCTTTGAGGAGTTCAAATAACGTGTTTTTAGATCATTTGTATCGTATCTTTTACTACATATCTTTTCACCAAATTTCACAAACACTTACAAAGTTTGTTTTTCGATTCAAAACAAGATTTTAACGCTTTGAGGAGTTCAAATAACGTGTTTTTACATCATTTGTATCATATCTTTTACTACATAACTTTTCACCAAATTTTACAAACACTAAGAATGTTTATTTTTCGATTCAAAACACACTTTTAATGCTTTGAGGAGTTCAAATAACGTGTTTTTGGATCATTTGTATCGTATCTTTTACTACATAACTTTTCACCAAATTTCACAAACACTTACAAATATTGTTTTTCGATTCAAAACAAGATTTTAACGCTTTGAGGAGTTCAAATAACATGTTTTTAGATCATTTGTATCATATTTTTTACTACATAACTTTTCACCAAATTTTACAAACACTAAGAAAGTTTGTTTTTCGATTCAAAACAAGATTTTAACGCTTTGAGGAGTTCAAATAACGTATTTTTAGATCATTTGTATCGTATCTTTTACTACATAACTTTTCACCTAATTTCACAAACACTAAGAAAGTTTGTTTTTCGATTCAAAACAAGCTTTGAACGCTTTGAGGAGTTCAAATAACGTGTTTTTAGATCATTTGTATCGATATCTTTTACTATATAACTTTTCACCAAATTTCACAAACACTAAGAAAGTTTGTTTTTCGATTCAAAACAAGATTTTAACGCTTTGAGGAACTCAAATAACTTGTTTTTAGATCATTTGTATCGTATCTTTTACTACGTAACTTTTCACCAAATTTCACAAACACTAAGAAACTTTGTTTTTCGATTCTAAACAAGATTTTAGCGCTTTGAGGAGTTCAAATAACATGTTTTTAGATCATTTGTATCGTATCTTTTATTACATAACTTTTCACCAAATTTCACAAACACTAAGAAAGTTTGTTTTTCGAATCAAAACAAGATTTTAACGCTTTGAGTAGTTCAAATAACGTATTTTTAGATCATTTGTATCGTATCTTTTACTACATAACTTTTCACCAAATTTCACAAACACTAAGAAACTTTGTTTTTCGATTCAAAACAAGCTTTGAACGCTTTGAGGAGTTCAAATAACGTGTTTTTAGATCATTTGTATCGTATCTTTTACTACATAACTTTTCACCAAATTTCACAAATACTAAGAAAGTTTGTTTTTCGATTCAAAACAAGCTTTGACCGCTTTGAGGAGCTCAAATAACGTGTTTTTAGATCATTTGTTTCGATATCTTTTACTACATAACTTTTCACCAAATTGCACAAACACAAAGAAAGTATGTTTTTCGATTCAAAACAAGATTTTAACGCTTTGAGGAGTTCAAATAACGTGTTTTTAGATTATATGTATCGTATCTTTTACTACATAACTTTTCACCAAATTTCACAAACACTAAGAATGTTTATTTTTTGATTCAAAACAAGATTTTAACGCTTTGAGGAGTTCAAATAACGTGTTTTTAGATCATTTGTATCGTATCTTTTACTACATAACTTTTCCCCAAATTTCACAAACACTAAGAAAGTTTGTTTTTCGATTCAAAACAAGCTTTGAACGCTTTGAGAAGCTCAAATAACGTGTTTTTAGATCATTTGTATCGATATCTTTTACTACATAACTTTTCACCAAATTTCACAAACACTAAGGAAGTTTGTTTTTCGATTTAAAACAAGATTTTAACGCGTTGAAGAGTTCAAATAACGTGTTTTTAGATCATTTGTATCGATATCTTTTACTACATAACTTTTCACCAAATCTCACAAACACCAAGAAAGTATGTTTTTCGATTCAAAACAAGATTTTAACGCTTTGTGGAGTTCAAATAACATGTTTTTAGATCATTTGTATCGTATCTTTTACTACATAACTTTTCACCAAATTTCACAACCACTAAGAAAGTTTGTTTTTCGATTCAACACAAGATTTTAACGCTTTGAGGAGTTCAAATAACGTGTTTATAGATCATTTGTATCGTATCTTTTACTACATAACTTTTCACCAAATTTCACAAACACTAAGAAAGTTTGTTTTTAGATTCAAAACAGCTTTGAACGCTTTGAGGAGCTCAAATAACGTGTTTTTAGATCATTTGTATCGATACCTTTTACTACATAACTTTTCACCAAATTTCACAAATACTAAGAAAGTTTGTTTTTCGATTCAAAACAAGATTTTAACGCTTTGAGGAGTTCAAATAACGAGTTTTTAGATCATTTGTTTCGTATCTTTTACTACATAACTTTTCACCAAATTTCACAAACACTAAGAAAGTTTGTTTTTCGATTCAAAACAAGATTTTAACGCTTTGAGTAGTTCAAATAACGTGTTTTTAGATCATTTGTATCGTATCTTTTACTACATAACTTTTCACCAAATTTCACAAACACTAAGAAAGTTTGTTTTTCGATTCAAAACAAGACTTTAACGCTTTGAGGAGTTCAAATAACTTGTTTTTAGATCATTTGTATTGTTAACTTTTCACCAAATTTTACAAACACTAAGAAAGTTTGTTTTAACGCTTTGAGGAGTTCAAATAACGTGTTTTTAGATCATTTGTATCGTATGTACTATATAACTTTTCACCAAATTTCAGAAACACTAAGAAATTTTGTTTTTCGATTCAAAACAAGATTTTAACGCTTCGAGGAGTTCAAATAACGTGTTTTTAGATCATTTGTATCGTATCTTTTACTACTTATCTTTTCACCAAATTTCACAAACACTTACAAAGTTTGTTTTTCGATTCAAAACAAGATTTTAACGCTTTGAGGAGTTCAAATAACGTATTTTACATCATTTGTATCATATCTTTTACTACATAACGTTTCACCAAATTTTACAAACACTAAGAAAGTTTGTTTTTCGATTCAAAACACACTTTTAACGCTTTGAGGAGTTCAAATAACGTGTTTTTAGATCATTTGTATCGTATCTTTTACTACATAACTTTTCACCAAATTTCACAAACACTTACAAAGATTGTTTTTCGATTCAAAACAAGATTTTAACGCTTTGAGGAGTTCAAATAACATGTTTTTAGATCATTTGTATCATATCTTTTACTACATAACTTTTCACCAAATTTTACAAACACTAAGAAAGTTTGTTTTTCGATTCAAAACACACTTTTAACGCTTTGAGGAGTTCAAATAACGTGTTTTTAGATCATTTGTATCGTATCTTTTACTACATAACTTTTCACCAAATTTCACAAACACTTAGAAAGTTTGTTTTTCGATTCAACACAAGATTTTAACGCTTTGAGGAGCTCAAATAACTTGTTTTTAGATCATTTGTATCGTATCTTTTACTACATAACTTTTCACCAAATTTCACAAACACTAAGAAAGTTTGTTTTTCGATTTAAAACAAGATTTTAACGCGTTGAGGAGTTCAAATAACGTGTTTTTAGATCATTTGTATCGATATCTCTTACTACATAACTTTTCACCAAATCTCACAAATACCAAGAAAGTATGTTTTTCGATTCAAAACAAGATTTTAACGCTTTGTGGAGTTCAAATAACATGTTTTTAGATCATTTGTATGGTATCTTTTACTACATAAATTTTCACCAAATTTCACAAACACTAAGAAAGTTTCTTTTTCGATTCAAAACAAGATTTTAACGCTTTGAGGAGTTCAAATAACGTGTTTTTAGATCATTTGTATCGTATCTTTTACTACATAACATTTCACCAAATTTCACAAACACTAAGAAAGATTGTTTTTCGATTCAAAACAAGATTTTAACGCTTTGAGTAGTTCAAATAACGTATTTTTAGATCATTTGTATCGTATCTTTTACAACATAACTTTTCACCAAATTTCACAAACACTAAGAAAGTTTGTTTTTCAATTCAAAACAAGCTTTGAACGCTTTGAGGAGTTCAAATAACGTGTTTTTAGATCATTTGTTTCGATATCTTTTACTACATAACTTTTCACCAAATTTCACAACCACTAAGAAAGTTTGTTTTTCGATTCAACACAAGATTTTAACGCTTTGAGGAGTTCAAATAACGTGTTTATAGATCATTAGTATCGTATCTTTTACTACATAACTTTTCACCAAATTCCACAAACACTAAGAAAGTTTGTTTTTCGATTCAAAACAAGCTTTGAACGCTTTGAGGAGCTCAAATAACGTGTTTTTAGATCATTTGAATCGATACCTTTTACTACATAACTTTTCAACAAATTTCACAAACACTAAGAAACTTTGTTTTTCGATTCAAAACAAGATTTTAGCGCTTTGAGGAGTTCAAATAACATGTTTTTAGATCATTTGTAACGTATCTTTTATGACATAACTTTTCACCAAATTTCACAAACACTAAGAAAGTTTGTTTTTCGAATCAAAACAAGATTTTAACGCTTTGAGTAGTTCAAATAACGTATTTTTAGATCATTTGTATCGTATCTTTTACTACATAACTTTTCACCAAATTTCACAAACACTAAGAAAGTTTGTTTTTCGATTCAAAACAAGCTTTGAACGCTTTGAGGAGTTCAAATAACGTGTTTTTAGATTATTTGTATCGTATCTTTTACTACATAACTTTTCACCAAATTTCACAAACACTAAGAATGTTTGTTTTTTGATTCAAAACAAGATTTTAACGCTTTGAGGAGTTCAAATAACGTGTTTTTAGATCATTTGTATCGTATCTTTTACTACATAACTTTTCCCCAAATTTCACAAACACTAAGAAAGTTTGTTTTTCGATTCCAAACAAGCTTTGAACGCTTTGAGGAGCTCAAATAACGTGTTTTTAGATCATTTGTATCGATATCTTTTATTACATAACTTTTCACCAAATTTCACAAACACTAAGAAAGTTTGTTTTTCGATTTAAAACAAGATTTTAACGCGTTGAGGAGTTCAAATAACGTGTTTTTAGATCATTTGTATCGATATCTTTTACTACATAACTTTTCACCAAATCTCACAAACACCAAGAAAGTATGTTTTTCGATTCAAAACAAGATTTTAACACTTTGTGGAGTTCAAATAACATAGTTTTAGATCATTTGTATCGTATCTTTTACTACATAACTTTTCACCAAATTTCACAAACACTAAGAAAGTTTGTTTTTCGATTCAAAACAAGATTTTAACGCTTTGAGGAGTTCAAATAACGTGTTTTTCGATCATTTGTATCGTATCTTTTATTACATAACTTTTCACCAAATTTCACAAACACTAAGAAAGTTTGTTTTTCGATTCAAAACAAGATTTTAACGCTTTGAGTAGTTCAAATAACGTGGTTTTAGATAATTTGTATCGTATCTTTTACTACATAACTTTTCACCAAATTTCACAAACACTAAGAAAGTTTGTTTTTCGATTCAAAACAAGACTTTAACGCTTTGAGGAGTTCAAATAACTTGTTTTTAGATCATTTGTATTGTATCTTTTACTACATAACTTTTCACCAAATTTTACAAACACTAAGAAAGTTTGTTTTAACGCTTTGAGGAGTTCAAATAACGTGTTTTTAGATCATTTGTATCGTATGTTTTACTATATAACTTTTCACCAAATTTCAGAAACACTAAGAAACTTTGTTTTTCGATTCAAAACAAGCTTTGAACGCTTTGAGGAGTTCAAATAACGTGTTTTTAGATCATTTGTATCGTATCTTTTACTACATAACTTTTCACCAAATTTCACAAATACTAAGAAAGTTTGTTTTTCGATTCAAAACAAGCTTTGACCGCTTTGAGGAGCTCAAATAACGTGTTTTTAGATCATTTGTTTCGATATCTTTTACTATATAACTTTTCACCAAATTGCACAAACACAAAGAAAGTATGTTTTTCGATTCAAAACAAGTTTTTAACGCTTTGAGGAGTTCAAATAACGTGTTTTTAGATTATATGTATCGTATCTTTTACTACATAACTTTTCACCAAATTTCACAAACACTAAGAATGTTTATTTTTTGATTCAAAACAAGATTTTAACGCTTTGAGGAGTTCAAATAACGTGTTTTTAGATCATTTGTATCGTATCTTTTACTACATAACTTTTCCCCAAATTTCACAAACACTAAGAAAGTTTGTTTTTCGATTCAAAACAAGCTTTGAACGCTTTGAGAAGCTCAAATAACGTGTTTTTAGATCATTTGTATCGATATCTTTTACTACATAACTTTTCACCAAATTTCACAAACACTAAGGAAGTTTGTTTTTCGATTTAAAACAAGATTTTAACGCGTTGAAGAGTTCAAATAACGTGTTTTTAGATCATTTGTATCGATATCTTTTACTACATAACTTTTCACCAAATCTCACAAACACCAAGAAAGTATGTTTTTCGATTCAAAACAAGATTTTAACGCTTTGTGGAGTTCAAATAACATGTTTTTAGATCATTTGTATCGTATCTTTTACTACATAACTTTTCACCAAATTTCACAACCACTAAGAAAGTTTGTTTTTCGATTCAACACAAGATTTTAACGCTTTGAGGAGTTCAAATAACGTGTTTATAGATCATTTGTATCGTATCTTTTACTACATAACTTTTCACCAAATTTCACAAACACTAAGAAAGTTTGTTTTTAGATTCAAAACAAGCTTTGAACGCTTTGAGGAGCTCAAATAACGTGTTTTTAGATCATTTGTATCGATACCTTTTACTACATAACTTTTCACCAAATTTCACAAATACTAAGAAAGTTTGTTTTTCGATTCAAAACAAGATTTTAACGCTTTGAGGAGTTCAAATAACGAGTTTTTAGATCATTTGTTTCGTATCTTTTACTACATAACTTTTCACCAAATTTCACAAACACTAAGAAAGTTTGTTTTTCGATTCAAAACAAGATTTTAACGCTTTGAGTAGTTCAAATAACGTGTTTTTAGATCATTTGTATCGTATCTTTTACTACATAACTTTTCACCAAATTTCACAAACACTAAGAAAGTTTGTTTTTCGATTCAAAACAAGACTTTAACGCTTTGAGGAGTTCAAATAACTTGTTTTTAGATCATTTGTATTGTTAACTTTTCACCAAATTTTACAAACACTAAGAAAGTTTGTTTTAACGCTTTGAGGAGTTCAAATAACGTGTTTTTAGATCATTTGTATCGTATGTACTATATAACTTTTCACCAAATTTCAGAAACACTAAGAAATTTTGTTTTTCGATTCAAAACAAGATTTTAACGCTTCGAGGAGTTCAAATAACGTGTTTTTAGATCATTTGTATCGTATCTTTTACTACTTATCTTTTCACCAAATTTCACAAACACTTACAAAGTTTGTTTTTCGATTCAAAACAAGATTTTAACGCTTTGAGGAGTTCAAATAACGTATTTTACATCATTTGTATCATATCTTTTACTACATAACGTTTCACCAAATTTTACAAACACTAAGAAAGTTTGTTTTTCGATTCAAAACACACTTTTAACGCTTTGAGGAGTTCAAATAACGTGTTTTTAGATCATTTGTATCGTATCTTTTACTACATAACTTTTCACCAAATTTCACAAACACTTACAAAGATTGTTTTTCGATTCAAAACAAGATTTTAACGCTTTGAGGAGTTCAAATAACATGTTTTTAGATCATTTGTATCATATCTTTTACTACATAACTTTTCACCAAATTTTACAAACACTAAGAAAGTTTGTTTTTCGATTCAAAACACACTTTTAACGCTTTGAGGAGTTCAAATAACGTGTTTTTAGATCATTTGTATCGTATCTTTTACTACATAACTTTTCACCAAATTTCACAAACACTTAGAAAGTTTGTTTTTCGATTCAACACAAGATTTTAACGCTTTGAGGAGCTCAAATAACTTGTTTTTAGATCATTTGTATCGTATCTTTTACTACATAACTTTTCACCAAATTTCACAAACACTAAGAAAGTTTGTTTTTCGATTTAAAACAAGATTTTAACGCGTTGAGGAGTTCAAATAACGTGTTTTTAGATCATTTGTATCGATATCTCTTACTACATAACTTTTCACCAAATCTCACAAATACCAAGAAAGTATGTTTTTCGATTCAAAACAAGATTTTAACGCTTTGTGGAGTTCAAATAACATGTTTTTAGATCATTTGTATGGTATCTTTTACTACATAAATTTTCACCAAATTTCACAAACACTAAGAAAGTTTCTTTTTCGATTCAAAACAAGATTTTAACGCTTTGAGGAGTTCAAATAACGTGTTTTTAGATCATTTGTATCGTATCTTTTACTACATAACATTTCACCAAATTTCACAAACACTAAGAAAGATTGTTTTTCGATTCAAAACAAGATTTTAACGCTTTGAGTAGTTCAAATAACGTATTTTTAGATCATTTGTATCGTATCTTTTACAACATAACTTTTCACCAAATTTCACAAACACTAAGAAAGTTTGTTTTTCAATTCAAAACAAGCTTTGAACGCTTTGAGGAGTTCAAATAACGTGTTTTTAGATCATTTGTTTCGATATCTTTTACTACATAACTTTTCACCAAATTTCACAACCACTAAGAAAGTTTGTTTTTCGATTCAACACAAGATTTTAACGCTTTGAGGAGTTCAAATAACGTGTTTATAGATCATTAGTATCGTATCTTTTACTACATAACTTTTCACCAAATTCCACAAACACTAAGAAAGTTTGTTTTTCGATTCAAAACAAGCTTTGAACGCTTTGAGGAGCTCAAATAACGTGTTTTTAGATCATTTGAATCGATACCTTTTACTACATAACTTTTCAACAAATTTCACAAACACTAAGAAACTTTGTTTTTCGATTCAAAACAAGATTTTAGCGCTTTGAGGAGTTCAAATAACATGTTTTTAGATCATTTGTAACGTATCTTTTATGACATAACTTTTCACCAAATTTCACAAACACTAAGAAAGTTTGTTTTTCGAATCAAAACAAGATTTTAACGCTTTGAGTAGTTCAAATAACGTATTTTTAGATCATTTGTATCGTATCTTTTACTACATAACTTTTCACCAAATTTCACAAACACTAAGAAAGTTTGTTTTTCGATTCAAAACAAGCTTTGAACGCTTTGAGGAGTTCAAATAACGTGTTTTTAGATTATTTGTATCGTATCTTTTACTACATAACTTTTCACCAAATTTCACAAACACTAAGAATGTTTGTTTTTTGATTCAAAACAAGATTTTAACGCTTTGAGGAGTTCAAATAACGTGTTTTTAGATCATTTGTATCGTATCTTTTACTACATAACTTTTCCCCAAATTTCACAAACACTAAGAAAGTTTGTTTTTCGATTCCAAACAAGCTTTGAACGCTTTGAGGAGCTCAAATAACGTGTTTTTAGATCATTTGTATCGATATCTTTTATTACATAACTTTTCACCAAATTTCACAAACACTAAGAAAGTTTGTTTTTCGATTTAAAACAAGATTTTAACGCGTTGAGGAGTTCAAATAACGTGTTTTTAGATCATTTGTATCGATATCTTTTACTACATAACTTTTCACCAAATCTCACAAACACCAAGAAAGTATGTTTTTCGATTCAAAACAAGATTTTAACGCTTTGTGGAGTTCAAATAACATAGTTTTAGATCATTTGTATCGTATCTTTTACTACATAACTTTTCACCAAATTTCACAAACACTAAGAAAGTTTGTTTTTCGATTCAAAACAAGATTTTAACGCTTTGAGGAGTTCAAATAACGTGTTTTTCGATCATTTGTATCGTATCTTTTATTACATAACTTTTCACCAAATTTCACAAACACTAAGAAAGTTTGTTTTTCGATTCAAAACAAGATTTTAACGCTTTGAGTAGTTCAAATAACGTGGTTTTAGATAATTTGTATCGTATCTTTTACTACATAACTTTTCACCAAATTTCACAAACACTAAGAAAGTTTGTTTTTCGATTCAAAACAAGACTTTAACGCTTTGAGGAGTTCAAATAACTTGTTTTTAGATCATTTGTATTGTATCTTTTACTACATAACTTTTCACCAAATTTTACAAACACTAAGAAAGTTTGTTTTAACGCTTTGAGGAGTTCAAATAACGTGTTTTTAGATCATTTGTATCGTATGTTTTACTATATAACTTTTCACCAAATTTCAGAAACACTAAGAAAGTTTGTTTTTCGATTCAAAACAAGATTTTAACACTTTGAGGAGTTCAAATAACGTGTTTTTAGATCATTTGTATCGTATCTTTTACTACATATCTTTTCACCAAATTTCACAAACACTTACAAAGATTGTTTTTCGATTCAAAACAAGATTTTAACGCTTTGAGGAGTTCAAATAACGTGTTTTTACATCATTTGTATCATATCTTTTACTACATAACTTTTCACCAAATTTTACAATCACTAAGAAAGTTTGTTTTTCGATTCAAAACACATTTTTAATGCTTTGAGGAGTTCAAATAACGTGTTTTTAGATCATTTGTATCGTATCTTTTACTACATAACTTTTCACCAAATTTCACAAACACTTACAAAGATTGTTTTTCGATTCAAAACAAGATTTTAACGCTTTGAGGAGTTCAAAAAACATGTTTTTAGATCATTTGTATCATATCTTTTACTACATAACTTTTCACCAAATTTTACAAACACTAAGAAAGTTTGTTTTTCGATTCAAAACACACTTTTAACGCTTTGAGGAGTTCAAATAACGTGTTTTTAGATCATTTGTATCGTATCTTTTACTACATAACTTTTCACCAAATTTCACAAACACTTAGAAAGTTTGTTTTTCGATTCAAAACAAGATTTTAACGCTTTGAGGAGCTCAAATAACTTGTTTTTAGATCATTTTCATCGTATCTTTTACTACGTAACTTTTCACCAAATTTCACAAACACTAAGAAACTTTGTTTTTCGATTCAAAACAAGATTTTAGCGCTTTGAGGAGTTCAAATAACATGTTTTTAGATCATTTGTATCGTATCTTTTACTACATAACTTTTCACCAAATTTCACAAACACTAAGAAAGTTTGTTTTTCGAATCAAAACAAGATTTTGACGCTTTGAGTAGTTCAAATAACGTATTTTTAGATCATTTGTATCGTATCTTTTACTATATAACTTTTCACCAAATTTCACAAACTCTAAGAAAGTTTGTTTTTCGATTCAAAGCAAGATTTTAACGCTTTGAGGAGCTCACATAACGTGTTTTTAGATCATTTGTATCCTATCTTTTACTACGTAACTTTTCACCAAATTTCACAAACACTAAGAAAGTTTGTTATTCGATTCAAAACAAGATTTTAACGTTTGAGGAGTTCACATAACTTGTTTTTAGATCATTTGTATTGTATCTTTTACAACATAACTTTTCACCAAATTTTACAAACACTAAGAAAGTTTGTTTTTCGATTCAAAACACACTTTTAACGCTTTGAGGAGTTCAAATAACGTGTTTTTAGATCATTTGTATCGTATCTTTTACTACATAACTTTTCAACAAATTTCACAAACACTTACAAAGTTTGTTTTTCGATTCAAAACAAGATTTTAACGCTTTGAGGAGTTCAACTAACCTGTTTTTAAATCATTTGTATCATATCTTTTACTACATAACTTTTCACCAAATTTTACAAACACTAAGAAAGATTGTTTTTCGATTCAAAATACACTTTTAACGCTTTGAGGAGTTCAAATAACGTGTTTTTAGATCATTTCTATCGTATCTTTTACTACATAACTTTTCACCAAATTTCACAAACACTTAGAAAGTTTGTTTTTCGATTCAAAACAAGATTTTAACGCTTTGAGGAGCTCAAATAACTTGTTTTTAGATCATTTTTATCGTATCTTTTACTACGTAACTTTTCACCAAATTTCACAAACACTAAGAAACTTTGTTTTTCGATTCAAAACAAGATTTTAGCGCTTTGAGGAGTTCAAATAACATGTTTTTAGATCATTTGTATCGTATCTTTTACTACATAACTTTTCACCAAATATCACAAACACTAAGAAAGTTTGTTTTTCGATTCAAAACAAGCTTGGAACGCTTTGAGGAGCTCAAATAACGTGTTTTTAGATCATTTGTATCGATATCTTTTACTACATAACTTTTCACCAAATTTCACAAACACTAAGAAAGTTTGTTTTTCGATTTAAAACAAGATTTTAACGCGTTGAGGAGTTCAAATAACGTGTTTTTAGATCATTTGTATCGATATCTTTTACTACATAACTTTTCACCAAATCTCACAAACACTAAGAAAGTATGTTTTTCGATTCAAAACAAGATTTTAACGCTTTGTGGAGTTCAAATAACATGTTTTTAGATCATTTGTATCGTATCTTTTACTACATAACTTTTCACCAAATTTCACAAACACTAAGAAAGTTTGTTTTTCGATTCAAAACAAGATTTTAGCGCTTTGAGGAGTTCAAATAACATGTTTTTTAGATCATTTGTATCGTATCTTTTACTACATAACTTTTCACCAAATTTCACAAACACTAAGAAAGTTTGTTTTTCGATTCAAAACAAGCTTGGAACGCTTTGAGGAGTTCAAATAACGTGTTTTTAGATCATTTGTATCGATATCTTTTACTACATAACTTTTCACCAAATCTCACAAACACTAAGAAAGTATGTTTTTCGATTCAAAACAAGATTTTAACGCTTTGTGGAGTTCAAATAACATGTTTTTAGATCATTTGTATCTTATCTTTTACTACATGACTTTTCACCAAATTTCACAAACACTAAGAAAGTTTGTTTTTCGATTCAAAACAAGATTTTAACGCTTTGAGTAGTTCAAATAACGTGCTTTTAGATCATTTGTATCGTATCTTTTACTACATAACTTTTCACCAAATTTCACAAACACTAAGAAAGTTTGTTTTTCGATTCAAAACAAGACTTTCACGCTTTGAGGAGTTCAAATAACTTGTTTTTAGATCATTTGTATTGTATCTTTTACTACATAACTTTTCACCAAATTTCACAAACACTAAGAAAGTTTGTTTTTCGATTCAAAACAAGCTTTGAACGCTTTGAGGAGCTCAAATAACGTGTTTTTAGATCATTTGTATCGATATCTTTTACTACATAACTTTTCACCAAATTTCACAAACACTAAGAAAGTTTGTTTTTCGATTTAAAACAAGATTTTAACGCGTTGAGGAGTTCAAATAACGTGTTTTTAGATCATTTGTATCGATATCTTTTACTACATAACTTTTCACCAAATCTCACAAACACTAAGAAAGTATGTTTTTCGATTCAAAACAAGATTTTAACGCTTTGTGGAGTTCAAATAACATGTTTTTAGATCATTTGTATCTTATCTTTTACTACATAACTTTTCACCAAATTTCACAAACACTAAGAAAGTTTGTTTTTCGATTCAAAACAAGATTTTAATGCTTTGAGGAGTTCAAATAACGTGTTTTTAGATCATTTGTATCGTATCTTTTACTACATAACTTTTCACCAAATTTCACAAACACTAAGAAAGTTTGTTTTTCGATTCAAAACAAGATTTTAACGCTTTGAGTAGTTCAAATAACGTGTTTTTAGATCATTTGTATTGTATCTTTTACTACATAACTTTTCACGAAATTTCACAAACTCTAAGAAAGTTTGTTTTTCGATTCAAAACGAGACTTTAACGCTTTGAGGAGTTCAAATAACTTGTTTTTAGATCATTTGTATTGTACCTTTTACTACAAACTTTACACCAAATTTTACAAACACTAAGAAAGTTTGTTTTAACGCTTTGGGGAGTTCAAATAACGTGTTTTTAGATCATTTGTATCGTATCTTTTACTACATAACTTTTCACCAAATTTCACAAACACTAAGAAAGTTTGTTTTTCGATTCAAAACAAGATTTTAACGCTTTGAGTAGTTCAAATAACGTGTTTTTAGATCATTTGTATTGTATCTTTTACTACATAACTTTTCACGAAATTTCACAAACACTAAGAAAGTTTGTTTTTCGATTCAAAACAAGATTTTAATGCTTTGAGGAGTTCAAATAACGTGTTTTTAGATCATTTGTATCGTATCTTTTACTACATAACTTTTCACCAAATTTCACAAACACTAAGAAAGTTTGTTTTTCGATTCAAAACAAGATTTTAACGCTTTGAGTAGTTCAAATAACGTGTTTTTAGATCATTTGTATTGTATCTTTTACTACATAACTTTTCACGAAATTTTACAAACACTAAGAAAGTTTGTTTTTCGATTCAAAACAAGATTTTAACGCTTCGAGGAGTTCAAATAACGTGTTTTTAGATCATTTGTATCGTATCTTTTACTACATATCTTTTCACCAAATTTCACAAACACTTACAAAGTTTGTTTTTCGATTCAAAACAAGATTTTAACGCTTTGAGGAGTTCAAATAACGTCTTTTTACATCATTTGTATCATATCTTTTACTACATAACTTTTCACCAAATTTTACAAACACTAAGAAAGTTTGTTTTTCGATTCAAAACACACTTTTAACGCTTTGAGGAGTTCAAATAACGTGTTTTTAGATCATTTGTATCGTATCTTTTACTACATAACTTTTCAACAAATTTCACAAACACTTACAAAGTTTGTTTTTCGATTCAAAACAAGATTTTAACGCTTTGAGGAGTTCAACTAACATGTTTTTAAATCATTTGTATCATATCTTTTACTACATAACTTTTCACCAAATTTTACAAACACTAAGAAAGATTGTTTTTCGATTCAAAATACACTTTTAACGCTTTGAGGAGTTCAAATAACGTGTTTTTAGATCATTTGTATCGTATCTTTTACTACATAACTTTTCACCAAATTTCACAAACACTTAGAAAGTTTGTTTTTCGATTCAAAACAACATTTTAACGCTTTGAGGAGCTCAAATAACTTGTTTTTAGATCATTTTTATCGTATCTTTTACTACGTAACTTTTCACCAAATTTCACAAACACTAAGAAACTTTGTTTTTCGATTCAAAACAAGATTTTAGCGCTTTGAGGAGTTCAAATAACGTGTTTTTAGATCATTTGTATCGTATCTTTTACTACATAACTTTTCACCAAATTTCACAAACACTAAGAAAGATTGTTTTTCGAATCAAAACAAGATTTTAACGCTTTGAGTAGTTAAAATAACGTATTTTTAGATCATTTGTATCGTATCTTTTACTATATAACTTTTCACCAAATTTCACAAACACTAAGAAAGTTTGTTTTTCGATTCAAAACAAGATTTTAACGCTTTGAGGAGCTCACATAACGTGTTTCTAGATCATTTGTATCTTATCTTTTACTACGTAACTTTTCACCAAATTTCACAAACACTAGGAAAGTTTGTTATTCGATTCAAAACAAGATTTTAACGCTTTGAGGAGTTCACATAACTTGTTTTTAGGTCATTTGTATTGTATCTTTTACTACATAACTTTTCACCAAATTTTACAAACACTAAGAAGGTTTGTTTTAACGCTTTGAGGAGTTCAAATAACGTGTGTTTAGATCATTTGTTTCGATATCTTTTACTACATAACTTTTCACCAAATTTCACGACCACTATGAAAGTTTGTTTTTCGATTCAACACAAGATTTTAACGCTTTGAGGAGTTCAAATAACGTGTTTATAGATCATTTGTATCGTATCTTTTACTACATAACTTTTCACCAAATTTCATAAACACTAAGAAAGTTTGTTTTTTTATTCAAAACAAGCTTTGAACGCTTTGAGGAGCTCAAATAACGTGTTTTTAGATCATTTGTATCGATACCTTTTATTACTACATAACTTTTCACCAAATTTCACAAACACTAAGAAAGTTTGTTTTTCGATTCAAAACAAGATTTTAACGCTTTGAGGAGTTCAAATAACGTATTTTTAGATCATTTGTATCGTATCTTTTACTACATAACTTTTCACCAAATTTCACAAACACTAAGAAAGTTTGTTTTTCGATTCAAAACAAGCTTTGAACGCTTTGAGGAGCTCGAATAACGTGTTTTTAGATCATTTGTATCGATATCTTTTACTACATAACTTTTCACCAAATTTCACAAACACTAAGAAAGTTTGTTTTTCGATTTAAAACAAGATTTTAACGCGTTGAGGAGTTCAAATAACGTGTTTTTAGATCATTTGTATCGATATCTTTTACTACATAACTTTTCACCAAATCTCACAAACACTAAGAAAGTATGTTTTTCGATTCAAAACAAGATTTTAACGCTTTGTGGAGTTCAAATAACATGTTTTTAGATCATTTGTATCGTATGTTTTACTACATAACTTTTCACCAAATTTCACAAACACTAAGAAAGTTTGTTTTTCGATTGAAAACAAGATTTTAACGCTTTGAGGAGTTCAAATAACGTGTTTTTAGATCATTTGTATCGTATCTTTTACTACATAACTTTTCACCAAATTTCACAAACACTAAGAAAGTTTGTTTTTCGATTCAAAACAAGATTTTAACGCTTTGAGTAGTTCAAATAACGTGTTTTTAGATCATTTGTATCGTATCTTTTACTACATAACTTTTCACCAAATTTCACAAACACTAAGAAAGTTTGTTTTTCGATTCAAAACGAGACTTTAACGCTTTGAGGAGTTCAAATAACTTGTTTTTAGATCATTTGTATTGTATCTTTTACTACATAACTTTTCACCAAATTTTACAAACGCTAAGAAAGTTTGTTTTAACGCTTTGAGGAGTTCAAATAACGTGTTTTTAGATCATTTGTATCGTATGTTTTACTATATAACTTTTCACCAAATTTCAGAAACACTAAGAAAGTTTGTTTTTCGATTCAAAACAAGATTTTAACGCTTCGAGGAGTTCAAATAACGTGTCTTTAGATCATTTGTATCGTATCTTTTACTGCATATCTTTTCACCAAATTTCACAAACACTTACAAAGTTTGTTTTTCGATTCAAAACAAGATTTAAACGCTTTGAGGAGTTCAAATAACTTGTTTTTAGATCAATTGTATCATATCTTTTACTACATAACTTTTCACCAAATTTTACAAACACTAAGAAAGTTTGTTTTTCGATTCAAAACACACTTTTAACGCTTTGAGGAGTTCAAATAACGTGTTTTTAGATCATTTGTATCGTATCTTTTACTACATAACTTTTCACCAAATTTCACAAACACTTAGAAAGTTTGTTTTTCGATTCAAAACAAGATTTTAACGCTTTGAGGAGCTCAAATAACTTGTTTTTAGATCATTTGTATCGTATCTTTTACTACGTAACTTTTCACCAAATTTCACAAACACTAAGAAACTTTGTTTTTCGATTCAAAACAAGATTTTAGCGCTTTGAGGAGTTCAAATATTTTAGATCATTTGTATCGTATCTTTTACTACATAACTTTTCACCAAATTTCACAAAAACTAAGAAAGTTTGTTTTTCGAATCAAAACAAGATTTTAACGCTTTGAGTAGTTCAAATAACGTATTTTTAGATCATTTGTATCGTATCTTTTACTATATAACTTTTCACCAAATTTCACAAACACTAAGAAAGTTTGTTTTTCGATTCAAAACAAGATTTTAACGCTTTGAGGAGCTCACATAACGTGTTTTTAGATCATTTGTATCTTATCTTTTACTACGTAAGTTTTCACCAAATTTCACAAACACGAAGAAAATTTGTTATTCGATTCAAAACAAGATTTTAACGCTTTGAGGAGTTCAGATAACTTGTTTTTAGATCATTTGTATTGTATCTTTTACTACATAACTTTTCACCAAATTTTGCAAACACTAAGAAAGTTTGTTTTAACGCTTTGAGGAGTTCAAATAACGTGTTTTTAGATCATTTGTTTCGATATCTTTTACTACATAACTTTTCACCAAATTTCACAACTACTAAGAAAGTTTGTTTTTCGATTCAACACAAGATTTTAACGCTTTGAGGTGTTCAAATAACGTGTTTATAGATCATTTGTATCGTATCTTTTACTACATAACTTTTCACCAAATCTCACAAACACTAAGAAAGTATGTTTTTCGATTCAAAACAAGATTTTAACGCTTTGAGGAGTTCAAATAACGTGTTTTTAGATCATTTGTATCGTATCTTTTACTACATAACTTTTCACCAAATTTCACAAACACTAAGAAAGTTTGTTTTTCGATTCAAAACAAGATTTTAACGCTTTGAGGAGCTCAAATAACTTGTTTTTAGATCATTTGTATCGTATCTTTTACTACGTAACTTTTCACCAAATTTCACAAACACTAAGAAACTTTGTTTTTCGATTCAAAACAAGATTTTAGCGTTTTGAGGAGCTCAAATAACGTGTTTTTAGATCATTTGTATCGATATCTTTTACTACATAACTTTTCACCAAATTTCACAAACACTAAGAAAGTTTGTTTTTCGATTTAAAACAAGATTTTAACGCGTTGAGGAGTTCAAATAACGTGTTTTTAGATCAATTGTATCGATATCTTTTACTACATAACTTTTCACCAAATCTCACAAACACTAAGAAAGTATGTTTTTCGATTCAAAACAAGATTTTAACGCTTTGTGGAGCTCACATAACGTGTTTCTAGATCATTTGTATCTTATCTTTTACTACGTAACTTTTCACCAAATTTCACAAACACTAAGAAAGTTTGTTTTTCGATTCAAAGGAAGATTTTAACGCTTTGAGTAGTTCAAATAACGTATTTTTAGATCATTTGTATCGTATCTTTTACTACATAACTTTTCACCAAATTTCACAAACACTAAGAAAGTTTGTTTTTCGATTTAAAACAAGATTTTAACGCGTTGAGGAGTTCAAATAACGTGTTTTTAGATCATTTGTATCGATATCTTTTACTACATAACTTTTCACCAAATCTCACAAACACTAAGAAAGTATGTTTTTCGATTCAAAACAAGATTTTAACGCTTTGTGGAGTTCAAATAACATGTTTTTAGATCATTTGTATCGTATGTTTTACTACATAACTTTTCACCAAATTTCACAAACACTAAGAAAGTTTGTTTTTCGATTCAAAACAAGATTTTAACGCTTTGAGGAGTTCAAATAACGTGTTTTTAGATCATTTGTATCGTATCTTTTACTACATAACTTTTCACCAAATTTCACAAACACTAAGAAAGTTTGTTTTTCGATTCAAAACAAGATTTTAACGCTTTGAGTAGTTCAAATAACGTGTTTTTAAATCATTTGTATCGTATCTTTTACTACATAACTTTTCACCAAATTTCACAAACACTAAGAAAGTTTGTTTTTCGATTCAAAACGAGACTTTAACGCTTTGAGGAGTTCAAATAACTTGTTTTTAGATCATTTGTATTGTATCTTTTACTACATAACTTTTCACCAAATTTTACAAACGCTAAGAAAGTTTGTTTTAACGCTTTGAGGAGTTCAAATAACGTGTTTTTAGATCATTTGTATCGTATGTTTTACTATATAACTTTTCACCAAATTTCAGAAACACTAAGAAAGTTTGTTTTTCGAATCAAAACAAGATTTTAACGCTTCGAGGAGTTCAAATAACGTGTCTTTAGATCATTTGTATCGTATCTTTTACTGCATATCTTTTCACCAAATTTCACAAACACTTACAAAGTTTGTTTTTCGATTCAAAACAAGATTTTAACGCTTTGAGGAGTTCAAATAACTTGTTTTTAGATCATTTGTATCATATCTTTTACTACATAACTTTTCACCAAATTTTACAAACACTAAGAAAGTTTGTTTTTCGATTCAAAACACACTTTTAACGCTTTGAGGAGTTCAAATAACGTGTTTTTAGATCATTTGTATCGTATCTTTTACTACATAACTTTTCACCAAATTTCACAAACACTTAGAAAGTTTGTTTTTCGATTCAAAACAAGATTTTAACGCTTTGAGGAGCTCAAATAACTTGTTTTTAGATCATTTGTATCGTATCTTTTACTACGTAACTTTTCACCAAATTTCACAAACACTAAGAAACTTTGTTTTTCGATTCAAAACAAGATTTTAGCGCTTTGAGGAGTTCAAATATTTTAGATCATTTGTATCGTATCTTTTACTACATAACTTTTCACCAAATTTCACAAAAACTAAGAAAGTTTGTTTTTCGAATCAAAACAAGATTTTAACGCTTTGAGTAGTTCAAATAACGTATTTTTAGATCATTTGTATCGTATCTTTTACTATATAACTTTTCACCAAATTTCACAAACACTAAGAAAGTTTGTTTTTCGATTCAAAACAAGATTTTAACGCTTTGAGGAGCTCACATAACGTGTTTTTAGATCATTTGTATCTTATCTTTTACTACGTAAGTTTTCACCAAATTTCACAAACACGAAGAAAATTTGTTATTCGATTCAAAACAAGATTTTAACGCTTTGAGGAGTTCAGATAACTTGTTTTTAGATCATTTGTATTGTATCTTTTACTACATAACTTTTCACCAAATTTTGCAAACACTAAGAAAGTTTGTTTTAACGCTTTGAGGAGTTCAAATAACGTGTTTTTAGATCATTTGTTTCGATATCTTTTACTACATAACTTTTCACCAAATTTCACAACTACAAAGAAAGTTTGTTTTTCGATTCAACACAAGATTTTAACGCTTTGAGGTGTTCAAATAACGTGTTTATAGATCATTTGTATCGTATCTTTTACTACATAACTTTTCACCAAATCTCACAAACACTAAGAAAGTATGTTTTTCGATTCAAAACAAGATTTTAACGCTTTGAGGAGTTCAAATAACGTGTTTTTAGATCATTTGTATCGTATCTTTTACTACATAACTTTTCACCAAATTTCACAAACACTAAGAAAGTTTGTTTTTCGATTCAAAACAAGATTTTAACGCTTTGAGGAGCTCAAATAACTTGTTTTTAGATCATTTGTATCGTATCTTTTACTACGTAACTTTTCACCAAATTTCACAAACACTAAGAAACTTTGTTTTTCGATTCAAAACAAGATTTTAGCGCTTTGAGGAGCTCAAATAACGTGTTTTTAGATCATTTGTATCGATATCTTTTACTACATAACTTTTCACCAAATTTCACAAACACTAAGAAAGTTTGTTTTTCGATTTAAAACAAGATTTTAACGCGTTGAGGAGTTCAAATAACGTGTTTTTAGATCAATTGTATCGATATCTTTTACTACATAACTTTTCACCAAATCTCACAAACACTAAGAAAGTATGTTTTTCGATTCAAAACAAGATTTTAACGCTTTGTGGAGCTCACATAACGTGTTTCTAGATCATTTGTATCTTATCTTTTACTACGTAACTTTTCACCAAATTTCACAAACACTAAGAAAGTTTGTTTTTCGATTCAAAAGAAGATTTTAACGCTTTGAGTAGTTCAAATAACGTATTTTTAGATCATTTGTATCGTATCTTTTACTACATAACTTTTCACCAAATTTCACAAACACTAAGAAAGTTTGTTTTTCGATTCAAAACAAGCTTTGAACGCTTTGAGGAGCTCAAATAACGTGTTTTTAGATCATTTGTATCGATATCTTTTACTACATAACTTTTCACCAAATCTCACAAATACTAAGAAAGTATGTTTTTCGATTCAAAACAAGATTTTAACGCTTTGTGGAGTTCAAATAACACGTTTTTAGATCATTTGTATCGTATCTTTTACTACATAACGTTTCACCAAATTTCACAAACACTAAGAAAGTATGTTTTTTGATTCAAAACAAGATTTTAGCGCTTTGAGGAGTTCAAATAACATGTTTTTAGATCATTTGTATCGTATCTTTTATTACATAACTTTTCACCAAATTTCACAAACACTAAGAAAGTTTGTTTTTCGAATCAAAACAAGATTTTAACGCTTTGAGTAGTTCAAATAACGTATTTTTAGATCATTTGTATCGTATCTTTTACTACATAACTTTTCACCAAATTTCACAAACACTAAGAAAGTTTGTTTTTCGATTCAAAACAAGCTTTGAACGCTTTGAGGAGTTCAAATAACGTCTTTTTAGATCATTTGTATCGTATCTTTTACTACATAACATTTCACCAAATTTCACAAACACAAAGAAAGTTTGTTTTTCGATTCAAAACAAGCTTTGAACGCTTTGAGGAGCTCAAATAACGTGTTTTTAGATCATTTGTATCGATATCTTTTACTACATAACTTTTCACCAAATTGCACAAACACTAAGAAAGTTTGTTTTTCGATTCAAAACAAGCTTTGAACGCTTTGAGGAGTTCAAATAACGTGTTTTTAGATCATTTGTATCGTATCTTTTACTACATAACTTTTCACCAAATTTCACAAACACTAAGAAAGTTTGTTTTTCGATTCAAAACAAGCTTTGAACGCTTTGAGGAGCTCAAATAACGTGTTTTTAGATCATTTGTATCGATATCTTTTACTACATAACTTTTCACCAAATTTCACAAACACTAAGAAAGTTTGTTTTTCGATTTAAAACAAGATTTTAACGCGTTGAGGAGTTCAAATAACGTGTTTTTAGATCATTTGTATCGATATCTTTTACTACATAACTTTTCACCAAATTTCACAAACACTAAGAATGTTTGTTTTTTGATTCAAAACAAGATTTTAATGCTTTGAGGAGTTCAAATAACGTGTTTTTAGATCATTTGTATCGTATCTTTTACTACATAACTTTTCACCAAATTTCACAAACACTAAGAAAGTTTGTTTTTCGATTCAAAACAAGCTTTGAACGCTTCGAGGAGCTCAAATAACGTGTTTTTAGATCATTTGTATCGATATCTTTTACTACATAACTTTTCACCAAATTTCACAAACACTAAGAAAGTTTGTTTTTCGATTTAAAACAAGATTTTAACGCGTTGAGGAGTTCAAATAACGTGTTTTTAGATCATTTGTATCGATATCTTTTACTACATAACTTTTCACCAAATCTCACAAACACTAAGAAAGTTTGTTTTTCGATTTAAAACAAGATTTTAACGCGTTGAGGAGTTCAAATAACGTGTTTTTAGATCAATTGTATCGATATCTTTTACTACATAACTTTTCACCAAATCTCACAAACACTAAGAAAGTATGTTTTTCGATTCAAAACAAGATTTTAACGCTTTGTGGAGCTCACATAACGTGTTTCTAGATCATTTGTATCTTATCTTTTACTACGTAACTTTTCACCAAATTTCACAAACACTAAGAAAGTTTGTTTTTCGATTCAAAAGAAGATTTTAACGCTTTGAGTAGTTCAAATAACGTATTTTTAGATCATTTGTATCGTATCTTTTACTACATAACTTTTCACCAAATTTCACAAACACTAAGAAAGTTTGTTTTTCGATTCAAAACAAGCTTTGAACGCTTTGAGGAGCTCAAATAACGTGTTTTTAGATCATTTGTATCGATATCTTTTACTACATAACTTTTCACCAAATCTCACAAATACTAACAAAGTATGTTTTTCGATTCAAAACAAGATTTTAACGCTTTGTGGAGTTCAAATAACACGTTTTTAGATCATTTGTATCGTATCTTTTACTACATAACGTTTCACCAAATTTCACAAACACTAAGAAAGTATGTTTTTTGATTCAAAACAAGATTTTAGCGCTTTGAGGAGTTCAAATAACATGTTTTTAGATCATTTGTATCGTATCTTTTATTACATAACTTTTCACCAAATTTCACAAACACTAAGAAAGTTTGTTTTTCGAATCAAAACAAGATTTTAACGCTTTGAGTAGTTCAAATAACGTATTTTTAGATCATTTGTATCGTATCTTTTACTACATAACTTTTCACCAAATTTCACAAACACTAAGAAAGTTTGTTTTTCGATTCAAAACAAGCTTTGAACGCTTTGAGGAGTTCAAATAACGTCTTTTTAGATCATTTGTATCGTATCTTTTACTACATAACATTTCACCAAATTTCACAAACACAAAGAAAGTTTGTTTTTCGATTCAAAACAAGCTTTGAACGCTTTGAGGAGCTCAAATAACGTGTTTTTAGATCATTTGTATCGATATCTTTTACTACATAACTTTTCACCAAATTGCACAAACACTAAGAAAGTTTGTTTTTCGATTCAAAACAAGCTTTGAACGCTTTGAGGAGTTCAAATAACGTGTTTTTAGATCATTTGTATCGTATCTTTTACTACATAACTTTTCACCAAATTTCACAAACACTAAGAAAGTTTGTTTTTCGATTCAAAACAAGCTTTGAACGCTTTGAGGAGCTCAAATAACGTGTTTTTAGATCATTTGTATCGATATCTTTTACTACATAACTTTTCACCAAATTTCACAAACACTAAGAAAGTTTGTTTTTCGATTTAAAACAAGATTTTAACGCGTTGAGGAGTTCAAATAACGTGTTTTTAGATCATTTGTATCGATATCTTTTACTACATAACTTTTCACCAAATTTCACAAACACTAAGAATGTTTGTTTTTTGATTCAAAACAAGATTTTAATGCTTTGAGGAGTTCAAATAACGTGTTTTTAGATCATTTGTATCGTATCTTTTACTACATAACTTTTCACCAAATTTCACAAACACTAAGAAAGTTTGTTTTTCGATTCAAAACAAGCTTTGAACGCTTCGAGGAGCTCAAATAACGTGTTTTTAGATCATTTGTATCGATATCTTTTACTACATAACTTTTCACCAAATTTCACAAACACTAAGAAAGTTTGTTTTTCGATTTAAAACAAGATTTTAACGCGTTGAGGAGTTCAAATAACGTGTTTTTAGATCATTTGTATCGATATCTTTTACTACATAACTTTTCACCAAATCTCACAAACACTAAGAAAGTATGTTTTTCGATTCAAAACAAGATTTTAACGCTTTGTGGAGTTCAAATAACACGTTTTTAGATCATTTGTATCGTATCTTTTACTACATAACTTTTCACCAAATTTCACAAACACTAAGAAAGTTTGTTTTTCGATTCAAAACAAGATTTTAACGCTTTGAGGAGTTCAAATAACGTGTTTTTAGATCATTTGTATCGTATCTTTTACTACATAACTTTTCACCAAATTTCACAAACACTAAGAAAGTTTGTTTTTCGATTCAAAACAAGATTTTAACGCTTTGAGTAGTTCAAATAACGTGTTTTTAGATCATTTGTATCGTATCTTTTACTACATAACTTTTCACCAAATTTCACAAACACTAAGAAAGTTTGTTTTTCGATTCAAAACAAGATTTTAACGCTTTGAGGAGTTCAAATAACTTGTTTTTAGATCATTTGTATCGTATCTTTTACTACATAACTTTTCACCAAATTTTACAAACACTAAGAAAGTTTGTTTTAATGCTTTGAGGAGTTCAAATAACGTGTTTTTAGATCATTTGTATCGTATGTTCTACTATATAACTTTTCACCAAATTTCAGAAACACTAAGAAAGTTTGTTTTTCGATTCAAAACAAGATTTTAACACTTCGAGGAGTTCAAATAACGTGTTTTTAGATCATTTGTATCGTATCTTTTACTACATATCTTTTCACCAAATTTCAGAAACACTTACGAAGTTTGTTTTTCGATTCAAAACAAGATTTTGACGCTTTTAGGAGTTCAAATAACGTGTTTTTACATCATTTGTATCATATCTTTTACTACATAAGTTTTCACCAAATTTTACAAATACTAAGAAAGTTTGTTTTTCGATTCAAAACACACTTTTAAACGCTTTGAGGAGTTCAAATAACGTGTTTTTAGATCATTTGTATCGTATCTTTTACTACATAACTTTTCACCAAATTTCACAAACACTTACAAAGTTTGTTTTTCGATTCAAAACAAGATTTTAACGCTTTGAGGAGTTCAAATAACATGTTTTTAGATCATTTGTATCATATCTTTTACTACATAACTTTTCACCAAATTTTACAAACACTAAGAAACTTTGTTTTTCGATTCAAAACACACTTTTAACGCTTTGAGGAGTTCAAATAACGTGTTTTTAGATCATTTGTATCGTATCTTTTACTACATAACTTTTCACCAAATTTCACAAACACTTAGAAAGTTTGTTTTTCGATTCAAAACAAGATTTTAACGCTTGGAGGAGCTCAAATAACTTGTTTTTAGATCATTTGTATCGTATCTTTTACTACGTAACTTTTCACCAAATTTCACAAACACTAAGAAACTTTGTTTTTCGATTCAAAACAAGATTTTAGCGCTTTGAGGAGTTCAAATAACATGTTTTTAGATCATTTGTATCGTATCTTTTATTACATAACTTTTCACCAAATTTCACAAATACTAAGAAAGTTTGTTTTTTCGAATCAAAACAAGATTTTAACGCTTTGAGTAGTTCAAATAACGTATTTTTAGATCATTTGTATCGTATCTTTTACTACATAACTTTTCACCAAATTTCACAAACACTAAGAAAGTTTGTTTTTCGATTCAAAACAAGTTTTGAACGCTTTGAGCAGTTCAAATAACGTGTTTTTAGATCATTTGTATCGTATCTTTTACTACATAACTTTTTACCAAATTACACAAACACTAAGAAAGTTTGTTTTTCGATTCAAAACAAGCTTTGAACGCTTTGAGGAGCTCAAATAACGTGTTTTTAGATCATTTGTATCGATATCTTTTACTACATAACTTTTCACCAAATTGCACAAACACAAAGAAAGTATGTTTTTCGATTCAAAACAAGATTTTAACGCTTTGAGGAGTTCAAATAACGTGTTTTTAGATCATTTGTGTCGTATCTTTTTGTACATAACTTTTCACCAAATTTCACAAACACTAAGAAAGTTTGTTTTTTGATTCAAAACAAGATTTTAACGCTTTGAGGAGTTCAAATAACGTGTTTTTAGATCATTTGTATCGTATCTTTTACTACATAACTTTTCACCAAATTTCACAAACACTAAGAAAGTTTGTTTTTCGATTCAAAACAAGCTTTGAACGCTTTGATGAGCTCAAATAACGTGTTTTTAGATCATTTGTATCGATATCTTTTACTACATAACTTTTCACCAAATTTCACAAACACTAAGAAAGTTTGTTTTTCGATTTAAAACAAGATTTTAACGCGTTGAGGAGTTCAAATAACGTGTTTTTAGATCATTTGTATCGATATCTTTTACTACATAACTTTTCACCAAATCTCACAAGCACTAAGAAAGTATGTTTTTCGATTCAAAACAAGATTTTAACGCTCTGTGGAGTTCAAATAACATGTTTTTAGATCATTTGTATCGTATCTTTTACTACATAACTTTTCACCAAATTTCACAAACACTAAGAAAGTTTGTTTTTCGATTCAAAACAAGATTTTAACGCTTTGAGGAGTTCAAATAACGTGTTTTTAGATCATTTGTATCGTATCTTTTACTACATAACTTTTCACCAAATTTCACAAACACTAAGAAAGTTTGTTTTTCGATTCAAAACAAGATTTTAACGCTTTGAGTAGTTCAAATAACGTGATTTTAACGCTTTGAACTTTCTTAGTCCTCGACCCGGCACCCCCTCCCCCCCGGGACGGGTCCTCGACCCGGCACCCCCTCCCCCCCCCCCCCCCCCCCCGGGGCGGGTCCGGACTCGGCAACCCCTCCCCCCCGGGCCGGGTCCTGGTCCTCGACCCGGCACCCCCCTCCCCCCCCCCCGGGGCGGGTCGGGGTCCTCGACCCGGCACCCCCTCCCCCCCGGGCGGAGTCCTCGACCCGGCACCCCCTCCTCATCGGGGCGGGTCCGGGTCCTCGACCCGGCACCCCCTCCCCCCCGGGGCGGGTCCGGGTCCTCGACCCGGCACCCCCCCTACTCCCTCGCACACACCTGCAAAACAAACACACACAAAACATATGCATGCATACCATATCACACACACTCTCTCTCACACACACATACACACCAGGATTACACACACACACACACACACACACACTGCATATTCACTGACACACATATACAAACACAATTCACACAAGCACACACAAAGAGACAAACAAATTCAAATTAAACTGATTGGTGTGATCTCAAGATGCACTTTGATAGTCGAAAACTTCATGCAATCAAGGGCTGGCTTCCCTCTTCAAATTAACTCTGAAATTGAATCGATTTTGCCGAGTCCCTCTTCGAATAACATCACAAAAATATACATCTTCATACCGCATAGCTGCTACAGTCAAGGACAATATCTCACGGGTTGCTCGGCAAGATCATGTTCTATCAAATTAACTTTCTGAAACTGAATCGATTTTGCGAGTCCCTCTTCAAAAATCCAGCTGGCCCAATTTCTAAAATTAAACACAAAAAAATTATTGAGATTTGAGAAAAAGCCCACATAATATCAAAATTTAAAAAACCATTATGGGTTCTTTTGCAGGGGTTTTATTGCAATTCCAGCAAATTGAAAGGGACTTTTTTAAAAAGATTATAGAACAACATAAATAAAAAGGAATTCAAGACCAAATATCGAATCAGTATCATGAAGGAATATTAGAGGATTAGAATGTAATTAAAATAACTTACAAGGTTTGGAGATTATGCTTTTGAAACACTAGTGTTTTTCTTTTGTAATTTCTACATATACAAAGCAAAGATCGAATCAATTTAGGAATTTTCGAGCTTCTGAATTCAGGGAGAAATTGCAACTCTTGAAATCAAATCTTCATAGTTCTTCTTTCTTCTATTCACCTTATAAAAAAGACGATCCATTCATAAAAGTCAGAAAGTAATTTAATAGAAGGAGAAATAGCAAAAAAGTCATTCATTAAATGTAAAATTGAACGAAAAAGAGAAAACCTCTCCAAGAACGGGGTTTGAACGGTAAGGCAGCAAGCCACCACGTCGTAAGCAATGGTGTTTTCTTCTTTGAATAGAAGGAGAAATAGCAGATCTGTTTCGCTCCCTTGTTCACAAGTACCATTCTTCGGTTCTCGGAGGTACTTCTTCATGAAGTAGCAGTGAAAAGAATTTCGGTTCTACCGTTGGGATCTAGTGTGGACTTTATCTTGTTATTATCTGTGTTGTTAATTTGAATTGTAGTGTTATACTAATACTAATAATACGTCTCAGACGCCTGGATAAATTAGGACTTTATCTTCGGATTTGATTTGATTTTACCGTTCGGATTTGAAAAATTAGGGGTTATTAGTGTAAAATAGCACCATTAATGCATTAGCAAGTGTACAATATATAATTCGTAATTTTTGAGTACTATTCTGACAACTCAATTCCATGGAATTTACAACAAGTTTCAAAATATGGATATATTATAAATTTCTAGTTGAGAATACATTTTGTACTAACATGTTTGCCAAAAAACCTTTGACAAGATAAACAAAGAAATATGGATATATTACACACTCATACAAGATAAACAAAGAAAAAATAAAAATACAAATATCTCTACTATTAACAAGATTATTATTTTTCATTAATGAAATATGGAAATTAAGTACATTAAAACCTTTGAATTTACAAAAACGGATGCCTATAGAGAAATTATACTCTCTATTTTTTGAAGAAAAAAACAAAGAGAATACAATAGAATTTTTTAAGATGAAACGAAAACTATAATACGGGAAAAGGTAATAAAATTAAATATTATTAAACTATATAATTAATTAAATAAAAAAGAAACTAATTTTACCCAATGGTTAATCAAACACGCGACATTTCCTTTGTCCGTAGCATCGACAACAACTTCCTCATTAATCTTAAACAACTACGATTCGAAAAATTAAAAAAAAAAAATTATTAAATTATAAAATTGATCAATATTCTATTTTGATCAATATTCTATTTTAATGCAATATAAATACTCACATAACAATCTTTCTTCTCACACTGATACTGAGCCTCTCGCAAATCAGCCACGTTTCCCCTCCCCTACTCTCCTCCATACTCCAACAACTAATTTTTTAAAAATATATTAAATAAATAATTTTTGAAGGACTAAAACGCAAAAAAAGATACCATTTCTCCTTCAAGCAAATAAATCCCACCCATGAATTTCAGACCGTCCAAAACAAACTCGACTATGCTCTGTCAATTGTAAATAATGAAGTCGTTCTTTAAATGTAGAGAATGATTCGGGATCCTTTTCTTTCTGCAAAACAATAATAATAAAATAAATAAATTTTATCCTATTTCGAGAAGGTTCAATTAGAGGAAAAGACGGAAATACCCTTGGAGGATTTGGTATGCGGCTGCACGGTTTCCCAAGCAGATGGCTACACGGCTTCCCAGTAACTACTGAAAATGATTTATTTTATTTTTTTACAGAAATTAAAATCAACTAATTTAGAAACTTATAACTAATTCAAAAGTTTACCTGTTTGTAATTGGTTGTATTTCCTCGTGTTTTTTGAGCAAATCGAGTGCCTCTTCGAATTTGCCTAAATAAAAATGAGATCTGGAAACTAAACCTCACCTCCAAATCTTGCATTCGTTTCTAAATTCGAATTCTTTTGGACCAATTCCAAACTTTGTTCGCATAATTCAACCTCCTAAATTATCTATTAAATAAAACAAATGTATAAAAATAGATACATATTTTAGGACTGAAAATAGTTTTTTTTTTCGAGTATCATACCAGTAAGAGTGCCATGGATTTCATCTTCATCAAATAATCCCAATCGGAACCTGTTACCAAAGCTTTGGTAATTAAGTTCAAAGTTCGAAGCCCTCATTAGTCATTACTTCATTCTTCATTAGATGATTTTTTCTGTAAATGCTACGTCGCTTTACTTTATCCACAAACTCAATCATCTTCTATCACAAAAAATCACAAATTAAACATTGAAAAAAGAGCAATAAAAACCAACTAGAAAAACAAATAACCGTAACACAGCATCAGCTCTGATCGATCGACCTTCCAGGAGCTTCATTGGAGCATATCGAGAGGATTCCTAGAGGGAAGTACTCCTCCGCCTTGTTCAACTTTCCCTTCCGAATGCTTGATTCTGCCTAATCGGCAAGATGAGCAAGATGGCAGTGATCTTCTTTGGAACGAGATGAGAAAGAACGACAGCAAGATTTAGGATTTACGAAAGAGGGGGATAGAAATCGTAGGTAAATGAAGAGAGCTGAAAGATGGAACCGTAAAATTACTACTTTACCCTTCAAAAATGGGTGTATATACTATTTTACTGTGTGTAGATATATGTTAAGTTAAGTTTCCATTTTAATATTACTTCCATTTTTTATTATTTTTGTAATTCATAGAAAGTGGGGGAAAGAATTTTTGCGCATGTTTAATATATATGAAAAAATATTCATTGAAAAAATATATTTTCATTTCATCAATCATGTATTTACCTTAAAATTATACTAGTAATATTGAAATTGATATATTAACTAGTTTTATCCCCTCGCAATTGTGCGGGACAACATATCTATTTTTTTACATATTTTTTATATAATTATTTAAATAGAATTAACTCGTGTGCGAATTAACGCGCGTGCATTTGAACTAAATTAATCTAATCATGACATATTTGCAAATAAAACGGAGAGGAGAGAGAAAGCCCACAGGGGCATTGAATAAAAAAAATTTCTCATAATTATTTCGTACATTACATGGGTATTTATAATAATTGATAAGTCTTTCCAAGAGACACCCTTTCAAGCATACATATATTTATCTAAATTCTAGACACTTCTAATTAAATAGACACATATTCACGTCAAGATACATCCCCTAATTTAATATGTATCTCTCATATTTTCACATCTAATTAATTATTAATCCTGCCCCAAATTATTAATAATATTATTAAAAACATTAATTTCAATACTCCCCCTTAATGTTTTTTTTTCGTTATTTTTTTTTCAAGATACTCCTCCGTGATATTTTTTCCGTCATGCTCGTCTATTTATTTATTTTTTTTAAACTCCCCCTTTTTTTTCTTTTTTTTTTAATCGGCTTTTTTTTTCGAATCGTCCTTTTCTGGATCATCTTTTTCGAATCGCCTTTTTCCGAATTGTCCTCTTTCCAGATCATTTTTTTTTCTTTCGTCGAAATTGACTTCTTTCTTCATCGAATTTGAGATGCAAAATTTGTGGGAACCCGAACACACCGTCTTGGGTTGTCGTGGCCTTCTCCTACTCCAAATTTCTGCAAAACTCGATAAATCGATAATGAGTTGTGAAGTTTGTGTGAGCCCAAGTACGTAACCTCCTTGGTTGTCTTGGTGACTTCTTCTTCGACTTCTACTAAACTCGATAATTCGGAAATGAGTTGTGAAGTTCGTGTGAGCCCAAGTACGTAACCTCTTTGGTTGTCTTGGTGACTGCTCCTCCGACTTCTACTAAACTCGATAACCATCGTTTTTTTTTATAACCATCGCTCGATAAACGTCGCTTTAGATAACCGTCGATCGATAACCTTAGCTCTGGTACCATGTTAGAATTTATATTTGGGGGAGAGATTTGGGGATAAATATAAAACTGAATAAAGAATTCAATAGATATTATGAAATGGAACATCCAATCAAATAAAACGGAGAGGAGAGAGAAAGCCCACAGGGACATTGAATAAATTTCTTTTCTCATAATTATTTCGTACATTACATGGGTATTTATAATAATTGATAAGTCTTTTCACGAGACACCCTTTCAAGCATACATCCTATTTATCTAAATTCTAGACACTTCTAATTAAATAGACACATATTCACGTCAAGATACATCCCCTAATTTAATATGTATCTCTCATATTTTCACCTCTAATTAATTATTAATCCTGTCCCAAATTATTAATAATATTATTAAAAACATTAATTTCAATACAAGATGGCAGTGATCTTCTTTGGAACGAGATGAGAAAGAACGACAGCAAGATTTAGGATTTACGAAAGAGGGGGATAGAAATCGTAGGTAAATGAAGAGAGCTGAAAGATGGAACCGTAAAATTACTACTTTACCCTTCAAAAATGGGTGTATATACTATTTTACTGTGTGTAGATATATGTTAAGTTAAGTTTCCATTTTAATATTACTTTCATTTTTTTTATTATTTTTGTAATTCATAGAAAGTGGGGGAAAGAATTTTTGCGCATGTTTAATATATATGAAAAAATATATTTTCATTTCATCAATCATGTATTTACCTTAAAATTATACTAGTAATATTGAAACTGATATATTAACTAGTTTTATCCCCTCGCAATTGTGCGGGACAACATATCTATTTTTTTACATATTCTTTATATAATTATTTAAATAGAATTAACTCGTGTGCGAATTAACGCGCGTGCATTTGAACTAAATTAATCTAATCATGACATATTTGCAAATATCACGATGTCAATAGATGCATAAGATTCATGAAATTAATCTATCACGGATATTATTTTCTGATATAATTTGTATAAATAACATTTGTTCAGGTGCTTTTAAAATCGATTAATATAATCAGGACATATTCGCAAATATATTTGATGTCAATAAATGCATTATAGTTACGGTTTATTAAATGATCACAATGTTCGCAAATATATTATTTATACAATATGAGTGCAAAAAATATATGAAAAACTGCATTTGATAAACGATGTATTTGAAGAATCATTCGTTCGAGCGCGTAGTATAACCAAATAAAATGAATGATTATTGATTGTAGAGAAAAGTCTGTTTTTTGGTCCCTAACAAATATCGAAATGTTCAATTTGCCCCCTGACTGTTTTTTTTGGTCATTTTGCCCCCCAACCTTTCAATTTTGTTCAATGTGCCCCCTCCGTCCAACTTGCCAGTTAAATGGCTGTTAACCCATGATATTTTATACATATTATTTAACCCGACCCGAAACTCATTTAGCCCGACCCATCACTTATAACCCGACCCGTTAATTAACTATATCCAATGTTGTAAAAATCGGCCTAGGCGGCCGCCTAGGCGGCGCCTAGGCGGCGCCTAGGCGCTAGGCGTTGGGAAAACGCCCACGTATAAGCCTAGGCGTTCCCGTCTAGGCGGAATTCCGCCTAGGCCCGCCTAAATAGCGCCTGGGCCGCCCAGGCCAATTAATTTTTTTTTTTTAAAGATCCACAACTCATTTATTTTCTTATTTCTATTTTTAGTAATTTTATTTTGTGATTTATTTGAATTTGTATTAATGTTATTTTGTAGATTTCGTGTTATAATTTGTTTGGACGTTGTTTTAAATAAATTAATATGTGGATTTCATGTTATGATTAATTGGGACGTTGTTTTAAATAAATCAATATACATTATTTCTTATTTCTATTTTTAGTAATTTTATTTTGTGATTTATTTGAATTTGTATTAATGTTATTTTGTAGATTTCGTGTTATAATTTGTTTGGACGTTGTTTTAAATAAATTAATATGTAGATTTCATGTTATGATTAATTTGGACGTTGTTTTAAATAAATCAATATATATTATTTTTAGTATAAAAAATTATAGCACAAATTATAATATATAAAATTAAAAAAATAACAAAAATAATGTAAAATTACAAATCCGCCTAGATCCGATTAATACCCGATTAATCCCCGATTAATCCCTCTATGCGCTAGACGGTGCCCGTCCGCCCGACTAGCGCCTAGCGATTTCTGTAACCTTGACTATATCCCCTCTCTCTCACTCCAGCGCCTCTCTCTCTCTCTCAACTCGAGCCTCTCTTCGAACCAGTAATGGTTTTTCAATGGAGAAACCAAATCCTCCAGCGCCTCTCTCTCTCAACTCTCTCTCTCTCTCACTCCAGCGCCTCACTCCAGCGCCTCTCTCTCTCTCTCAACTCATCCCCAATTTTCTCTCTTTCTCTCTGCGCGTGACGAATTGACGCACTCAGCACACTCACCGCATTGTCGGAGCTCTCTACAAGGGTTTTCTTTGTCCTGGCATCTCGATCCGTACAGTTTTTGGGGTTTTAGGTGATGGTTTTTGTGATTAATTGGTTTGCTTTTGGGAGCCTTTGATTATTAGGCGTCATAAATCTGCGGATTAAGGTTTTTATCATTTTAGTTATTGTTTTTTGGATTTTTTGTTGCATTAATTGCTGGTTTGAATTAAGGTTTGAAATGACAGCTCAATTTTAGTAAGTAAAATGTGATCATGAGCAATGTTGAGGGATTTTAGTTCACATCGATTTTAACAATAGCTGTTAACTATGTCGTTTCAATCTAATTTCAGTAGTTTAAAGAATTCTTCTTGTAATTATACCTCGTGAATCACTCAATTTTGTTCAGCTTTTCCAAAAGTTTACTGTCTGTATAAAGTTTTCTTACAGCCGCCGCTAGCCGCCGCTGCCGGAGGCGTAGCTGAAGAGGTCGCCGAGTGAGCCGCGGTTTGGATGAGGGTAAAAAATCGCTTTCCAGTGAGCCTTATCATCGTAGCTTTTGAGTTTACGAGGGGGACGAGATGGGCGAGAGCCTTATCATCGTAGGTTTGGAGAGGTTTTGGGCGAGATAAGCCTCTGGCCAGAGAAGGCAGAGAAGGATTGAAATTATTTCCTCTTTAGTGGATCAGGTTGAAATGTGGTGTGGGTCGGGTTTAAAAATATGAATAAAATAACATCACTTGACACCCATTTAACTGTAATATTGGACGGAGGGGGCACATTGAACAAAATTAAAAAAGTTGGGGGACACATTGAACAAAATTGAAAGGTTGGGGGGCAAAATGATCAAAAAAAACGGTCAGGGGGAAAATTGAACATTTCGGTATTTGTTAGGGACCAAAAACAGATTTTTCTCTTGATTGTACTATAAATAGTTTGCACATTAGTTCTTTTATTTTAGAAATGATGATATACATTTATAATAATTCATTAACATGATTGATGTGTTGGCCGCTTACAAGCGAGTCCAAGAAATTTCTAGATGAGAGTCACTTCGCTCCATTTTAAAATCACTGAAGAGGAAGTGTTTGGTTTGTTGTTCAAAATATATAAAAATATATAAATAGAGGAAAACAAAGAATTCACTGAGAAGATGGGATTGGGAGCAAGCAAATAAATGAAGATTGGCTGAGAAATTTGAGAATTTCTTCATCTGACAGGGAGATGAAGAAAGAAAAAGACCAAAGCCATTTAATGCCTTTCACATTTGACCATATCATACTCTGTATACTAATTAACATGATTAATTAAAATAAATATTAACATGTTACGTATAACTAACATGTAATTATATTTGTTAATCTATATTTAATTATGTATCGCATGTTAATTTATTATGTTCTATATGATAATTAACATGCTAATTACCTATATTACTCATCATGTAGATGCTAAATTGGTGAATTGTGGGGACATGATAAAATTTCTCTTCATAATTGTATTTTCACGTACAATTATTCAAATACGTATGATATATGATATAAGTGTCACGTAGAAATGTGCAAATAATGAATACTTATTTTCTGTTTCTTTGATGGTTACAAACGATGTTTTTTATTTGTTTTCTTCTTCCAGTATCAAGTTCTTAAATTATCTCATTGATATAATTCCATCATTAATTTGATTTCATTTTGTAGTTCCCTAATGCCCTTATCAATTTTTCTAGTTGTTTTTTGTATTTTCATCTACATTAGGGTTTTTTTTATTGTAAATAAGATGTTTGATAAATTTTCAAAAGAAAAAATTAATAACACGCATGAGAAATAGTTTTTAAGCCAAAACTTCGGGTCTTGTAAAGCAACCAAAAAACATGGAAAAATCAATTGTCAATATGTTTCTTAAATATTTTAGGCAAGAATTGTTTTCTTTTTTTTTAAAATAGCATGTATCGTCATCAAATCGATTACTACCGGGTGAAGAAAATGCTAGTGGCGTCGGTCAGTCCATATTTTTGTACATTTTATCTCACAAACTCGTTATTGTAATCAGGGTTGTTCATTCGGTTGGTTCGATTCAAATCGAATCCAATAAGAACAAATCATTTTAAACTGAATGGAACTAAATAGAAACCGAACCGAACAGTTTTAATTGTTTATCCGATTAAAAACTGACTGAATAAACCGAAACGTTTTTTGATTTATTTGTTTGGACCGAATAAGAAATATTATAATTTTAAAATAAAAAATTAATAAAAAAATATATATTTTATTTATCAAAAGTATAAATACATATTATAAAAGAGTAGTGATGTACACCCATAATGCTCCCTCTTCCCCCACTCTTGATGACGTAGATATGATTTAACACCTTTAAAATTAACACACAAAAACATGATTTAACATCTTAATTTATAGTTTAATTATTTTATTTATGATTGAATATACAATTGATATGTTAAATCATGAATTAGAATGTTAATTTTTAAGATATTAAATCATATCAACGTTATCAAAGATGTGAGGGAAGAAGAGATGGGGAGATATGTCTAACATTTTTCATTATAAAAATATAATGTCATTATTTTTTAAAATTATTATATTAATTTATATTTATATTTTAATATTAACAAATTAAAAAAATATGGACTTTAAAATATCATTTGGTTAGGTTTAATCAATTTTCAAAACTCCAAAAATCAAACCAAACGAACCAAATATTGGAAGTTATATATATCATTCCAAATTGAGCCGACCACCAATGGAAGAGGTTCAAGTCATACTTACTTACACGTGTTGGACTCAAGGTTGCCATGTTACCAGCAAGAGTCCATCACCTCTTCACACGTGGTTTTGCATGTTGCGTGCGTTCCCAGCTGGTCATGCCCAGCTTCTTCCGCGTGTCCTTGGACTCCTTGTTCGTTTGCGCCATAAAGATTATTCCTGAAAAATTAGATTTTTAGGTGAACTAGTGGGGTCCTCGCTTCGATTCGGAAAAAAATCATGTAATTCTTTTTCAAAATTAATTTGGAAAATAATTGACGACTTTGTAAAGAAATCTATGAAATTGTAATTAACATCTCATAAAAATATCTTTGTTTTTTTGAAGTATATTTTCAAATTCCTTTATTTATTTTAGAGAAATTACTTAAATATTTTGTTGTAATAATTTTCAAATTAAATTATGTTAATAAATTGTTTCTGAAAAATTCAGAAATATAATAATTAGGTACAATAATATTAATAATACATGACATGTACCAAATTATCTTCTTTTTATGAAATGGAAATGATTAAAAAATCCATTATTTATTCTAGAAAAATTACTTCAATATTTTGTTATAATAATTTTGAAAATAAATTATGCTAATATTTTCAAAATAAAAATTAATAATTTTAAAAATAAATTGTTTAATATTTAAAACAAATTGCAAATTTTAATTATGTTAATAAATTGTTTCTGAAAAATTCAGAAATATAATAATTAGGTACAATAATATTAATAATACATGACATGTACCAAATTATCTTCTTTTTATCAAATGGAAATGATTAAAAAATCCATTATTTGTTCTAGAAAAATTACTTCAATATTTTATTATAATAATTTTGAAAATAAATTATGTTAATATTTTCAAAATAAAAATTAATAATTAAAAAAGTAAATTGTGTTAATATTTAAAACAAATAGTAAATTATTTTTCTGAAAAAATTATAATAATTATGTACAATAATAACACATGACAAATACGAAATTTTCTTCTTTTTTTCAAAAGGATTTGATAAAAAAATATATATATAATAAATTGTGTTATTATTTTGAAAATAAAAATTAATAATTTTCAAAATAAAAATTAATAATTTTCAAAATAAAAATTAATAATTTTCAAAATAAATTGTGTTAATATTTACAAAAAATTGTAATTTTTTTCTAATAGATTCAGAAATATAATAATTATGTACAATAATAACACATGACAAAAACCAAATTATATATATTTTTTCAAATGAAAATGATAAAAAAAAGTTTGAAAAAATATTGATATAGCCGAGTCTCGAACTCAAGCACACCACCACCAATGGGAACAATCCAAACCAATTGGACTAAGCATTGTAAGTGTTTTATGTTGATTTCAACAATATATATACTCAACATGAGATGATAAACATGATAAATTTTTAAATGAGCTCCAAGCGAGGCTCGAACTCGGGTCATCTAGTTTGCAGTCAATTGTTCATACCACCCGGGCAATGTTGCTCTTGTGCATAATTGCTCAATTGATTCTATATATACTATATTCTCGCCGGTTAAAAATAAAAATTTGTGCTATAAGCGGGGCTCGAACCCAGGTCGGTAGCACCAAGAGCAGATGCTCTTACAATGTGAGTTATAAATTTTTTGTGTTTATTTTTATACTTTTAGAGTTTTGTATATGATGGACACGTGTCAACATTTGGCTGAACTCATTAAACTTTAATATATAGTATTAATATTAATATTAATTACTATTTGTGAAATTATAAAGACTTGTTTTATATCATATAGATATGATAATTCGATATATAATGGTAATGTGCAATTCATAATTCATAAATAATTGTGAAATATTTTTATTTTGTTAATTTATTTATTTCATATCGAAATCACAAATTTATAGATAATTATTGATATTTTATTTCTTAATTTTTTTTCAAAGTTCAGGTTCTTATTATTTATTTTAAAAACATATTATATGACCATATGTTTATTTTCAAAAATATATTATAATTCAATATGTGTATAATACGTGTTTTAATTTTTTTATAAAATAAACAAATTAATGTTAGGTGCGCGAATTTTTTGCACATTTTTTTTTGACGAAAAAGTAAATTCTTTTGAAAAAATTATAAAAGATAACATTTTTTTTGTAAGAGAGAGATTAGGGAGGAACAATAGTCATCTAACTCTTTTATTTTATAAATTGCCCCCAACACCCAAAATTTGCTCCTAAATACTTTATGTTCGTTATAAATATGAAAGTATGTTAATATAATATGTACAAATGTGAAAAACTTATACAGTAAGGAAGATGTATGGATATGGAGAGATGTATATTGGAGATTTCACACTGGAGAGATGCACATTGGAGGTTTTCACACTGGAACGTTCACATTGATGAAAGAGTGTTATATTTCCTATATAAGGATGATTTGTGTGGTTCATTTGTACAGACAATTTGTTTGGTACGTTATCCGCACGAAAAAATTCTCTCTTTCTATTTCTTGTGTTATTTTACCTTCCGTTTATAATACGTTATCTGCACGAAACTCACGATAGTCTCGAAACTCCCAACAAAGGTAAAAACTCAGTCAAATTCGAAGGTACGAAATAATATTTGTTTGGTACGTAATTTTTTTTATTTATTTGAATTATATTGCATGATGTTATAAAGCCAAATGTGTGTTTTATTTTCATGGCACCTGTGACCTGAGTCATGATTAGAGGTTGCACATTTATCTTCGTGGCTCTCGAGGACTGTCAAATGCACTCTCCGTGGACAATTATGATATTTGATTTGTTTTTTTGAGTCATGATTAGTGAACCTGCCAATGAGTTTGGCTTATTATATTAAGAGAATTGACATGATCTATGTGATCGTGATATATACCAGAATAGGATGAGGGCCCACCTTCGATTGGCCTAAATGATATGTGGCTATTCTCCTGAACCATAGTTAGGGGAAACTTGTCAAATGAGTATGAATCATATTATATTAAGAAAACCTGCCAATGATTCCGAAATTTTGAAGAAAAAAGGGGCTTGTGATTTATACAGTATCCATTTGAAATAATCTTTGTGTTTCTTTTATATCGTGGCTGTTGAGTCCTGATCAGATTTTGCAGATGAATATTCTGCCTATCAAATGCCACGATTCTTGTTCTATCTATGAACAATGATAAACTTAAGGCAAGTGAATAACTGTGATTATTGCCATAAATCCTCGAGAGTATGGACAATTAGGCTCCCCTCATGTCTCCGCCCACTCCAATAATTGGATATTATCCAGCCATTGAGAACACCCTATTCGCGGGCGAGGGCCGCATCTTTGCGAGTAAGGTCTGGGAGAGCCGGACAGCCCATCCACTCTATTGCAAGGGTCGCATGTCTGGGATTAAGGGCCGCGTCTCTGCGAGTAAAAAAAAAAAAAAGAAGATTATGTTCTGTAGAAACTTGGTCGAAATGTTCTATTAATACTGAGAATCAATTTATTTTAATTGAAGTATTTGACTGCAAATGCTATAAAAAAAAAAATTCTCCGAATTTATTTCGTATGTGTTATGTAATTTATTTTTGTGGTCGATATTAATTTTGTCGTCCCATATTTTTATATTGTTATTCCTATCAATTGCACCTGAAGTTGCAATATTATGAACTAATAAGATAATATAATTTCAATAATTACCATGAATATATTTGAGAAATAAATAAGTCTCATTGTGATATAATTGATAAAGTGTTCTGTATATATACGTGGACAAAATTGAGTGAATTTTGATTGAGCATCCCTAATATAAATAGCGAAGATATATGCTTGTTTCAAATAATACATATTTTAATATTTCATATATACCCCTCCAAAATCATGATTGCTCTGAGGTATTTATGGTATCTATCTATAATATAATGCAAGGGGATTTGCTGTCTCCTGGTGCAGCCACGTCACCAGGGGCCTATTTGTAAAAAAAAAAAAAAAAATACATTTTGGTCCATTTTTATTTACAAATTGGTCCTTTTTTCGAAAAAAAAAATTACATTTTGGTCCTTTTTTTTTTACATTTTGGTACTTTATATTTGCATTTTAGCCCTTCGAAGTTTTGAAATCTATATTTTAGTCCAGGGGCCTCAAATTAGTCCTATTTTTTAAAAAAAATTATATTTTGGTCCTTTTTTCACATTTTGGTCACCAGGGGCCTATTTGTAAAAACAAAATTTTTTTTTTACATTTTGGTCCTTTTTTATTTACAAATTGGTCCTTTTTTCGGAAAAAAATTACATTTTGTTCTTTTTTTTTACATTTTGGTCCTTTATATTTGCATTTTGGCCCTTCGAAGTTTTGAAATTTACATTTTAGTCCAAGGGCCTCAAATTGGTCCTATTTTTTTAAAAAAATTATATTTTGGTCCTTTTTTCACATTTTGGTCCTTTATATTTGCATTTTGGTCCTTCGAAGTTTTAAAATTTACATTTTGGTCCTTTATTATTTTTCTTGAAAAACTAAAATAAAATTATAATAAGTTGAACAATATTAATAAAAGAACATCTTGCAAATATTTAAAAATAAAATATCACAAAACTATTAAAAAATACATAAAAAGAAAACTAAAATAAAAAATAGATGTTTAAATAGATATTTTCTATGAATATATTTGCAAGATGTTTATTTATTATCATTTAATGTTAGTTTTTTTATGAATAAAGAATGTAATATTAAAATTATATAAACAAAATATGTAATAATTTAAATTTTTTTAAATCACTACGTGTTAAGAAGTGTTTATGAATTTTCTTAAAATTAATAAAAAATAACAAAAATAAGTTTTAATTATTACATATGAGATTTGGAGGGTATTTTGGGAAAAAAAAAATTAATATCATCCATAAGGAGTATTTTAAAATAAAAGTTTGGTAAAGAGTTTTTTTTTTTTGGAGTTTACGAAAAGATAGAGAATTTTTTATAATATCCAAAAAAAATTAGGGGGTTAAAAATATACCAAATCATGGATGTGCGAATAATCATGACATAATTTAAATTAAAGGTTCGAACGAAACGGTTAGCGATGACATCGTCAAACTTTGTTGTTGGCTGACCACACAAAGGACGAAAAATATTTGTGCTAAATATGTAGCGAAATTAAGGATTTGTGAAATTAAAAACACTCTTTTTTTCAGCAATGTTTTCTGAACTATTATGTTCTTAATAAATTTCATGACGACTCATTCGTTCTTTTTCCTTATTTTACTTATGAAGTATAAAATATAGATAATTTTTTTAGCAATAACCGTTTGAATTATTCAAGAAATCCGGCTCTTAAAATATTCAAATGATTTTTGCTACAAAATTTCACTCGCACACAACACACTAAATTACACATATAATAATGATTACAAAAAGAAAGTCACATACACAAAATGAACAACAATTTTTTTCAACTACATTACTTATAAACCCGAACAGCCCCGCGCAATTGTGCGGGGGTAATGCTAGTAATATATAATATTTAGGGTAAATTGTTTTCAATGTCAATACATATTTTAATATTTCATATATTTTCCGGTGCTAGTACTATTTGGTTTTTTGAATATATTATTTCCAACATTAGTATAATCAATACATTATTTCTGATACTAATATACTATTTTTTGGAGTCATTATACCATTTTGAGTGTTAAACATCATTATTAATTTAAAACATTCTGGTGACTAATGTTAACTCAATATATCAACTATATTAACAATACACTATTTGTAATGCTCGTATACATCATTATTAATCATTTTCGACGTGGTTATACTATTTTCGATATTAACATATCATTTCCAACATTACATATATACTCGTTTTACAGTTAACATATCATTGGGTATAGCAATAATTTTTTTTGTGTCATTATACTATTTTTTTAGTGTTATACATCTTTCAATAGTTATAATTTTGAACGGTTCACCTAAATCTGCCACGTGGTCAGCTCTTTTCATGTATACACCTCCAAGTTCTCTCCTCTTATTTCTCTTCATACCGCCCAAAAAAAAAAACCGCTACAGAGAAGAGAGAAGAGAAAGCCATGAAGTGAGACGAATGCGACACCGAGCGAGACCGAGCAGGCCATCGAATTTCTATAGTAATAATTTTGAACGGCTCACCTAAATTTGCCACGTGGCCAGCTCTTTTCATGTATACCACTCCAAGTTCTCTCGTCTTCTTTCTCTTCATACCGCCAAAAAAAAAAAACACCCGCTACAGAGAAAAGAGAAGAGAAAGCCATAAAGTGAGACGGATGACGCGACACCGAGCGAGACCGAATAGGCCATCGAACAAACAATTCGATATATTTCAGAAATGAGTACATGTTTACCATCATCATCATTATCGTCATCATCATCATCATCGTCGTCGTCGTCATCATCATTAGCAAAATGAGGATACAAAATACAAATCATGAACAATTAAAAAAAATACTAATACAAATACAAATAAAAAATAACAAGTACAAGTACGAATACCAAATAAAATTACGTAATACAAATACGAAAATATGAAATACCAATGCGAATATGAAATACAACCATGAAATACGATACAAATACGAACACGAACGTAAACATGAACACGAATACTAATATAATTAGAAATTAAGAATTATACACAGTACATCCAACATTGTTATATATTTATAAATGAAAATATTTTGCATAATACACACGATGCATGTATAATTCATTGATATGCATGCTATAACGATGCAGGAAAATATTTTTCTAATATTAATTTTTAACATTCGTAAGATACGTTGTTTTTTAGCTGTCTGGATTATATCATAAAACATGTTGCGATTCATGGAAGATATACTTGTCCAAAAAAATATGATTTTTTTTACGACCAACCCGCGAAATTGCGCGGGTACCACGCTAGTTATTATTATTTTTAACGTTGACATATAATTAGTGTTAAGTCCATATGTCATTTATATCATACATATTAATATGATCGATGTTATTTATATTGCTTGTATACCATTGTTAGTTTTAATTGGTTGAAAATAGTTCCCTATAGCATAGCGCGATATAGTGTTGTTTGGATACTAAACGTTGCACACTACAATTTTATTTCGTTTTTGAACGCTCGATGAGTTTTTAGAATTGGACACATTAAAAAATAGTAAAGTAATTACAAAAATAACTAAAAGAACGATTCGTCTTTGAATATATATGAACGAAATATTCCATGATACTATTTTATTTTATACATCATGATACATAATGCAAAAAGAAAAATATTAATTTTTTATACTACAGAAATATTGCATCGTCATAGAGAAATACACGCAATTCGCTGCAAAAAGATCATAGACGTTATAGGATGTTAAACATTATCTGTTACTTTGATTTTAATCTATCATTTTTATTGTCAACATACGATATTGGGGGTTAATATAATATTTTTGTGAAAATACTGTTTCCAATATAAATAAATCAGTTTCACGTCAAATGCTATTTTAGTGCTCATATAAATTGTAATATTAGTATATAATTTTCGTTGCTAGTATATTATTTTGGTATTAATTAATATATTAATATATCAGTTTCAATATTACTAGTCTAATTTTAAGGTCAATATATAAATATAAATTTGGTGTTTTGTCAGAAATGTGAAATTTAGCGTGTTGTTTTTAGGTTTAAATTTCGTATTATGAGCATATAGAAGAAAGATTAGTTCGAAGTTTTTATTTAGTTCAACTAATATTTTATTCTTTATATTTTGGAAAGCATAAAAATGGCATTTGAGTGACGAATATGATATTTTTAATGTTATGATTGTACCCGCGGTTACGGTAAAAATTGATTTTCGCAAATCCTTGGACAATACGTCTAGTGGCCATACTTACATATAAAGAAATTATAAGAAGTGTGTTTCGAGTCGCACAATTGATTTCAGAGAAAAGAAGGGAATTTGAAGATAACCAAGGGTTTTCGTGCATTCTTTTCTTCTCCGATTTCTTGTTTCTGCGAGATCGAGGTTTAGGGTTCAGCCTTTGCAAGATGGTTATTCATCCTTATCGTCTCGGGTCATCTCCGTCATGGACTCATGAGAGGCGCCGTCCATCGGATGTCAATGGGATTGGATGGTCATGCTGACACATGTAGGCGCACCTCGTGCATAAATAGAACGGGACTTGATTTTAATGGGATGGCACGTATGTAGGGGTGTCAACGTTCGGATACGACTCAGATAGTATAGTGGTTATACCAGATTGATCTCCATATTTTTTTCATATCTGAATCCGAATACGGTTCGGATATTAAACGGATACGGTTCGAATATTGTCGGATACATATTATATTCAGATATTGTGGTTTAATAATATAGTATTATTTTCAATCTGAAATCGTGATTATTTTGAAATTTTAAAATAAATAATATATATAAATATATATGAAATTATAAATTAATATGAAAATGAGAGGAATAAGGAAATAAATTTAGAGATGGAAAAACTAATAGTATGTCGGGATGCTACTAAAAATGACATAGAATTATTCTATATTAAATATTATTATGATTTGTTAAATGAAATAAATATTACTCATTGAGTGAAATTAAGTTATTGACTATTAAATATTATTATGAATTAAAATAGAATTATTGTTTAATGGGTATTACTACGAATGAGATTACGAATTCAATATACGAACACCCGTTTACAAATTTTATTCGAACCTGGATAGTATCCGGATTCACTGAAAATTTAACTTCTAAATCTGAATTTATATTCGTAAAAATGAATATGATTCTGACCCGTATCCGAATGTATCCATTCGGATCAGACGGCGGGTCGATTCGGACAATATTTGCCTCCGAGAAACCCTACTTGTCCAGTCTTTGTTTTTGGAGAAGACCAATATAATTTCCTTATCTTTTTAAAGTATTGAAAACTGGGATAAAGAAATCCCGAAACAATAAAACTGAAATTCATATTTCGGTTTGAAGGAAGCACATATTTTCTTTTGTTTCTTGTTTTGGGCCGTAAATATAAATAGAAGGGATAAATGGAAAATGAGGAAATCAAGATTTATTGATTATAAAGTGATGTTTTCAATTAAAAATGATTAAATTCTCTCATTTTCTGAAATTAAATTAGACAACTATTTCTTGATCATTAATTGAGTGTAAAATTTTGATCATGATAAATCAGGATTTATCATGAACAAATCAGTTTTATCAGATCATATAATAAAAAATGAATCGAGTATATATATTAACTTGCCAAGTATTAAAAAAGTTCAAAAATATATTTGATAAATATGACTGGAGACGCTCATCCAATTTTGAACAACACTACTTGTAACTTGACGGAATCCTCGAAACTTTATTCTTAAATAACTTATATTTTATTGTCTTGTACTGCACGAGTCCAAAATAATAATTTTGAACTGTGGGCTTTTCTGAAAAATTCGGGCCATAATTTTAACGACCATAACAAAGACTTGAATTTTTCCTAATAATTTAGTTGGAGAACCGCACCAAATACATTATAAGAAATTTGGAAAAGTTGTATATGATACGCGTATAATATGCGAATTGACCAACTTACGATTTGTAATCCATTCAATTTTCTCCAAAATATTGTCAATTTAAATTCTCGAAGACAGAATGAAAGCAAATATATACAATCAGATTATACAGAATTGAACACCACACAACATACGAACAAAAAAATTATAAGCTCACCAAATTTTGCATGATATATATAGGCAAAAAAGTATTTAGAGGTTCATGGAATTTTGCATATCTTGTCATGCTTATAACAATTGTAAGCATAACATTTTGGTGAAGACTACGTACATTTGTAATGAAAATAATTATCCCGTCCAAAATATAAAAATAATAAATTAAGTATTTTTTTATAACTTCAATTAAACCGGGCCCTTTTATTTTTCATTGTGTTTTGGACATTTCCAAAAGACGTCATCAGTATTATTTGAAAGTAGCATATATATTGTGCTTCATATTTTCCCAAGAAACGAATATTATAACTTTCGAATGATTTTAGATTTTGAACTTGTTATTTATCATGATAAATCAGTTACATATCATGTAGAAATTAGTTACATATTAGTTCCATTAGTTTTGATTATTTGTTCTATTTTTGGACGTATACATTATTTTTTATGATTTCAAATGGGGTATATAAAATTGTGCTCCATATTGTTAAGATGTAATATGATTATTTCAAATTATTACTCAAAACGTAACAAATGAAAGCGACATTGCTATTTTTCTGAGTGAAAAATATTTATAGGGTAACATTATTGCAAGAACTGATATGACTGAACAAAAAACAGTTTTAAAAAAAATGACCATTTTATCCTCATTCTTGATAATTGTTATTTATTATTTTGTACGAAAAAATGAATAAATAAATTTACTCTCATTTGCTCTCTTGACAGTGAAAATTATAATACAAAATAAAACAAAATATGCTCTTCAATCTTCAAAATTGAAAATTTTTGTATTCGATCTCGTATTGGAAAACAAAAATTGCTAGCGAAGAATACCCAATTTAAAATCAGAAAAAATATTATTTCAAATATATTGATTCAATAAAAATTGTGCAAGTTATTTTTAAAGATTATGATTGTTTACGAATGAAAGTGATTGTGATTTTATATACATGAAATATTATTTTGCATAATTTATGGAATGTAATAATATTAATAATAAGAGCATTCAATAGAAATCATTATAAATGGGAGTAAAATTGTCATTTCTTAAAAAAAATTTAATTTGCTCTTTATTAAGTCATGTTAGCTCTTGCAATAACGCACCCTATTTATATCTTTTCATATTCACATAAACGTCCATCACTCTCGAAAAAGGTACTTTGATATTTTAATTATAATTATACTAGAAATGTCTTGCTCTGTTTCGACATAATGAATTTTTTTTTTAAAGAAACATAATTTATTATTGTAAATTTAATTTGAATCTAAGTCATTCATATTGAATTAAATAACTATATTATATGATTTTAATATAATTTATATTTTGAAAAAGATATATCAAAATATAGTTTTTAATAAAATCATGTATTTTCTATACATAAATTTGAGTTTGTTAAGAAAGATATATTCCAACTTGTTTATTTAAATAAAAATTTATATTAAAATAAGTGAAATGCATATAAAATAAAGGGAATTTACATATTTATCCTTTCTTAAACTAAAAATTACATATTTATTTTTCTTAAAATTAAAATATCATATTTATTCTTTCATAAATCTAAAATATCATATTTATCCAAAAATTAAAAATCATCCAAGTTTTCCGTATAATTGGACGGGAGAGGGGGAGGGGAGATCCAGGATTAATATATAGGGGGGACCGAAATAAAATAAAATAAAAAAATATGTGGCTTGAGGGCTACACCTCATCATCCTACTGTGAGAGCATGTTGCGATAGCATGTTGTGTAGAATTCCTCCAAAATTTATATATTCAGTCGTGTAAGAAAATATTATTATTCGAATTTTACCACTATCTTATAATTTAAGCAATTGTGCATGTTTATGATTTTTATCATTTTCTAAGAGCATATACAATTACCATATATTCTTGTCATATATATATATTTTTTAAAATTTCATGATATTTTTATTTTAATTTTATAGGATATGAATGATAATTTTGTTAAAAGTACTATTTAAAGTACACGAAATATATGTACATCACGATCATAAAACAAGAAAATATATGTATATCACGCGCATAAAACAAGAAAATATATGTACATCACCTGCATAAAACAAGAAAATATGTGTACATCACGCTCATAGAACAAGAAAATATATGTACATCACGCACATAAAAACAGGAAAATATATGTACATCACGCCCACAAAGCAAAAAAACTATGTGTACATCACGCATAAAACAAGAAAATATATGTAAATCACGGGCATAAAATTACAAGAAGATATCTGTAAATCACACACATAAAAAAAGAAAATATATGTACATCACGCACATAAAACAAGAAAATATATGTACATCACGCACATAAAAACAGGAAAATATATGTACATCACGCCCACAAAAACAAAAAAAATATGTGTACATCACGCATAAAACAAGAAAATATCTGTAAATCACGCGTATAAAACAAGAAAATATATGTAAATCACGCACATAAAACAAGAAAATATATGTACGTCACGCGTATAAAACAAGAAAATATTTGTACATCAAAATAATTTATCGCAACAAGATAGCCCGCGGCAAAAAACAACTAAAGATTCACTCTTATTCAACAAGGTATATCCACGCATCCTTTTTTTTTAACTCTCTTCCACCTCCCACTCTTCTTTCTATGCTTCTAGTTAGTTATTCCATATACTGCTTCACACACATCAAACAACATACTAATCGACTTGCCATCATGACTCCTTGAATTGTCGTGTCCTTGCTCAGCGCAAGCATAGAAACCAAGTTTGCAAAAGCCATTACAACTTCGAAAACGGTAACTTTCCAGTCGGTTATGAAAATCATCGCACATACATTAATCAATTCACTCAGAGCATTCGGCATGTTTCCCGCCATTTCTAGCGTATCATCGCCGGTGGTTCGTATGGTCGAATCGAATATGAAGAATAACCATCAACCCGTTCATAACGGAGAACATAAACGATCTGTGTCTGAATCTACAGATTAATATCGTGAATCGACAGCGTGCCAATGCAATACAACTCGTGAAGAAATTCATGGCTTTTTGGGAAGTCGAATGGCGCTTGAAATTGCAAAACAGAGACAAACTGCATTGCTAGCAATATTTCAATTCTCGAGAAATTAGAAAAAAAAAATGAGATTTTAGTTTTTGTACTCACATTATTCCGACGAACTTCACGGTTGAACATGCCGAATCTGGAAAAAAGTATAAAAAATATTATTTCTAGTTTTGAAATATCTAAATATGAAATATGAAATATTTACATAATGAAAAGGCCATTGTTCTTGGACGGAGAAATGCAGCTATGGCGAGTGATAATCTCGTTCCCTACATTTTTTTTTTGCAAATTAGCCCAATAATTTATGACAATTAAGATCTTCGAGAAAATAGGGAAAAGAACAAACTTTCCAAAAAACTGCAAAATATTTTCGATAGCACCATTTTGAAAATCAGAAATTTGAATAAAACATGCATTGAATAAAAAGTATCAATGTTCCATTTCTTTCAAACCACCCCTTTCCAAAAAAATCACTTGCAAATTGAACTCTAACCTGAGAAGGAGGTGGTGGGAAACAATGATGGTGGCCAAATCTGAGGGTTGGGGATGGCTGATGGTGCGAAGTCAAATCGCCGGAGATCCGTCAAGTTGAGTTAAATCGCTGAAATTTGAATAAGAAAACGTATTGAGAGAGAAATTAGCATCATCTGATAGCAATAAATAACAAAATTGATTGGATGAAATCATACTATCACACAGAAATTAACTGAGAAACGGGACAAAATCGTTAAATTGCATTGGTAATCAAAATTAGTATCTCGAATACCTTGAAAGAGAGAGAAAGAGCCGAAACCAGAACTTGTTCAGGTTTGATCCGGCCAAGTAGAGTCGGATTCGTGCAGGTTTAGAGAATTTCACGGCCCGAACCGTAATTCGTATGAGAAATGTGGAAGCTTGAGACTCGCGATCTGAATATCCCCAAATCCAAGCTAAATTTATCATTGGAAAAAAAGTTTCCTTTTTTGAGAAAGCAGAGGAAGTTCATGCCCAGTAAGTTCATGTCATATCAATTATCATCACATGATTTTATTAAAAATAAAAATAACATCCTTCTTATCTGGGAATCAATTTCCGGTATTTTACATATGGGGTAGAAAACCAAGAAAATTAATTCCAATTCCAAAATCAGATTTTTCTTACTTGAATACAAAATCCAACCCTTTGAATCCTGTATTATCCTCTCCCTACTCTTTCTTCTTCTTCTTCAAAATGTTTTCTTCTTTTCGAGATCTTTAATGACGGGTTTTTCTTCTTTTCGAGATCTCTAATGTCAAGCTCCTCTCTTTAAAGTGGGTGTCATTTGTCAAACACCTCTCTTTAGAATAATAGAATAGAGTGTAATAATTTATAATGTATAATAAAAGAAAACAATATAATATAACATGACATAATATAAACTAAAACAAAAAGTAAGTTTTTTGTTTTTACTCTTTTATATGTAAAATATGGTTTGAGTATGATCCAACAGTCGTTGGAGGATGATTCGATCAATACATTAATGATCATTGGATGATGTTTTTTATAATAATTCTGATTTTTTTTTTAAATTATTGTTGATCGTGTGTATATCATGTTAAGAAATCATCATCAAAATCAGAATCCAGTGGTCAGTTAAAATATCTTATAAGTTAATAACTTTAAATTCTCTAATCAATTCCTAACTAGCATCCAAACATGCATTGATATAAATTAGGGAAGTTTTGTCATATGTCTCTTTTTTATTTTATCATATACCATTTTTTGTTGGATGGACAAGATTGAATTTTTTTTTTTAATCCAATGGTCTCAATTAAACATGTCATCATACCATAGACCCCAATTTAGAGGGTAAAATGCAATTTCTTGATTTCTCTCTCTTATTGAAATAGTTTTAATTAGGCAAATATTAAATAATTAATATAGAAAATAAATGAATGGAGATTCTTTCTTTCATTGTCGTTTTCCTCTTGCATTCGTAAACTTAAATATTATAAAAAATAAAAAAAATAGTGAGGCTTTTGGATCCAATTTTTGTTAACACGAAAGTTAAATTTAATACCTATAAGACGATATTTGAACAGAAGATATATTTTAATAATTTTTTTGAGAATTTAAAATATGAGGGATATCAAGAAAATGTGTTTTTTCAAAGAACTCCAACATCTACAATCTACTTGAGGCATATTTTGTCCAGAAATAATACAGACCATACTTTATTCCCACGAATTGACCACGAATTGCCACGTGGCAACCAGCTATTGGCTGCAGCTAAAGTGGTGAAAAGCTGCAGCCAATAGCTGGCTGCCACGTGGCAATTCGTGATCAATTCATGGGAATAAGATGTGGTCTCTATCATTACTCTATTTTGTCCAATATGCTCTCGACTACATCAAAAGAGATATACTGTTTAGTAATTTGCCTATAACATTATTGGTACACTGGATTGGGTGCCACTAACTTCTCCATCGTTGGATTTACGTTCTGACTTCTGAGGCATACTCTACTCGGAACTGAGACTACAAAAATTAACTTCGTGAGATTCTCTCTCTCTCTCTCCTTTATTTCTGTCTCCTCCATTCTCGTACCGTTTCTCCAATTTCGAGCTAGTACCTCCCCCTCTTCATAGTCGAGGATTTTCTCGCCTGGCCATCTCCTTCTCGACCTCGTCTCATCTCAAGACGCGATATGCCTCCCCTGTCTGATTTTGTTGTTACTGTTTATCTCGTCTCCTCTTAACTGGTCCGGATTTGTTTGCTTTTGTACCGAAGTTAATAGATTGATGTAAGTATCTTTTCTTGATACCTCTTCCAATCAATGAATGTCGGATTTGGTTGTGGAACAGTGGAAGTAGACAATCTCCAATGAAGGTTGTGTTTTCTCAAAAATGCTTGAATTTCTCGAACAAAACTCACCCATGCGTTCCATTTCTGATCAGATTTATAATTTCTGAACTATGGGTTTGTTATCATTGATTAAATCTGGAAGTAGAATTTTTTTAGTTCATCGACGTCAAGTACTGAATTAGGGTTTTTCCGTGATTTTTGGTTAATTGGGGCTGACTTTTGGTGAATTAGGTTGCTCTAGCCTCATTTGAGGGAAATTATGCTTTAGTTTTGGTTAATTATCGGTAATTTATACTGGATTTTGTGAATTAGGGATAATTAGTGCAGAATTTTAGGCTTGTTTCCACATATGATATTGTATAACATAGTTTTTTTTTTTTTTTTTGAATTAATAGTATAACATAGTTGAATACAACAATTTTCATTTGTTATTTCTTCTGATATTGATTATATTTTTAATTGTGCAGATTAGAGGCTTAGAGATGAGATTATAATTTGTGTATTGAAATGAAACCTAAGTTGAATGATTTCAAAATGTGGTGCCATCTTAGGTGTGGAAATCTGGAAATTAAATCCTCCAAGGGTATTTCAGTCTTTTTCCCTATAAGTAAACCTTCTCGAAATAGAATAAATAATTTATTTTATTATTATTATTTTGCAGAAAGAAAAGGATCCCCAATCGTTCTCTACATTTAAAGAACGACTTCTTTATTTACAATTGACAGAACATAGTAGAGTTTGTTTTGGACGGTCTGGAATTCATGGTTGGGGTTTATTTGCGCGATGAAATATACAAGGAGGAGAAATGGTATTTTTTTGCATTTTAGTCCTTCAAAAATTATTTATTTAATATTTTTGTAAAAATTTAGGTGTTGGAGTATAGAGGAGAGCAGGTGAGGGGGAGCGTGGCTGATTTGCGAGAGGCGCAGTATCAGAGAGAGAAGAAAGATTGTTATGTGAGTATTTATTTATATTGCATTAAAATATAATATTGATCAATTTTATAATTTAATAATATTTTGTTTTTTTTACTTTTTCGAATCGTAGTTGTTGATGCTACGGACAAAGGAAATATCGCGCGTTTGATTAACCATTCGGTAAAATTAGTTTCTTTTTTATTTAATTAATTATATAGTTTAATAATTTATTATTTTTGTTTTGCAGTGCAATCCAAATTGTTATGCGAGGATAATGAGTCTGGGTCATGATGAGAGTCGAATTGTGTTGATTGCGAAGACAAATGTTCAAGCTGCAGAAGAATTGATGTGAGATTAAGTGCTTAATTTCTTTTTTATTTAATCTTGTAATTTCATTTTATTTTGAACTAAATTAGATTAAATTGTTTATTTGTTTTGAAATTGTAGATACGATTATCTATTCGATCCTGATGAAGGGGAAGAGTTGAGAGTGCCTTGTCTATGTGGAGCTCCTCATTGCCGTAAATTAGATTAAATTATTTTTTCCCGTATTATAGTTTTCGTTTCATCTTAAAAATTTATATTGTATTCTTTTTTTTTTCAAAAAATAGAGAGTGTAATTTCGCTACAGGCTTCCGTTCTTGTAAATTCAAAGGTTTTAATGTACTTAATTTCCATATTTCATTAATGAAAAATAATAATCTTGTTAATAGTAGAGATTTTTTTGTATTATTATTTTTTCTTTGTTTATCTTGTGTTGTTTTGACAAACATGTTAGTACAAAATGTATTGTCGACTAGAAATTTATAATATATCCATATTTTTTTGAAACTTGTTGTAAATTCCATGGAATTGAGTTGTCAGAATTACTCAAAAATTACCAATTATATTTTGTATACTTGCTAATGCATTAATGGTGCCATTTTACACTAATAACCCCTGATTTTTCAAAATCCGGAAGTTCTCTTATCTAACTTAAATAAATCTTGTACATTTTTTGAAACTTCTTATCTAGGCGTTTATAACACTACAATTCAAATTAACAACACAGATAATCCCAACGGTCAAATTAAATCCGAACGTTGGGATTCTACCCCCTTGTCCTTATATTCTTGTCCTATTACCTCCTCTCTCATTCTCTTTCTCTCTCAGAATGAAATTACCTCCTCTCTCATTCTCGCTCTCTCTCTCTCTCTCTCTCTCTCTCTCTCTCAGAATGAAATTCCTTTCAATGCTACTTCATGAAGAAGTACCTCCGAGATCAGAAGAATGGTACTTGTGAACAAGGAAACGAAACAGATCTGCTCTTTCTCCTTCTATTCAAAGAAGAAAACACCTTTGCTTACGACGTGGTGGCTTGCTGCCTTACCGTTCAAACCCCGTTCTTGGAGAGGTTTTCTCGTTTTCGTTCAATTTTACATTTAATGAAGGATTTGTTTGCTATTTCTCCTTCTATTCAATTACTTTCTGACTTTTATGAATGGATCGTCTTTTTTATAAGGTGAATAGAAGAAAGAAGAACTAAGAAGAGTTGATTTCAAGAGCTGCAATTTCTCCCTGAATTCAGAAGCTCGAAAATTCCTAAACTGATTCGATCTTTGCTTTGTATATGGAGAAATTACAAAAGAAAAACACTAGTGTTTCAAAAGCATAATCTCCAAACCTTGTAAGTTATTTTAATTACATTCTAATCCTCTAATATTCATTCATGATACTGATTCGATATTTGGTCTTGAATTCCTTTTTATTTATGTTGTTCTATGATCTTTTTAAAAAAGTCCCTTTCAATTTGGTGGAATTGCAATAAAAACCCCTGCAAAAGAACCCATACTGGTTTTCTAAATTTTAATTTTACGTGGGCTTTTTTTCTCAAATCTCAATATTTTTTTTGTGTTTAATTTTAGAAATTGTGCCAGCTGGATTTTAGAAGAGGGACTCGCAAAATCGATTCAGATTCAGAAAGTTAATTTGATAGAACATGATCTTGCCGAGCAACCCGTGAGATATTGTCCTTGACTGTAGCAGCTATGCGGTATGAAGATGTATATTTTTGTGATGTTATTCGAAGAGGGACTCGGCAAAATCGATTCAATTTCAGAGTTAATTCACATCGATATGAAGATGTATAGGAAGCCAGCCCTTGATTGCATGAAGTTTTCGACTATCAAAACGCTTCTTCATCGATACAGAGTCACCAATCATTTTACTAAAAGGTAGGCATTTTTACTAAAAGGTACCTGTTTTATTAAAAAAGCTATTTAAATTTAATTTGTTTAATTTTTTTTTATATAGGAAGCCGGCCCTTGATCGCCTGAAGTTTTCAACTATCAAAGCGCCATTTTGAGATCACACCAATCAGTTTAATTTGAATTTTTTGTCTCTCTGTGAGTGCTTGTGTGAATTGTGCTTGTTATATGTGTGTCAGTGAATATGTAATGTGTGTGTGTGTGTGTAAACTGGTGTGTGTGTGTGTGTGTGTGTGAACTGGTATGTATGTATATGTTATGTGTGTGTTTGTTTTGCAGGTGTGCGCGACAGAGAAGGGGGGTGCCGGGGCGAGGACCCGGACCCGCCCCGGGGGGAGAGGGGGGGTGCCGGGGCGAGGACCCGGACCCGCCCCGGGGGGAGAGGGGGGGGGTGCCGGGTCGAGGACCCGGACCCGCCCCGGGGGGAGGGGGGGTGCCGGGTCGAGGACCCGGACCCGCCCCGGGGGGAGGGGGGTGCCGGGTCGAGGACCCGGACCCGCCCGGGGGGAGGGGGGGTGCCGGGTCGAGGACCCGGACCCGCCCCGGGGGGAGGGGGGGTGCCGGGTCGAGGACCCGGACCCGCCCCGGGGGGGGGACCCGGACCCGCCCCGGGGGGGGACCCGGACCCGCCCCGGGGGGGGGTGCCGGGTCGAGGACCCGGACCCACCCCGGGGGGAGGGGGGGGTGCCGGGTCGAGGACCCGGACCCGCCCCGGGGGGGGGGGGGTTGCCGGGTCGAGGACCCGGTCCCGCCCCGGGGGGGGGGGTTGCCGGGTCGAGGACCCGGACCCGCCCCGGGGGGGGGGGTTGCCGGGTCGAGGACCCGGACCCGCCCGGGGGGGGGGGTTGCCGGGTCGAGGATCCGGACCCGCCCCGGGGGGAGGGGGGGTGCCGGGTCGAGGACCCGGACCCGCCCCGGGGGGAGGGGGGGTGCCGGGTCGAGGACCCGGACCCGCCCCGGGGGGAGGGGGGGTGCCGGGTCGAGGACCCGGACCCGCCCCGGGGGGGGGGGGGGGTGCCGGGTCGAGGACCCGGACCCGCCCCGGGGGGGGGGTGCCGGGTCGAGGACCCGGACCCGCCCCGGGGGGGTGCCGGGTCGAGGACCCGGACCCGCCCCGGGGGGGGGGGGGGACCCGGACCCGCCCCGGGGGGGAGGGGGTTGCCGGGTCGAGGACCCGGACCCGCCCCGGGGGGGGGGTTGCAGGGTCGAGGACCCGGACCCGCCCCGGGGGGGGGGGGTTGCCGGGTCGAGGACCCGGACCCGCCCCGGGGGGGGGGGGGTTGCCGGGTCGAGGACCCGGACCCGCCCCGGGGGGGGGGGGTTGCCGGGTCGAGGACCCGGACCCGCCCCGGGGGGGGGGGGGTTGCCGGGTCGAGGACCCGGACCCGCCCCGGGGGGGGGGTTGCCGGGTCGAGGACCCGGACCCGCCCCGGGGGGGGGGGGGGGTTGCCGGGTCGAGGACCCGGACCCGCCCCGGGGGGGGGGGGTTGCCGGGTCGAGGACCCGGACCCGCCCCGGGGGGGGGGGGGTTTTGCCGGGTCGAGGACCCGGACCCGCCCCGGGGGGGGGGGGTTGCCGGGTCGAGGACCCGGACCCGCCCCGGGGGGGGGGGGGTTGCCGGGTCGAGGACCCGGACCCGCCCCGGGGGGGGTGCCGGGTCGAGGACCCGGACCCGCCCCGGGGGGAGGGGGGAGCCGGGTCGAGGACCCGGACCCGCCCCGGGGGGGGTGCCGGGTCGAGGACCCGGACCCGCCCCGGGGGGAGGGGGGAGCCGGGTCGAGGACCCGGACCCGGGGGGGTCGAGGACCCGGACCCGCCCCGGAGGGAGGGGAGGGGGGCGCCGGGTCGAGGAAAGATCGAGCAAATTTGGCGCATAACCGCGGGTACAATGTGTACTCCTAAAATAAAAACTTCGAACTAATCTGTCTTCTATATGGTCATAAAACGAAATTTAAACCTAAAAACAACACGTCAAATAGAAAAACTCCAACTTTATATATTCAACTAAAAACGAAAATAAAAATTCATCACTATGCATATTTTATTTCAGCCATCATTATTCCTTAGATATAAATAGAAAAACTCTGTTTAAAACTAAAATTATTTTGAAATCTCAGAATAAAAAATTTCTTCATGTATGACCCTTAAAATATAATTAAAAATATGATATCTGTACAGTTTAAATTTTCTACTAACAATGCCATAAAATATGAGAATTGTAATTTTTGAAGCCAAGCAAGGATAGGTCCTAGTAACTAATAATAGACAAAACTATCTCAGAAATGGAGCATTGTAACCGAACAATTGAACATGTTTTCATTCATTGCAAGTTCATATTCAAGAATATATTCCGCTACAAATTACAAGAAACATGTTGAAATGTATTTTCTTCATTTGTGTATGATGTTTGAGTCATAAGTCATATTTTGCTACAAATTACAAGAAACATATTGAAATGCCAAGAAATATAAACGGGGTTTTGTAGACGCGTGAAAACGGTATAGTGGAAGCATGTATGTATAACAAAAAAAGTTTCTATCAAAAGATCATAATAAATACTCTAAAAGACATGTTCATATTCAAGAATATATTTTGTTACATAAAAATATATTGGACAATATATAAAAATATTGAAACTAAAAATATATATTGGACATGTATAAATGTAGGTTAGGTAAATATAAAAAAAAAATGTTAATATTCAACTATAATCTCAACAACAAAAATGTTTAGGGGTTGTTTGGAGGGTATTTTGTTGAGATTATATTTGAATATTAACATGTTTTTTTTTTATTTAAGTAACATATATTTATACATGTCCAATGTATATTTTTTATTTTCAATATTTTTTTTATATATGTCCAATATATTTAAGTAACATGTATATTCTTGAATATCAACATGTTTTTTAGGGTTTTCATTATGATTTTTTTTATCAATAACAACTTTTTTTTGTTATACATGTTTCCACTATACTGTTCTAATTAGCGTCGACATTAATAACCCAGTTTTTTTAACTGGTTTCTATTTTGTGCGTCGGTGTCTCCAATTCGATCGAAGCATTGTTATTTTATTTGTTCTATAAAATTCCTTTTAAATTTCTTGATGAAATAGATTATGATTATGAGGTATTTTATTTCTATCACTGCATATGCTCCAATGAGCGGGAATGTGCGGGAAGGGATGGGAATGGAGGGGGAGGTTAATTTTTACCTTGCTCCAAAAAAAATTTATGATGAGGAGGAAATGAAATGAAGGGTAAATTATTTCTTCCATATATACAAGAAAGATCAATTATTGTTCTCTCCAAATTTGAGGGGTAATGGAGAGTAAAAAATATTGTAACACTATAATACCCAAAATATTCATAATTTCATTTTATAGTTAAAAATGATACAAATGGTAAAATTGTCATTTTTTCATGATCTGATTTCTTCTCATCCTTTCCCCTTCATTAAACATTTTAAAACTCGAGAGCAAAAGAAAACATATTTCTTCCCTTCCCCTTCATTCTCTTTTCCTCCATTTCCTTCTCCTTCATAAAAAACTCTGGAGCAAATTGTAACTCTACATCCTAAATTAAAGAAGGATCATCAAACCGTCCTCATTAATTAATCCTTTATAAAGAAAACAACACAGTTTTCCAAATTATTTACAGAGAAGTTACATATTGATCCTTCTACAAAACCATATTACCATATTAATCCTTCATAAAAAAAAGAATGATGAATAAATCCGATATTTTAGCTTTTTGAGAGGGAAGTATGATATTTTAGATTTTTAGAGGGGAGATATGATATTTCAGTTTTTTCAAAGGGTTAGTATGCAAAAATGAAATAGTCTATGGGCCATGAGAATCGGACTCGTTGTTCCCCGCCCTTTTTATTCCCCATTCTCCCACCAGTCTCTCTCTCGTAAATCCAACGCCTTCTTCGTTCAAACTTTCTCTTCTTCTAAAGGTACTTCTCCCTCTCTCTCTCTCTCTGGATCTAGATCTGAGCTCATTCGTTTAGTAGATCCGAGCTTTTTTGGTGAGTGCTTTGTTGAGATCTTTTTGTTTCGATTGATCTTGTTGATTCTGCCGATCAGGAGGTTTCCATGCTTTTTCGTTGATTTGAATGCTCAATCACTGAATTATGTTTGAATTGCGAAGATCACATTTGATAGATTGAATCGTGATTATATATTTATGTCTTGCAGTTACATTTGAATCTGTGATTTAACTGTAGATACTTCTAGTTGTTTAGATCTGGTAAAGATTCTACTATTTATATTTAGATCTGATAAGACAGGTTGTACAGTTGACTTTATAGATCTTTCGTAGATCTGATTTGATGTTTGAATGCATGGATTTTCATTACACTTAACATTTTTATTTTGATTACCGTGTTTCTATTAGAACTTAATATTTTCCCAATTACAGAATATTACTGGTATTACTGTATTGCTGTTACCTATTTGTATTGGATCTAACTGTTTTGACCTTTGTTTGCTAGATTTGTGATTTTACTTACTTACATTTTTGTCTATTTATGGTAGAAAAAAAATAATTAGATATGGGTTCGACTACAGAAGCTGCTACCATTGCTGATACCACCAAGGTAATTTTTTACAGCGAAGGGAAATTAAATGAATAATATAATTAATGTATATTTTTTTTCCTTATTTGCTTATGTATTTTTGCATAATGTAATACTAAAGATACATTAATTTTTATTGCAGGATGTTACTGAGAATCTCTTGGGCGAAAAGAAAGTTGTTGTGGTGTTCGTTTTGGGTACCTTTTTTTTTTCTTATTTCTTTAATTTTCAATTTGGTCTCTCAATTAACTGTATACTTCTTCACATCTTGATTGTATATTATAAATCGATCATTCTTTTATAGGTGGCCCTGGAAGTGGAAAAGGCACGCAGTGTGCAAATATTGTAGAACACTATGGATTCACTCATCTCAGCGCTGGTGATCTTCTCCGTGCTGAAATCAAATCCGGCTCTGAAAATGGGTACCCTCTCTCTCTCTCTAGTATATTTTTTGCACAATAAAAACTTTGTATTATTAATTAATTAATTAGTTAATTATTAATTATTGCAGAACGATGATTCAAAACATGATAAAAGAAGGAAAGATTGTTCCCTCAGAGGTGACAATAAAGCTATTGCAAACTGCCATTACCGAAAGTGGCCATCAGAAGTTCCTCATCGATGGGTTCCCAAGAAACGAAGAAAATCGCGCCGCATTTGAAAGAGTGGTAATTTCAATTTATTTTTATAAAGTTTCGTACCTACAATTAAAATGAAATAAAATATATTGTGGTAACACTTGCATCTTTCTGGTACAGACTGGTATTGCTCCTGAATTCGTCCTATTCTTCGATTGCTCTGAGGAGGAAATGGAGAGGCGTCTCTTGGGCCGCAATCAGGTTATTTACTATTTGGCCCCTCAATATTTAATTTTAATATGCATAAAGGTCCTTGCAAAGTTTTTTATATTTTACTGCGACATTGCAATGTTTCTGATTTTAAAAGGGGCGTGTTGATGATAATATTGAGACAATAAAGAAGCGTTTCAATGTTTTCGTGGAGTCCAGCTTGCCTGTTATCCAATACTACGAATCCTTGGGCAAGGTCAAGAAGGTAATTAATCAGTGTTTTTTTTTTCTATTTTCATGGAAAATTACTAATATACCCTTTTGGAATGAACGTATAATTCTCTTTTTATTTCCTTAGATTGACGCTGCAAAGCCAGTTGCGGAAGTTTTCGAGGACGTAAGGGTCATTTTCACGCCTTTTGCTCCCAAGGTATTACGACTTCATATTAATTTCATTTAAGTACATTTTAATTTGAGAAAATTTTTATGTACACCTACAAAATATCAAAATATTCGATATACCCCTAAAAAATAAGAAATATCATTTATTTCACTACAAAACATTAAATATCTAATATACCTTTACAAAAGAAATGTTGTATAGTTGTAAAAAAGTATATATGGGAAAGAAGGTAGTTCGGACATTTTGTTGAAATATTAAGGGAAGGAAGGGGTATGATAATTTTTTTATGATGTATAGGACTGTTCATGATATTCACATTTTTTAAGGGGTATGTGTGATATTTTAAAGATTTTGTTGGTGTACATGTGAAATTCTGTCAATTCTTTTATTCTTCCCTGTAAATTATCTGATTTTTTTGCCTCTTTTTTTTATAGGAGGAAACTGCATAATCGGTGATCTCCAAATGCGTCCTTAGCCCATTGAGCTCCCATTGCATTATGAGAAATTATTTTTTTATTCACTAATAAGAATAATATTATTATTGATGCGCCCATAGTCATTTTTTTACTTTATATAATTGAGGTCGTTTTTAATTTTTATTTAATCAATGGGATATTTACATGTGATAATATTTCCTTCTCAGTTATTTTGCCCATAATTTTTTTTTTTTAACTTTATAAGAACAAAATTCAAAGTATAATATTATATTAATAATAAATCCATGTTTCCTTTTTCTTGTTTCATAAAAATATTCCATGATAATATTGTATTGGTTGGGGTATATACAAAATGGCCCCTATATTTGGTATATGTACTAATACTATCACTCTTTCTCACATAATACACAAAAGATAATAAATCTGTGATAATTTCGGAATATTTTAAAGTAAATAAGGGAAGGAATGATATAGATGATATTTTTTGTATTTTGCAAAGCTATGCATGAATAATAGTTGTTTAGTTCGTGAATAATACACGTATAATTTTCGAACTATATGTATTACGAATAATATACATGTTGACGTTTCCGTACTTAACCTAATCAATAATTTACATATTTTATAATAAAAAAACACGTATTATACACGTATTGTCATATAATACGTTCTTTGCAATATATATTTTCTAAATAAATAATAGGAACTTAAATTTCGAACAAATGTTAAGACGATGATATCTAATAATTTATAGATTTATGATTTTGAACTAAATGAACCATTATTTAATAAAATAATTATATTCTTCAATTAATTATGGATAAAAATATTTATATTCATATGTTTGTACATACCGAATTACGTATTTGTATTATATAAAATAAATATAACTAGCCGAAATTGACGAATTAATTGCGTATTTCGTTTTATTTGATTGACTTGAAAAATATTTAATTTGAATGACATGCAGACGTTTTACATATCATATTATCGGCGCATTTACAAATGACTAACTATGCATGATTTCATAGGGATATCCATGATATTTTGAAATTCTTTATAAGAGTATACGTGATATTTTGAGGATTGTTATGGTTGTGCGTGGAATTGCTGTGTATTTATATGTTTCAATAATCAGTAAATGGGGGTTGGTAAAAAACAGGAAAACAGTCCCTTTTCTATCAAGTATCGGCGCATTATCGGCGCATTACGAATGACCAAGTATCCTCTACCTTTATGTAGACCAAGTCCATATCACGACCGTTCTAACATACCAAACTCACAGTTCAATGATCGATCGGTTTCTCCTTCATCGCAAATCTAACTAAAACCGTATTCTGATAATGACAGTGAATCTCTTACCCTTCATCGTGATCCCCTTCTTCGTCATCGCGATCTTCATACTATTTGTACAAAATAAATTGCACAAAATTCGTAATTCATCCCCGTATAGTTTCTCCAGTGCTTGTGTATAGCATGTTGACAATACCTGCTGGAGTAGCGACTCCTAGAGATAGTCCCCAGTATAGTCGAGAACCGATCTCAGCCCCAATTTGATGGTGGTGAATCTGAAGGGAAAGGAGAATCTATGGCCCGTATAGTTTCTCCGGTGCTTGTGTAGTTGTGCTTGAAAAGGTGTGTAGTTTATAATGAAAAGGTGTCTCTAGTTTAGAATGAAAAAGTGTGTCCCAGTATACATGTGATTAGTCTAATGCTTGTGTAGTGCTTGTGTACACACACCTTTTCATTCTAAGCCAATTCCTAAACTAATTCTTCACAAAACCAATTCTTTCCCCTTCCCTCTTCCCCAATACAGCTCCAACTTCTCCTATAATAATGAAGATTCTTTCATGGAATTGTTGCGGGAGTGGAGGTCATGCAACAATCTCCATGCTTCACCGTTACCTCCATAGTACTAATTCACTACTTGCGTTTATTTCCGAAACGCATTGTAATTTAGCTTAATACTCATAGTCGCGTAAAAAAATTTCACTTACGAATGTCGAAGTAGTTCCGTCTATAGGTTCCGCGGGAGGGTTTATGGTTTTTATGGAAACCCAATGTACAAATTCAAATCATTGCTAAGTGTTTCTACTATATTTTTGCTTATATCACGGATCCTAATACTAGTAAGAAATGGAAGCTACTTTGTGTGTATGGAGACCCACACAATAGCAACAATCCAGCCATATGGGTCGATATTGAACAAGAGCTTTCGGACCCGATGGTACCTGCTTGCATCATCGGGGATTTAAACGCAATCTCGTCTATCCACGAAAACGAAGGTGGCTCATCATCTTTCAATGCAAATAATCAGAGATTTGTAAATTTCATTCATCGCAATGGACTTATCGACTTAGGATGTAACGGTTCGGCTTCTACTTGGGCTAATATAAGGTGTAAGGGCCAATACATTAGACAACGGCCTGATTGATGCCTTGTCAATGTCGCAATGCATGAATTATACTCCGACGCGAGTGTTTTTCATCTTCCGAGATTTTATAGTGACCGTCACCCCATTCTTTTGCGCACTAATCCACCTACAATCAAAATCAAGAAACCCTTTCGTGTGGAACATTGGTGGTTATACGAACCGGATTTTAAAGAGGAATGTACAAATTTTACTACTCAAGGTGGGTCTAATTGGAGTAAAACCCACAAGGCGATCAAAGATGGGTAACCGAATGGCGCCTCGCTAAATCATCACCGACCGAGAAACTTAAATCTCTAGAAGTGCAAATGTTGCAAGTCCAAAGTCTCCCCCCTCAAACGAAAATCTGACACGTCAAAAATAACTTCATGAAGAACATGGAATTTCCCTCACCCAACTTGATATCTTTTGGCACCAACGATCGCGCGCTAATTGGGTATTAGGTGGACATCGGAATACCCGGTATTTCCACCAAGTCACATCAATTCGAAGACGACAAAATGCGATTCAATCTATAAAAAGGGACGATGGAGTTTGGATTGGACATGAGCGTGAAATTCGTCACGGGCACCGAAGGCAAATGAGGAGTTCCGTTGTTATGTTGATGGTTCTTGGATGAAAGACAAGGCGGGTTTCGATTTTATAATTAAGCGACTAGATATCACGCTTTTCGCCGAGGGTTCGCCAACTATTTCGAGTTCGCCATTACGTACCGAAACAATAGTTTGCCTTAATGCTTTAAAGAAGTTAAATCTCATGAGTATTTTAAATTGCGTTATTTTTTCGGATAATTCGTTTCTCATCTAAGCAATAAATAATCATCATCTTGAAGTAGATTGTCGTGCTTATGTCCACATTCGAGAATGTCGACAATTAACCACGAAGAACAATGATTGGCGATTCCACTTTATACCTCGGAAAAAGAATGTGGAGACAGACATGCTAGTCAAACGGGTACGCGTGGAGCAAAGAAGACTCATCGAACCCGAAGATTCAGATTAATTAGACTTTATAATATTTTGGATAAAAATCATTATTTTATGACATGTTCTATTAGTGGTCTTGTAATCACATTATGTTATGTGTCAATTTATAGAGTCAAAGGGTTTTTTTTGCAAAAAAAAAATAAAAATAAAAATCAGTAAATAATTTGTAAATTGGTTAATAAGTCCTTATTTTTTTTTATAAATATACATATCCAACCATCTGCTGCCACGTCATCATTTAGGTTAATTCAACGGTCTTAATAAAACATATACACTCAATAGTCAATGCTCAATGGTCTTAGACTCTTGTCTTAATACATTTTGTTTTAATCATAAATTATTTAATTACTAGCATGACCCCCGCTGAAAGAAATACAGTTTCGGATCAACCGTAAAAGTGTACACAAGGATAAACGAATGTAGTCGTACATTCGTGGCCATAACTTTCAGTGGGAAAATCCAATTAGAATGGTTCAAATTGGGTTAGATAGATAATGAGATTATCTACAACCTTCATATAGAAATATATTTCATATGAACGAAGTATAAGTGTCGTTTCTGTGAAATACCGAAAGGGTGCAACAGTATGACATACAGTTAGTAAAACAGTCATAACTTTTGCATACGAACTCCAATTGGGCTGGGCCAAATTGGGTTGAGTAGATAATAAGATTATCTACAACTTTCGTGTTGGTTGATTTTCTGTCAGAGAAATTTATCAATTTCGTCTGGACAGAATACTGAACAGGTTCATACAGTTTTCTGTGTGAAAGGGTGTATATTGGATATACATGCCTTTTGGCTAATCCTTATCCTATTAGGTATAAATAGGATTTTCTCTCTCATCTTCACTAAGGAATTCAGAAGTAATTCAAAGCAATATTCTGCCCAAGACACAAGAAAAGAGCAAATTCAGATTTGATCTTTTGTGAGTGAAAAGGCACGAAGAGAGATTAATAGAGAATCGATCGAGATCAAGCAAGTGCACCGATACATCGTCTAGGCAGGTGTATCCGTGTCCGGCGTCTTCCGACTCAAGGTGGATACGTGTGGAGGAGCAACACTTGGGGCTCTCCGTTGTGATCGAACCGAAGGATCGAAGAACGGGAACGAACGGTGAAGGACGCACGGTGTGGGACGCGCGTAAAGTCACCAACGTGACCGGAGGAATAGGAGGCAGCGATCAACCCTTCGTGTTCCATCAATTTGGAACTGGTATGGATCTAACCTTCTATTTGCATCGTACCCTCGAAGTCGTGGCGTGATCTCGGGAATCGGGGAATCGGACCGGGCCTACATATCCGCTGCGCGGGCCCGGGGCCGGAGATATTCCCCAAAAGTGGTATCAGAGCGATCGCCATCGATTCGAGGGTCGAATCATAGTCGTATATTAGATATACGCACGGGTTATCAAAGTTCGTACCCGTTTGCATGATGTTACATATTTAGAATGTCAAATTCCATTAAAATCACAAGTGAAATTCGCTAGAGATCGATCAATAGTTGATTGAGAGTATCTAGGAATAATCGTGAAAAGGTTTCATGATTGATCGTTTTGGAAACGAGCGAAAACAGCAGTTCAAAAATCGCATAGTCCGTTATAACGGACTGTATGTTGCGTTATACAGGAAATTGAGAATTTTTCGAAAAAACACATATTCCGTTATAACGGACTTGGTGTCCGTTGTAACGGACCCTGTATAGGATGCGGGGGTGTGAGGAGGACCGTGAAAACTGCATATTCCGTTGTAACGGACTTGGAGTCCGTTGTAACGGACCTTGTATCTGATACGAGGTTGCGGGGATGCCTAGGGTGTCTATTGGAGTCCGTTGTAACGGACTGGGTCCGTTGTAACGGAGCTCTACACAGTTGGTCCGTTGTAACGGACTGTATGTTGCGTTGTAACGGACTGGTCTCTGGAAATTTGGACGAAAGTTTGCAGAAAATAGCGTTGTAACGGACCTAGGTTGCGTTGTAACGGACATGTTTCTGGCAAAATTTGGCCAAACTCCGAAATAAATAGCGTTGTAACGGACTGGACTTCCGTTGTAACGGAGTGCCAAGTATACTGGAGGTCCGTTGTAAAGGACTATGTTGCGTTACAACGGACTGGTTTCTGGTTGCTGATTTTGTTTTCGTGATAAATTTGGCTACACAACTTGGAATATTGAGTTCTTTATATCGATTTGATCGGCATCAATCATACTAGCATATAATTAGATAATTATTTAGAATAATTAGACTCCCAAATAAATACATATGCATTTATGAAAATCTTGTGATAGTGATATAATTGGATTATGTCACGGATTTAAAAACGTGCAATGGCATGATCCCTCATAATATTTAAGTCATGGAAATGCCTTCCATATTCACAACCACTATGATCGGTACTACGTCTCACATGGGTTAAGGCCAAAGCCGACATGGGTTATTGTAGTCATCGACGGGGTGGCAAGCGTTAAATAGGGACTGATAAGGGTTAAGGCCAAAGCCGACTTATTAGTAGTTTATTTGAACGATACGATGAGTATGGTTGTGACTTAACCGTTCTAGCCAGTAAGGGTTGAGGCCAAAGCCGACTTGATTGGAAGTTCGGGGCATAGATAGGATGCACACACGGAACTGGGATTGTATTGGATACGATCCATCACCGAAATCTTATAAAGGTTCAAGAGTCGCATTGGATGTGATTGGATATAATCCTACCTAAATAGCGAGATCCCATTCGTCTGCCAAAGCAACTTGTGGGAGGATCGTAAAATATGGGTCTTGAGTGTTATGGACTTGGAGTCCCATATCGGTATGAGGGTTATCGATTCGATAAAATAACACTATTATATAATCATCATATAAGCCCTATAAGATAAGTACGCAACGTTAGTAATCAATCTTTTATTTCATTTGTAGAATATGTCTTCTAGTAACTCCAACACCATGTCGATTAGATCGACTTTAGAAAAGGATAAGCTAGTGGGTCGGAACTACTTTGACTGGCACCGAAACCTGAGAATAGTTCTCAGGCAAGAGGGCAAGAGTCACGTATTGGATACGGAACTAGTGGAACCGGGCCCCGATGCTACGGCCGAAGAAAAGGCCGCGTTTGAGAAACTTAAGAAGGACTCAAATGATGTTACGTGCCTCATGTTGGCATGTATGGACGCTAGTCTTCAAAAGCAGTTTGAGGACTCGGATGCGCACATCATAGACGTTGTGCTCAAGGAAATGTTCCAAGAGCAGGAGCGTATTGAACGGTTCAGTACGCTCAAAGAGTTGGTAAACTGCAAGATGCCTTCGGGGTCTTCGGTTAGCTCTCACGTTTTGAAGGTGCAAGCTCTCATAGACCGTCTTGAGAAGCTAGGAGAGAAATTGTCGAAGATTATGCAACAAGATTTGATCTTGTGTGCACTTCCTCCAATGTTTTCTCCGTTCGTGACTAACTATCACATGCATTCGATGGATAAGACGATCCCTGAGCTTCACGGAATGCTCAAGAATTTTGAATCGGAGACGTTAAAGTCGTCCGGAGAGAACAGGGCAAGAGTTGCCGGAAATGTTCTCACAATTCAGAATAAGGATCGTAAGAGATCAAAGTCCAAGGGCGGTTCGGCTAAGAAACGTTCGAAGCCGAATAAAAGGGGAAAGGAGAAATCCAAGGATGAGACGTGCTTTCATTGTCACAAGGCTGGACATTGGAAGCGCGATTGCAAGTCTTACCTCGAGGAGGCGAAGAAGGGCAAGGCGGTTTCAGCGACCGGCCTCTCAGGTATTAACGTTATTGAAGTTAATATTTCAACTATGACTAATTGGGTATTGGATACCGGTTGTGGGACTCATATTTGTCGAAATATGCAGGTTCTTCAAAATAGTCGAAGGTTGGAAAAGGGTGAAGTCGATCTACGCGTCGGGAATGGAGCAAGAGTTGCTGCGTTTGCCGTAGGAGTAGTTAATTTGACTTTACCTAGTGGACTTATTTTAGTACTAAATAATTGTTATTATGTACCGACATTATGTAAGAACATAATAAGTGTGTCGAAACTGGCCAATGATGGCTATGAATTCGTTATTAGGAATAATGAGTTTTCGATATGTAAGGATTCTATTATCTATGGAAATGTTCTGTTAGAAAATGGTGTTTATGTGTTGGATTTCGATCACGGAAATAATAAGTCCATATATAACGTTAATGCAAAAAGGATTAAACCTAAAGTTGATAATCGGACTTTCTTTTGGCATTGTCGTCTCGGTCATGTGAATGCGAAACGCATTGCTAGACTCCATAAAGATGGAATGCTAGACTCATTTGAATTGGATTCATTTGGGAATTGCGAATCTTGTTTACTTGGCAAGATGACTAAGGCGCCGTTCTCCAAGGTCGGAGAGCGGTCCAATGATCTATTGGAACTCATACATTCTGATGTGTGTGGACCGATGAGCATCGAGGCAAGAGGAGGCTATCGATACTTTGTTACGTTTACGGACGATCATAGTAGATATGGATATATTTATTTGATGCGTACGAAAGCGGAGACCTTTGAAAAATTCAAAGAGTTTCAAAACGAAGTTGAAAATCAGCTTGGCAAGAAAATTAAAGCCATTCGATCGGATCGAGGTGGCGAATATTTGAGCTATGAGTTTGAAGATCATCTAAAAGATTGTGGAATAGTTCCACAATGGACTCCGGCAGGAACGCCACAATGGAATGGCGTGTCCGAGAGGAGGAATCGAACCTTGTTGGACATGGTTCGATCCATGATGAGTCAAACTTCCCTTCCAAAATCGTTTTGGGGATATGCCCTAGAGACATCGGCTTACTTATTAAACCGCATACCTTCTAAATCGGTACCTAAGACACCATATGAGATATGGACCGGAAAAGTTCCGAAATTGTCTTACGTTAAGATTTGGGGATGTGAAGCTTATGTCCGCAGATTAATCGCGGATAAACTCGATCCCAAATCTGAAAAATGTTTATTTGTAGGTTATCCCAAGGAAACAAAGGGATATTATTTCTATCATCCATACGAGAACAAAGTGTTTGTTGCTCGTGGAGGTACCTTCTTAGAGGAGGAATTTTTATCTAAAAGAATGGATGGATATGAAATAGATCTCGAAGAAATTCGAGAACCGCAAACAAACGTTGAACCGATGAACGTTGATCCGGTTTTCTCAAATGTTGAGGATCCGGAGTCAAGTGCACAAGGCGCAATTCGTAGATCGGGTAGGATTCGTCAAGAGCCTATACGATATGGTTTTATCGTGGCAAATGACGATGAAGTCGAATTCATAGATGATGAACCGACATCTTATCGCGAGGCTATGAAAAGCGAGGATTCCGATAAGTGGCAAACTGCCATGAAATCCGAGATTCAATCCATGTACGATAATCAAGTTTGGAACTTGATTGATCCACCTCCCGGGGTTAAACCAGTGGGATGTAAGTGGGTTTTCAAGAAGAAGACCGGCATGGATGGGAATGTGAACACTTATAAAGCACGGCTTGTGGCGAAAGGTTTCAAACAAATTCATGGTGTCGACTATGAAGAAACGTTTTCACCAGTAGCTATGCTTAAATCCATACGGATCTTACTTGCTATCTCTGCGTATTATGACTACGAGATTTGGCAAATGGATGTCAAAACCGCATTCCTTAACGGGAACTTAGAAGAGGATGTGTACATGACACAGTCCGAGGGTTTTGTCGATTCGAAGAGTCCGAATAAAGTGTGCAAGTTGCAACGATCCATTTATGGATTGAAGCAAGCTTCTCGGAGTTGGAACATACGTTTCGATGAAGTTATACGAGAATATAATTTCGTGAAAAACGTAGAAGAACCTTGTGTATACAAGAAGGTTAGTGGGAGCCACGTAGTATTTCTTGTACTATATGTAGACGACATCTTGATCATAGGAAACGACATTCCGACGCTTACGGATGTTAAGAATTATTTAAATACTCGTTTCGCTATGAAAGATTTGGGCGAGGCCGCCTATATATTAGGCGTGAGGATTTATAGAGATAGATCCAAGAAGTTACTCGGCTTGAGTCAAAACACGTAGATCGACAAAGTGTTGAAACGGTTTTCAATGCACAATTCGAAGAAAGGACTTCTTCCAATGTCGAGTGGCATATCGTATTCTAAAGCTCAATGTCCGACATCGAGCGAAGATAAGAATGCGATGGGTATTGTTCCATACGCTTCGGCGGTTGGATCAATTATGTATGCCATGATTTGTACGCGCCCGATGTGTCGTATGCATTGAGCGTCGTTTCGCGTTACCAATCTAATCCAGGGGATATGCATTGGATCGCGGTTAAGAACATCCTTAAGTACTTACGAAGAACTAAGGATCAATTTCTAATTTATGGTGGAAAGACATCCGGGTTGGTCATCAATGGATATACCGACGCCAGTTTCCAAACATGTGTCGATGACTTTCGATCACAAAGCGGATACGTGTTTTGTCTAAATGGTGGAGCGGTAGTTTGGAAAAGTTCCAAACAACCCACGATAGCAGACTCTACAACTGAATCGGAGTATATTGCGGCTTCCGAAGCGGCAAAGGAGGCGGTTTGGATCAAGAAGTTTGTGTCGGAGCTTGGTGTAGTCCCGAGCATCTCGGAACCTGTAGTTGTGTATTGCGACAATACGGGCGCAATACCACAGTCCAAGGAACCGAGGGCACATCACCGCTCCAAGCACATACTCAGAAAATTTCACTTGATCCGTGAGATTTTGCAAAGGAAGGATGTGATCATTGAGAAGATTGATACTGACAGGAATGTTGCGGACCCGTTTACTAAGCCACTCTCGCAAGCTAAGCACGATTATCATGCGAAAGCTATAGGTTTGAGATACCTAGAGGAGGAAGAGAGTAGTTAGTTATCTAAAACGATAATTTCGTAGGACGAGATTAGTCTAATAGATTAGTAAACGTTGTATCACCCCAAACTTATCTTATAGTAATGCAATTTCAGAATTTTAAAATTTTTTCATTTTGCATCTATCTTATATGAAAACTGTGTGCTGGGTTGTGTAATATGATTGTTACATGAACCTTGATTTGAACTTGTGTGGACGTCGACATGGTTGAGGACCATGTGCAGCAAAACCGTCACACTTAAAGTGTCATTTCTAAACATCCCTAGTCGCGGATCAGCTTGCTTAAGAGAGAAGCATTTCTATTGGTTAATAAGTCCTTATTTTTTTTTATAAATATACATATCCAACCATCTGCTGCCACGTCATCATTTAGGTTAATTCAACGGTCTTAATAAAACATATACACTCAATAGTCAATGCTCAATGGTCTTAGACTCTTGTCTTAATACATTTTGTTTTAATCATAAATTATTTAATTACTAGCATGACCCCCGCTGAAAGAAATACAGTTTCGGATCAACCGTAAAAGTGTACACAAGGATAAACGAATGTAGTCGTACATTCGTGGCCATAACTTTCAGTGGGAAAATCCAATTAGAATGGTTCAAATTGGGTTAGATAGATAATGAGATTATCTACAACCTTCATATAGAAATATATTTCATATGAACGAAGTATAAGTGTCGTTTCTGTGAAATACCGAAAGGGTGCAACAGTATGACATACAGTTAGTAAAACAGTCATAACTTTTGCATACGAACTCCAATTGGGCTGGGCCAAATTGGGTTGAGTAGATAATAAGATTATCTACAACTTTCGTGTTGGTTGATTTTCTGTCAGAGAAATTTATCAATTTCGTCTGGACAGAATACTGAACAGGTTCATACAGTTTTCTGTGTGAAAGGGTGTATATTGGATATACATGCCTTTTGGCTAATCCTTATCCTATTAGGTATAAATAGGATTTTCTCTCTCATCTTCACTAAGGAATTCAGAAGTAATTCAAAGCAATATTCTGCCCAAGACACAAGAAAAGAGCAAATTCAGATTTGATCTTTTGTGAGTGAAAAGGCACGAAGAGAGATTAATAGAGAATCGATCGAGATCAAGCAAGTGCACCGATACATCGTCTAGGCAGGTGTATCCGTGTCCGGCGTCTTCCGACTCAAGGTGGATACGTGTGGAGGAGCAACACTTGGGGCTCTCCGTTGTGATCGAACCGAAGGATCGAAGAACGGGAACGAACGGTGAAGGACGCACGGTGTGGGACGCGCGTAAAGTCACCAACGTGACCGGAGGAATAGGAGGCAGCGATCAACCCTTCGTGTTCCATCAATTTGGAACTGGTATGGATCTAACCTTCTATTTGCATCGTACCCTCGAAGTCGTGGCGTGATCTCGGGAATCGGGGAATCGGACCGGGCCTACATATCCGCTGCGCGGGCCCGGGGCCGGGGATATTCCCCAACACCCGCGCAATTGCGCGGGGTTGTTCAGGTTTATAAGTAATGTAGTTGAAGAAAATTGTTGTCGTGAATTTCTTTTTGTAATCATTATTATATGTGTAATTTAGTGTGTTGTGTGCGAGTGAAATTTTGTAGCAAAAATCGTTTGAATATTTTAAGAACCGGATTTCTTGAATAATTCAAACGGTTATTGCTAAAAAAATTATCTATATTTTATACATCATAAGCAAAATAAGGAAAAAAAACGAATGAGTCGTCATGAAATTTATTAAGAACCTAATAGATCAGAAAACATTGCTGAAAAAAAGAGTGTTCTTAATTTCACAAATCCTTAATTTCGCTACATATTTAGCACAAATATTTTTCGCCCTTTGTGTGGTCGGCCAACAACAAAGTTTCACGATGTCATCGCTAACCGTTTCGTTCGAACCTTTAATTTAAATTATGTCATGATTATTCGCACATCCGTGATTTGGTATATTTTTAATCCCCTAATTTTTTTTGGATATTGTAAAAAATACTCTATCTTTTCGTAAACTCCAAAAAAAAAAATTCTTTACCAAACTTTTATTTTAAAATACTCCTTATGGATGATATTAATTTTTTTTTTTTCAAAATACCTTCCAAATCTCATATGTAATAATTAAAACTTATTTTTGTTATTTTTTATTAATTTTAAGAAAATTCATAAACACTTCTTAACATATAGTGATTTAAAAAAAATTTAATTATTACATATTTTGTTTATATAATTTTAATATTCCATTCTTTATTCATAAAAAAACTAACATTAAATAATAATAAATAAACATCTTGCAAATATATTCATAGAAAATATCTAATTAAACATCTACTTTTTATTTTAGTTTTCCTTTTATGTATTTTTTAATAGTTTTGTGATATTTTATTTTTAAATATTTGCAAGATGTTCTTTTATTAATATTGTTCAACTTATTATAATTTTATTTTAGTTTTTCAAGAAAAATAATACATAAGTTGAATATTTGTAATGAATGAAATATTAAAATTATATAACATATAACATATAGTAATTTTTTTTTAATTATTATGTATTAAAAAAAGTTTAAGAATTTTTTAAAATTAAAAAAGCATTTTTTTTAAATGAATACATATGTAAATTAATTTTTTTGTACAATATCTAAAAATTTAAGGAGTCTTTTGAAAAAATTTCAAGTAAAGTGGTGATAGGGAGGCATAATAAGGTGTTGATGTGGACGCATGAGATGAGAGAAATTATTAATAATGTAAAAAATGACCGAAATTTAAATTAAAAAGGACCAAAATGTTAATAAAAAGTACTAAAGTGTGATGTAAAACTGAAAAGGACCAAGATATAAATAAAAAGGACTATAATATAAATTCAAAAATGTAAAAAAGGATGAAGATGTAAATATGAAGGACCAAAATGTAGGTTTCTAAACTCAAAAGGACAAAAATGTAAATAGAAAGGATCAAAATATAGTTTTTTCAACTAAAAAGGACCAAAATGTAAATAAAAATGACCAAAATATAAATAAATTTTTTACAAAGAGGCCCCTGAACCAAAGTTTAATTTTTCAAACTTGAAAGGACTAAATGTAAATAAAAATGACCAAAATGCAAATAAAAAAGGACCAAAATGTAAATAAAAAGGACCAAAATGTATTTTTTTTTTCAGAAAAGTACCAAAATGTAAATAAATTATTTTTACAAAGAGTCTCCTGGACCAAAATGTAAATTTTAAAACTTCGAAGGATCAAAAAGCAAATATAAAGGACCAAAATGTGGAAAAAAGGACCAAAATGTAATTTTTAAAAAAAATAGGACCAATTTGAGACCCCTGGACTAAAATGTAAATTTCAAAACTTCGAAGGACCAAAAAGCAAATATAAGGGACGAAAACGTAAGAAAAAAAAAAACCAAAATGTAAATTTTTTTCAAAAAAAGAACCAATTTGTAAATAAAAAAGGACTAAAATGTAAAAAAAATATTTTTTTTTACGAATAGGCCCCTGATGACGTGGCTGCACCAGGGGGCTGCAAATCCCCTTGAATTAGTATATAGTATAGATTACCATACAACCGTTCTACTTTTTCCTCTCCATTTAATACAACTGAGATCTCTCCAGTGTTCGTTATCCTTCCCGACTCTTCGTAATTATAAACAGGAGATCTCCAGTGTTACCGAAACGCCCCAACGCTTGATTCCCCAAGCCTGTCAAGCGGCTCAAGCCCCCCTTACCCTTTTAATACAAAAACACTCATTCTCCCATTGTCTCATTGTCTTCTGTACTTCTTTAAGCAAACCCTAACCCTAACCCTAGAAAAATATCCATGGCGGCAAAACGAGCTGCGCGTCCACCACCACCCGATTCTTCTTCCTCCGAAGAAATCTCCTCCTCCGAGGGCGAAGAGGAACAACAAGTCGCCAAACCTAGCCCTTCCAAACCTCAAACTCCCAAGCCCGCGGAACCCGATTCCGATTCCGATTCGGATTCCGAGTCGGAGTCAGAAGACAAGACTCCTAAGAAGCCCGTCGAATCAGACGAATCCTCTGATGAAGATGAGGAGGAAGAAAAGAAAGAACCTGCCACTTCCGGAAAACGCTCTGCTGTTAAGAAACCTGAACCTGAATCCCAGTCTCACAAAAAGAAGACGAAGATTGCATCTGATTCAGATACGAATCAGCCCAACGGAAAACCGGCAACACCGAACCTGTTCCAGAGGATCTGGACCCCTGCAGACGAGCTAATATTGATTCAAGCTATATACGAGTCTTGTATCAGTAATGAAAGATTCCCAACTGTCAAGGAGTATGATTCGATCCTTGCTTCCTTGAAAGGTAAACTCAGTTTTCATGCTACTCCGAAACAGGTGACCAACAAGGTACGTACGTGGAAAGATTCCTACTTGGCAAAGAAAAAGAAGGGATCCGAAGTTACCTTCATTAAACCCCATGACAAGACTATCTTTGAATTTTCTGAAAAGATATGGGGTGGCAATAATTCCAATATTACCAATACCGCATCCAAGAAAGATATCGAGCCCAAGAAAGAGACCAATCAGAACCAAGATAATAACAAAGGAGTCCCTAAAGAGGATAATGTGAGTAATATGTCTGAGGATGAAGATTCAAGTGAAGAAGAAGAAGACGAACAGGAAACTCAGACTGCTGGTACTCAGAGTAACGGTACGCCAACCATTAATGCCGTTGATGGCGGTACCAAGGTGAAGGATGGATCGAAATACCCGTTTCTCAATGAGGTGGTCGAGGAGATGAGCGAAAGTAATGAAAGTTTGTATTTGTATTATAAGACTGCGTTCGAGTCGCTCGACGAGTCGAAGGTGAAAGAATACGAGACTCTGTTTAAGAAGCACAAGTATAAAGAAGGTTTGTTGGGTTTGAGGAAGATGGAAATGGTGACTAAGTTTGCTAGGGTTTTAACAAAGCAACCTGAATGAGATTGTTTTCTCTATTTTAAGGTTAATTCTAGGTTTTCGAAATTATGTGCCTTTATGGTTGGTTTAATTTTGGGGGTTTAGGGTTTAAGACTGTATGTTTTGGTTGTATGATGTATGTGTTCCAATGTTATGCTTGGGTTAATTTTAGTAGGTAATGTTTATTTCGTTGTTGGTTTAATATTGTCGTGTGTTGTATTGTGAGATATTATGATTTTGGTACTGAAATGTTTTGGTTCGTTGGTAACTTTTATTTGGTCATATGTTTGAATATTTAAATGATCACTGATTATATTAATTAGGATATATTTTGAATCTTTGTTCTGTAATTTTTGTCAATTGATCAATTCTGAATTTTCAAATTCATTAACTCACCTCCTTGCTGGGATTTTAGTGTTCGGTTTGTGTTGATTTTGATTGGAGAGAATTAGTGGTGGAGAATCGGGGGATTGATATCAAACTCAGTTAAGAAAAGAATTGACCAGTTTCTGATGATATATTTTTGGATAATAGATCCACATCACCTAAAATATTCACACACAATAATAGATAAGAGTGAATGTAATTTGTTTAGCACAGCATAATTTTATATTTTATCTTTAAAACATTCCTAAGCACATACGTACATTTTTGGTGTTTTCTCAAACAATCAAACAAATAATTATTTGATTAAAATTGATTAAAAACTATATAATTAATCTTATTCAAACAGCACCATTATATTGATATAGTATTACCTAAACACACAAATACACACTAGCACATCCATACAAAAATTAAATTAATTTCCACACAAATTTATTTAGTAACTCAAACGAAATCATTCAATACATACATACATACACTTAAAAGACTAATTTTGAATAAAATTGGTACAACTAAATCTCATATAATAAATACCAATAATTTCGTGATCTAGTAATTAAGTGTTTGACACAAGATATTAAGGATTCAAGGCACATTGATATAATAAAAAAAATATGAAACTAAGAATATCCATGCTTGGATTATGTTTCACTTAAAAAAAATCTCAAATAATAAATGACTATTAATATGGCACAATTATATAGAGTCGCGACTAAATTAAGATAATTGTGGAATTCTTTTTAGAGTCATTCTTCAATCACGTTAAATTACAATAAACACAAATTACATCTTTACATGCTAACTCGTGCCAATAAATACTTCACAATATTAATTAATTAAATATCAATCTATGTATTATATTTATGATTGATTTATGTTATTATATCATTATTTAAAATAAAATAAGATGATGGATATGATGATATTTATTATATGCCTAGGGCTGCAACTTTAGCTCGTGGCTCGTGGCTCGCTCGAGCTCGACTCGATAATAGTTCGATAATAGCTCGCTCGATATTAACACGAAATTAAACGAGCCGAGCAGAGCTAGCTCGAACGCTTATTAAGCCGAGCTTGAGCCAGACTCAGCTCGCTCGTATTAAGCTCGAAAAGAATTTGAGCTCGATTTAAAATATTAAATTCTTTTATCATAATTAATTCATATTACATATATTATTATAATTAGAAAAATTTATAAAGAAAAACTTTATCTTCATAATAATTCCAAGTCAGGTTACAGCTTAGGTCAAAAAAAAAATATTAACTAAGGGAGACAAATTAATAATACCACGTCCAAATCATATTTTTTTTTATGTTTTGTGTTGTATGTTTGATTTATTATTGTTATGTTTTAAGATAGTTTGATATTTATAATATTTTTTGTTTATTCGCAATTATTATAATTTTTTTAATTAAAATTCAAGTTGTTTTTTTAATTGAGCTACTGTTGAGCCAAACCGAGCTAGCTCGAATTAGAACGAGCCGAGCTTGAGCTTGATTTTTTAGCTCGAACCATAATTCTAAACGAGCCGAGCCGGCTCGAGTAAGTTCCGAACCGAGCTCGAGCTCGGCTCGTTTGCAGCCCTACATATGCCATAACTACCATAAACAATATCTACTTCATACAAAAAGTATATAATAACAAATTATGTATATATAATAAATATTCGGCGTATCAAGAAAATAATATAATATACATATGACAAAAAATAGAACAAATAGATATTTAGATTTTATATTTTGATTTGTACATAAAAACACGTGTCAACTAAATTTAGAATTTCTAGAATTTGTTTCTATATAAAAATTTGACGTAGTTGCATCGTGATTTTCCACGTATGCTTCTAAAATAAATTTAGGTGCGTAATTTTGATGTTATAGTGGTGTAGAATCGGGGGATAGTTACCAAACTCAATTAAGAAAATAATTGACGAAGAGATAAAGTTTATAATGATATACTTTTGAATAATAAATACACTTCACTTAAGTGCACGCACAATAATAAATAGATACAATCTTTATGATAAGAGTGAGATTGTTTTCAACACTCATTACTGTTTTTATGTTGAACCCGTTTGTGTTTTTTCTTTTCTTTTTATCTCCCTCACTATCAACATAGAAGAAATGTTGTATTTATAGATTTGCATTTACCTTCTCACAAACTACTTTTTGTTTGTATAAAATAACCCTACACGACACACTAATACTTATCCATACAGACACTAATTTAATCATTATATTAAAATACATAAAATGGTTAAAACTAAAAAAGCATTAATTTCAATATTCCTCTCGATAAAATGAAAATGAATTAAATTTAGTCTTGTATTGAAATGAAAATGTGTTCAATTATGTATCTTTAAATTAATTAAATCATTTCTTTTGTATAATTTTGAATAAAATTGGTACAAACTTAATCTCAAATAATAAATACTAATGGTCTCATGACCCAGTGATTAATTGTTTGACAGCAAATATCAAATGTCGAAGATTCAAATCACATTGATATTAAAAAAAATGTTAAACTAAAAAATATTCATGATTAATGATTAATGGATCATGTTTCTTTTAAAAAAAGATCTCAAATAATAAATGACTATTAATATGGCACAATTATATAGAGTCATGGCTAAATTAACATAATTGAAAAAATCTTTTAGATTCATACAAAAAATTAAAATAAGATGATGGATACGATGATATTTATCGTCGTAATTACCATTTAACAATATCTACTTCATACAAAAAAATTACGAATTATACAAAAAATATATAATAACAAATTATGTATATATAATAAATATTCGATGTATCAAGAAATAATAATATAATATACATATGACAAAAAAATAGAATAAATAGATATATTCAATATTGATAGATATTTCGATTTTATATTTAGATTTGTACTTAGAAACACGTGTCAATTAAATTTAGAATTTCTAGAATTTTGTTTCTATATTAAACTTCGACGTAGTTGCATTGTGATTTGCCAGATTGGCTTGTAGATAAAATTTAATTACGAAACTTTAATACCTATCATTATTATATATTTTTAATAAAATAAAATTGCAAAGATATTATTTTCATCTTTATCCTAATCCGTTTCCATGCGTCTCCTAATCCGTTTTCATGCGTCTTTTCGTTTAGAAGCTTCTTTTTCCGGATCAAACTAATTAACAACTGTTATCACTAATCACTAATCTAATCTAATCTCTCAATCCCTATCCATTCCTCACTTCTTCTATATCATTAGCCTTGCTTTTGCTTTTATTAACCACAATACCCTTGGTTTTCTCCGTTCCATCTCCCTCCAACACAGCAACAAGTTAACCACCTCCGTTCAGCAATCTTTACTCCCCGTCCATGGCTTCCCTGCAAAGAGATGGCATTGGAGAACCTGCTCCGCCTCTCCACGAGACCCATTTCACCCCTGTTCGCGTAGGACGTGGCGTCGTTGTTTCCGAGGTTGCCAGTAAGTATAGCCCCTCGTCGTCGTCGTCGTCGTCCCTTGGCAAGCCGAGCGAGGACGGTTCCACCGACAGATTTGGGTCGGACGGCCACGATGAGTCGGATGAGGCCCAGAGTCCGTACAAGGAACCCCTCGGCGCCATGCATTCCTTGGAAGAGTCTCTTCCTATCAGGTATTTTGCAAGGTTTTGCATTAATTAGTAATTACAGATTATATTAAGTGATTTGTATTATATTGTATTATTGTTTCTTGTAGGCGAAGCATCTCGAGATTCTACAATGGAAGATCGAAATCGTTCAAAAACTTGGTGGGCTCGATAACCCCATCTAACTCCTGCAAAGACCTTGCGAAAGCAGATAACCCGTACACTAGAAAACGCAAAAATCTCCTCGCATTCTCTCTGATGTACCAACAACCAATAATTAACAATGCCAAAGAATTACAGACAATAATAACAAGTAGTGATTCCGAGGGTAATATTAGCGGGTTGGAAGAGGAGCATGAAGTATTAGAATCTCCCTCTAAACGCGCCAAGATTCCAAATTCAATTTTCTCGCTTAATCGATCTTTGACTGATTTGAATGACGTGTCCGGTTCGACCTCACCTACTAATTGAATAGCTACGACTAAGAACTCACCTACTAATCGTTAGTTATTAGGTGGTAGTTTTTTTGTGTTCAAAATTTTGGGGGCAATTTTGGAAGTTCTTGTTCGTGCGAAGTAATTTGCAAGCATGTCTCAACTAATTGGATATACGTTAAGGTTTTCCAGTTCGTTAAACTAATTGGAAATGTATGAAGGTTTTTCAGTTCATACCTTTTATACTAATTTGAAACGTGTGAAGGTTTTTCCGGTTCATACTTTTTCTTTTCTTTTTGTTCAATTGATGTCACTGAAAATGTGTGTTTTTTTTGTACGATTGATATTTGTATATGAAATGAAAATATTATTTATGAAAAAGAGTGTTGCGAGGACATGAATTCCACTCGAGTAAATAAGCATCACCAATGAAGGTGGAAGATTGACCTCTCATCTCTAATGGTGATGTTTATTTGCTCGAGTGGAATGTGTCTAATTATTCGGTCTACATGTGCTTTGATTCAATAATATTTTGGGTCGTTCGGACAATTGCGGTCTCTACTTCATTATTTTAGAAACTTTTCCTTTATTCACATATTTCTTTTTGTTCTTCTCATTTTTCCACTTGTTTTGTAATTGATATCTTTTCGTTCATTATCTGACTTGGTGTCCAATACAGCAAAAATAGTATGTGGATTATGGTTAAGTGTATTATCATATAATTAGGCCAAGGAAAAGCATCTAATTTACTGAAATTGTAATTTCAGTTTATTCCCGAAATTCTGGTTTAACAGTGTTTGAATATCATGGAATGGAATAGAGAGTTTAACTAGTCTATTCCAATTTGTTCTAACTGAACACAAGTATTTTTTTAGAATTGTACAGAATAAAAGTATATAATTTAAGAATAGCTCTATTCCATGAGAAACATGGAATATGACTTCTAAAGAATGTCCAGCTTCTCTTCTAACTCTGTTATCTTTATCCGCGTAACATAGCATACTAGTATAAGCTTAATATTTTTATCTTTATTTCAATATAAATTTCACCCGAATGCCAATGAGTTCATAATCCAATTAGTTGAGTGTTTGACACAAAAAAAACATATATTGTGAGAATTTGTACATTCAAGTTTCGTTGACATTAATAAATAGAGAAGAAAACATTCAGATTCAATTGCAAACAGATGGACCTGACCCATTTCAGGAAATGACCCGATAATCATTTCTCCCTTCTCTCGCTGATTCCCTCGATCCCGCTCTTGTGACGTCATCGGAACCCTAGTCGGACTCGGGGTTCGTCCCCTGCCTCATCCTTCCGTCCTTGTGTCGTCGGAGGAAAAAAATGCTGCACTTGCACGCCCGGCCAGAGGATTGGAAAGGCCACATGGCATGCCTATATTTTGCAAGCAATCTTCAATTTACACCTCAAATTTCTTTCTTGATAATCGTTTTTTTATATCACAACTAGTAATGGGTTGGTCTCTGTTTGTGCCAGTCGGTACTAGAAGAACCTCAGTAAGAGATCCTTAATCTAAATGATTAATTAGTTCTTAGTTAGGGTGATAATTGTTGGGATTTAGGATTTGCTTTTGTTGATTTTTACTAGAAAGACGATTTGTGTGTATGACCTTGGAGATGGATATCAAATCCAATAAAATATCGACACGCCAGAGATAACATGCAAGGTGCACACACTAAAATAGATAGATAAAAACTTTGCGATAATTTTGAGATAATGGTAGGCCTCCTTATTTTTTTTTATAGGATCACTTCGTTTGTGATTTTTTTTTTTTTTTTTTTTTTTCTCTCTTACAATACATATGATAAGTTATATTTATAGATTATCATACATCTTTTCACATATAACTCTTTTTGAACAACCCAACATGACATTCTAGTATTTATCCAACTACATTATTCACTACATTAAAATACATAAAATAGATAAACTAAAAATCATTAATTTCAGTACCACTTAATGTTTTTCGTTATATTCTTCTTCCATTTTTTTTGTTCATACATCATTTTTTTTATCGAGATTATCCCATAATAATTTATTTTCTTGGTCATGCTCACTATATGTTTTTTTTTCAACTTCTTCAAATTCTTTTTTTTCTGCCTAAATTATTTTCAAAAATAATTACTAGTTGCACCAAATATAAAAATTTTGCATATTTAATTTTTATTCTATTTTAAGTCTTTTTTTTATCGAATCTTTTATTTTCTTTATCGTGTCCATAACATCAACAATTTCTTCTTATACTATTTTTCATAGCCAATGCAAAATCAAAATAATTTTCGTTTAAATACCCCAAAAATTATAGTTTCCTACATCGAAAGTGAGTAGTGAATTTCGTGGGATCCAAGTACACATTTTTCGGTTGTCATCGTGATCTTTTTCTCCGCCTTCTACTAAACTCGATAAATCGGAAATAAGTTGTGAAATTTGAGAGAACCCAAATACACCTCATTGGGTTGTCTTGAAGGAAATACAGTTTTATATCAACGGTAAAATGGTACACATAAGGATAAACGAACGCACGCATTTGTGGGCATAAATAATGTGTATATTAGATGCACATATGTATATTGATATACATAGTTAAATTGATAAGAAACAGTTTTATTAAGAAAACAAGAAAATCAGTTTAAACAGTTTTAGGAAAACTGACATAACTTTCAGATAACGACTCCAATTGGAATGATTCAAATTGGGTTGAATAGATAATAATATTATCTAGAACTTTCGTGTAGAAATATATTTCATTTGAGCGATGTATCCGTGTCGTTTTAATGGAATACCGAAAGGGTGCGACAATTTGACATACAGTTAGTAAAACCGTCATAACTTTCGCATCCGAACTCCAATTGGGCTGGGCCAAATTGGGTTGGAAAGATAATAAGATTATCTACAACTTTTGTGAAGGTTTTAAGTCGGTTGGAACGATTTAACAATTTCGTTTCAACAGAATACTGAAATGGTGTGTGCAGTTTTCTGTGTGAAAAAATGTATAGTAGATATACATACCTTTTGGCCCATCCTTATCCTATGTATTATATATAGGATGTTTCTCTCTCCTCCATTCAGTTAATTGATGTCTAATTTAGTCCAGAAATTAGAGAGATTCTTATCATCTCTTGAAAGAGTGCGAAGAGAAAGAGAGAAAGAGAAAAGGTGTTTTCTCGGATTAGAGAATCAAACGCGATCATGCAAGTTCGCCGGTGCATCATCTAGGCAGGTGCATCCGCGACCGAGGTGCTACGACTCACGGTGGATACGGGTAGAGGAGCGACACTTGTGGCTCTTCATTGTGATCAAACCGAAGGAGTGAAAGGCTGTGGAAGCGTGTGGCATGGGACGCACGAAGACAACCGGATGCATTAATGGAGTCCAAACGGTGGGAGACGTGTGGTATGAGACGCACGAGCTAGTCACCAACGTGACACCGGAGGAGGGAAGGATGCGAGCGATCAACCTGTCGTGCGTGATCAATTTCACGCTGTTAATCGTCTATCCTACTTTGCATCGTACTCTCGAAGTCGAGGCGTGATCTCGGGATTTGGGAACCGGACCGAGCCTTCTTATCCGATGCGCGGACCCGGGGATAGGGATGTCAATGGGTCGGGTTTGGGTCGGGTATAGGCTCACCCATACCCTTACCCATCTTAATCGGATAATACCCGTACCCGACCCGTCAACTAAACGGGTAATTTTACCTGCCCCGTTTAGTACCCGCGGGTTTTCGGATTACCCACGGAAAATTTTATTCACACCTAAACATATACAAAAACATTAAAATATACAAACGAAAAATATATTTTTTCAAATTAAAAATACCATCATAGATTCATATAACATAATATTATCACAAAATCACAAAATAGACAACAAAATATTTTTAAATATAAATTTTGGACCGTGAATTAACAGAAATTGTATAATAAAACTAATATTGATAGAAACGTAAAATAACAGTAAAAACGAAAATAAATAAACATAAATCTAGGAAATTATTTATTTTATTTATTTACTAAACAAATAAAAAAATAAGTTGTATAATAAATAATCAGTAGAAAACATAGATTAAAACCAATAAAAAATCAACCAAAAATAATAAAATATATAAAAATATGAATATAATGAGGGTTATTATGAATCGGGTTCGGGTCGGGTATACCCACGGGTCGGGTACGACCTCACCCATACCCTACCCGACCCGAGCCGGGTATTTTTTAATCGGGTAATACCCGACCCGCGGGTAGGCTTAATCGGGTATTACCCGACCCGCCCGGGTCGGGCACCCGTCGGGCACGGGTATTATCCAACCCATTGACATCCCTATCCGGGGACGGATCGATTCCCAACATGTCTTGGTGATCTCCTTTCCCGACTTCTACAAAATTCGATAACCGTGACTCTGGTACCAATTTGTTGGGATTTTAGGATTTGCTTTTGTTGATTTTTACTAGAAATATGATTGGTGGGTTTGGTGTTGGAGACGGATATCAAATCCAATAAAATATCAACACAACAGTGATAACACGCACCCAAAAGGTGTACACACTAAAATAAATCACTGTTCTAGAAATCGGTCTTGGAGGCTGATTAGTCGCCGACTAATCGCTAGTCGAGAGTCTGCCGTCTTGTTAATCCCTTGATTTTTTGTGCTTGACGGATTTCCGCCAAACGTCCGCCAAGCCCGCCGAGCAGCCGCCGAACCGATTTTTACATGTCTTTTTTTTTTGGCTGAAATTATTTTTTGAGTTAAATTTTTTGAGATTTGTATAAAATCCTTTTTGTTGGCATTGCATTTATTTACCCATTTTGTCTCTCTCTTCGTGAAATTTCCCCTCCCATTAAATTTTGGATACAAAGATATGGTGAGGCCACATCATTAGTGACTGTTCACCCATACTGTTCGCTACTGTTCATCCGGGTTACTGTTCATCGTTTTTTTTTTTTTTTTTTGGAATTTTATTTTATTCGACATATGTCTTGTGTTCTAAATAAAATATTTGAATTTTTCATCGTATTAATAAATATAATTTGTATACTATAATTTTACTGTTAATAAAATACTATTCACACAAATACTTTTTGTTAGCCTGAGCTGGTATTATTTTTTTTTTATGCTTATTATAACATTTATGAAGATTACTTTTGTTTTTAAATTAACATTTATGCTTATTTTTTTCGGAAGAAAAAAATTTGCATTTATTGCATAATACTTGTGAGACTATTTAATATCAGTCTTTTTTTTAAATTAACATTTATGAAGATTACTTTTGTTTTGCACTTGTAACGTTTTAGATAAAATTATTATTTTATGATCATAAATTTTTTTGAAAAATCGCAGCGAAGCGCAAGAAATATTTCTATTTTCTTATCAAATAATATATCAAATAATATATACCGCAGCGAAATAATATATCAAATAATATATAAAATTATTATTTTTGCTTATTATATTATTTCTTATCAAATAATATATCCCGCAGCGAAGCGCGGGCTATTTTCCTAGTAAGGGTAAAAGCACCATAGCTACGAAGGGCATTTTCTCACAGCTCACGACAGGAAAATTTGAATTCTGATAACAGTGGGTAAAGGGCAAATTGATTAAAGTCCATTCTTGCTCCATTGTATTTATTTATTCATTGAATTTAAATTATATTCGAGATTTAATAAAAAAAAATGTGATTTGTAATTTTGTCATTAATATGTAATAAAATAAAATCCGCCGAGAATACCAATTAATCATTTTTGACGTTTGATGATTCCTTACCGACTAGAAAGCGTTGAGCGATTTCTGTAACATCGAAATAAATAGATTAAATATTTGAGATAAAGAGTGATATTGTTTTGTCATCTCTCTCTCTCTCTCTCTCTCTCTCTCTCTCTCTCTCTCTCTACGTAAGATATATTTTGCATTTATAAATTATCATACAGCTTCTCACGTACAACTCTCAGTTTGGATAACACCCCTCCATGATATCCTAATATTTATCCAACTACATACTAATTTATTCATTACCTTAAAAATGCATAAAATTGATAAACTCCAAAATATTAATTTCAACAATAATGATATATATTCCAACTTAATCTATTTACATACTAACGTATTTTTGAGATCTTTTGGATCGAATATTTTACTACGTAATTTTTCACCATATACAAACACTAAGAAAATTTTATTTTCGATTCATATCAATTTTTTAACGTTTTGAAGAGTTCATAACGTGTTTTTAGAGGAGTACAAGAAAGATATAACTGCATAAGTATAACAAACACAACAATTCAAACATATGTTTAAGGCTAACTGCAGCAATCGTTACTACTAACTACCTTAAGTACATTTAATCCAAAATGACCCTAAATGTGGTATTTTAGGACTTTGACCTATGTTAATATAACCCACTTTTAAAAAAAAAATCGAAATTAAACATAATTCATGAATCATTAGTAATTTTAATTTTATTTTTTGTCCGTGATACCTTTACTTTTAACAATTTAAACATTTAACCATTTTAGCCAGGCTATTTATTTTTTTCCAAACTAGGTGATGGAATTTCTAGTTCCGCAAGTTTACTAGATTTGCAAATTGGGTTTTTTCTGGAACATGTGAAAAGAATCCGGTTCATCTTTTCACCGACTCTTCTTCAATTCATCGCTTTCTCTTTCCAGATGTCATCGACGCCTCTCCGTTTCATCGCCCATCGGCTCCCATCACCACCACCCATTCGCGTAAGATATCATTCTTCCGCCGCTTCCTTCCTCTCTCTATCATGCTAACAGAAACACAACGCTTCGTAGCTCAGGACTGGGATCTCCAAAAGGACATCTTCTTGGATTTTATATGGGATTCGAAAGAATCAATCTTTACTTTGGTTAAATCGCTGCTCTGGTAAAGATTACAATGAGGTGAATCACTATCATTTTTTTTTCTGATACGTTTTCATTGACAATTTTGCTTAAATCTTTCAATTATATCTCCACATTCAAATCCCAGATAGAGAAAAATAGCCCTTCAGTTCATGATTCTAGAGAGAAACCTGTAATCTCTCCGGGTAATTATTAATTAATTGTTATCCATATATTAATTTCATATTTCTAATAGTATGTTGTAATTGCTATTGATAATTAATTTACATATATTTTTTCAGAAGGCAACGATCACCAACAAGTCAGAAAATTCTCATCCAAAAAGTACTGAAGATCTTCTTGTTGTACATATTAATTATCCATTATTGTTGATATATATCGTCAAATTTTTCGTTAATGAGGATTAGCTAGGTAAAGCAAATTATTATATGACAGGATTCTAGAGAAATTAAAGAGATATGGAGTTTCTGGGGTTTTATCATATGGGCTACTCAACACCGTCTATTATCTCACGACATATTTACTGGTTTGGTGAGTTTATTCAAGCCTTTTTGCCATTCTTTATCAGAATTGGGCATGAATTTTGCAATTAATCCTCGAATATCTCAAATATAACTTAATTTTTAGGTTTTACTTTGCTCCGGCTCCCGGTAAAATGGGCTATGATGCAGCTGTCAAGAGGTTATCTATTTTCATTTTTTTGCTAAAAATTTCTGATTTTCGCGACTGGGTATATATTGTGTCGTTTTAGCTACTTTTTTATCTGATTGTACAGATTTCTTAAAATAATGGCGATGGTGTGGGCTGGAAGTCAGGTCACAAAAATTGTTCGAGCCGGAGGGTAAGTTTTTTTTCGTTGGCAAATTTTCATATGTACCCTTGAAATTCTCAAAATATCATGTATAGCCCTACAAAATAGGAAATGAATACCCCTGTACAATATAAGAAATATCATGTGTGTATATATGCCTTCTTTCTTTATATGCTTAATAAAAATTGTTAAATTACCCTTGATTCGTGACCTTTTATTATTCTTGGAAAATTTGGAGACGGAAGGGTATTGGTGATATTTATCATATTTTAATTATCCACTTTACCCATTTCCGTAAAAATAACAGTGCACTGGCATTAGCTCCATTTGTGGCGAAAGGATTATCATGGTTCACACTCAAATTTAATTTTGAATCTGAAGGAAAGGTGTGTTTAGTCTTTTAGATTCAATAAATAAATAAATAATAATAATCCATTATATCTGTGTTTGCAGTTATGTATCATTTTTTTTGTAATTTCTGTCAGGCTTTTGCGGTGATTGTAGGCATATGTTTCACACTTGCTATTTTCCTATTCTTTGGGCTAACAATTCTTTGGTCTTAGAAGTTCATTTTGATAACACGAAGAGTGAATACTATTTAATTGCAATTGAGACTAACATATCTTAATTATTTTTTATTTAAATATCTTGGTAAAATTGTAGCCTACTGAATCCTCATGAAAAAGATGTAAACATCACATAACACATTTTGAATAAAAAATAGCAAATTATTTTCGATATTGTTCTTGCATTAAAAAAATGCTGGAAACTGGTAAAAAAAATCAAACAAAACCATACATGCAACAAAATATAATAATAAACATTTCTCTCAAAATCCAAATTTAATTCTTTTTATCATCCTTTGCTGGTGGAATGAAGGACTTCTTGAAAAACAGAGGCTTGTAAATGGTAGGAAAAGGAAATTTTGGGCCTTACTCGGGTGTAGGTGTAGGTGTCGGCTTGTATGCCGGGCTCGGTGTAGGCTTATAGACCGGGTTCGGGTAGGTTTGTAGACCTGAGCGGGTGGTTAGTACTAAGGAGTGGGTGGTTTGGACGTTGGTACCGTCAGCGCGGGAGTATACGGTTTCTCCCGAGTGAAGAATTTGTGGAGTGGGTCCCACTTGTAAGGCGGCAAAAAGGTTTCCGATAAACAAATGTTGTTTGCTAAATTGCATTTGTGTACGCATTTTGTTGGTCTTTGGAAGGTGTTAGGGTTAATGGACTAGATTTGGACACGGCTTGTTTGATTCGTCGCGAAGCTCCGCGAGACATTCGGGTTTGAGCTCTTCAAGGTCAATATGAAAGTTTCCTGATTTGTAGATCTGACTGACTCAATGCTCTAGACCAGCTATGTGTTCTGATCACAATGCAATTGTCTATGCAGCTTCTACACAATTCCCCATTCGCACTGGTTTCGAATTTGAAGATCAGTGGATAAACAAGCAAGAGGCTAAAACCATTATTGAGGAACATCTTCAAACTAATGTTGCCTCAAATATCCCTCAGTTTTGTGAAAAACTCACATCATTGGGAGTTGTCCTCAACAGGGGGAGTAAGAATAGAAGGCTAAGAATAAGAAAATAAGAAGAAAAATGTAATGCAATTAATTCAGTTCTTAGAGATCTCTCATGAGAGGAGGGAAATTGTTGAACTGGAGAAATGGCTTAAAGCAATAGCGAAAATAATTTTTGCAGAGATAAGTATGTTTCCCCAACTTATTAAATACTCGTGGGTTTATTTCCGTTTCATTATAAATGTATATGTTGATTTATTAAAGGGTTTGTAATATTTACACGAAGAAAGGCATTTAGTACATAGAGGTATAAAGCCTGAAAATTTGCTTCTAAATTTGAGAGGCGAACCGAAAATCATAGATTTTGGCGTGAGTGCCAGTATAGAGAACACAATGGCAATGATACGGTTCTTAAATTAAATAATAATTAGTTAATTATTTTGTATGATTTTATGATTTTTGTTATGTTAAAAATTATTAATTACTTTGAAATAAAGTAACTATCATATTTGTATATATTTGAATTGTTTTCAAATTTATTTAAATTATAATAAGAAACAATAGTTTTCAATTAGTAAAAAATAACATAATCAAACCTACTTATTTGTTATTATAATCTGAACATAATAACAGTTTTCAATCAGTTAAAACAAATAGTTTTGAATTAGTATAATCAACCAACACGTCTCAACAATAGTTACTACATATAGTGTTAATTTACTGCATCGTAGTTTTTGTATATGTAAAAATTTATTTTGAGTTGGTGTTCGCAATCAGTTCATTTTTTTTAATATAAGCGATTTGCTGATTGTAAACAACAAAATTATTAAATTCGCAATGAAGTGCGAGTATTTTCCTAGTAATAATTTAATAGTAATTAAAACTATTATGTATGAACTCTGTTTTAAATTTTAGTATCTCGGTCGGCTTTTAGCCTACGAATCCTCGAGAAAAGATAAAAACATAACAAAACATTATTTTGGATAAAGTTATACATAAAAATAAAAGAGTGAAAAAGCTCACCGGAAACTGGTACTTTTTGCAAAAATAAATTTACGAAAAATACTCAAACTAAACAAAATAAAACAACGAACATTTCTCTCAAAATCCAAATTTAGTTCTTTTTGTCATCCTTTGCCGGAGGAAAGAAAGGCTTCTTCTTGAAGAACGGGGGCTTGTAAATTGTAGGAAAATGATACTTTGGCCCATATTCGGGTTTAGGCGTAGGTGTCGGCTTGTAGGCTGGGCTCGGCGTAGGCTTATATACCGGGTTCGGCGTAGGGGTGTAAACCGGGTTCGGGCTAGGTTTGTAGACCGGCGTGGGTGGTTTATACTCAGGAGTGGGTGGTTTGTACGTTGGTACCGTCGGCACGGGAGTATACGGTTTCTTCCAAGGGAAGAATTTGTGGAGTGGGTCCCACTTGTAAGGCGGCAAAAATGTATCCGATGAACAAATGCTGGAGCTAAATTGCATTTTACCTTTGCTTGCTATTGTGTACGCATTTTGTTGGTCTTTGGAAGGTGTTAGAGTTAACGGGCTAGATTTAGGACACGGCTTGTTAGATTCGTCACGGAGCTCTGCAAGGCAATCGGGTTTGAGTTCGGCGAGGTTAATATGAAAGTTTCCTGATTTATCAATCTGGCTGACTCCCTTGGTCTCGTATTGACCAATCGCGGATCTGCACTTGATGGCAACTCGGAGTCCTGTTTGAAAAACAATTCAAGAACTATGAAGTACTTTGCATATGAGAGCATGGAGTAATAATATATTCATTAGACATGAATTTTACCTTTGAATGCGTCCTCGAACTTGATGGTCTTCTCCGAACAATCTGAGCACTCGATCGAGCCAATAACTGAAACATTCTTTTCAGCACAGGAAAACCTTGCTACTAAGAAAACAGTAAAGAGACCAAACAAAAGAATTTGTTCGAGCTTTTGAGTCCCCATGATAGGCTTTGGGAGGAGAGAACTACAAGAGTAGGCGATGAAGAATAGTGAGTGTGTAGCACAATCTTATATAGAGTTCATTTCAACAGCAAGTTATAAAGAGCCTCCAAATAGGGGTGTACAATAAACCCAAAACTCACCCAACCCGTCTAACCCAACCGACCCGACCCGATTTTTACGGGTTTGTATGCTATTTAATTGGGTTTGGATTTAAATTTTGAAAAATCCGAAATTATGGGTCGGTTTATGAGTTAGAAGTTAAAAACCCGTATTAACCCAACCCGACCCGAATTTTGTATGGTTAGTAATTATTTTTAATAAAAATAAAATATGTACTGAAATTCAAATGGACTTGCTATGTTATGGATGAATATGGATGAATTTTGTTTATGAATATGGAAGTATGTATGACTTGCCATGAATTGGTTTTAAGAAAATAAGTATGACTTGTCATGTTTGGATGAATATGTTGACAATTATTCACTGGCGACTTTATTAAATTAACAGAGCTCACAACCACTAAATTATCAGGGGTACATCAATTTTGAAGATTCATGATTAGTTATCATAGGTAAGAGCTTATCCATATAAACTTCATTAATATATCAAATACATCGTATATATATTATTGTGCTAATATATATATTTTTTATTTTAGAAAATGGAAACAAGTCTTGTGGTTAAAATTTCAGATAAATTAATAAGATAGTTTTTAAAAGTTTTATTTTTTATGTCGATTTTTTTTAATTTGAAGTTTTGAATTTCATTATATATGTTATTTTAGTGACATTTTAAAATAAAGCTTACGCAATTGATTGTTTACTGAGTTTTACATATAGATTTATTTTATTTTCTGAAATTATTTTGTTTTTTTGTATTTAATTGTATTATGAATTAATTGATTTCAAAATTTATCGGATCCGGTCAACCCGTCCAACCTACCCAATCCGACTTGTGTCATATTGAATGGGTTTTTAAAATGTAATGGGTTGCGTCGGGTTCAAAAATTCAAACCCGGCATGAGTGGGTTGGGTCACGGTGATCATGAAAACCCGTTTAACCCAACTCGTGTACAGCCCTACCTCCAAATAAGAAGATGAGAGATCTAGTTTGGTTCATTTGTAGAATGCTAATAATGTGTTATTCATGCAGTGACAACGGAGTTAGCTTGAGTCATAATATTACATTCACATATTTGGTTATGGAAATTTGGCATAGAGATTAAGATGGCTTCCAAAGCCAGGTATTGGATTTGTGGTTTTGAGCCATTAAAAGGCTACAGCCCCACATAAAAGTTGCCAAACTGGCAATTAATCATTCCTCTATATCAACTAATTTTCGGTCCATTCAATTTTATAGTCATTTAGAATGTTTAAAATGTATGCATGTACATGATGAATATGTGATGTTTTGGTCAAAAGATACATAATGTACGTTGTACGTTGATTTGTTTCTAAATTTGCGTTACATCTGTGTATATATGTCTATATGCCAAATTCTATCTTAATTATAATTTTATACGGTTCATGAAAATTTGACACGTGGCCACGCATGCTTTTACTGTAGCACGCCTTTGTACTGTAGCAAATACTGTTGACCTTTCAGTTTAGCACGTCTTTGTACTGTAGCACGTCATCATTTTTGGCTCAGCCGTCGGATTCAAAATCAATGGCCAGATTTAACAACATCTTGGATAGACATGTTTCACGTGCACCAAGAGTCAATGAAAACAACCCAGTATCTTGGACCACAGTGAGCCAAGTTCATTTAAACTACAAAAAAAAAATGCATATACTCACCTGCCCCTCTCTCTTTCCTCCCATTTTTCACGACACGAAAAAGAAGAGAAAAACAGTGAAACCCTAGGGGCGATTTTTGGCGAAAATTAGTGCGAAATCATCGCGACGGTTGCCCGGGACGACGACGGCTACTACGGCAGCGACGTCGTGCCTCTCTTCGTTTGTCTCATGCGTGAGGTTTCTCGCGATCTCCAAATAGACGAAACCCTAGATTTCTTTTTGGTCGATTTTCTACTGATTCTGTTTTTTTTTTATTGATTCACAGTCAGTCCATACCTGGCAATCAGGCATGACGATCGGGGCAGTGAAAAGAGTAAGGGTAAGTGCTGGTTCTTTGCATCTCATGTGTCTTGCTGTTCTGAGCATGTGGGGCTGAGCAGGTCCTTTGCGGTTCATGTGTTGTTGTGTTCTGAGTAGGTGATGTAGTGCTGGTCTTCTTTTTTCGCGTGTTGTTGTGTTGTGTTGTTGTAGTATGTGGGGCTGAGCTGGTCCTTTGCTGGTCTTATTTTCTTCTCTATAGTGTGCTGAGTATGCGGGGATAGTGTCGGTCCTCTTCAGCTCATGAACTCTTCTCTTGCTTCGTTTTCGTTTATGGCAGTAAGAAACTTCTTCCTTATTATCATTTCAATTTATGTTAATTAAGTTCTAATTGTTTAATTCTAAAATCTGATTCGATTCTGATTTCGTAATTTTTTGGCCTAATTTCGAGTTTGGGAGAAAGAGGGAAGACTGAGTATGCGTGTTTACGCGATAAGCCCATCGGACGATTCTGGGACAGCAAAACACTCCGGCGACGAGAAAGGAGATTTCAACCTGTCCATAAGCCCTTCTATTCTTTGTTGTAAGTCCACAACAGTAAGATATTCTTCTTTTCCTTTGTAAATTAGGTCCATATTGGTTTTATTTTCTTCTCAATCCATTCTTTCTTTGTTAATTTTGTGGTTGATGCACGACTGTTGCGAAAAGCTGAAAAATTTCACCAGTTGATTTGTTTTTTTGTTCAATTTCTTGCTTTTCTTTTGCTATATTTATGAACTTTTGCTGATTAGAGTGGTATACGTCAAATTATATGATGTATGATGGTTAATTCATATTATTAGTGTTTTTTTCAGGTTTTCGGCAAATTCATCCTTGCGAGACTTCGCTTCAAGTATCTGGGAAAAAAGATGAAGATGAAGGACAGAAAAAAAAACCAATTTAGATCTGGTTTGTGCAATTTCAGTGGCCCTTTTGCGGTGATTGGCAATATTAATTAAATGGAGAAAGGGGACTTGGTGTTGCGCCACAATTCCAGTCAGTGTTTCTTCAATACCGGGTATGTGTATTCTTTGTTTTTCTTCTTATTCTCATATAAACTAAATTTCATTATTAAGTATTTATTCAGTTCATTATGATTTGTAGACAAACAAAATAATTTCATAGACACGGTGATGAAGTATCCGAATGACCCGTTAAAAAAGGTTCATTTTTTACGGTTGCAAAACTCATTTTTATATTTTGGCTCGATTGTGTTTTTCTCTTATTTTATTGAATTTGGTTTCACTGATGTTCTTTATTCGATTAAATTAAACAAATATTTTAGGGTTATAATCGTAATTCCGTTGTGTCATGAATTCTAAGGATGAATCAACGACGGCGACCCGCGTCGTTGAGGGCGAAAAGTTTTTTCACGCTGGAGAGAAAGAAGCCATTCTTCGCGTCACTTCGCTGTAGCGCTTCTCGCATGCTCGAAAAAGAAGTAAATGTATTCTTCTTTGAAGTTAGAACTGATGACGTGCTCTTTCGGGTCCATTTGAGGTATATGTTCAGTATTTTTTTTGAATTTGACATTTATTTCGTGTTTGCCTTATTTTTCATAGGGACTGAAACTTATTTTTCAAAAATACAGGGACTAAAACATAATTTTTCATTTCAGATGATGGAGGACATGATGAACCAGAAAGGGATACGACACAAACAGGCAATGTTGGTGGTACCGGTACAGTATCAACGTAAGAAACAAGGTATCGGTAATTTTGGGGCTTCTTTGTATTTTAGAAATGATAGGGGTTTTTTTTGTAATTTTGTTTGAAGTTTCAGGATTTGGCAACATGTACCAATATTAGTCACTTGTGAGCATGCTCGCGAATTCTGCTTCCTGTACCAACTTTTGGTTCGTTATACCTTTCATTTTTTATTTTATTCCATTTAAAATTACGTGGAGTGTTTCAAATGGAGATGTATTATATGTATAGATAGATATGCTATTTTATACGTATATATATGTTAGTTTATTAAGTACCAACTAGACCACTGTATGTATAAATATGAAGAAAAAACATGCTGTGCACGTAGGTTGTTTCAAATATAATAAAATAAATATGTTATTTTACATGAAGGAATTTATTGTAATTTATGTAAGTATCTTATAATTACTTAGTTATATTTGGTATTATTGTATTTCTTACTTTTTTATTTGAAAAATTAAATAATCAACATATTTTGGTCGGATTTGTAATTTCAGGTTTTTTCGGGATTATATCTAACAAAATCGATGGAAGTGTGACGTTTCGCAGCACAAACTTCTCCAGCTTTAGTCGAGGGGTATTTTGGTAATTTCTTTCTTCGTTGTAATTTATTTTACTATCTTATAACTACCTGTTTATATTTGGTATTATTAGATTTACAAAGAGATTTGATGCGATGTGACTGCAGGTTTGTCTCATCTCAATTAACCTTATTTTATTTGTTTCGGTTATTTTTACAAGGTTAATTGTTTTCTTATTTAATTTTTTATTTATGTAGGTATTTTAGATTTTTACTTTGGAAAAATCTCGGCAAAAATATATTACAAGGCATCATCATATCATAATCATCACATTATCATCATAACATCATATCATAATCATCATATCATCATATCATTATCATCATATCATCAAATCATCATATCATCAAATCATAATCATATCATCAAATCATCATATCATAATAATCATCATCATATCATCATAATCATCATGTCTTCATATGAGTTGTTAAAATAAAAAGAAAAATGAGATTTATAACTGAATATAATATATTTATTCTTCAATGCTTCATATGAGTACCAAACATCGATACAATGCAAACAGAAAAAAAGAAAAAAAAAGAAATATACACATCAATAACAATCTTACTGCAAATTTTGCGGAATAAAGAAAAATCCCAAATGCGAGTATGTACAAAGAACCAAAATACAAGTACACAAACTAAATCCCAAATGCGAGTATGTACAAAGAACCAAAAGACATTATACACGAAATAATTGCGAAACACGAACATGAAATACATGTACAAAGCACAAACACAAGTAAAAAATTTGGGTTTTTGTCAATTGTTATTTTTGTTGCTTGAAATACATATAAAATAAAACTCCTTTGCAATGACTTGATATTCGTTTTGAAAATATGTGTTTGTTTAACATTGCTTATTAAATGACAATTCGAGAAAAAAAATTATGCAGCGATAAAAGCTAAACAAGAAGAACAATCAAAATCAATCAAAATGATTCATGATTATAATATATTTTCATAATGATTAATGACTTTTATATCTTTTCCAGCAAATTAAATTTCAAAAAGAAAATACGAATATAAGTAACGGTAAATCCATTGACATGAAAACAAGATACGAAATCAATTACAAACGCAATTACGAGTACAAAAATGAGAACATAAAACACATTGGAAGCAAAACCTAAAAGAAATGCGAAACACAAAATATTAATACATCCAAAAATTATAAATGCGAATACAATGCCAACATGAACTATCGATATTGATTAAATAAATGCGAATACAAACAGAAGTACAAAATAAAAAAAATAAAATAACATACAAATACTCATTTTATGATAAAATAATCTGCTTTCATGAAGATAAGCCTGCAAAAAAAAATGAAATGATGAATAATTTGTTTCTGTCGATGCAATGTATGTGAATAAAACTGAAAAAAATAACAAGTCACCGATGATGTTTTTTGGGACATATATTGATCAAAATAATAGAAATATATTTATTTTTTAGGAAAGCCGGATCCTAAAAAATAAATATTATTCTCTATAAATGATCTCAATGGATCTATTTCTACTGAGGTGACAAATCCTAATATTGTTCCTGCCTTAAACAAAAGGTTGCACATAAATTAATTAGTTCTAATTTACAAAGAAATGTTCATGACATACAAATACTCATTTTATGATAAAATACTCTACTTTCATGAAGATAAGCCTGCAAAAAAATGAAATGATGAATAATTTGTTTCTGTCGATGCAATGCATGAGAATAAGACTGAAAAAAATAATAAGTTACCGATGATGTTTTTTGGGACATATATTGATCAAAATAATAGAAATATATTTATTTTTTAGGAAAGCCGGATCCTAAAAAATAAATAATATTCTCTATAAATTATCTCAATGGGTCCATTTCTACTGAGGTGACAAATCCCAATATTGTTCCTGCCTTAAACAAAAGGTTGCACAGAAATTAATTAGTTCTAATTTACAAAGAAATGTTCATGACATACAAATACTCATTTTATGATAAAATACTCTCCTTTCATGAAGATAAGCCTGCGAAAAAAATGAAATGATGAATAATTTGTTTCTGTCGATGCAATGTATGAGAATAAGACTGAAAAAATAACAAGTCACCGATGATGTTTTTTGGGACATATATTGATCAAAATAATAGAAATATATTTATTTTTTAGGAAAGCCGGATCCTAAAAAATAAATATTATTCTCTATAAATGATCTCAATGGATCCATTGCCACTGAGGTGACAAATCCTAATATTGTTCCTGCCTTAAACAAAAGGTTGCACATAAATTAATTAGTTCTAATTTACAAAGAAATGTTCATGACATACAAATACTCATTTTATGATAAAATACTCTCCTTTCATGAAGATAAGCCTGCAAAAAAAATGAAATGATGAATAATTTGTTTCTGTCGATGCAATGTATGAGAATAAGACTGAAAAAAATAACAAGTCACCGATGATGTTTTTTGGGACATATATTGATCAAAATAATAGAAATATATTTATTTTTTAGGAAAGCCGGATCCTAAAAAATAAATATTATTCTCTATAAATGATGATCTCAATTGGTCCATTTCTACTGAGGTGACAAATCCCAATATATAATAACGAAGATTCCAGGGGATGACATAACGAAACAAATTATCTTTAATGTATTTATTTTATTAGTACAAAAAATTATTTATTTTCTTAAAAAAAAAATAGCTGGATGATAAAGAGTTTCGAAAAATGAGATTCAAATTGCTGATAAAAAATAGTTTACATGGAAAAAAAGAGAGTTTATATCTGAACCTTGGAAAAAATAACAAATCACCGATGATGCTTTTTTGGGCATATATTGATCAAAATAATAGAAATATACTTATTTTTTAGGAAAGCCGGATCCTAAAAAATAACAAATCATTGATTTATTTAATTTCTTTTGAATGCATATGACCTTTGTTTGTAACACATACATGAAAACTTTCACATACCAATACAACAAAATACAAAACACTAAAACAACAATGCACATAAAAAATAATAAAAAATATGCCCCGCGCATTTGCGCGGGTGGCAAAGCTAGTGAACTCCAAATCTTTATTTTTCAATGTATATTTGGAAAATTTCGTTGTGCTACACCATTCTTATTATTGTAACTATTAAATTAATAGTGTCACGAAATTAATATCATGACAATTACAAGAAAAGTATTTAAGGCAAATTTTAGTATATCTGTATTAGAGAAATATATTAAGAAAAATATTTGTTTTCTTGTATTTACAAAAAGAATTTCACGACATATTGTCTTATTGTATTTATGATTGTTTGATTGTAGGGGTGTCAACGGTTCGGATCCGGTTCGGATAGTGGTCATACCAGATCCAGATCCATATTGTCGGATCTGGATACGGTTCGGATAATAAACGGATACGGATACGGTTCGGATATTGTCGGATACGGATATGGTTCTGTTTCGGATATTAAAACGGATATTATGTTATCATAACGTAATTTACTTTTTAGCTATAAATATATATAATTTGTGACATGAACGATAAATATGATTATATTTAAACATAATTTTACGATTGTGAGTTAAATCATTTACAAATCATTAATTTGTATATGATTTTTCAACTAATATCAAATATAATACATAAAAATAATATATAATATGAGTATCCGGATCCGATTTCGGATACTCGAATTTCGAGTATCCGGATCCTAAAAATACCCGGATCCGGAACACGGATCCGGTTCCCGCACCAAAACCGAATATCGAATCCGGTTCCGGATCTTAAAATTAGCAACCAGATCCATATCCGGGATCCACTCGGATTCGGATATTTTTTTCGAATCCGGATATTTTTTCGGATACGGTTCGGGTCGGTTCGGGCAATATCCACACCACTGACATCCCTATTTGATTGTCAAGTTTTCTATTCCTTATATAAAGTGAAGTTCCGGAGTATATCCGAATTATTTATCATATTCGTTTTTACATATTGGTGAAAAGGTGAAGACCGTTTTTAGTTTCGAAAGGTGACTTTTTATTGCATCAGTAAAAATATGAATTGTTCAAAAGGTGACTATTTATCAATTTGAATTGTCCAAAAATATGTCGTAGGGCATCACCGTAAGAAAAGGGGGTTCATTTGTTAATGCCGGTTCAAGAAAATGAAATATCATTAGAAGAGTTGCTGGTACCAGAAATGGTACAGAATGAAGAAACCCAAAGACATCTTGCATTCCCTAGTACAGACCCCTAGTGTTAATGTCACGAGGTTCAAGAGTTATATTGGCATAATGGCATTAAGCCAATATATGCTTTAGTGGGTAGTGATTAGTGAGCTACTAACTCTTTTGTAGCTGTAAAATTAGAAAAACTGTACCCATGTATGTAATTAGAGCTGGCAAAATCTGAAAAATCTGACCTGATCCAGAAAAATGACTCGACCTGTCCGAATTCGAAGCCGACACGAACCGAAAATGTTGAAAAATTAACGATCCGGATCCGAAACCGAAATCGAATGACCCAAACCCGAAATCGACCCGAAACTGAATGACCCGAACCCGAAATCGACCCGAAACGGAATTATCCGAACCCGAAACCGACCCGAAACCCGAACGAACCTGAAACTCATGACCCGAACGACCTGAAACTCACGACCCGAATGACCGGAAATTAAAATATTATTGTTAAAATCGATATAATATTACTAAAATATTTTGGAATCAATAAAAATAAATCCCGAATTACTCGAAAACTAAATTTTTGCAAAATAGAATGATTCGAAATCAAATTTTGCGAAATGTGAATTACCCGAAAATCAAAATAGCCAAGACCCGAATGACCAGAAAACCGAAACGACACGAAACTGAATAATCCATAAATCGAAACGATCCGGAACCGAATGATCCGAAAACTGAAACGATCCGGAACCGAACGACCCGAAAATCGAAACGATCCGAACCCGAATGACCCGAAAAACATGTAATTACCATTTCTTAGTCATCGAGGAGGGTTTATACACGATATTCAAACTAATGGCAAGAGTGACATTTTCTAATGCGCGTGAAATTTAAAAATGAGAAATGTTGAAGTTCAACTTATTTGTACCTAAAAAATAACATATTTATTGAATTACAAATGATACAACATTTATTATCTAGATTTTGTTTTACATAATAATATTTATTTAAAATTAATATAGTTTATTTGTAGATGGTTTAGTTTAATTTGTTGAACTTGGTTTAATCAGTACATTTTTTGATTTATCAGGGCGTCGTTCATTTCGTTTCGAAACTATAATTATAATATTTTACTAAGTTGTAAACATTGTTTTAAATCGGTTCATAAAAATAATTCAAAATTGGGAAATTGTTCAACCCCCCCCCCCCCACCCCACACACACACACACACAACCACACACACACACACACCCACGCACACAACTTTTCAATAATAAATATTAATATTTATAACGTGTACGGGACAAACAGTGTTTGGACGTTTAATTTAACATTTAACGTTAGCGAACGATATAGTTCCGCTACAACATCATAGTGGAACAAAACGCTACACTGCTAAAATATGAATTGACACAATGTATATCTTCCGAATTCCACTACAATACTATTTAGTGCCGTTATTTAAAACATTAATAAATATATTTGTAGTCAATTTAAAATACATCTGAAATTCAACATGAATAACATTCAAAATTTCACAATATTCAAATTCAAATTAAAATACATCTAAAACTTCAAACCGATTCGGGTTAAATCACAATGGTCATGAATCGATTGACAATATGAAATCAATATAGTTCTGAAAACGGAATGAGTGACGTCTTGGAAAATAAATAAAAAATCCACTGATTAAATCAAAATATCTACAATAATTATTATGTGAAACAAAATATCTCAATAATAAATGGTGTATCATTTGTAATTCAATGAATATGTTATTTTTGGGGGTACAAATAAATTGAATTTTAACATTTCTGATTTTTTAAAAAAAATTGAAGGATTGACAAGCGCGATACGCGCTCGATTCATTTTTTTTTTATAAATTTCAAAAATCAAAAAGTTTTTTATACTCCTTGTTTGGAGCCAGTCTTTTTGTAGGGACCGAGCCGAGGTGAACATGGTTGGGTTTACCAACAGCCACATCACCATAGCTAGAGGGCATTCGTAGAGGATGCGGTTCATGCGGCCAACTACGTTTTAGCAAATTATCCACTGTGAGGATGCGGTTATTTAGCGCCTAGCCACCCGAAAAGTTGTATCTTCAATGGGGCGTGGATCTTGAAAAGTATTGAGGTCCATCGGCATTCAATCCCAGGGTGTGATATTCTTGCATATATCGTTGCCGAGCTAAAACGGGGTGAGCTGTTGTTCTTGGTATTAGAGTTAAAAAGGCCTCCCCGTCGGCAGGGGCGGCTCAAATAGGTAGGCCATCTAGGCTGCTGTCTAGAGCCCTGAAAAAAATACAAGGCCCTATATATTGTACATTATGATAATACTATATTAGATATTGGATATTGGTTAAAAGGTTTTTACTAATATTCCACGTCTACTTCTCCATTTTATCTCAAAGATATATTTCTAATTCTAACAGAAACAATGATCTCTCTCCCATGATTATTATTTATTGCCATTTAATCTCCTCCAATTTCGATTCAATATTGATTTGTCTTTAATTGCAAAATATTCTAATAAATTCCTTCCTTATTTTGCTACTCATTGCACCAATATTTGTCTGATATTTCATACTGAGTACTGACTATTAGTTACCCAAATTTATAAGGTACAAAAATATTTCCTGTTTTGAAAAAAAACCAATCTTAAAAAGTATAAAAAATCTTTTGTTCCAATTTAATCTCTCCCAAATTGTTTTCTTTGTGTATTCTCGTAATATTTCATGCAAATAGTAAATGAATCCAAAATATACAAGTAAAATAAATATCTCTTCATTCTGATTTCTTGAATATTGAAATATTTACAATCAGGTAGCTTTTAATTCTCAATCATACGTAAGTTCATCTTTTTTGTGATTTTAGTCCAAGCGGCTTAGTTATTCTTGTTCACTGTTTCTTCGATGTTCTCTACTCTGTAAGTATTTATTCCTCCAACATTTTATATTTTAATTTTTCGTATGCATTAATATCATTGTTGTAAATTGTTGAACATGATTTGATTAGAAATATTGAATATTCATTGGTGATTTTGCATAGAAAATAATAACATAATTATTATGATTATTTTCTTTGATTTTAAATTGTAAGATGGTTCGCACATGGACGTTCTATGAAAGAGGATTATGGATATTTTAAAGCTTAAGAAGATGATCTCTAATTGGAAGGCCACTTCTTTGTTTCGAAACAGATAAATATTTGGAAGTGTTTTGTAATTTTGTTTGATTTTTGGTTTATTTGAATAACTCGTTAAATTATGTTTTTTTTTAATTTGCGGGAGCTATTGAAAATTTCTAATTTTAATTATATAATTCAATGGAATTTTTTTGGTTTGATAAACAAAATAGTAAAAATATTCTTCTTAATCTTTGCCGAGAGCCTCTGATATAGTTGAGCCGCCCCTGCCCGTCGGATAGAGCCTAGCAATGATATGTATATAGGGACTAGTCTCTGTAAATCTCGCATAAAGAATGAAGCTATGCCAACTGTTATATTTGTGATTTCCTCGATATGCTCAATATTGAAATATCTCTCGTTATCATAGACCATTGAGAGTCTTTATCGAAGTCGAGTTTGTAAAGCCAACACATTGCAAGAGATTGGTTTTGTTTGACTATATTTGTTATTCCGATTCCTCCGTATTTTTTTCGTAAACTAACACTTCTCCAATTAGCAAGACAATGGTAGCCCAAAACTATCTTTACCATTCTAAAAGAAAGCCCGCCTAATTTTGTTTGTCCCATCTATTACTCCATTTGGTATGGGAAAATATTGTATATAAAAAATCGGGATGGTACTCAAAATTGATTTTACTGAAGTAGTGCGGCCCATAGTTGTTCAGTTCGTGAATAATACGCGTATAATTTGCGAATAATTACATATTACGAATAATATACGTATTTACGTTTCCGTACTCAAACTAATTAATAATTTGCGTATTTTATAAAAAAATTTAAAAAACACGAATAATATACGTATTGCCGTATAATACTTTTTTTAGAAAAAGAAAATATAAAAATTTTAAATAAATAAAAATACTTAAAATTCCAAAAAATGATAAAGACAATTAAAATATCAATAATAATATACAAATTTATGGTTTTTAACTAAACTAAATATTATTTAATAAAATAATTATATTTTTAATTATTTATGAATAAAAAAGTATATATTTATATACTTTTATGTACCGAATTATTGTATCCGTATTATGTAAAATAAACATAACTATAAACGAATTGACGAATTATTAGAGAACTACGTTTTATTTGACTGAATATTTGACCGATTTGAAAAACGTTTAATCCGAATTATACACGAACGTATTACGTATCGTATTATTTGCGTATCACGAATGACTAACTATGATGCGGCCACCCAAAAATAAGAGCTTGTTTTGCCAATTGTTCACCTTTCTATTAATTTTATCAATAATTGGCAGAAATAAAAAAAAATTCTCGCTTTTCTGTAAGATAGAAGTAAATCGAGATATTTTAATGGTAAACCGAAATAAAAATTAACTCAGTTTTTTTAATTTTCACAGTATTACTTTCGGTTTCTTAGAGTCCGAAAATATCACTCGTGCCATTTAGATGTCAATTTTTTTAAGCCGGCAATTTTCAATATTGCAAGGGCACTTTTGCAATTTAGCCGTAATACATCAGCCCTGCTAGTCTTCTTCTCCATTTCGACAAAAATCAGATGGAAAAACCAATCACCATTACAGAAGAAAACGAGCTTGAAACCGCCGATGGGCGGTGGAAATGGTGGGCAGCGGCGAGCTCAGCTCAGGTTGTGGCCGGTACAGCCTGGTGCTTGCGTGGGTACAAAGGTAGCGATGCCTTAATGCCATTAAAGGCCTTTGCTGCCGCCTCCATTTTCGTCAGCGCCGGTGCCTCAGCTGTCACCTCCTTCCTCCTCGCCTCTGGCTTTCATAAAGTACGATAATTCGATCTCCTTGATTCTGTTATGTTTAAACACTTTGACGTTTCTTGTGAATTTGCATTGTAGATGGAGAATGCAAAGGAAACTGGGAGGAATGTTCGCAGATGGATAGGAGCTCCTCCTAGAAAGACTGGTAATTGATCCATTTTGGATGTTTTTAGTGAAAATTAGGATCAAATAAAATTGAAATCATAAAAACACGTAATATCATGATTGATTTGATACAAAATTGGAGAATTTGGGAAATTAAATATTTGAGGTTGCTACAAGCAACTTTGTCTATCAGGAACTTCAGTTCATAAATCATTACATTTATACTACAAATTACAAATTCATATATATAACTAATATCATAATAAACATCATCCAAGACCAGAACTTAATATATGTATATAAACCAGTATTTTAATTAATTGAAGTGCTTATTTATGTGTGTCACATTAACCTTATGATGATGCCACTGAATTAATTATAATTGTTGATTTTAGGTGCAAATATTGGGGAGAACTAGCTAGGCAAAAGAATACTTAGATGCGAACGATGGAGATGCAAAGCAAGTGATCGAGAACAATTGTTTTGTATCCTTCTTGATAAATCTCCATCATGTATGCTCAACTCAACAAATAAATAATATGAGACAATTGTGACAGATATGTCTTTTTTTTTCCGAACAAGGCATGAAAATTATCATATTTTTGGTTTTCATTGTTTTGTAGGGGCATTTCATGATATTTACCATTCTGAAAGGGTATATGTGATTTTTTTATTTTTATTTGGTAGGACATTCATGAGGGTATACATGATATTTTGAGATTGTGTAGAGGCAAGTAAACATGAAAATTTCGCCTAATTATATAATTTTTGTGAACTCGTAATTGTGAAACTTTTTTTCTAGATCTACAATATAACATAATTCGTGTCTTATTTTATTGTTCTTTGTACACACAAAATCACTTGCCATCTTCCTCTATGTGACTTGTTTCTAGTACATACTCTCGCATGAGCTTCGTATTTGCCTCGTCAACCATCTTCAGTTGAAAAGCAAAATCCATGTTAAATAAATAATCAATTAGTTTATTAATAGAAAAAAAAAAAATCTTTCGTTTATTAGGGAGATAATTAGTACATATTGCTAACCTTGAAAGATAACTTTTGAAGGTTATCCCACTCAAAATCTTTCTTTGCATACGCAGATCGAACCTTCGAATCCATTTAGGATGGCATAATATTGTTAGACCTTAACTAATTTCGAAACAAGATTTAATTTGAAAACAAGTTCAGATCATTTACCTCGAGAATCCTTAAAGCTGCAAAGGCAAATAAATTTTTATAAGACAATAGAAAAATAAAATATAAATTAATATTCACAAATCGAGAACATGCCTAATGACTTGTGCCTATCCGACTCGCGCATCAATTGTTTGCAGAAAGTATCGGCATCATCCAAAGAGTTGCGACTAACAAAATCCGTCAGCTCCTTGTATGCCTCTGGGTTATAGCTCTGATTAATTTTAGCATAACTAGTGAACAAGTTTTTCTTCCGTTACGTATATACTATTTGTAAGTTAAAACCTCAAGCTGTGCAAGAACAATCCTCACTGCGACATAGTTGAAGAAATTATGGAGATTCCTCGCTGCCTTAGCCTCCGGCGAGGCCTCCCCAAATCCTATCCACATAATTTCATCACTGAGAAATTCGGCATTTTTTCTTAATATTTAAACATGCGAAAAAAAGTAAGTAATTACATACCAGGAACATACATCTTGTGGCAGCGAATGGGTCGGGAGGAAATGAATCGCTTGCTTCCCTTCGTACCTCGCAAAATAGTCTGATGAGAGAAAGATTGAGATTCATTGTTGGCAAAAGAGGCCAGATGAAGAGTTGGAATCGTCCAATAATAGCATTTCATGTTTTTCTCCAAACAAGCAATTATCTAGTTTGATCTTTTTGCTATGCAGGTCTATCCAAAATTACAGGACCATTTGTGTTCTTGAATCTGTACCACATACTTTATTTGTTTAATAGACTAAAATATCTCTTCCCCACCATCTGTAGTTTGAATTGTGGGATATTTTTTGACATTTTGGACCATGGAATATCTGGAGTCAACTTTACACTTCTTCATCTCAAAAAATTCACAGGTTCGGTACCATCCAATAGGGATGAGCAAATGATTCGGTTAGGCCCACGGACATTTTAAAATAAATAAATAGTTCGGTTTATTCGGGAACCGAACCGATTAAACCGAACCGACCAAATTAATACTATTTTGCACTTTTTCTATTATATTCATTTAAAAATATTAAAATGAAATATTGTAAAATTAGAAATAAAGTAAGTATATTTTATATGATTTGTTTTTATATTTTTTTTCTAAATAACATTTGAATTTTAACATTATAAAACTTCTAATTCGATTCAACCGAATAAACCGAATAAGAGATTCGGTTTATTCGATTCGGTTTTAAATCGGTTCAATTTTATTCGGTTCGGTTCGGTTTAATTCGGTTTGCTCTTATTCGGTTCGGTTCGGTTCGGTTCCACCGAATGCCCACCCCTACCATCCAAGCAAACCGACATACTGGCTCTGTGATATTTCATCTTAGTATTATTAGTAGTTGACTCATTAAATTATTTAAATAACTATTATTATACTAATTACGCAAGATGGCACTAATTCATTCTTCTTCATATTATTTCGGGATATTACAAACTCGTTGGCGCTCTCTTGTTATACGATAGTACCTCCGGACTCTCTCCCGGTACACAAATGTATGTCTTAGGCAACACGATAGTACTCGTGGGAGTATTCTCCGAATACCATTTGTTACAACCCAATAAACATAGAGTAGTAATGTGTATTCTTTGAAACTTTTTCTCACGAAGTTTGATGACGTCGACATGACTTAACATCTTAAAATTAACACATAAATAGATGATTTAAAATTTTAAATTATGATTCAATTATCTTATTATATGATTTGACATTCAATTAAAATGACAAATTATGAATTAATATTTTAATTTTTAACTTGTTAAATCATATCTATATCATCAAACTTCGTGGGAGAGAATTGAGGTATGTTCCAACATTTTCCATAAACATACTAGCCCTGTATCCACCCAAACATGTCCACATTACCTTAGCCTAAACTCTTTAAGTTGGATGATAATGGTAGTGGTCAGAAACGAAACGACACCGTAAACATGAAAGGGGGGGGGGGATTACAATTTCTGTTAAAAACATAATTTTGATATGAAAAAAACTTTCGAAGATTTGGGAATCGAACCCAACACACTATCACTGGAACAACAATTTCTATGTGTGTAAACTAGAAATTTTTAATTTTTAAACAAAAATTGTTCTATATATACATGACGTTTACGATTTCATGTGTGTGTCGGATCCGGATATAGATATGGTTACAAATTTTCGGATCCGAAACCTGATCTGATATTTGATTTTGATATCGAGAACAGATTCCGTTCCGGATCCGGGTATTATTAGGATCCGAGTATTCGGAATCGGAACCAAACCGGATATGTATATTATATATATATTAATATGTATCTTATTTGATATTAGTTAGAAAATTATATATACGTTAATGATTTAAAATCACAACCGTAAAATCACGTTTAAATATAATCATGTACATTGTTCATATCACAAATTATATATATTTATATTTAGAAAATATGTATGTTATTATAACATAGTATCTATTTTAATATCCGACAAAAAAAATCCGTATCCATATCCGTATCCGACAATATCTGTATCCCTTTACTATCCGAATCCGGATAATTCCATATCCAAATCCGAATTCGAAAAATAATATGAGCATGAATTGGTATGATCACTATCCGGACCGTTTATGTACACTATCCGCAGGGGCGGATCCAGGGGGGGGCGAGCGGGAGGCCCGGCCCCCCCCCATGAAATCGAAAACGAAAAATTTAGTGAAGAATGAAGGTGATTTCGTTGGTTTCGAAGTAATAATTATGATAAATTTGTCCATATTTCACAAAGATTAAGGTAGTGTAGTGGTAAAACATGTGTTTAGGAAGTGTGAGGTGTTGAGTTCGAAACCCTCAGGCTACGTATTAAGAATTTTTTTTTAATCCGGTCCCCCCTATAAAATTCGGCCCCCCCTATATATTCGTTCTGGATCCGCCCCTGACTATCCGAACCGTTTATGTACACTATCCGAACCATTGACACTCCTCCGTGTAATATGTGTTATTTTCACATGAATGTCGGTCTTATTCACTCAATTTGACGACATTTAATACACATCACTCCCAGTAAAAAACACTACAGACGGACAATGTTAAGAAAAATTGAATGCATAACAACACTATGAAGATTGAACCCCAAAAGAAAAAATAAGAGAAAAGAGAAAAAAAAATAAACAAACAATAAAACAAGAATAATCTCAATAAATATTACCCCGTCACATCACGATGCCAAAAACAGCAGCAACAAATGCAAGTCCCGCAACCTTCAAACCGGCACCACCACCAAAGATACTACTACTACCACCAGTAGCACCCATGCAATCATCGTTGTCGCCACTGTAACATCCAGGCTTGACAGACTTGGCAACGCCTCCTTCCAACAAGAAGCTGCTATTTGCTTTACCATTGCTGAATAACACGCACCAGAAGTACGGGGATCCCCCATCCGTCCCACTCACGGCAGCGCCCACCTGTTCAAATCCAATATTTTATCTTCAACTCAACAAAAGACTATTTAAATAAAATAATAAATTTAATATTATTGTTACCTCGGTATGGTTTTTGCTGTAGACAACATCAAGGCTTTTTGCATCATCAATAAGGATATTGAATGCCTCATCTGGAGATACGTACTTAGTTTGACATCCCAATAAGCGACCAGTAATTGGGGTCAAGCTAGTTGTCACGACGCCACAATTGGGGGCGAATGTATCTACGAAGTTGGAGTCCGCGGGCTTCTTCGATTCCCCCACTGCTCCACATTGTCCCGCGTATGCTTTGATGTATTCGAGAGCTAGACAGCCTAGGCCCAGGTTGTCGAAGAGAGTCGAGGACTTGTGGGCCGTTCTGTTGGTGTTAATTACTGATACTAATTGGTCCGCTGGGTTGTCTGTGTACGTGCACGAGTAAAGAGATGTGAGATTTCAAAAATTATTCTGGAGTAACTTGACTGAAAGGGGGAAACCAAATCTATCCAAAATCAAGACCTCAAATGCATTATGATTTGAAACTTGTTATGACTCGATTGGTACGACATTAAACACCCAAGATCTAGCAACTTGACCAATTTGGGAAAATACTCAATTTAAAAGAAAGATAATTCATAGCACAAGTTCAATTACTGAACAGTTAGTACAGCATACAAACTGATTTTATCCTTAACAAGACCAAAAATTACAATGTGATCCTTCGAATTTGAAAGTTAGATCCTTAACCAGGCCTCTGTGTTTAACTACGTGAAAAACTCAGCTCCCATTCCAAAATTATACAGATTTATGCAGAAAAACACGAGAAATCAGAAAGATGGAAAAGAGAACTTACTTTTACTGTCGGTTGCAGTGGCAATGGAGAAAAGAAGGGAAGAAAATATAAACCAGAGTGAGATCTCCATGAGAAATTCGATTTGGATCTGGACCCAACTCAAACTATTGCACAATGTAGGTGATGGGTAGTTAAAATGGAGAAGTAGAGAGCTAAGAGAGGGATTTTTGGGCTTTTCAACACGTTTCTATGTTGAGGAAGAACTAAGAAGAAGAATTAAGGTGAGAGGTCGCTCTTTTTGGTCTGACGGAAATGGCCCTGCCGACAGGATTAGTGAGTGACTGAGTCGATACACGTGAAATTTTGGTGTCCTTCGTGATAAATATTAGGAGCATTTAGCGTGTTTTGGAAAGAAAATTCAAAAACTAACCTATTTTTTTTAAAATATTCCATAATTGATTCGTACCGGGATTTTAAAACCCGGTAGGACCGGATTTTAAAAATTAGTTGGTTAAATCAATTGAAAATTCATTAAAAATTGTGACTTGAATTAATCAGTGGGTTTGGGGCAAATATGATATCGGGTTTTTAAATCTCGACCATAAAAAAATGATAGAAAATTAAAAAATCATATGTGCATGAGCCATGAAACAATTATTTGAGTGGACTATATTGCTGATGAAGAAGGAAAGAAAAAATCATCATATAATATTATTTTTATTAATTATGTTCATGAAAATAAAAACAAATTCATCATATAATATTATATTTATTTTATCCGATTTCGAATACGAATACGATATTCGATATTCTATTTCGATTACTAATACGATATCCAATACGCGATACGAATAAGGTATCCAGTTACGAATACGGATACAAATATGATATCTCGTATACGATCGGTTACGAATACGGTATTCGATATTCGTTACCAATAAGGTATTCGATTTAGAATAATGATACAAATACGATATCCGGTATCCGATTTCGAATACGAATACGGTATCCAATGCCCGACCGATATTCGATACGAATACGGTGTCCAAATGTCGAATACGCATACGAATACGATATTCGGTATCCGATTTTGAATACGAATACGATATCCAGTATCCGATTTCGGTTACGAATACGGTATCTGATATCTATTACGAATATGGTGTCCGATTTCGAATACGCATACGAATACGATATCCGGTATCTGATTTTGAATACGAATACGATATCCGGTATCCGATTTCGGTTATGAATACGGTATCCGATACCGTTGCGAATAAGGTATCCGATTTAGAATACTGATACAACTACGGTATCCGATATCCGATTTCGAATATGAATACTGTATCCAATACCCGATATCCGATATCCGATATCGAGTATCCGATTTCGAATTTCGAATACGATATCCAGTATCCGATTTCGAATGCGAATACGATATCCGGTATCCGATTTCGAAATCGGATACTCCATATCGTTTTCGTATTCGAAATTGGATAAAATAAATATAATAATATATGATGAATTTATCTTTATTTTCATGAACATAAATAATAAAATTAATATTATATTATGAATTTTTCATTTTATTTTCATCAGCATGAAGTCCCCTCAAATAATTGTTTCATGCACGAATAGACTTTTTATTTTCTACCATTTTCTATGACCGGGTTTTAAAAACACGGTATCAATCATGATTTATCTTTGCCCACTGATTAATTGAAATCACAGTTTGTAATAAATTTTTAATTAATTTAGTCCAACTAGCTTTTAAAATCCAGTGTTAGCGGGTTTCAAAATCCCGATATGGGTCAATTATGAAATATTTTCAAAAAGTATATTAGTTTTCCAATTTTATTTTCAAATCATGTTAAATACATAAATACTCCTAAATATTATTTAGGAGGATTTCTGCACGTGATCTTATATGTAAATATTTTTCGAAAAATAATTTGATTTTTTATAAATATTTCAAAACTAATTCAAAATTAATTTTAGAAATTCGGTACCAATTGATTTTTAAATCAATTAGTTTAATTAAATTAATCAAATGATTTAGTTTTTAATCAGCCAATTTAACACCATAACCAATGTCACAGGGTTCTATAAACCCGGTCAAGAAATCCAAAATATTAAACACTTAAAAATTCCTAAATTTTACAACAACATCATTATCTACTAATTAGTATATTAATTAACATGATAACTAATGCATGTCAAATAATTAATAATTAATTAACATATAATGAATATTTATTTGAATTAATATATATAAATTAACATCAATTAATTGTTAAATATTTATTAATAAAATTATCGTGCTAATTAAATTTGTTAAATAGTACATATAGGGCATGTTTGATTTGAGGGATTTTGAGGGATATCCATCACGAAATACAGGATTTACTCAAAATTCCTTGTTTGATTTGTACCTGTATTGCATTTCAACCCCAAAATCCCTGGATAGTGTTATACACAAAAAAAAAATGTATTTCAGAATACACGGAGAACTCTCGTTCGTGTATTCCTCTCAAGCAAGCGCTAGTTCTTTCCAGTTCTTCTCTTCTCTTCTCTTCGTTCGTAAAACTTGTCGCTCTGCCTCTTGTCCTCGCCAGAATTTGTTGCGCTACCTCTCTCTTTCATGCAGTTTGTTGCCGCTTCTCTCCTTCACCTAATTTGCTGCTGCCTCAAGCTCCTAAGTTGACTAGTGCCACTGTATCTTCGTCTTTCCAAAAATACTCGCGTGCATCAAAGCTTTTGCCAACATCACCTAGATCAGTGAGTATCTCATGCCTTTGTCTCTTCATGTGTGTGCTATTTCGAGACAATTAGTGTCTCAAATAGCATGAACTACTACTTTATGTTGCAATGGATGTCTCAATTAGGACGAAATAGTATCAATTAGGGTTAAGTACTGTTAATTAGAGTTCAATTAGTGTCTAATTAGGGTTAAGTACTATTAATTAGAGTTCAATTAGTGTCTAATTAGGGTTAAGTACTATTAATTAGAGTTCAATTAGTGTCTCGGTTAGGATTAAATAATATCAATTATTGTCTCAATTAGGGTTAAAGATATTTTGTTGCATTGATTAAGGTTATGAACTCAGTTGTTTGATTAGAGCTACAATCGATGTATTTATTATTATTTTCTCAATTTGTGAATAAATTGCATTCATTAGTATTCATTAAAATGTATTTGGTACTGTTAATTAGCCTACTATATTGCTTACCATCACACTATTTTTTTCTTTTTAGGGGTCAAATTGCAAAAGAAACCATCTTTAGGGGTTATCGACTGGTGGAAGATTGAGAATGTATGGAGAAGAAGGTTGAGAGGTACCGGTACCGGTACCGTACCTGTTTTGAGAGGTACCGGTACAGTACCAGTTTCGAGGGGTATGTGTCGAACAATTTTGAGAGGTGCCGGTACCGGCACTGCATACTATACTGGTACCCGTACCGTACCAGTATAAGGTGGTACGAAGAGAGGCACAATGTTTTGCGACGAAATAGCTATGGCAGAATGTGAATTGCGAAGAATTAATTGAAGACAAAACATATTTATAATATTTTGCTAGTTAAATCTTATTTGTGATAATTATACAAGTTAAATCTTAATTTAATTGATTTATTATTATATTTATTTAATCTTTTACTAATACAAATACTAAAATTTTATGATATTATTTCTTTGAGATATTTAACAAAAAACCATCAAACAAATTCAACTTATAATCACCTTGAAAAATCGTGGATTCCAATCAAGAATCAAACAAATGTTTTTTGTTTACATGTATTTGAAATACAACTAATCAAACAACCAACATGGATTGTCAAATACATGAATTATCAAATACATGTATATGATATATCCATGTATTCCAAAATCCCTCAAATCAAACATGCCCTAGAGTGTGGTTGGGGGAATCTTGGGCACAATTTATATTTCCAATGTGCACGTACTAAGGTAAAGCGTGGAGATGTAAGCCCTTGGTGAGAACATCAGCTAATTGATCCGTCGTGTGCACGTACTCACCAATAGTTTCTTGCTTGCAACAAGGTCACGCACGAAGTGAAAGTCGATTTCAATGTGCTTTGTGCAAGCATGGAAGATAAGATTGTGAGTGAGGTATATAGCACCAACGTTGTCACACCATAGAGTAGGAGGAGAGGTTTGAGGAATGTGAAGATCGTGAAGAAGGTATTGTAGCCATATGAATTCGGAGATAGCCATGGCAAGACTCCGATACTCGGATTCCGTGCTTGATCGAGAGACCGTGGGCTGCTTTTTCAAGGAACATGAAACGAGGTTAGGTCCAAGAAAAATGCAATACCCGGTTGTTGACTTTCGATCATCAGGACACCCGTTCCAATCCGCATCGGAATATGTTTGAAGATGAATATAATAAGACGGTCTAAAAAGCAGACCATGAGAGAGAGTGCCTTTTAAGTATCGTAAGATACGTTTGACCGAGGTCCAATGAAGTTCGTTGGGAGCATGCATGAATTGAGACACCTTATTAACGGCAAAGGAGATCTAGGGGCGAGTTATGGTCGCATATCGTAATGCTCCTACGGTATTTCTATAGAGAGTGGGATCACTCATTAATTCTCCTCCATGTTTCGAGAGTTGTTCACCCGCAATTATGGGAGATGAACACGGTTTTGCACCATCCATTTTGGACTTTTTAAGGAGATCAAGAATGTATTGCGATTGGGAAAGATGTACTTCATTGGATGTTTTGGTTGCCTCGATGCCAAGAAAGTAGTGAAGAGGACCAAGATCCTTGAGGGAGAATTGTGCATTGAGATCTTGAACAAGTTTTTCGACAATGGCATTTTGATTGCCCGTTATGAGAATATCATCCACATAAACGAGAATCAAGGTGAGTTCCTGAGTGGTGTGTCGAATGAATAAGGAGGTATTCGTTTTGGGATCTTCAAAGCCAAGAGCAGAGAGAGTAGCTCGAAGCTTGTGGAACCATGCTCAAGGAGCTTGCTTCAATCCAGAAAGCATCTTTTTGAGAAAACACACATAGTTGGGCCACGAAGAATCGACAAATCCCGGCAGTTGTTGCATGTACACCGTTTCTTCGAGATCACCATTGAGAAACACGTTGTTCACGTCAAGTTGACGAATTGGCCACCTCTTTAAGAGAGAAATAGAGAGAATTACTCATAGATGATAGCCCTTGGCTACGAGTCGAGATTTATAGCGTTGAATCGAGCCATCAGAGTTGCGTTTTATTTTGAACACTCACTTGCACCCAACGATATTTTGGAAGGAAATGCAGTTATAGATCAACTAATAGATTGTACATATGGAGATAGATGAACCTATGCGTTCGTCAAAATGATTGGATGCATAATAAGATTATGCAAATTTATCAAAAAATGAGTTGGTATGGTGCATTGCTCCTTGAACTAGACAATCTTGGTTCGAATATTTGTCTTTTGTAAATTCAGAATATTTTCTGACAAACAATACAATGTGCACAGTTGGAGGATTAGCTCAACAGTTCGAAGTAAAATATTTTATATTTTCACTAATCAACCAAGAACATGTTTAGAAAGTTCTATATGTAAAGAAGTAAAGAAATGGTTGTCATTTTTTTTTTCTAACGTGCTACAAATTCGAATAAAAAAATAAATTTTTTCAAAATTTGCTTCAAAATCCAACAAAATAATCATTTCTTTTGTTCACAATATATAAATTATTATTTATGATGATATCCATAGATAGTTATAATTTTCAACATGTTACAATATCTTTGACACGTGTCACAGCTTTTTTTTTTTTTTTTGAGTTTTGTTTCTATTGCAATCCAAGTTGTACTTATATATGTAAGAAAAATATAATTGGCCCCCAAACTCATCAAAACATCATTTGACGAGGTGACAAAATGAATTAATTAGCATTTCTAATTGATTCAATTAAATGTTAATTAATGTGTTTGATTAACACATCAATAATTTATAATATGTTAATATTAGTAGATATTAATTGACGCATCAATTCAATTAAGCAATCAATTAAATCGTTAATTGAGTCAATCAATAATACTAATCAACCTATTTAATCCTCTCTTGCCGCTTCATCAAGCATGTTATTGTTGTGTTATTGGAGCTCCATATATAATTTTCGTATAAAATTACGGCTCAATTCTTTATTTCGTATGGTATAATTTACAATTGTGTTTTTTAAAAAAAAATTAATATTATTTATGTTAATGGAAAACATTTTAAATATATATTTCGGTTTTATGTGTATAATTAAAGTTTTCTATTATTTGTTTTGAAACTTTAATTTTGTTTGAATTATAACATGTTATATTTTATTTATTTTGTGTGAATTTATAATGATGAACCAATTTCATGGATTCTTATTAATTATAATGCATATATCTATGATAGACAAATTTTATGAACTTTTATTAATTATAATGCATTTATTGATATTAATATATTTGCAAACATATCATGATTATATAATTGAGTTTAAACGTATCTAAGCAAATTCTATTTAAACCAATTATACAAAAAATATTAAAAAAAAGTATGAAGTGCCGCGCAATTGTTGCGCGGGCTATTGCTAGTATGTTAAAATATTTATACACTAATGTTTTTCATTATAATGGGACACATTGTTATTTCATAATAGCAACAATAATATCGTATTAGGAATATAAGCAAACAATATTAGGAATTATAATATGATATTTTAAATAAAAGAAAAATATATGTCTAAATAATGCAAAAAATATTGTAAGAATATCGTTGGGTTTTCATTCCTACGAACACATCAAATTAATTATAAAACTCATCTATTATTTTTTTACCTGTAAAATGAAATTGTAATTAGCACAAAAATAGGTGCCATATCATATATATAGTAATTATATATTGTTAACATATATATTAACTGAAGAAAATACAGTTTTGGATCAACTAGAAGAAAGTACAAATAAGGATGATCAAAGAATTGAACTCACAATGAGATTGTGAGAATTCTGGAACCAGGATATGGTTCGTTCGAACGAACTGTATAGTGCGTTCGAACGCACTATAGTTAGTTCTGCTGAATAGTGATTCAGTTCGAACGAACTAATATAACATACTAACAGTGACTGGTTCGTTCGAACGAACCAAAAAGTGAGTTCGAACGAACTATGTTCCGAATTGTTTGTTTCAGTTTTTCCTGAATTGATTATCGTAATTAATGGCTTGATCTGAGATTAATGATATATAATCTCAGATCTGGAAGAAGGCAAGTGTGGTTGTTCATTCATCTTCTTCACCAAGTTAGCCATTAGAGAGAGAGAAAGAATTGGAGAAAGAGTTTCTTCAAGTGGTAGATTCAAGCAAGATTACGTGTAAGTATTCTGGGAGGATTAACACGTAACCGGAAGGCTACAACTCGATGTGGATACGAGTAGAGAGATCTCAACTGAGATCTTGGATTGTGATCCAAGGAGAGCAAGAACAAGCAAGGTCGGATCCAAACCGGAGAAATTCCGGTTGTATACGACAAATCGGAGCTTCGAGCAAGGTGTCGAATCGCGCGGGCGTGGGACGTGCGTGTCGCCGGAGTCGAAGCAAGGACAAGAGCAACTACACAAGAATCAACCCTTCTCCGTGATCAATTTCACGTGGTATGATTTTCTTTGAATTAAGAGTTAATTTCATAGGATAGTTGCATAGTAAGATTCGTATCATTGAAACGACGACGTGGTCCTCGGGATGGATCGGACCGGGCCATTCAATCCACTGCGCGTGGCTCGGTAGTGATGCCGATACCCAACATTAACACATATTAATTAACACAAAATATATGTCATGTATATGTATGAATTAACATAAAATGGGTAATGTCAAGTATATGTATTAAGAAAGCAAAAATAAGTTGATAAAATATTGAATATTGATTTCTTTTTACTTTAGCTTACAATGAAAATTTAAATTATACAATTCGTGAAATAAAAAAAAAGTTGATATAATGTTGAATATCGATTTCTTTTTACGTTAATTAACAACGAAAATTTAAATTATACAATTCGAAACGGAGAAAGGTACTCTTTAGCAATATCATAAAATTTTATGACTAAAATTATAGAAATTAAGTTTGAGCAAAATTAAGAATCATCTTTTTTTTATATATATTATTTTAAAATAAAACATACCCGGAGTGGAGCAAGGATATCTTCTGTTTATACTTATTATTTGTAAATTATAGATATTATTTTATAATAAATTAGTTTTATAAGAATAAAAATGGAATATAGCTTAAATAGGAGCATTCTTAAAAAACTCTTTAAATTATCAAAATCCCTCTATTTTTTAAGATTCCTTAAATGAAAACTTAGGAAGATTTACATATTTATCCTTTGTTAAACTTAAAATTATATATTTACCCTTCTTAAAATTAAAATATCATATTTATCCTTCATAAATCTAAAATATCATATTTGCCCAAAATTAAAAATCATCCAATTTCTCCGTTAAACTTAACGATCAACATTTAAAATTATTATTTTACCATTTTCATATTTATCCTTCTAAAAATCCAAAATATCATATTTATTCCTTTAAAAATAAAAATATCATATTTGTCCTCTCAACAATAAAAATAACATACATACCATTACTCACTCGGCAAGAAAAAACCGTTCCCTATAATTTAATAATATTTTTAGTTATGATTATATTTTTGCAATGAAGCTATATTTTTTACATTTTTGTTTTTGTCATTCGAGATTGGTAGAATGATTACCTTTTGAAATTTTAAACATGTATTTTTTGTGTTTATATTATTATGTATGATTTAACATTGTTATATTCTTTGGGTAAATATGATATTTTTATTTAAAAAAAGGTAAATATGATATTTTTTATTTTTAGAATGGTACATACGTAAAAAGTAAAATAGTTGATTGTTAATTTTAATGGAGAAATTGGATGATTTTTAATTTTTGGGTAAATTTGATATTTTAGATTTAGGAAAGGGTAAATATGATATTTTAATTTTAAGAAGGGTAAATATCTAATTTTAAGTTTAACAAAGGATAAATATGTAAATCCTCCAAAACTTTATATTTTTTTGTTTCCTTCGAAAATCCCTAACATTTTTAGATCCTTTAAAACCCCCTCAATTTTTGTTATGTTTTTAAAAATGACTATTGTGCCTCAATAATTTTATTTTTTAAAATTCCCGTAATTTAATAAATAAAATACATAGCCATTCAAATACTATACAAAAATACATAAATATAATAATTATTGAAAAATATACAACATTAATTTTCAAACAGGTAAAGAATGCAAAAATTAATCTTTATAAATTTGTAAACATCATATAAAAACTTGTAATGCTGATTTTTCACATAAATCTATAATTAACAGAAAAATATAAATAAATTGAAAATTTAAGATAAAACTCTCGAATTTCAAATAATCATTTTACACACAATAAAAAATCGAACCAAACAAACAAAATTCAATTTGAACATAAATAAAAAAGTAAAATATATTTATAAATAAGTCTCTAAAATTGTACAGAATTTTTTTCCTAAATATGTGCTAGTACCTGCACTTTCGCCAACTGGACGGCGAAAGTATAATTTTTTTTTGCTACATTAAAATCATAAAAAATAGAAAAAAAAATAAAAAATATTATTTCCCATTTTTGCTAGTGGTTGGCGTAAGTGATATAATTAATTATTTTTTCAGGTTAACGTGCATGATTAAATATTTTTGCGGGGTCTTCCGATGAAAATGTATTTAAAGCCCCGGCGAAAATGTATTTACTTTTGTCAAACATTTTGCCGAAACGGCTAATTTTGCAAATTGAAAAACTTCAGTCCTAGTTGTGCAAATTGGGTTTTTTAGATGCTACGTATCCAAAAAGTTGCGTAAAATGCCAAATTCTATGAATCTGTATCTTGGGTGTCTAATGTCTTCAGTCTTCACATCACTTTGACAGCTTCACATGCAACCCACTGCCCACACCATCCTTAAAAATCTCCATTAATGCCCGCTCACCCCCCTATTAAGTAACCCCCAATCCATCCCGAAATCTTCCTCTTACAACACCCGACCCGAAAATGGGTTACCAACCTCTCCATAACAAAGCCGCCGGCGCCGGAGCCGCCGGTGTCGCCAGCACCTCTAGTCCAAGATTCTCCGGCCACCAAATGACTCGTCGTACTCACTCATTCAAACGAGGCACTACATGTGAGGTTGAGCTTCAGATCGGTTCCCCAAAGTCTCCACTGGCTGACGCGGCTTGTGATACCTTGGTGGACGTGCAAGTGACGCAACACCACCAAGCCCATCCAAGCTTGAGATCCCGATCTGGGGCGTTTAGGAAGAACGACGGAGGAAGAAGAAGAAAGATTGGAAATTTTGTCTTCTTATCCTTTTGTGCGCTTTGCTTGATTCTGGGTTTGGCTAAGTTCTTTGCTGGAAGATGGTTTGAGCTTGGGTTTGGGGTGGTGAATTTGATTCCTAAAAGGGCCAGCTTTGAATTCGAGGTGAGTTTCTTGTGTGTATTCATTTTAAGAGAACACGATTGCCCTTTTGATTATTTGCAACAATAATGGTGTTGCCGAAATGCTTGTAATTTCTGTGAAATTCAGACATTTAGAGATCATATCATTACTAACAATTCCATATCATATTATGCATGATACCAATGTAGAGTGTTTTTAGAAACGAAATAAAATTAGGAAATTGTGTTTGATTTGTAGGATCTAAGTACCACTCTCTCAACCAAACATAAATTTCAAGATTCTCAAAATGATGGATACAATGGTGAGAAGGAGAGTGAAAGGACATTAATGACCCTGAATTCAGGCGTGCAAGTCCATGGCACCGAGGCAAGAAGCATTTCTTTCTTCTATACTCTGTATTTTATATTTTTTATTATTTTTTCTGAAAATCAACTTGCCTTATCCTTAGTTCGTGCAGTTTACTTCGGATATTTGGGATCAACCAGACAGACATAATTTCGTGCAATGTATCGGCAAAAGTTCCCTCAAAAGTAAGTAGGTTTAATTTTTTCAAGTTAATACATACCAGAAATTTCGTACCACTATGCCGGTTGGTACCAACATATACCATGAAAATGTTTACAATATGTGCAGAGTTGGATTCAAAGACGAACGGATACATACTCATAAATGCAAATGGAGGTCTGAATCAGATGAGATTTGGGGTATGAAAACTTCCTTTTTTCCATATATCAATTTTCTCGTAAAATAAAAGTAGAAATGAATATTTTGTTACTATATAAATTTATGAAGGATCTGTCGACTGATAAATAATAAGTTTAGAATGCAGATATGTGATATGGTAGCCGTGGCGAAGATAATGAAGGCAACACTCGTTCTTCCTTCTCTCGACCATTCTTCATATTGGGCTGATAACAGGTTTGCATTTCAGCCCTCCAAACCCTTCAATTCACTATTCAACACATTATTGTTCATTTATAACTCTTTTACTTCCATTCAGTGAATTCAAGGATCTTTTCAACTGGAAGCACTTCATCGAGATCTTAAAAAACGAAGTTCATATTATCGATACCTTACCATCCGCATATGCTCAAATCGAGCCGTTGTCAAAAACCTTAATTTCTTGGTCTAAGGTTCGCTCTGTTTACATTCAATAAAATTTTCATCTCATTTAAATTTTAAACTATTTTATTATTTTTTTATAGGTTAGTTACTACAAGACCGAAGTACTATCTGCATTGAAAAAACACAAAGTCATATACTTCCCGCTCACAGACTCTAGACTAGCAAACAACGGAATACCGAGTTCAATACAGAAGCTAAGGTGCCGTGTCAACTACATGGCACTGAAATATTCCTCTTCTATCGAAGAACTAGGCGATACCCTGATTTCTAGATTGCGACATGGGGGAAGCCCTTATCTCGCTCTTCATTTGCGGCAAGTACATATATATTATTTTATTCGAAAATAAATAATAAATTTATATTTTGTTTGGTAGATACGAAAAGGACATGCTAGCATTCACCGGATGCAGTCACAATCTAACATCACACGAAGAAAACTTGCTAACCGAGATGCGTTACAACGTAACCCATTGGAAAGAAAAAGAAATAAACTCGACCGAAAGAAGGCTTTTAGGAGGTTGCCCCTTGACACCGAGAGAAACTTCGCTTCTACTCAAAGCACTCGAGTTCCCATCGAACACGCGGATTTATTTAGTAGCCGGCGAAGCGTTCGGAAACGGGAGCATGGATGGTTTAACGAATGATTTTCCAAATATTTATACTCATTCTAGTTTGGCTACGGAGGCAGAATTAGAGCCTTTGAGGAATCATCAGAATATGCTCGCTGGGTTGGATTATGTGATCGCGTTACGAAGCGATGTGTTTGTTTATACGTACGATGGAAACATGGCTAAGGCCGTGCAGGGTCATAGGAGGTTTGAGAATTTCAGAAAAACTATTAGTCCTGACAGGTAAAATTAAATATACATATTTGTTTTTTTTTATTATTATTTATTTATTGTTTCTCTGTTTCATGTAGGATGAATTTTGTGAAACTGGTTGACCAGTATGACGAAGGGGAGATCACGTGGAAGAAATTTAGTCAGAGAGTGAGAAAACTACACGAGGACCGATCTGGAGCTCCGTATCTGAGAGAGCCAGGCGAGTTTCCGAAACTAGAGGAATCTTTCTATGCAAATCCTTTACCTGGCTGTATATGCGAGAAATGAGTTCATAAAAGGGGTAAAACTAGAAATGAACGATTAGAGACTTGGAGGAATGTGTAATGATGTTGTACTTCATAAGAGTATGTGTAAATGAGAGTATATACTAGATCTAGATGATCGCAATTTTGTTTGTACAAATGAGTTCATTTTTATTGTGCGAAACGAGTTGTAATCATTTATTAATTTAATATTGTTTAAATATATACTGCCCAAATATTCTTCTGTAATTAACTTACCATGAGAGGGATGAAGAACCAACAACAATCCACTATAGTGAGGAAAAAACACACAACTTCTTCAAAGGAAAGGAAACAAATACAAACAAGAAAGTATAACAGTGTCTGCATCACATATAAAAGAAGCAGTCTTAGAAAGGAGGGCAAAGAGGTCTTTTTTAGTTGGTTCCTCCCAGCAAAGCCTTGAGTTTCTTCACGTCCGAGTGGTCGAGACCGTAATTGATCTTTTCCACTATTTCAGATGGAAGGTCGGTACTGAAGAATGCGAGGGGTATGATCTGTATCCCTGGGCTCGGGCTACTGTAGCTCACAATAGCAGTTGCATTTCTCTTTCCATTGTTTACCTACAAATTAAAAATTTCGTGTGTTTTATTTTAAGCCAGGGTAACCATCTACCATCACTACAACTTCACTTGAACATCTTAATTGTGAAATTATGATTTGCATAGCTCACCGAATAAAGTGTTTTGTGGTAACAATTTGAATTAAGTTTTATCTTTTTATTTTCAGTGGACCATGGATGATAGTTCAACAAATTAACCATGCTATCAGAAGAAAATAAATAAACATACTGCGAAATGAAGTAGTCCCTGAGGGAGAACCATCGCATCACCCTTCTTAAGTGTCTTTAAATATACCGTGTTTGCGTTTCCAGAGATGAAACCAGCGGTGAGAGTGCCCTTAATAACAACTATAACCTCACTGGCAGCAGGATGTGTGTGGATTGGCACAAAACCGCCTGGTTCTATGTCAGCTCTGGTAACAGAAATTCCTAGCCCGTTCAGGCCAGGAAACTGATACACGAAGCCCGTTTTGACGTACGCTTTTGTGAATTTGAACGGCGCTCCTGGCTTATCGAGGCCTGAAAACACAAAGTCGTCGACTGTGACATTTGACACACTTTTGCATGGATAACCTGACGGCGTGTCGGGTGCTGATAGGTCCGCCACACAAAAATCCTGGACGGCGGAGGTAAAGGACGACAAAAACAAGGAGAATAAGAGGATTGAGTACACCAGGGGTATATTTTGTAACATGCTGCTCTTTGGATCCATTTTTTGGGGGTTCAAGTTCAAGGTTTGGTTTTGTTAGAGGGATCTTTGAACATGTATATACTTTAGTCAGGCTTGTCAACTATTTATGATATCATTATTTTTGTATTTATTCTTCCCTCGTGTAGACTTCAGTCTTTGTACTCATCCATTTCTGCGTCAATTATCTCGCCTCATTTAAGAACAATGACCAAATCATCAATTTAAACCTGATCCTTTCTCTGAAACTGATCATTTTTTTGATCTAATCTTATAATTTTTTTGTATGAAATGCCGGCTTCACTTGTATAATGTCCTGAGTTTTGCACTGTAGGTTCGTTTTGTTACGTATAGAACTTCACTTCGATTTAGGTAACTTTTTTTCTTGTTCCATTGGTTGAAACAGTTACGAATGCGATAATAATTAACGGTATTAGGACAAGCAGTGTTGAGAAAGAAAAGAAACTGTACATTTATTATGTATTTATTACAGAAATAGTGAGACCCCAATCAAGTCGGCAAATTCCCTTTTGCACCGGGTGATTGTCCCCGTTGTCCAAGGCCAAGCTGATCTTCTCCTATCTTATTTTTAGAATAAATAAACTAGTATGGTTCAGTGTAAAATTTTACGATTATTTTTTATCATGTAAAACTTGTTTTTTTTCTTACACTTCAAAATAAATTTAACACAAAAAATACAATGAGAAAAAATATGAAAAATATTTGTTCATGAATATATGTTTTAGGTGTTTTAAATAATTTGTTTTTTATATATACATGGTTATTTTGATTTCATAAAAAGACATGGAAGTAAATCGTAGAAAGACATGTATCAATATCAATATATTTTTTAATCAATTATGTTTATACATCTGATAATTGATATATTTATGTAATTTTCATGTTTTGCAGTATTATGTATGATTATTTTAATTCAAATTTTTCACAATGTGAATAAATAATATTATGACTTATTCATTACATATGATGAAGGTCAGCCAAATAATTAAATTGATTTTTCTTGTCTTAGATGAATTATAAGTACATATGGTTGAAACTCATTTATTGCATACTATGAAAAGTAGTGACATAAAATATTAGAAAAGTACACATATTCTACGTATGAAAAGTCCATGAAATTTATAAATATAATACACTAATCATTTACATATACATAAAATTCATCCTTGATAATTATTGAGAACTATATTAGAAAAGTACACATATTGCATATTAAAAGTGCATGGAATTTATAAATACAGTACACTAATCATTTACATATACATAAAATTCATCCTAGAAAATTACTGAAAAAAATGTTGGTTACTAAATTAAATACGATACGATTTTTTTGCAAAATAATGCTACTTATTTCATAATGATCAACATCACAAACAAAAACAACACAATAAATCAAGATATAATGAACAATTTAACTCCCTTCACTTATTCCATACATTAAATTTACCAATTCATCTCCACTGCATTAAATTTGTCAATTTATGCTCTTTTCTTTTTCATGCATTAAATATGGACATAGACATATTGATTAAGATTTGAGGGGCCAGGATTTGACCAAGCAACCTCTCATTTTCGACAAAACCATGCATGTACAAGTCATCCGATTAACTGGTTTTCCAATTGACATATACTGCCTCCTTTGAGTCTCTATCATATACACTCGGCCCCTCTACCTCTCTCTGCTACAAGATTGAGACGATATGGTCTCCCTCTCTACCACTCGCTAGCTGATGTTTGAGAACTTTAATTGAGGCTCTGAATCATTGAAAGTTGTTGCTGAATAAGAGGAATTTAACGAGCTATCATTGCTGTTTTTTACCTCCAGTAAAGCCAATTCTCAATTGGTTACTTTATTATTTGCTTTACCAAACTGATTATTGGCTTTAATAGAGGCTCTGAATCGTTCAGAGTTGTTACTGAATTAGCCTTTACCAATCTGTTACTTGACGTTTAGAGTATCATGCGGCTCTGAATCGTTAAGATTTGACTTTACTCGAGGCACCGAATCGTTGAAGCTCGAGTTGAGAGTTAAGGTTCGAGTTGAGGCCCTGAATCGTTGATTTGAGAGTTGGCTTTACTCGTAATCGTTGAGGCTCCGAATCATTGAGGCTCGAGTTGAGAGTGGAGGTTCGAGTTGAGGCTCTGAATAGTTGAGTTGAGAGTTGGCCTAGCTCTGGATCTGGATCGTTGAAGCTCTGAATCGTTGAGAGTTGGCTTTACTCAAGGCTCTATATCATTGAGAGTTGTTACTAAATCGTTGAGAGTTAGATTGGTTACCGAGTCAGACTTTACTGAATCAGACCATTATGTGGTAAATTGACTATTTGCTTTACCTCTCTACCTCTCCTTTACTGAGTAAGACCATTACCAAACTGTTACTGAATCATCGAGGTTAGACCTTACCGAGCTGTTACTGAATCCTAGCGAGTTGTATTACTTGAGTGGCAATCAATTATTGACCTCATCAATTTACTGAGTTGTATTTGTTGTGTGATGCGTCGATATCGTTAAATTTGGTGTAATCACTTTACTGTGCTGGTCAATTATCCTTGGGCAATTGATTACGTAGTTCAACTGGTTTAAAACAAGTTGATTATGATGTCGATCCTCTGTCATTTCATGACGACTTGAACCAGACTCCGACTTTCCCTAGACCTGACTTCTACCACGGTTTCCGAATTCTACCCCCCCCCCCCCCCCCCCCCCCCCCTCCCCCGCGGGGCTATCAACCCGTCCCCCGATCCCCAATCCGCACCGAAACATCGAAATTCCGAAAACCATTCTTCCAGTATAGAGATCCTTCCAATTCGGTACAACAACGACCTGATCAAGTAGTTTAAAGAGATCGAAAATGCTCGTTCTTGGTTGCATATAACATCGAGTTGGATGTGCTGGAATGATTTGGCAACAGATTTTCGACGGTACAATTCAGAAGGAGCCGGAATGAATACACGGTGCAGAAAGGTAGAGTGAATGGATCAACAAAGTTCATAAATGAAGAATGAATGGATGACGGCACATGCACATGCACACGACATGGACACAACGAGTCGACACATATGATGATCTTCAAGAAGATAGGTCGAACGCCGAGATTAACAAAAGATATTATTCTAAATTTAGATAAAGGCGTAAGTTTCGGGTTTGTCATTCTAACTCACTAGGGTTCCTTGTTTTGAATGAATTGTTTGTGTATGTTCGACAAACTTATCAATAAAATACTGAGCCGTAAGAACACGTTTCGTGCTCTAGGCTCTCTTTCAAAAAAAAAAAAAAAAACAGATAATTCAATTACTAGATGTGCCCATTAACAAATAATAATTAGTAAATTCATTGTACTAATTAATGCATGATAATTAACATGTAGTAATAATTAGAATGAATTAATATTAATTAATGCATGATAATGCATGATAATTACCATGCATCGTATTAATCAATGATTTAATATAATTAAAATGAATTACTAAATATAATTTGTTTATACATTTCAAATAACTTCATTACATTTCTCTATATATACATTTTTCTAAAAATATATGAATTAACTAAATTCTAATTCATAATTTTAAGCCATAACATCTATACATTAATTCATAATTAATACACAAAATCATTATTAACTAAATGTTAATTCATAATTTCTATACAATAATTAATTCAAAAATAAAATTTTCTAAAAATACATGAATTATTTTACAAATTGTTTTTCTATAAAAATACATCAATTAATCATTCCCCGTTTCTGGCTGCCAAATCAACTTGACTCTGAAGTACCAAATCAACTTCTGGCCACAAGTCGAGCCTCCATTACTAACTGATCTCCAGTACCGAGTTAACTCGACTACTTCATTTTCTTCAACTTCCTCATCAACTCGACTTCCATTACTGAAACTCCGTACCGTACCAGTCATCTCTCACACAACTATAATGCAGCAAAACCATACCTGGATTTGAAAAAACCGAAGCTATGGTTAATGCAGCAAAAAACAGCACCATGTACAAATCAAATTTGTCGAGAATTGACTCGTCTACTACTCACCGCCAATTCCATCCTCCACCAAAAATCTGGTACAAAACAAATACGCATTCACAGTCAATTGAAAAGAAAACAAACCTCAAATCAATTCAAAACAATTATCATTAATGCCGAACTAAATTCATCTGTACCGATAAAAACTTGGAAGAAAGGAACATTAATGATTAATCAAACCTCCATTAATCAAACCTGATACCGATTAATCAAATCTTGTTGCAAATCAAACCTCCATTAATCACATCTGGTACCGACTCAAATCCAGATTCATCTATCGAAGAACTTCGAGACTTAAGCAAACCTCAAATTGAACAAATAATGAAATAAATAAGAATCAGTCCGAACTAACCGTTAATTCAGCAAACAATTAAGAATTAAGAATTAACAAATCAGTAAGATGAATCGAGACCTAAATCGCTAAGCTCAATCAGTAGATCAGTAAGCTGAATCGAGACCTAAGAATTAACTATTAACAAAATTGTAGCCCACATGATAATTATTTTTAAACAATATATTGTTTTTAGTTAACTTTTAATATATTTGTAGGTTTATGGAATGGTTTTTGGGCTTTGAAAATTATAATTAAACATGGAAGATTGATTTTGAATTATAAATAACTAGCTATAACCTGGAATTGCGTGGGGCAGGTTGATTTGTTTTTTGTTGTTGTTGATGATTTGTGCTTTTTTTTTTTGTAGTTATTTTTCAGCAGCGTTGTATTGGCCAGTGAGTTGATGTGTGTGATATTGTGGATTTTGCACTGGTCAATGGATGATGTTGCAAGAATGTTTTGTTCAAAACATGAATGTCTTTAGAATGCATTAAACACCAGAGAATGTTTATGCAAATAAGTAAATATATTTAGTTTTGTATCATATTCTTAATTATATCTGACACATCCATATAAACAAGCATAAAAAAAGTCCCAATAACCAAAAGTATAAAGCGATCCATACGACATACAAAAGGAATTGTTCGTAACAAAAATTAAAAGGGTATCACTTTGTGTTTGATGTCTTCGTAGAGTATTAATGGTACATAACGTCTTCGAATAGCACAATTGAAATGCAAGCTACTCTCACAAACTCTCTTGCATATAAACATTTAACAAAGCTCTTCTATTAAATTTTTGTATGGAAAATAGACAAAGGTCAAGACAATATATATTGACAAAATGTATGACATACCGAAGTACAAAATATCCACCTTCCTACAAGAATTAAGGAAAATACTACCAACATACAAGGTTTTCACGACAAAGGATCCAATTACGAACGAAATAAAATGGAAATGGGAGGGATCCAAACAATTCACGACAAAATCGGCATAAAAAATCCTCCATGACCCGGGCCTTAGAAATCCGTGGCAAAGTCTTGGAACATTAGAGCACCTTTTAAAGTTAGAGCTTTTGCGTGGCTAATGTTACATGGAAGAATAAATACGGCCAGTTTGGTACAACGCAATAGATGACCACATATAGATATATGCCAACCGTGCACAAAGACAACAAGAAACGGTGGACCGCCTATTTCTTGATTGAACATACACGAAATCGGTATGGAGATTTTGTAAGAGCTTATACAACACGCCAATAATTATTAGGCTGGGGCTCTCTACAATTCAAGTATGGAATGAGGCCAGAGCAACCTTAGATAAAGACTACAGAAAGGAATGAGACACACTTTGGATGGCAATAGCATGTATCATTTGGAAGGAAGAAAATGCCCGTAACTTCCGAAACAACAAATCTAGTTCTAGAAAGAGGGCTATTAAGGCGATCCAAGGAGCGCTGGCGTGGAGTAGGATCTGGAACTATGAACAAAGATTTAGATATAGCGTCCAAGAAAAAAAAACTGATATTTACTTTATTGTAAACCATTGTAATTATTCATTTCTTTCATATATGAAAATCGCAAGGTGTGTCATTAAAAAATTTTGTTTTGAAAAGCATGGGTTTTTGTAAGCCCGGGTAACCAATCATCAGTACAACCTGACTTAGTCATTTTGATTGTGAAATTATGATTTGCATAGCTCAAACAGAAGAGTGATTTGTTGCAACAATTTGAATGAAGTTTGTGTGACACGTGGCAGCAAGTATAATTATGAGTTCATATATGGTACCTTCTAATTTTTTCACGCATATCTTGATTGAGTAAGCATGACTTGATTGTGTTAATTGAGATGGACCGGACCGCTATTTTTGTTTTTTTGGGTGGAATATGCAGGCCCGCGGATGTTTTGTATTAATCGGGCCCAATTGACCGTTAGCATGCCGCATTTGCAAGCTTGCGAGACATGACCTGGTGCATTCAATGGACTTCCTCATTAAATACTGTCAGAATCCACCATTGATATCATCTATGTTGTACGAATACTGATACGCATATCGTATCCGATACGATACGGATACGACGATACGACAATTTTGAAAATGTCTAGAATACGATACGTTATATATGTATATTATTTAATATTATTTTGATATAATTATACATATATATTTAAATAATTTTATTAAATTATTATAAAAATGAAGATGTTGTATTATCGATTTGGATATCTTACAAATAACTAAAATAAAAAAAATGTGATATAAAATACTATTGAATAGTAAAAATATTGGATATTTTTATGTTGGGCCAAAAAACAAAAAACAATGGGCCATTCGTATCTTAACCGTATCAAGTCGTATCGGTACCGTATCGTGCTGTATCGAAACCGTATCCGTTCAGATTTATATATTAAAATAGTCAGATATGCCACGTTGCGTACCAGATACGTATTGATACCGTATCTGTATCCGATACGGGTAAGATTCTTTTTTTCAATTATCCGCGCAACATAGGATATCATTGCAGGCATGTGAACAATGGTTGTCAGGTTGCATTGTTTGATTCACCTAATGCTTCATGAGTATGTTCATTGAAATTATCTGTTAATTGTGAGCATGTGGTTAACGGTTGAATTGCTTTTGTTGAATTTGATCCGGACTTCAGAATATTTTGGGATGATAGAGATTTGCATGCACCACTCTTTTACCCTTTTTTATTTGATGGTACAATTTTATTTTTGGAAAAATGTATTAAAAAAATTCTTATTTCATTTACTGTTTTATTTCAAATTAAATTAATAGGTCAAATGGAAATTCGAAACTCTTTTGTATTTATTGACGATGAATAACTTTCATGTTGGTATTAATTATGAGGTATACCAATTTATGGAGGAGTAATGTTTGGATATCTTCAGATAACCAACTTTATGTTGTACTAGCAATGGCCCGCGCAACAATTGCGCGAGACTTCATACTCTTTTTTGACATGTTTTTATATATACTTTGTTTAAATAGAATTTGCGCGGGTACGTTTAATCTCAATTATATAATCGTGATATTTTTTTCAAATATATTGATGTCAATAAATGTATTATAATTAATAAATGTTCATGAAATTTGTTTATTATGGATATATGCATTATAATTAATAAGTGTTCAGGGAATTTGTCAATCATTATAAATCCACACCAAATAATTAAAATATAATATGTTATAATTCAAACAAAATTAAAGTTCCAAAACAAATAAAAGAAAACATTGAATAATACACATAAAACCGAAATATATATTTAAAATAGCATCCATTAACATAAAAAATATCAATTTAAAAAAAAAAAAGATAATTCTAAATTATACCATCGAAATTAATAATTGTGTCATAGTTTCATATGTGGATTATATATGGAGCCCCAATAACGACACAAAAATAGCATCCTTGATGAGACGGTAAGAGAGGATTAAGTAGGTTGATTGATTGTCTCATTTAACGATTTAATTGATCGTTTAATTGAATTGACACGTCAATTAACAATTACTAATATTGACATATTATAAATTATTGATGTGTTAATTAAACTCGTCAATTAACATTTAAATGAGTCAATTAGAAATGTTAATCGATTCACTTTGTCACCTCGTCAAAGATATTGTGATGAGTTTGGGGATAAATTATATTTTTCTTGTATATATGGGTTTAATTTGGGTTTCAATATATATAAAAAAATTTTGTGACACATCACACATGTCATCTTCTAGCAACTTGTTCAACATTAGAACTATAGAAAATATTTCATCAATATATGAATTAAAAGGAAATTAGATTTTAATTTATAGATAATTCTTCTTGTTAATCGTTAATTCAAAAAGACGAACAATTAATTTATGGATAATTCAACAGGTAAATGCACAAACAAACAGAAATTTGTGGTGTAATATTCGAACACAAAAACCAGTTAATCGTTAATTGGTGACAAGGAGGCATAACCTTATGTTTTGGTAAAATAATTGCAGATTGATAATGGGGTACGTAGCAGGTAATTAACCGTGTCGAGTTAATGCTTAATATAGATGGGCAGAGATTGGAGTTTAATTCGAAGAAGCAATTTACTCGTTGGCATTAACGGATTGTCCCTTCGGGAGGAGTTAGGTTAACCGTTAATTGAGAATTTTGAAATATTTTTAAAAGATATTGAACTAGGAAATGAAGACTTCAAATTGTGTTATGACTATGAGTAGTTCATTATGATTACTGAGGAATTGTAATACTTGAATTAATTTAGTTTGTGTAAAATAGAACAGGGAACTCGAATTAACTACTAAGTGCGTGGGCAACTCGTATTAACGAGTGTGCGTCAGCATGACTCAATCAGGAAAGGATAGGAGAAATACAGGCATATAATATAATTACCCTTAAATAAATAGAAGTTAGTTTACACTTTGGAGATTTATCATTTCCTTTTTACACAAGTATTATAATAGAAATACAGGGATATGTCCTCATGTCTTTCTTCCATGCTATTGCTGGCTCCATTATCTTTCTTTCTGTCAAGTTGAGGCCCATTTGTTTGTTGGGAGCTTCTATCATGCATATTTTTCTCTTCAAAAAAGATAAATTGGATATTAAATAAATTAACATGTACCATTTGTTTTTACCTTCATTTCCTTTAATAATTGTTCTCTCGAAGAATTTTCTGCATCTATCCTGCCACGTAACAATTGTAGGAAAACCAGTATTTATGTATGTCCCACTTGTTTTCGCACGTCTATAAATAATTGTATTTGTACGATTATTGCTACGAGTAACATATCCGATATGTATAAAGAAATTTTCAAAAATTTCCTATTTTTTGGATATTCTAAAAAACTTCCTATCTTTTTGAAAGCTCCAATACATTTTCTCTACCAAATTTTTATTTTCAAATATCCCTATAAAAATTAAAACTAATCGTGGATTGTATTAAATTTTCTTTTTAACCAAAATATCCTTCTATTTACATATGTTGTAATTAATTTTTTTTTATTAATTTTAAAAAATAGGGATTAAAACTAATCATTGATGGCGTTAAAATTCATTTTTGACAAAAATATGCTTCTATTTAAATTGTTATAATTAAAAAATTGTTATTTTTATTAACATTAAAAAAATACTAAAAAATATTTAGCATATAATAATTTAAAAAAAATTATTATATGTTATATTTATATAATTTTAATATTGTGCACATTATATATATTTGGCTTTTATATTTTTTGTATGAAAACTAACATAAAATAATAAGATGAACAACAATATTAAAAAACACCTTGCAAATATTTAAAAAATAAAATATCATGAAACTATTAAAAATATATATAAAAATGAGAATGAAAATAAAAAAACTAGATGTTTGAACATATATTTTTCTATTAATATATTTCTAATGTGTTTATTTTCTTACTATATGATGATAAGTTTCCATGAATAATAAATGAAAAATTAAAATTATCGAAACACAACATGTAATAATTTTATGTTTTGAAATCACTACATCTTAAAAAATTATTTTTGAATTTTCTTAAAATTAATAAAAAATAACAAAAATATTTTTTAATTACTACATATGAAAATAAAAGGTATTTTGGTAAAAAAAAAATATAACATCATCCATAATTAGTTTTAATCTCTATAGAGTAATCCATGGTTAGAATATCCAAAAAAAGATAGTGGTTTTTTTTTTTAAATTTCCCTATAATTTAAGATACGTTATAGATACGATTAATACTTTAAAATATCCGTGCAACATATAGATTTTTAGCCGACTCTATGCTATTTTTTATTTTGGTTAATTTTATTCATTTATTTATATTTTTAAATAATTATTAATCTAGTAGTATTATTTGCACATAAGCATTTTATATAATAGAAATTTTACACATCAAAATTTTCCTTTAAAACATAAATTCTAATGTTGAGTTGTAAATTGTTCTCATTATCTACTTTTTTTTATCTACTCTCAAATGTGTCAAATTAAAAAAATGTGTGGATCAAGGTTTGAATCCGAACCCGACACTAAAATCAATATCCGATTCACTCGAATAAAATTACGCGGATTCGAGTCCAGTCGTGTCTGGATTTTTATTGTATCCGCATATTTCTCCGGATAAGATTCGTCAATATTTGACCGTTAACACCCCTAACTAAGGATATGCTAGATCCGGATGGTTGAAACTTTTTTTGTACGTGTTGAGAAATGTCCTATGGGCGTTGGGCATATATTGAGTAAATGTAGAAACAGAAAACACGACGTGTATATGAAAATGCATCAATGTGCATTCAAGGTCTCAAGACCATTTCGTGAATTGTGTGGCGTTTGGGAGCCATTTGTGGTACAACCAAAACTGAAGAAGAAAATAGGAGAAAAAGGGGAAAAAAAAGAAAGGAGGAAGGGGAGTAGAGATTCTAGAGATATCGAAATGCCAATTTTTGTTGAGTAAATGTAGAAACATAAAATACTGGCTTTATCCCTGTGTCACTGCGCATATTTATTATGTTGAATTGTTGATTACATTGTTGTATTTGAGCGAATCAGTTTTGTTTTTATGGTTTAGAGTTTTGTGTTTTATTATTGTTGGGATTTTGGGGTTTTAATGACTGATTGGAGAATATTTTAGGAGTTTATTGTTGGAGATAGATAGCAAAGCTCTATAGAGAAAAAACCAACAAATGAAAAACTGAACGCAGGAAGAGAGAAGAGAAAGTAATTCACGCTTGCTTGATGTGAATGTTTTAAATTGATAATGATAGAAAGCATCCAAAAGATCACATGAGATGTTTTTGAGTTACATCTTTTGGTGTTTGTATCTATCTAGTAAATTTCGTGTGTCTCTATAAATGCATGTAACTCAAAAACATCTCATATATGTGTCAATTACAGAATTCTGTGAAAAATAACAAAAAAGATGTTTTAAATTCTGTGAAAGACACACGAAATTTTCCGAGATAAAGGTGAGATTATTTTCTCTACTCGTTACTCTAATTTTTCACAGAATTTTTTCTCTCTTTTTTCTAGAGATTTTCTCTCTCTAAAAACATATGAGATGGGTTGCATTTATAGATCACATGCACCCTCTCAATTACAACTCTTTGTTTATTCTAGATATTTATATTCTATCTAATAGACACATATATCTCACATTCACACACAAAGAGTTGTAATTGATGTCAATAAATGTAACCTCCTTCTCCAACTTCTACTAAACTCGATAACCGTCGCTCTGATGCCAATTTGTTGGGATTTTGGGGTTTTAATGAGTGATTGGAGAATATTTTAGGAGTTTATTGTTGGAGATAGATAGCAAAGCTCTATAGAGAAAAAGCCAACAAATGAAAAACTGCCACGCAGGAAGAGAGAAAGTAATTCACGCTTGCTTGATGTAAATGTTTTAAATTGATAATGACACACGAAATTTATTAGATGGATACAAACACCAAAATGTGTAACTCAATAATATATGGATACAATATTCCGAGATAAGGGTGAGATTATTTTCTCTACTCCTTACTCTAATTTTTCACAGAATTTTTTTTCTTTTTTTTCTGGAGATTTTCTCTTTCTAAAAACATATGAGATGAGTTGCATTTATAGATCACATGCACCCTCTCAATTACAACTCTTTGTTTATTCTAGATATTCATATTCTATCTAATAGACACATATATCTCACATTCACACACAAATACATTGAATATTATCCTGCCCTAATTATTGTTGTTCTATCATACACCCTTTTACAAGGGTATTTTGGGTATTTTAGCAATTAATTATATTTGTAAAAATGGTGTATCATAAAATTTATCTTTTATAGAAATTTTGGTTTAAATGAACAACAAAAAATTCTAATTTAGTCAAACATTAATTGATAAATATATTTGATATCTTACCTTAAATATTCATAAATGGATAATTACTCCAAATACCCTTGAAAATGAATGTATGATAAGGAAATGAGTGTATGATAGAAGCCCCCTACTTATAGTATGGGTGTTTGGGTGATGTTTGTTCTGTGTGTTATTGGATGTGTTTTAGTTAGGGATGTCAATGGGCCGGGTAGAAACCCGAACCCGCGGGTACCCGACCCGAACGAGGCGGGTAATACCCGAAAAAAATACCCGCTCCGGGTTCGGGTTCGGGTACGGAGGAAATTTTTTACCCGCGGGTATACCCGTTACCCGAACCCGAACCCATACCCGAAAAATATCCGAATATTACCCGAAAATTACCCATAATAAGAAAATTTTGGATGTTTTTATGGATTGATTATTTGTAATATTTGGATTTTTGATGTATTTGTACAAGTTGTTTGTTTTATGTATTTAAAATTATTGATAATTTTACGTATTTGTATAATAATTTTTAATTTTTTAATTTTTTTAGATTACTTATTAATAATTTTCGGGTAACGGGTTCGGATTCGGGTATACCCGTTACCCGCGGGTTCGGGTTCGGGTATGGATTTTTACCCGCGGGTATTTTGGGTTCGGGTTCGGGTAATACTCGAAATTTCGGTTTCGGGTATGGAGGAGGCTTACCCGAACCCGACCCGTCCCGTTGACATCCCTAGTTTTAGTATCCGAAGAGGTGCATTTTGTGCTTGCACAGTGACGTCAACTGGTACTGGTACTGTAGGTATCAATGCTTCAATTTTTTTCCTTTTGTGGTATAGGACTTTAAAGTTTAAACATCACACATACACGATTAGTTGACGTCAAATAGTATAGGTGTTATTCGAAAGCCAAGAGGAACTTTTGATTCGTAAGGTTCTTCGCCGAGCTTTGCATTGCTCCTACTCAAGTTGGTCAAGGAGAAATATGTGCACTAAACTGACGACGTCACGTTGCAAAAACCTTGAAACAAATAAATATATTAAAAATACATTAATATCGCGCAACCAACATTAAACTAATACAATATCTATTTAATGCGATAGGCAAAACAAACAAAAAAATCACTGAAACCATTTCATATGTTCAAGTTCCAAAAAACAAAACAAACAATTCTACCAATCAAAACAAAAACATTTACTGTCAAATTGCTTGGTTAAACCAAAATGAAAAAAGCTGAATATAAAATTTTGTCTGTCTTTTCTTTTTTATGTATTGAATTCCGAAAAAATCAGTTTTTTTCAAAATCAATTAGTGCTTAAATCCTAGAAAAACATTAAATTTTGGGCGCTAACTGATTTTGGAAAAATCGAAATTTTTTTTTATGAAGGCTCGTTGAAGAAAGAAGACGACTTGAGACTAAGAGAGAGTAAACTGAAAATTTTCTAGGATTTAGACGATAATTAATTTATCTCGGGATTCAAAACATAGAAAAAAAAAGATTTTATATATTTTTTAAATTTTTTTGCCATGTCATCAATTATTGCTACATCATTTACTAGGTTATTAAAATATATTTGTCATGTCATCCGTTAATAAATGAAGGACCAAAATGAACATTTAAAAATATAGACATTATAATTAATAAGAATCCATGGAATTGATCCATCATTATAAATCCACATCGAATAAATAAAATATAACCTGTTATAATTCAAACAAAATTAAAGTTTCAAAAACATAAAAGAAAATCGTGAATAATACACATAAAAACGAAATATATATTTAAAATGTCAACCATTAACATAAAAAATATCAATTTAAAAAAAAAACAATTGTAAATTATATCATAAGAAATTAACAATTGATTCATAGTTTCATACGGGGATTATATATGGAGCCCCAATAACATAAAAATAATATCCTTGTTGAGGTAGCAAGAGAGAATTAAGTAAGTTGATTAATATTATTGATTGTCGTATTTAACGATTTAATTGACTGTTTAATTGATTTGACACGTCAATTAACATTTATTAATATTAACATATTATAAATTATTGATGTGTTAATTAAATGTGTTAATTAAATGTGTTAATTAACATTTAATTGAGTCAATTAGAAATGCTAATCAATCACTTTGTCTTCTCATCAAGGATATTGTGATGAGTTTGGGGACCAATTATATTTTTCTTCCAAATATGAGTATAATTTGGGTTGCAATAGAAACAAAACTCACAAATTTTTTTTGACACGTGTCAACATGTGGTCATATGTCAATTAACATTTACTAATATTAACATATTACAACTTATTAATGTGTTAATTAAATGTATCAATTAACATTTAATTGAGTCAATTAGAAATGCTAATCAATTCATTTTGTCACCTCATCAAAGATATTGTGATGATTTTGGAGATCAATTATATTTTTTCTTCCATACATGGGTCTAATTTGGGTTGCAATAGAAAAAAGATTGCCGACACGTGTCAACATGAAGATGTTCGAAAATATAACTATAGATAGATATGTTTCATAATTGGATTTTTGATATTAAATAATTTCTCATTATATTCGTACATAGTTGGATTTTGTTACTAGTTTTTAATTATTTTATCTATTAATGTAATACCATTTATAATATTTATTGTCATTTGTATCAAATAAAAAACTTTATTATTACTATGTAAGCAATGATATGTATTGAATACAGATGTGACATGTTAACTATGTTTTTTAAATTATTGTCAATAATAATAATAAAATATTTCGTAATATTGTGTTGTGCCTCTCATGCATATATGAATTAATAATATATTTTTGTTATATGTCTTACTAATTGGTAAAAATAACGAGTCGTATGCTAATATAACATAAAAGTAATTACGAAACATATATAATTACATTTAAATAAGTTAGAAAATGTGATGAGATATAATTTTGTATTGAGATAAATGATCATTATCATTATAAAAAAAACAGTACTTTGTGTTATAATAAATTAAAAAAACATAAAATTATAATACTCCCAGCGAAACGCGAGTATTATCTTATTTATTATTAATATTAATATTCAAATTTATTCATATTATTTGAAATCAAATAATACCTCCACCACAATTAACCCACAATAATAAGAAAGACACACTTGCATTACAACTTCTTACTGCCTGTGGTCTTAACTCTTAACAGTGAAACGGTGATGGATAATGAAAGTATGAAACTTTTATTAGTTGGTTCCTCCCAGCAAAGCTTTCAGTTTCTTCACAGCCGAGTGGTCGAGACCGTAATTGACCTTTTCCACTAGTTCAGATGGAAGGTCGTTACCGAAGAATGCGAGGGGTATGATCTGTAGTCCCGGGCTCGGGCTATTGAAGCTCACAAAAAAAGTTGCAGTTGTCTTTCCACTGTTTACCTACAAATTCAAAAATCACGTGTTTTTGTAAGCCCGGGTAACCAATCATCACTACAACTTCACTTGGACATTTTGATTGTGAAATTATGATTTGCATAGCTCAAACAGAATAGAGTGATCTATCGCAACAAGTTGAATTAAGTTTTGTTTTGATTCTTGATTAGATGTAGATAGTTATAACTAATATACGAAGTAAGTCAATCGGGTCCTAGTAACATATTAACCATGGATGATAGTTCAGCAAATTGACCATGCTACAACATAACAAACAGTTGGTATTTTTATTTAAAACAAAATCAAAAAATGAAATGAAAAGAAAAGTCAGAAAAAACTGAACATACTTGGAAATGAACTAGTCCCTGAGGGAAAACCATTGCATCACCCTTCTTAAGTTTCTTTAAATATACCGTGTTCGTGCTTGCAGAGATGAAACCAGCGGTGATAGTGCCCTCGATAACAACTATAATCTCACTGGCAGCAGGATGTGTGTGGATCGGCACAAAACCGCCTGGTTCTAGGTCAGCTCTGACAATAGAAATTCCAAGCCCGTTTACTCCAGGAAATTGTTGCACAAAGCCCGATTTGATGTATGCTTTTGTGTTGTTTAACGGTGCACCTGGCTTATCGAGGCCTGAAAACACGAAGTCGTCGACTGTGACATTGGACACACTTTTGCATGGATAACCTGACGGCGTGTCGGGTGCTGATAGGTCCGCCACACAAAAATCCTGGACGGCAGAGGTAAAGGGGGACAAAAATAAGGAGAATAAGATGATGGAGTGCACGAGGGGTATATTTTGCAACATTGTTCTCTTTGGTTCCATTTTTGGGGTTTCAAAGTTTGGTTTTGTTAGAAGGATATTTGAATACGTATTGTATATATATAATCTTTTTATTAGTCAGTGATTAGGTAGTTGCTTTGTCAATTCGACATTTTTTTCTTGAAGGGAAACGACGAGTACACTCAGATGCCAACACCTTTCTTGAAGAGTAGTAGTGATTGATGCCAACACTCTATGCCAACACCTTTCTTGAAAGGTGGCAAAAAAAAAAAAAAAAATTAAAATTGGTTGATGAACACCGTATTGACCCAATTAATATTAATTAACACGTCATTAATTTTAATATATTAATATTAATACATCTTAATTGACATGTCAATTTAATTAAACAGTCTCCGTAACTTCTTTTTTTCACTTCATCAAAACTCAAAAGTGATAGAATGAGTTTTGAGAACACCATATATAACCCCTTATTAGAAAAAGTGATGATATAGTTTCAATGATGTAGTTTAGGTCCATGTTTTTTAGTTTCGATGCTTCAATCTGGTTGAATCTGGTCAATATGGAAACATGAAGAATGATGTAGTTTAAATTTCCTCTCCCATTAAATTTTGGATACAGAGGATATGGTGAGGGCACATCATCAGTTACTGTTCACCCATACTGTTCGCAACTGTTCACTCCGGTACTGTTCAACCCTGTACTGTTCATCCGGGTTACTGTTCATCGTTTTTTTTTTTTTTTTGGAATTTTATTTTATTCGACATATGTCTTGTGTTCTAAATAAAATATTTGAATTTTTCATCGTATTAATAAATATAATTGACATATGTCTTGTGTTCTAAATAAAATATTTGAATTTTTCATCGTATTAATAAATATAATTTGTATACTATAATTTTACTGTTAATAAAATACTATTCACACAAATACTTTTTGTTAGCCTGAGCTGGTATTTTTTTTTTTTATGTTTATTATAACATTTATGAAGATTACTTTTGTTTTTAAATTAACATTTATGCTTATTTTTTTAGGAAGAAAAAAGTTTGCATTTATTGCATAATACTTGTGAGACTATTTAATATCAGCCTTTTTTTTTAAATTAACATTTATGAAGATTATTTTTGTTTTGCACTTGTAACGTTTTAGATAAAATTATTATTTTATGATCATAAAAAATTTTGAAAAATCGCAGCGAAGCGCAAGAAATATTTCTATTTTCTTATCAAATAATATATCAAATAATATATCCCGCAGGGAAATAATATATCAAATAATATATAAAATTATTACTTTTGCTTATTATATTATTTCTTATCAAATAATATATCCCGCAGCGAAGCGCGGGCTATTTTCCTAGTCTATATAACATTGTATGACCTTATTTCAATCAAAATAGAACCATAAGAGCACGTTTCGTTCTCTAGACTCTATTTATAAAAAAAGTGATAATATTTTTCTTAGAATCCATCACTCGAGTAAAATATAAGTGATAATCATGACTATTTTGTTTTTGTCATCTTATATAAAATCAGAAGAAAAAAAATCTACGATTTCAGACATTATTTACATATTTAATATTTCTAATAAGTTTGTTAACAATCATCCATAATTAATTACATCCAATTTTTAAATTTGAAAAATAAATTATTAGGCTCAATAATACAACGTTTAACATGTGTTAAACGGATATACATCAATAAAACTATCATAAACCTTACACACAAATATAAGAACGAAAATAAAAATAATAATTTCGCAAAAATCTTCAAAATACAAATTAAAATACTTTGTTTTTATAAAATATTGGAGATAAAATAACAAAAAAATATTCAAACAAATATGACTTATCATGTATCTGATAAAAATATAACAAAAAGTTAAATAAACCAAATTATTTTTTAATAATTTGATTTATTACCTAATCAACGTGATTATGATCTAATTAATATGATTTGTCATTTATTATGATTTATTTATTATCTAAAATAATTAAAATCTAATGTATTTATTATTTATTGTCGACACATTAATAAATTTAGGAGTTAACAAAGAGGACAAGTATAATTTTGTTATTAAAAGGAGAGGAAACTAAATAATAGAGTTGTCAAGGGGAAAGATCAGGCCTGTCAACTATTCATGATATGATTATTTTTGTATTTATTCTGCCTCTGCCCCCACGGATCGCTTAATTTGGTCTTTGTACTTATCCAACTCTGCCTCAATTACCTAACCTCGTGAAAGAGCTGAGATACAGTAACCGAATTAATCAGTTCAAACCTGATTCTTTCTCTGAAACGGGTCCTTTATTTTGGGCAAACTTGATCCCGTGTCTGGCGAACCACTAAATTTGATCGAATCTTATCATTATTTTTTACCAGTGGTTGAAACAGTTACAAATGCAATCATTGTTAGAAAAGAAAAGAAAAGAAAATAAATTAAAATTAAAATAAAACTCTATATTTATTATATACATAATGACACCCCAATCAAGTCGGCCATAAACAAAAAAACAAGAAAGTTTACACTTTGGAGATTTATTTATCTTTTGAATATGGTTACCGATGGTATCCCGTGCATCCATTAAACAAAAAACAAAATTTTTTACACTGGAGATTTATCATTCCTGTTTTACATAAGTATTAGAATTAGAATTAATAATTAATAATCCCTCATCTCGTGGTCGTGGGTGGATTTCGTATTAGATATTTCCTCATATTTTCTTCTTCCGTGTTATCATTATCATTATCCAACTTTCCGTGTAATCATTATCATTATCATTATCCCTCATATTAATCATTATCCTACTTTCCGTCGTCTTGAGGCCCATTTGTTTCCATTATCCTATTGGGTATTAAATAAATACCATTTGTTATTTCTAATATAGAAACAAAATTCCAAAAATAACTTTGATTTGAGAAATATTTCAAAACCTATATTGCACGTATACCAATACGGGTATCGTATCCGACACGATACGGATTACGGCGATACGGTAATTAAAAAAAAAACATAGTTAAGATACAGCTATTATATATAACATTTTATTATTTAATTAATTAAAATTTATATATTTAATATTTTTATATATTATTAATAAAATATAATAAATGTTTGTTTTACAAAAATAACTTTTTATTAAGTAAATGTTTATTATATTTAATTATTTACATATATGATTTCGTATATTTCGATCTCAATTTTTTAGTTTTAGTTTTTCAAGTACATTTATTTATACGTTAGAAGTATCCGAAAATATTCGAGAAATATCCGTTATTATTTTGAAATAAAATATTCGAATACGTCACGTAGAGTATCTGATACATATCCAACGAGTATCGGACAAGTATCGGTATCCGATACGATACGACTTGATTTTTGAAGTATCCGCGCAACATAGTTCAAAACTAATCCGAGACTAGTTTTAAAAATCAGTAATTGGACCGGATTTAAAAAATCTGGTTCATTAATTATCGTTTTTTTTTTTTTTGATAAAGGCCCGTAGGCTGGCCCGAAGGCCCTCTCCCCCTAATTCTATCCCTACAGGCTATCCTTAATTAGATCCTTGTCTCGACCTCCTTAATTAGATCCTTGTCTCGACCGGGGTTTGAGCCCTAGTCACATATGGGGTAGCCAAGATACCATCCAGTTGCTCCAGCATCCAGTTCATTAATTATCGTTGGCCATGATTAATCGGGAACAATGTTTTAAGAAAATAACAACCGGGTTTTAATTAAAAAAAAGGATACATGACCCCAAACTTTACCATTTAAGTTTTTTTTTATATCTTCATGAATATATTTAATTAATTTGGTAACTAATACCTATTAAATCAATATTAGTTAATTATTAATGAAATATTTTTTAATTATCTTGTTAATTATGAGTGTTAATTTAAATATGGAGACTTCGACGGAAAATCTTGGTGCAATATAAAATTTCTCAATATAAAATTTAAATATGAAATTTGTTTGGGTCTGTATACTTTTTGGATTATAAAGTGAAAAAGGAATTGTATTTTGCCCAAAATTTATCCATCATAAATCTTTATATTCTAATTAACACATGATAATTAAAAAAACACGTAACAAAAGATTAAACAATGTTAATTTAAATTAATTAATTCAAATAAATGTTAATTATATATTATATATTTGTTAATTATACCATATGGATTGGATGTCTTGTTAGTTAAATATGATAACTCAGATATAAAAAATGTGGTGGTAAAATTTGGAGACACATGACCATTAATTCACAAAAGTTTTTGTATAAACCCGATGGTTTATGTTTTTTGTTCAATTCAATCTGACTAATTAATGAGTTTTAAGCTAGTTAATCTATCGGATTTTTAAAAAGATGTGTTACCGGGTTGTTAAAATTCGGTATGAGTTAGTTTTGAAATATTTTTCAGAGCCGAATTTTTTTCCAAACATGATTACTATCAGAAATGCTTGTTTTTACCCTTCATTTCACTATTCTCTCAATTTCATTTATTATTAATTAAGTCTTTTGAAATTAATGAATGATAGAGTACATTCATAGCAATTAATTTCTTTTTGAAGCATGTAAGATTTCAAGATTTTTATTAAAAAGTATATAACAATTGTTTCAATATCAAAATAACCACTAACAATTATATTTGAACAAAAACATTGTGTCATATCATAATATATACTTAATACAACCAAATATCTAGTATCCACTAATTATTAATTATTATTTTTTTTCAAGTGAAACATAATCCATGAAACATGAATATTATTGGTTTCATTTTTTTTATTTGTGATACTAATGGGTTCGAACCCTTTATCTTTGTTATCTTGTACTAAACACTTTATCATTAGACCAAGGGACCATTGATACTAATATATATATATATATATATATATATATATATATATATATATATATATATATATATATATATATATATATATATATATATATATATAATTTTAACAAAATACTTGCTTCAAGAGAATAACACATCATCATTTTAATTTGAACCCTTCGATCTTGATCAAAAACTCCAAATTAATAGATTCTTCATTTGAACATGGTCCATATAAACCAAGTATTGTAAAATTTACATGAATTTTGATCCATTATGAACCAAGTTCATTAATGTTTTTGTCTCAATTAAATATGAAAATTAAAAAAAAAAAACCCTAAATTTTCTGGATATTGTAAAAAAAAACCTCTATTTTTGTGGAAACTCCAAAAAAAATCCCTCTACCAAATTTTTATTTTAAAATACCCTATAGGGATTAAAACCATGGATGATGTTAATTTTTTTTTATCAAAATATCTTTTTATTTACATATGTAGTAATTAAAAAAAATATTATTTTTTATTAATTTTACAAAAATCCTACAATATTTTTAGCATATAATAAGTTAAGAAATTGTTTTATTGTATTTCATATTTATATAATTTTATTATTTCATATATTATATATATATATGACTTTTATATTTTTTTCTCTGAAAAACTAACATAAAGTAATAATTATATAAAACAACAATATTAAAATAATACCATGCAAATATTTAAAAAATAAAATATCATAAAACTACTTAAAAACATAAAATGGGAACGAAAATAAAAAACTAGAATTTATTGTTGTTTATTTTATTATTTTATGATGTTAGGTTTTCATGAATAATAAATGAAATATTAAAATTATATAAACACAACACGTAATAATTTTATTTTTATGAAATCACTACATGGTAAAAAATGTTTATAAATTTTCTAAAAAATAATAGAAAATAACAAATTTTTGTAATTAATACATATGAAAATAGAAGGATATTTTGATAGAAAAAAATAATATTGTCCATGGTTAGTTTTAATCCCCATAGGGAGGTATTTGAAACTAATAGTTTGGTAGAGGTATTTTTGGAGTTTCCAAAAAGACAGGAGTTTTTGTACAATATGCAAAATAGTTGGGTTTTTTTGAAAAATTTCCACACCCAACTATATTTTAGCGGCTAAACCAAACGAGACAAATAATGGCGATGTTGGAGGTGATTTAAACCCGGCGAGAATGACTAGCGAGGTCAAGACGGACAAAGAAGGAGAGCGAGATTATGGCCATAGAAAGAGAGCGGCGACGACGGTGAGAGGGAGTTATTATTAATGTTTCAATTTTTGTTTAATGCATGACATTTCACAACAATACCCAAAATATAGCAAACAAAAAAAATTTAAACAAAATATATTACAAAATATACCAAAAAAATATATGAAGACATTACAAGAAACTATACTCAATCACAATAAACACGTATAAAATATACTTTAGAAATAAAACAAAAAAATAAAATTCAAGATAAAAAAATGACATAAAAAAGAGAAACTAAATCATGATAAACTTGAAAACTTGTGCGGGAAAAAAGCTAGTACAAAATATGAATCTCATATAAAAATTAAAAATTTAATTTAGATAGGAGGTTTTTAATAGTCCAGTTTTGACAATATCATAGTTAGCAACATATTTATTTTCCAGTCAAATACAAAAGAAGTCTACAACAATTTCAATTGTCATTTAGAAATTGACATACTTATTTCCCAGTTAAATTTAAACATATTCATTAATTATTCGTTAACAACTAGCCAAATAGCAGAATTGGAACCGTAACTAATTAATAGAAAATTCACACGAGATAAACATGTTTATAATGTATTTACATTCATACCCTTATATGCTTTTATTTTGTCTCGACATCTGGGAGATTTTTTCAGGAGTAATACATTAAATTCTCTCACACTAAAAAAAACAAAAACCAAGTGATTGGTAAAGAGGATAAACAACTGCCTAAGCAACTCAAATAAAAAAAAAACAATTTACCAAACAATTTGCATGAATAAAAATATAACTTCACAAATATATATTCATTATACTACTATCATCAAATTCACAACATTCTTAATATAAAATATTAACTAAACAACAGTTGTCCAAAAAAACAAAATCTATTCAGAATAATTACAAATTGCAACTTTACTGAATTCCATGATTTTACAAAATGCTACTAGCTCCACGACCGTAACCGCATTCCTATCACCAATAATTGCAAAGATTGTATTTGTCGCCTAACGAAAAACTTGATTATAGACTATTTGTTGATACTTGATATCCTTTATCCAGTTGTGGAACAATTACTCGACATAACATAAAATGTGAAAAACTTTTATACTGGTACGAAAAAGATCCGGTGCGAATCATAAACTTAAAATAGTACCGTACCAGTATCGTACCGGTATAGTGCTAGTACCTCACCCGTACTAATTAACCCTACCAAGAAAAGATATTCGGTACAAATTAACTCTATTTGATGTACTAATTGATCTCTATTTGGCACAAATTAACCCTAATTGAATTATAATCGATAATTTTTAAACCCTAATTGAATTCTAACCCTACTGTGTGCCAGTACCGGTACATAAAAAACATAAAATATCAATTATATAAATCTCAACAAAATAATATCACAGAGCCTATAATTGAATTCTAATCCTAATTAAATTGTAACCCTTCAGACTTCAGAGCCCATAATCACCGGAATATAATACAATTTCCTAAAAAATTCAATTACAAAAATCTCATATAAATCTACAAAATTATCATATATACACATGTAAAACAGGAAATATCATGAACACTCCTGTATAATAATATCATATATATATCCCTCCTTAACTTCATATATTTTTTCTATATATAAATGAAGTAGAAAATAATGGTCATTGATGACACTTTCAGATTTTGCATAGGTACAAATGATATTTTTGTGTTTTGTAGGGATATAAATAAAATATTTTCGACACATACCGAATTTGAAGAGCCATGATCAAAAGTGTAATTTCGACACGTACCGAATTTGAAGAGTCGGGTGGATAAACATGATCGACAATGTATCTTCTTCTCTCCTTTGTTTGATTTTGGTACGAGCATTTTACTGGACACAAAACACATACAGCAGACAAAAGATCACATTGGAGAATTACGGCTCGGAGAGATTTCAAACAATCCGCTAAATCCAGAGCGGGCCCTCTTCCTATAGACTGTTCGTAAAATAGTGAAGAATAACCACTAAAATTTTCTCATCTTGTACTGACTCCATCTCCATTTGTTTCCGTTAGAAAAAATAAACAAATTGTTAGATTCAATAGATTTTAATGGAAAAGAGCTCAATTGAAAATGAAAATTTGGTATTTGATCATAAGGATTTGCTTTCCCGTCATAATTTCCTCCAATCAATTCGGTCTAGAACCAATTTTGTATTGGGCCAAATGTGTTCACAATTCCAAAGCAAATCATCCAAAAAAGTAATCACACATATAAACTTACCATATTTTACAGGGGAACAGCCTCCTCCGTCTGTTCCAGATAGTACGAAGGTGAAGAAATATATTATACACCCCGCTAAATAAACCCCCAATCTATCCCGCTTATATTAATTAAGAAAATAATTAATGCAACAAATTTCCTAATCAACCAATTGCGGGTAAAGTGCGGGTAAATTGTGGGTGGTGCCTAATATTATTGCGAAGGTGAAGGTGAGTATTTTAGTCGAGTCACCAACAAAGAATATCCAAAGAATATCCGTCGGACCCATCAATGCTCAAGAAGGGACAAAGGCAACAGTTGCCAAAGATGACCTTCTAGTGAAAGATGGATCCGGTTGAATCATGAGCAAAATCAAGAAAATGACCAAGAGTAAAGGTAAGGTGTTGTCCCACAGTGTTATAAATATCATTGATATGAATCGGTATATCGGTTTCATATTTCTAATCAGTGTCTCTCCGTTACGACATGTCCCGTATCGGTTGAGTAAATCGATCGACCGATACACGGACCGATATGGGCCGATATGGGCCGATATTTTGACCGATTTGAACCGATTTGGATATAAACATAATTTGTTTTGAATATTATTTTGGACTGACCCACCTTTTAATAATGTTTTCATTAATATTTTTAGCCCAATTTTTTCCATCTTTTTCTTTCTTTATCTAATATTTTTGGTCGGAAATGAAATCGATTTTGATCCGGACGAGGTTAGATTTTCATGGGGGGCACCCACATCTACACCGATGGTTAATGAACACGATTTCGTGGTTTAGTTTATTGTATTATTTATAAATTTTATGTTATAACTTTAAATGTATCTTTAGTTTAACTTGAAATTTATGCGTATTGTTGAATTTTGAATATTAATCATGTAAAATTTAAATTAGTTGAAAAAATTCAATATAAATTAATGTTATAATAATCAATTTAATATATTAATATTATAAAGTACAGCACCGCTATCCCACTGATATTTTCCGCTATGAATCCGCTTTGTCGATCATATCTCTTATCGGTGACTGACCGATCTGTAAGCGATATGCGATATCTGTAACATTGGTTGCCCATGAAGGAATTACAGTTTTGGATAAACATGAAAATGTACATATAAAAATAAACAAACTTACGCGTTTGTGGGAAGGATTGAGTGTACAATGATATTGTACACATGATTCAGCGGACATTCTATTCGAACGGATGAGTCCATCCGTTCGAACGGATGGGTCCATGTTTGTTGATTTTCGTACAATGAGATTGTACACATGATTCGGCAGCCATTCCGTTCGAACGGAATGGAGTCTGAATCCTGCATATTCTGCATATTGGTTTGCACCCCTTAGTCCATCCTTATCATATATATTATATACTAGGACAATACCCGCGACTTCGCTGCGGGTTATATTATATTTTTTTGTCACTAAAATTGTCATAAATAAACTTGCTAAAAGGAAAAAAGAAATTACAAAATCGATGTTAATAAAAAATTTACTATAAAACAAATACATGATGTGTTTTCTTGTTTCCTTTTAATTTTCTTCCATTTAGATCTTGATCATGATCTTTTGGAGTCTCTCATCATCCTCGCTTTCGCTGCCCGATTTGTTTAACGATAGTTCATCTGACAAACTCGCTTCACTATTTTCTATGTTCTATAAACAAATCTGCAAAAATATAGTTTTCAAAAAATGTGAAATATAAAAGGTATATTATTATATAATTAAAGACAAAATAAGATGACACATGCCTTTCTTTTTAGTTTGTTTAATTTCTTCAAGTCTTTATTCTTTCTCTCTACATTTTTAAACATAATGACATATACATAATATTATTTTTTAAATATGACATATACATATTATTATTTGTGAGTAGCTTTCTTGGAATGTGAACTGTGACATTAATCATAGGTGCAAGTTTTTTAGCCCTTACTCTATTCTTTCTATCTTTGGTTACCTTTACTTCTCCTTTCTTTATTTCATGTTTCGATATAAACCAAAAAGTTATATATAATTACATGAATGATATTAACATCGCTAAATAGTACACTTTCTTTAAGCAAACGAAGGAAAGTTATAAACTTAGAAACAAAGAGTCATCCAACTAAAATATAAGATTGGACAAAATCAGGTATAAATTGTACACGAGCAATACTAAATAAAATAATCATATTATATACATAATTGCTCCATTAAATTGGGAATTGGAGGTTACATAATTCATCCATTAAATATTTATATCATTGAATTATTTATTTTTGTAACATATTATTTATGTAGCACATAGGGACCCATTAGTAAACCGCTTCGGTTTTCAGGTGCAGTTTCGAGTACACGAGTACATATATTTGTACTTGCATGAAAAGATGGGCAAATATTTCATTATGTAATCAAAATATTAAAATAAAGTAAGATATGTTAATTTATTTAGTATTTCCCTTGTAGAGTGAGGTGAAGAATAGTGCGATGTTTTGGATAAATGCCTGCATAAATAATCGTATTAGTATATTATATATTAATTTATAAAAAGGAAAACAAATTGTTTAAATTAAAGGGGGGGGGGGGGGGGGGGGAGGAGGAAATTACTTGTTCGATCCTGGATTCATTTGCGTATGCGTCAGGGACATTTGTTCCGGGTGGAAGAATATTCTATATTCTTATAAAACACAATTTTAGAAAATAAAAATTAAATAACAAATATAAATAAAATATTTGAGTGTAAATATTTTACCTGTAATCGCATTGGTGAATATGTCAATTTACATCTTCACATATTGCGTGTTGTAAAACTCGTAAACCTGCAGAGCTGCACCTGTAAATAAAGTAAAATAATAATTAATTAATTAATGCAATTGAAAAATAGAATTTTCTATAATTTAGTTTATACCTCTGTGAGACATCGAAGGGTGAGATTCCTGTACCAAGGCCCCGGGGAAGAATTTCAACAGTGTCTCCAACTACACATATAAAAAGAAACTTGAGCATCATGTTAATTTAAATATTAACAAAAAATAATATAAAATAAAATAAAAAGAATATTATACAAGTGGCGATTCGAAAATGTAACCGAGAGGAATCCAAGATAGAAACGCGTCAAGCGTGGCAAATGTGACGGGTATGAGTTCTGATCTTTGAGATGCGCATAATACGTACATACACAGCTCATGAATCAATTGAAACTCACTGTTTATTCACAATAAAAAAATAAAAAAATAATTAAATTAAATTCAAGTAAAGTTAGCACAAAAAAATGAATTGATTAATGAATTGCATGTTTAAAGATTGCTTGAGCTCCTTGATTTTAATTGCGTCATTTCTCCTCTCGAGAAATCAAACACTTCCTCGCTCAAAAGCTGTATTATATTCCAAATTAAATATTTGAAATTAAAATTTAATAAAATAATAAAAAAATTCCTTCAACATAGCCATGCAATTCTCACAGATCGTTTCCTGCTCTTTGCAGCGGAGACGAAATCAGGAACGAAAGTTTTCCACCTTGTCATCCACTCGTGTTTCAACACCTGTATTTTCAAATGCAAAAATTACCAAAATACCCTTCAAAATTAAAAACAGTAAAAAAATAATTACCTGGATTCCTTGAGTTTTATTATTCCAATCGATACCTATATTTTATTATAATTTGCAGTTTGAACGATAACTCTAACTCCTGAAGGGTGGTATATTAGTAAAATTGCCTTCGAATGGTGGGTCATGTATGATATTGGTAAAGACGGTTTATGAAACACCCAGTTTTTTTAACTTATAATTATTCTATGTAAAAGAATAAACATAAAAAATAATTTAGTAATATATAGAGTTTATATTCTTGGTATACAATTAATTTAGGAATATATAGAGATATAATATTAAAATATACTGATAAACTATCAAAGGAGGAGTGGCTTTCTTCATGAACAACATGTATGTATGAATTTTTTTCTCAAATTAGGTCATGCTGAAAATATAATAAATTGAATAATCAGTCGAAACAACAAAAAAATAAAATAATTTTTCAAATTGACGAATTTTACTAAGAATAAAATTCAGACCTGAGAGCAACCAATCGAGATCTACCATCTAATTTGAAAGAAGGGCTACATCACGTAACCTTGTAAATAAGACCAAAATACCCCTGTTAAGAACATTTCGAATTTGATTGACAACTTATTTATTTATTTATTACCTCGATGAGATCTTCAATTGTAACCGAAGAAGCTCCTTACGGCAACTAATCTGAAAAATAATCAAAGGAAGGAGGGCTGATAATAACGGAGATCGAAGAATCAGCAGATAAAACAATCAACTAATAAAAACCCTAGTGTCAAGAGCATAAATTTAAATCAACTGATTTGACTATTAACTTTCGATTCAAAAATCCAATTATTCAACTAATTACGAAATTCATAAAAAAAAAGAGTCATGGTACTGTTGATTCGTCCTGGAACGACCTCCAGCCATCGTATTGATCAGTGGAAATATACAATTTAGAAAGAATAGATAGATAGAATCTTACTGGTATTTTTGGCCTTCTCAGTGGATCACATGGAATCAGCCTTGTGCTCTTGCGTTAGGAACGATCGTCTCCTGAGGCGAGGCACATCGTTCGAGAAGCATGATGCTGCGATTTAGAGTTTGACGAGGGGCACAGAAAACCGCAAATGCTCAAGGCGTCGATTATGCACAGAGGCAGGCGCAGGGTTTTGTTTTTGTCTTTCAAAAGCATCCATTAGAGAGGGAGGGGAGATGTGCCTCGATTGAGAGAGGAGAGGCGTCGATTAGGGAGAAGAAAGAGGGGGAGGGGGGTTGTGGCATGAAACATACGAGTGTACAATGAGTAAGAGGCGCATAGAATTAAGAGGCGTCTATTACCATGATTAGATTAAGTGATTAGTGGAATAAAAATTGACGTGGCTTAATTAGGATGCAAAAACAGGTTTCTAAATTGTAATAGTAGGATTAATATGATGTTTCTCTCTCCTAAATCTAAGGAATATAATCTAATATGTTTGAAATAACTCTATAAGTGTGAACAAAAAAGAGAGAAAGAGAGAAAAGGAGAAAAATATTTTTTCTCCATTAGAGATTATCGTACAAGATTAAGCAAGTTTATACACGGATAGACTAGGGAGATATGCGTATTACGATGCACGGCAACTCAAGGTGGATACGAGTAGAGGAATCACGCTTGCGATTCTGATTTTTATCCAAGTGAGAATTAGGGTTTGGTCGAAAGGATTTTGATTCGGCCAAAAGGAGGAGCACGTGTTTGACGGTGTTGAGTCGTGTGGGTGTGAGACGCACGAAAGATAGCTGAAGGGGTAAGCACGACAAAAGAAACGCTTCAACCCTACACTTCATCAAGGTATGGGTTGTATATTCTTCCATATTCGTACGTCGTTTCGATAACGCGATCCTATGTGTTGGGACCGGGTCGTATCTTTCATTCCGCTGTGCGAGGTTCGATGTCGGATTACATTCTTCTCAAGCCTAAGATCAACAAGGTTGAGGAGCATACGTGTTTCCATTGCAACAAGTTAGGACATTGGAAACGCAATTACAAACTCTACTTGGAAGGGGTCAAGAAGAAGGGAGGCGTGGTATATTTTCTAAATTGGATTTAGTGGCCTACTAAACTCGCTTGTATACTTACTTCCTTGTGGATACTATGGCGACTGCCTCTACGGGCATCTTAAATTAGTCTTGTGAGCATAACAAGGTCAATCGGCGACTTGGCGAGAATGAAAGAAGTTGTCAAAAGGAAAACAAAACCAAATCGAAAAATAAACAAAAATTCAAATATTCAAACACTGGAAAAAGTGGAAGAAGATGAAAATGAGAGAAGACAGAAAAGGAACTTCATTAAGTCTAGTGGATGAGGATAACAAAGATATGCTTGAAGCTGTGCGTTTATTCCAGCATGATCGAGGGTGCTCGGGAGACCTTAAGGAGCGCCAGGCCCGACCCCAGCTATAGGCCCAAGAGGTTCGGACTTCGGATCCAAAATTTTAGGAGATCCAATTTTTTTGAAAAACATTAATTATCCAGTTAAAAATAAGTATAATTACAACACTGTTAAAGATCATAAAAAATCTTGTGGTTCATTGGTAAAATACTTATCTTTCTTATGAGGTTATAGTTCAAGTCCCGACCGCTATAATTTTAGGATTTTTTTTCCAAAATACAATGAAAATATGAAGGAAAAAAAATTAGTCTAGGCTGAATTTGAATCTTGAATCTATTGAAAAATATTTAGAGCCTTAATCAACAAATCAAACAATCAATCGTGACAAAATACGTTAGAATTCATCAAATAAATTAATTGCATGGGGGATCCACTTTCAAACTAGGCTTCGAATACTTAAAAGCCTGGGACCGGGCATGGAGAGCGTTTGATTGGAAATTTGAAATTTGCCTTGGTATACATTCTTATGAATTTCATTCTCATGTTTTGTCTGCACACTAGGTAATAAAGTAAATGAATACTAGATTATCTAGGGCATATTTTTTGAGAATATGATTATCATAAAAATTGATGGCTTTTCTTTATTTGCACGAGAAGAAAATACATTTTTATTTTCTTTGCAAAAATTAATAGGTCAATATTTTTTATATAAATAAACTCATTTATAAAAAATTACGTTTGTGATGAAATAAACGAGTTTGTGATGAAATAAACGAATGTACCAACCAAACATGATAATAAAATACACGTTAAAATAATATGTTTTGACATTAAATTTTTTTTTTTTATAATAAATGGAGAATGCTCATATGTCCTCCATCCATTGATGTCAATGGGGATCGAACCCACAACACATGAGTTTTTGTGCCTCACACTCAACCAACTAGGTTATGGACCCATTGACTGACATTAAATTTCTTGATATACTTTTTATGTTAAAGATATTCTTGTCTCCTATAATTCATGTTAGAATTTCTCTCCGATGGGCCAAGTTGTTTGGGCCTGGATCATTGTTTTTCTTCTTTTTCCGTTTTAGTTTTGGTTGGTCATTTCAAGTTTCGAAGGAGTTAGATTTTTGTTTGTAGATAAATAATTTATTCATTAATATATATTCTTGTGAGTTGTGAGATGCTTAATCTAACTCCAGATTTTTTCAAGAAAATAAAATGTCTTGTGATCCATCATTATTGTTGATGGCTTAATTTAGGATTTGATTGTATTCGACTCTAGATCAAGATTTGTATATATTTAGCCCGCACGGAACTGATGTTAATAATGCAAATAAGCTCTACTTTATATCTTGCGGGGGTCATCATACCTAGGAACTAATCACTTTGGAAAATAAAAAGTCCGGACAAATATAATTTTTTTGCATGGCTAGCCGTTCAGAATAGAATTCTGACCAGTTATAACCTCGCAAAAAAAGGTTGGCCCAATAACCTTCAAACTTTGCAATCCAGAGTTGGAATCAGTAGATCATCTATTATTACGCTGCTCTTTTCCTAAGGAAATCTGGTCATCCTTAGAATTAGACTTTGGATTAAACCTCACCTACCACACCTTGCTTCAATTCTGGATAAATATTTGCAATAACAACTCCACACAACAAGCTAGATGGGGAAAGATATGGCTAGCAACCATCTGGAATGTTTGGACAGAAAGAAATCGGCGAATCTTCAACAAGAAGACAACGACGACAACGACCATCATTGACCTATCCAAGCAAGCTAAGTTAGTCAATTCGCGAATAGTTCGCGAATAATACACTAATTTTGAAAAATACGCGAACTTCGCGTATCCAATTCAGTGATTCGGAAATATTCGCGAATTTTATGACCAAAAAACATTCGGCCGATTTTTTTGCCGAATTCAGTGATTTTTTGCCGAATTTTTCAAATTGGAAATTTTTAATTGTTTCTATGTATTGTAATTTTTAAGTTACATGAGTCATATCATGATCTAAGTTAGTCAATTTGCGAATAGTTCGCGCATAATACACGAATTATACGAATTTTGAAAAATACGCGAACTTCGCGGTACTATATTTTACCGAATTTTTTGAACCGAATTTTTTAATAAAAATCGTATTATACACGAACCTATACGAATACGAATATTATCCGTTCACGTTTTTTAGGTCCGAACTTTTTGCCGTATGAAAAAACGCACTATCCGAATTATACACGAACTTATTCCGTATTGTATTATTGCCGTATTCCGAATTACTGACTATGAGCAAGACTACTCATCACGGAGAATTTTCCCTCCCATTGAATTTCTAACAAATGTAGGCCCCAACCGAGAGCCACGTCCCTATTCAAATCATGACTTTTTTCATTTTTGCCTCTTCTAACACGAAACCAACACTATATACTTCATGAATCATTCATATGTCCATTCATATGTCCATGCCTATCCACAAGAAAAAAAGAGTAATGATACGCCCACTCCCTCCCTCCCTCCCTCTCACATGAATAGTGCAATTTGTGGGTCCCACACGAATTAAATTTTGTAAAAGTAGGTGTGGGTTCCACATGTCAATGAATATAGAGAGTGGATTTGGGAGTGAAAATGAGAGTCACTGTAGCACCGCCCAGAAAAAAAACACCGTAACTAAAAAGAACCATCATGACCTCAAGAACTGCCTTCACCCATCCTTCCACTGTGCCTTCCCCATGCCTCATTTCTCCTACCTTTGCACACACATATGAATTGATAAGTGATTACATCATTTTTAGTAATTATTTTTCAAACATGTGCTCCAAATTTTCATTTTCATTTTCATTTTACATTAATGTTGTTTAAAATATTACATTACAACATATTGAATGATTACATTAAAAAATTCGCTGCGAAGCGCGAATAAATTTTCTAATCTTCAATAAGAAGACTGTGGCTCCCTAGGAGCGAGGTCCACCTTGGATAGGTTAACAATTTATTTGTAGATGCTTGTAGATAATATATCAAATTATATTGTCTATATCTTGTACAGCTTCGCCTCTTATTAAAGAAAAATTGGAGCAGTTGACCTAAGGTCAGCTACTCCTTAAAAAAAAAAGAATCTTGTGTCGCTTGTGATTTACAAATTATTCCTCGCATTTATGTGTTAAACCTGGTAGAGTTTGTGGTGTTAATCGAAGTAAACAAGTAAACCATAAATAGTGCACATAAGTGTTCGACAAATTGCTGTGAGAAGAACATTGTTGATTAACACCCTTAATTTCCCTAACAGTACATGAGTTGTTGTGCGAAACGAGTGGCAATTATTTATTAATTTAATGTTGTTTAAATTTATATTTGTTTTGCCTGTAATTATTTTGTTGATGAAGCCGGAGGAAGGCTATTTCTGGAACCAAGTCCTGCAGTTCGAGACATTCTAAACAAATTATTCCGCGAAAATGAAATACAACACAAAATTATGATAAGATTATTTTTACAACGACCACCGGTAACATACGGTAAATAATAAGCTTTAACTCTTTTTACTGCCTACAACATTTTACTGCCTACAACACACCATATAATGAGCTAAAACACATGCATTACAATTTTTTACTGCCTACAACATTTTCTTTAAATGAAAATAAAATAAAATTAGTACAAACAAACCGGCATAACAGGGTCTGCGTCACACATATAAAGAAGTGGTCTTCACTCTTTACAGTGGACACACTGAGGGATAATGAAACCTTTATTAGTTGGTTCCTCCCAGCAGAGCTTTCAGTCTCTTCACATCCGAGTGGTCGAGACCGTAATTAACCTTTTCCACTATTTCAGATGGAAAGTTATTACCGAAGAATGCGAGGGGTATGTTCTGTATCCCTGGGCTCGGGCTATTGAAGGTGACAATAGCAGTTGCATTTGTCTTTCCATTGTTCACCTACAATTTTAAAAAATCATGTGTTTTTGTTAGCCAGGAAAACCTATCATCGATTCACCGCTACAACTTGACTTGGACATTTTGATTGTGAAATTATCATTCGCATAGATCAAACAGAATAAACGATTTGTTGCAACAATTTGAATTAAGTTTTATTTAATTGTTGCTTAGATGTAGATAGTTTATATTTGTAAGAAGTCAGTCTTGTCCTAGTAACATAATGGAATATCTTTTTATTTTCAGTGAACCATGGATGATAGTTCAACAAATTAACCATGCCACAACATGACAAACAGTTGGTAGTGGGCACCTTAAACAAAATTGTTATCAGATCTAAAATGTCAACCTATGAAAATTCATGAAAAATGAAATGGAAAACCAGAAGTTAAAAAACAAACATACTTGGAAATGAAGTAGTCCTTGAGGGAACACGATTGCATCACCCTTCTTAAGTGTCTTCAAATATACCGTGTTTGCGATTCCCGAGATGAAACCAGCGGTGAGAGTGCCCTCAATAACAACTATAAGTTCAGTGGCAGCCGGATGTGTGTGGATCGGTATAAAACCGCCTGGTTCTATGTCAACTCTGACAACAGATATTCCTAGCCCGTTCACGCCAGGAAACTGTTGCACAAAGCCCGGTGTGACATACGCTTTTGTAAAGTTCAACGGTGCTCCTGGCTTATCCAGGCCAGAAAACACAAAGTCGTCGACCGTGACATTAGACACACTTTTGCATGGATAACCTGACGGCGTGTCGGGTGCGGATAGGTCCGCCACACAAAAATCCTGGACGGCAGAGGTAAAAGAGGACAAAAACAAGGAGAAAAATAGGATTGAATGCACGAGGGATATGTTTTGTAACAAGGTTCTCTTTCGCTCCATTTTTGGGTGTTCAAGGTTTGGTTTTGTTTTAGAGAAGTTTGAACATGTATGTATATCAGTGTATATATAATAAGGGTTGATTTCTAGTAGGGGGTTTGATGTGGAAATTGGTACCTTTCAAATGTGCATTCTCAATCTTGATGTGACAAAATTGATTAATACGTTAATTGAGATATTGATTACTCCAATTGTATTATTATTATGCCCCTCAAGTACAATCAAACATCTTTGATGTGACACTCAATGCTGATTATTTGGAATTATTAGTATTTCAATTAATGTATAACTAACTTGTAAAATTGAATTATTTTATCTGTTAATTCGTACATGTTAGTTAACTGTTATTTCCATTTTACGTTAATTTGGAGGTTAATTAATCATCCTTGAGTATCATATCAAGAATGATGGAGTGCATTTGAGCATCACCGTATCAAACCCATTTCTAGTATATCTCTTTTTAAAACAAAAATATCAAAATTATTCCTTCAAAACAACAAACAACAAATTTATCTTTTCAAAACCTAATTTCCATCAAAATTGCCCATATAATATTTTTTTCTTAATTTAATAGAAAATATTTGAATTAATTTCTACCCTTGTACCACTCATTTCTCTCACCCAATCTTAGGAGCATTTCTGCAATTACCCCTATATAACCAAAAGAGAGGGATATATCCGGAAATTACCCCTATATATAAATTATAATCTACCTACTGGTCAGTGATCTGGATCAGGTTTGGTGGCCTTAATGTTAAGTTAGTTGCTTTGTCAATTCGACAATTTGTGAAGAATTTTTCTTAAAGGAAGACAACACCTTTAGAGTTGTTAAGTGTGAATTGTACAAATGCTAGGATGGCGTATAATTATACCTTAATACAGTCCCCCTCAATTATCATACCTCATTTAAGAAATCGATATAGTAATATTTTTTTTTATAAATTACAGTAACCAAATTATCAGTTTAAACCTGATTCTTTCTCTGAAACTGATCATTTATTTTGTGCGGACATACTCATATTTGGCAAATCGCTAGAATTGATCGAATCCTATCATTATTTTGCAATGAAATGCCCATTTTTCTTGTATGATGTCCTGATTTTTCCACTGCAGATTCGATTTATGTAGGTTCTTTTTGTTGCATTGGTTGAAACAGTCACAAATGCAACCATTAACGGTAGGAGGACAATCACTATTTGGAAAGAAAAGAAATTATATATTTATTATAAAAATAATTAGACCCCAATTAAGTCTCGGCAAATTTCCTTTTGCATCTGATGATTGTATCATTGTCCAAACGGCACTACTCCTATTCTTTTAATAAAAAAAAACTTCACTTTTACCTTCTAAACTCTTTAAAATTGTGCAATTCTTTAAGAAAAAGAAAATAATGACGAAAAGACTACCATCATACCAACCAAAATTACTTCCTATAAACAAAACGACTTTTATAAAAACAAGGGTCATAATGGATTCCTTCCTAGTGGCTAGAGAATATCTCAAATTCTTTAAGAAAAAGAAAACATCACCGGTAATGATGACGATTGACAAACACAAAAATCTTCGACAACGTGTCTTGAGAATTCATCCTCGAATTACCAATACACAAAGGATTCCCGAGCAAATGGATCCGATGGATATATGATATTTCATATCATTAGACATACAACAAAGTAAACGGAGAATACTCAGTCTATTTCTTTCACCAGCGAGGTCTTCATCAAGGTGTTCCCTTCCCTTCTTTTCAATCTAGCCATAGACATACAACAAGCGCTAATTGAACGTATCAAGACGATTATGAAAGAATCTGTATTAAGATGGACACAAAATTAATAATATGTACACTAGATACACATATGTATATTAGATATACATAATTAAATTGATAAGAAACGGTTGTATTAAAAATATAATAAAAATTAGAAAATTCAGCAGAAATATTTTTTAGTAAGACCGCCATAACTTTAACATACTAACTTCAATTTGGATGATTCAAACAGAAAATAAATCTTCACAAAAGTTGTAGAAAATCTTATTATCTATCCAATGCAATATGGACCATACAAATTGGAGTTCGTATGTGAAAGTTACGGCAGTTTTCACAAAAATGTGTTTATGCTGATTTTTCACGAAAATTTATTCAGAAGCAGTTTTTCGATGAATCTAAATCAAAAAACTATTCTCAAACAATTCCAAACTGTTTCTGACCATCTCAATTAATATAATATCCAATATTAATTCATCGAAATCTTTCATCGGTCTAATATGTAGGATTAATTGATCAAAATATTTAGTTTCTCTTAAACAAAGTCTTAATTTTGAAAATTCATTCAAACAATATGATTTTCATCGTATCTAATCCGATGGAAATATTGTAACGATCGATCTGATATCATTGTTGCGAATTTCCGCACTCATGTACCATACATGGTACAACAGAAATGCGGGATTCTCGTGGCCTAGGATCACGTTTCGATATTATACGTGTACGGAATGAAGAGTTTAAGTCATACCTTCACCAAATTGATGGTGAACGACGGGTTGAAGCGCTATTCTTTCGTCTAGCACGTTCTCCTCCTAGTTCAACAGTGTGATTGGTCACAATCCTCCTTACTCGAAGATCTCTACTCACGGAAGGTTAACGATCGTCTTAGTTCAATCGTTAATCCACCTTGAATTCGACCTCAGTTGCGTTTTATCTCTTGACAAAACTCCCTAAATTGAGAAAATCCATTTTCTCCTGTTTTCACTCTCCTCTAAACAATTCTCCTGGTGTAGAATGATTGGATTAGAGAGAGAAACACGTTTTTGGGATAAGATCTAGTGAAAAAACACCTCTCAAAACATAAAAAACTGCATGCATCCTTTTACCATTCTATAAAAAAGAAATTGGTAAATAGTTCAATCCGAATATGAACCTTCACGAACGTTGTAGATAATCTAATTATAATTCCAAACCAATTTGGATCAACCTAATTGGAATTCGTACCCAAAATGTATGACGATTTTACTAACTGTATGCTAAACTGTCGCACAATTTCGGTATTCAATTAAAACGTAAATGACAAATCATTCAAATGGAAACTAAATCCTCATGAAAGTTCTAGATTATCTCCTTAGATATCCAACACAATTTGAACCATTCCAATTGTTGTTAATATATGAAGATTATGGTAGTTTTACTAAAGCATGTTTCAATTGAATTTTCTGGTTTTTATTGTATTGTTCATACAACCGTTTCTTTCTTATCAATTTAACAATGTGAGTTATTCTTCCATACACCCAAAATTTCACCAACTTTTTTGATGGATTTAATCCTCAGCATACATTTACAAAAGCGTATTTTAGGAAATTTATTTTAACCGGTTAATCAAAGAGATAAAAAGTGATGATATTAAATGTTGAAAACTTCACGTCATTAAATACATTAAATTATGACAGTTCCTAGAAAAAAAGTGTATCAGGTTTCTATGATTAACAAGTAAGCATGCAAATCATATGGGCGGCACTAATATGGAACATATGGAAGGAAAGAAACGCACGAATCTTCAGAAAAGAGGGTAAGCAACCCATATTGGTGGGACCACTAATGATCGAAGAAACTCAAACGTGGTCTAAAATAACAAATTAGCAAAATTGGAGCGGAAGATATCACAACTAAAAACGACTTATTGTAGTGTATAATTCATTGTAATTTTACTTTTATTATTAATACAAAACAAGGTAGGCTTTTGGCTTTCCTAATTAAAAAAAAACAAGTAAGCATGCAAATCATTTTACAAACTTCAATGTCAAGTATTATAACATACTAGCTTTAGGCCCGCGCAATTGCGCGGGAGCCCTCGAGTTTGTCATGATTATTCGCACATCCGAGATTTGCTATATTTTTAACCTTCTAATTTTTTTGGATATTGTAAAAAATCCTTTATCTTTTCGTAAACTCCAAAAATATTTTTGACCAAACTTTTATTTTAAAATACCCCTTATGGATGATATTAATTTTTTTTTCCCAAAATACCCTTCAAATCTCATATGTAATAATTAAAAGTTATTTTTGTTATTTTTTATTAATTTGAAGAAAATTCATAAACACTTCTTAACATGTAGTGATTTATAAAAATTTAAATTATTACATATTTTGTTTATATAATTTTAATATTCCATTCTTTATTCATAAAAAACTAACATTAAATAATAATAAATAAACACCTTGCAAATATATTCATAGAAAATATCTATTTAAACATCTACTTTTTATTTTAGTTTTCCTTTTATGTATTTTTTAAAAGTTTTATGATATTTTATTTTTAAATATTTGCAAGATGTTCTTTTAATAATATTGTTGAACTTATTATAGTTTCATGTTAGTTTTTCAAAAAAAATAATACATAAGTCGAATATTTGTAATGAATGAAATATTAAAATTATATAACATATAACATATAGTAATTTTTTTTAATTATTATATATTACAGAAAGTTTAAGAAATTTTTAAAATTAAAGGAAGCATTTTTTTTTAATGAATAAATATGTAAATTAATTGTTTTTTACAATATCTAAAAATTTAAGTAGTCTTTTGAAAATTTTCCAAGTAAAGTGGTGATAGGAAGGCATAATAAGGTGGTGATGTGGAGGCATGAGATGAGAGGAATTATTAATAATGTAAAAAAGGACCGAAATTTAAATAAAAAAGAACCAAAATATTTATAAAAAGTACCAAAGTGTGAACTAAAACTGAAAAGGATGAACATATAAATAAAAAAGACTGTAATGTAAATTGAAAAATGTTAAAAAGGACCGATATGTAAATAAAAGAGGATCAAAATGTAAATATGAAGGACCAAAATGTAAGTTTTTCAACTTAAAAGGACCGAAATGTAAATAAAAAGGACCGAAATGTAGTTTTTTCAATTAAAAATGACCAATATATAAATAAAAAAGGACCGAAATGTAAATAATTTTTTTTAACAAAGAGGCTCCTGGTCCAAAATGTAAATTTTAAAACTTCGAAGGACCAAAATGGAAATATAAAGGATGACAATGTAAAAAAAAAAAGGATCAAAATGTAATTTTAAATGCAATTTTTTAATTAAAAAGGACCAAAATGGAAAAAAAGGACCGAAATGTAAATAAAATTTCTTTTTTACAAAGAGGCTCCTGGACCAAAATGTGAAAAAAAGGACCAAAATGTAATATTTTTTTAAAAAGAGGACCAATTTGAGACCCCTGGACCAAAATGTAAATTGTAAAACTTCGACGGACCAAAATGCAAATTTAAAGGACTAATATGTAAAAAGAAAGGACCGAAACGTAATTTTTTTTTTAAAAAAGGACTAATTTGTAAATGAAAAAGTACCAAAATATAAAAAAAAAAAAAATTTTTACAAAAATGTAAATTTTAAAACTTCGAAGGACCAAAATGCAAATATAAAGGACCAAAATGTGAAAAAAAGGACCAAATTGTAATTTTTTTTAAAAAGAGGACCAATTTGAGGCCCCTGGACCAAAATGTAAATTGTAAAACTTCGGAGGACCAAAATGCAAATTTAAAGGACTAAAATGTAAAAAAAAGGACCAAAACGTAATTTTTTTTTTAAAAAAGGACTAATTTGTAAAAAAAAAAGACCAAAATGTAAAAAAAAAAATTTACAAAAAAGCCCCTGGCGACGTGGCTCATTGTGGGGGCAGCAAAGTGTTCAACTTTAGAACTATAGATAGATATCATGTACAAATTCAAGTTAGTAAAGTATTTGTATAAATCCCTATCATTTCCAAAAAACATATTCTTTTTCCTACAAATTATTTTTTTTGTTTATAATTTTAAAGAAAAAATAATGCTCATAAATAGGACTTTTTTTTAGCGTCATCGTTGTTTTTATGCTTTTTTAAAGACGAAAATTACATATTTTTTTTTTTTTTCGAAATGAATTTTATTTTTGTATATTTTATAGTGCAACAAACATAGTGGATGCAAATATGTTATTTTGGATGTATATACACCATTTTAATATCACTATATTATTTCCAGTGCCCTTATATCATTTTTTATACTAACACGGTTAATACATTTTGCGGTGTCAATATTCAAATGTTAGCAATATTACGCTGATACGAACACATATACGGATACCAAATCACATACGATACGGATACGGTGAAATGACAATTTCAAAACATATATAACACATATACATCTATATATTTACTATTGTATGTATTTTTATATCATAAAATTAATGAAGCAATAAACAAGTAATAACTTTAAAATTATAATAATATGACATATGAATAAAAAGAACAAACAATATTATTATCGTGAAAATAACATAAATGTACGATAAAATTATCCATATCCAAGAATTATATTTTAGAAGGAATCACTAAGTACACGACATACACAGACACACACACACAAAAATATTATTATCGCCACGTCAAAGTGTTAATAAACTAATGTGTTTAAAATAGTATCATACAAAGTAATCTAAATAATTGTTTGCGAAATAATATTTCAAAAATACTATCTTTATTATGATATGTAATACTATTTATTTTGAGATTACATATAATATATTATTTTATATAATGTATTACATAAAAATGTGTAATTAAAAAGTGTGGAGTATTATAGTTCGTAGCAATCATGTTACATGTTAGTTTGTATATTTTTTATAGATTTAATCAATTAACGAGAGAAGTGGAAGAGTTATAGCATATGTTGCATGGATAATGGTTAAATATTTTTTTTTCAAATTAACGTGCAAAAATAATGGTTAAAACACTTTTTCCAGACTCTCTGACGAAAAACTAGTCTCTTTCGCCAGAAACAGCTAGTTTTGCAAATTTGGCAAAAACATAACTCTTCTTATAAATTGGACTTTTGTAAGGCTACATGTCAGAAAAATCTAAAAACTAGCGACAATATTAATTTAATACTAGTTTAATGTTCATTATTCATTGTTAATTTGGCAATAAATCTATTTCGTAATTTTTTTTATTAACAACTATTGAAAATTAAATCTAAATACTATAATAATATTTCATGATATTTACAGAAATATTTTTTATATCATTTTTTTAATTCAATTTTAGTTTTCTATGATAAAATATGTAATAAATAAGAGATTAAAATTATGTATATGACATACTTTTTTTAAATTAGTGTATGCTAAAAATATTTATGGTAATTTAAAATTAATAGAATAATAAAAAAATGTTCAAGAAATTTAAATATGGAAAATAGAGAGATATTTGGTTCAAAAAAATTGTATCATCGTGAAATATTCTTTTATGGGGATTGGGGTAATTAAAAATAAATCTTGTTTGGAGGAGGCTTTTTTGAGTTCCTAAAAAATTACGAGTTTTTTTACAAATTCAAAAAGTCAAGAGAGGTATTTGAAAATTTCCTTATACTTAATTTACCCACTCCCTTATTTTGTATCTATTTTTGAGCCTTCTCATGAAGCCACATCATCATGTTTATCATGATTATTAAGCATTAGATTGTGTGATGTGGATTCATCATATGCATTAATATTATATTTTACACCATGTTTTAAGCATTCTTAGAAATTCACATCATCCTACATTAATGATGTGACATATTATTATTGATTAAAATCATATTAGACCAAGTCTCGTCAATTGTTTAACATTTCACATAAGATTACATGATCAAATTTGAATGCAATGGAATATGAAAAGTTTATATATGAAATACTAATAATTTAATATGTAATATCATAAAACACACAACATATATTAGTATTCATTTTTATTTTCTCTTTATATAAAATAATTTGTATTTATGTTTATTATAAATTAAATTTTGATATTATATATTAAATTACTTCCCTTATAAAGTGGTATATTATTTTATATTTTGCATTGCCTTTTGAATAAATAAATATTATTACGATTATATAATTAATAATGTGTTACTATATATGTTATATGATTCATTATTTTAATATTTGATATTGTATGAAATATTGTAAACAATGATATAATATTTGTTGTTACGTTTTTCGTAAAATTGTATAATATCTTATTCTTACATATTATTATATACTGATGCTAATATAAGTATTACTATTTGATTAAAAAAAATGAGATTTTTTGTTATTATAATGTAAAATAATTGGAAAACATATGAATAATCATAGATAAATGAATTCAAATAATTTTTTTTAAGATGATATTATAAATATTATCATACAAATATATAATTGTATTATAATGAAAAACATAATTCACATTCTCGTCGCGTAACGCGAGTATTCTCCGAGTATATTTGAAAATGAACTAACAATTGTGTATTTACTATTTAGTTTGATCGGTCCAAGTTCCACCACTACTCCCGAAATCCCATAAAAAGGTAAATTTGCGTCCTTGGTAAAATAAAACTATAATTACATTTTCCATTGACTAAGGATAATTTTACATTTAATTATTTTCAAGACATGAAAATAATTTATAAAGAAAATTGTAACTTTTAAATTGAGGTATTTTGTATATTGTAAGACTTCTTATTACTATGTTTGGTTTATTAAAAATAGGATTTACTTAAAAGCTAAAATAAATCGGTAGTGGCAAATCAAGAGAAGCCAAAACTCGAAGGAACTATCATCCATTGTTAACATCACTCTTGAGAGATATAATCTTGACTTCTCAATTCAATTTCCTCTATTATATTTTTTGTATACAAAATAAAAGTAAAAATTGTTAATAGTAACATTAGCTCTTACCAAGATAACTATCCAGAAAACAACAATGAGGAAATAAAATATTGATCAAAATCAGAAAAGACAAATAACAATTTACAATTCAACAAAATATTGAAATTTCACTCATCTACCATGAATCAAATGGACCTTCCATCTTATCAGTATCATTTAACATTAGTGCGGTTTTTCAGAACTATAAAACAACGAAAAGATACATTTATCTCCATCACTCGTTCTTGGTGGAAATAATGAGGGATATGAAAAAATGTTGTGTCGTAGGATTCAAATCGTGCGTGAAAATGCACGATTTGTCATTTCATATTCGAATCTGTTGAACATTTTGTTATTTTCTTGTGATGGATTCTTCTCAACCCTTTTGATTGAGAGAAAAGAATTCTTCACAACAAAGAACAAAGAACAAAATGCATAATTGCTGTTTTTTATTTTCTTGTGATGGATTCTTCTCAACCCTTTTGATTGAGAGAGAAGAATTCATCGCATCAGGTTCAGATGAATCGCAATGGAAAATCGAATCGAAAAATGGGATGGATTTTGTCGTATAAATGAAAGACAATCCCGAATCTACTTTGTTTACGAACAAGGAAGCTATAAGTAATGGAACTAGGAATCTCATGGAGAGTTGGATAGGGGCTCAAGATGAAGGCTGATGGCATGCTTAACATATGCAAGTCGGAGAAAATGGAGGGCTAATTGGAGAAATCTTGTGTGGGCGAGATGAAGAGCAAGACCAGAGAGAAGAAAATATCAAGTTCACGTGGGAGGAAAGAATTTGCGTTTTATTTATTTTATGTTCTTTTTTAAGGCAAATGATTCAAACAGTTCAATAAATACAATTACGGTTATGCTCTTTTCTTTAGATTTGGTAACCTGCTGAATACCAAATTTAACCTACTGATTAGGTTTAACCGGTTTCTCAAGTTACTGTGGACCTTAGGATCAAAAGAAATGAACGGTTAGAACATTTTTGGTGTATGGAAGAAATGCTCTAACTATGTATACTTGTGTCCAAATGGCGTTAAACCACGTCCATACACGAAGATAGGTTGCGAGACTCGCCTTAGTTTAGCTAGAAACTGTTGGTACATGGAGGGTATTTAGGGTTCCTTAGAACACAATCATGATCATAGTCCAAAAAATATATTTTTTACAAGAGTAACGTAGTTTCTAATGAATATATTAATAAGAAACATACGTTGAATGACCAATCATTGATTAAATTGAACATGAGCCACGAATCATTTCATATCATATTCAGGTGGGAGGACACGAGCATATTTCATTTGCCAAAAGGGACTGTAGAAATTACAAATATGGTTAGAGAAACCCTAAACTGGTAGAAGAAAATGCTGAGGCAACGTGAAGTTTTTCCCTGAAAATGAAAGCCGGCAATTCAGAATTTTTTTTATGAGATTGTTTGGGATAATTTTGGCCGGTCAAGGAATGTGTTATGGGCAATATAGAAAAAATAGGGCTACTTGCAAGAAGTTCGGTAATGTCTCGACATTCGACACAAATTTCTTGACCCGAAATTTGAATTGTTCCGAAATACGAACATCTGAATGATCTGAAACTCACAACTCAAATGTTCAAAAAATTGTGACCCAATATTTCTTTCTTTATGTTAATAGTTTTATGAAAGTTATAAAAAATCAATATATTATTGCTAAAATGAGTGTATTAGGATAATAGTATAACCACACGCTAAAAATGATTACTCAATGTAGACATCGACACTAATGATCTACATGTATTACTCGAAGCACTAACTAAATGATACGAAATATAAACTTGATGACCAAAACTAGATATACCTATTTATTCTAATTTTGAATTGATTTGAACCAGAAAGATCCAAACATTAAATGTCTCCGAACGCGAGTAACTCGAAGAGTTATCACGGAATTCGATTGACCCGAAACCTGAATTACTCGAAATACAAAATTTTAGAAACTTGAATGACTCGAAAATAATTTTTAAGAAACTCGAATAACCAGAAAACCAAATTTTCCGAAACCCGAATGACCCGAAATTGAACTATCCGAAAACACAAATGACCCGAAACTGAATGAACCGAAAGCCGAAACGACCCGTGACCCGATGACCCGCAAACCAAATGATCCATATCCGAAATGACCCGAACCGAACTTAATCCGACCTATCCGATTGCCACCTCTAATCTTCTATCAGCCAAATACCCTGCCCATTGTGCATTTGAATAAGCATGGGAAGAAATAATGGAAGCTCGAGTGATCATAAAGCCATGATCAATGGTTCCTTTTAGGTAAGGTGAGAGATGGTTGTTTGTAGGGTTTAGCTTTGTTAACTACAACAACTATATCATGACTTATGATGGTAGAATATTGAAGACCTCCAATCAGAGAACGATAGAGCAAGAGGATAGGGGTGTCAACGGTTTGGATAGTTGTTTACTAGATCCATATCCATATTTTTTTTTGGATACGGATCCGGATATAGAACTAACTGGATACGTTTCAGATATTAAACATATACGGATATGGTTCGGATATAGATCCGAATACATATCATATTAGGATATTAAAACGGATACTATATATGGTGCAATAAAATAATATTATTTTTAAAACTGAAGTTTTGATTATTTTTTAATTTTCAAATAAATAAGATATATATTAAATTATAAATTAATATAAGAATGAGAGGAAGAAAGAAATAATGGAGAAGGGAAAACAAATAGTCAGTAGGTGCGTCATTGGAAAATGAAATAAAATTATTTTCTATTAGGTATTATTATGAAGCGAAATAAAGTATTGTCAATATTGAATGACATTAAGTTATTGACAATTAAGTATTATTATGAATTTAAATAGAGTTATTGTCTATTGGACATCATTATGAATGAGATCATGATTTTAACAAAACGGATACTCGTTTGCCAATTTTATTTGGATCCTTCAAAAATTTAACTCCTAGATCCGGATCAGTATCCGAAAAAATGGATACGGTTCGGATCCGGATCCGGATATGTTTTTCAGAGACGGCTGGAGTCGGTTCGGGCAATTATCCGCCCCATTGACACTTCTAGACGAGGATCCTGAATAGGGTTACCTTGAAACTTGGAAAGGTTATCCCCTTGGCCATGAGAGTATTTTATGTCTTGCCATCCTGCAATTGAATTTATTAATACATTTTGAATATACTGACATTGAGACAAGTGTTAACCGTGTGTATTGGTAGTGCATTGTATTGCAAGATAAACAATATGTTTTAGGTTAAACGTTTTGTTTTGGTAAACGATACGTACATATCAGACATTACATATGAGACATTGTACTTTATTGTTACATATATTATTATCTTGTATATACGTTGTTTATATAATAGTATGTGCGATTATTTGATATTAAACAACATATATCGAACAAACATTTAATTGTATAACTATTTGAGCGTCATAATAATAAGTTCTCAATAATAGTGACATTGTCAACCAATATACACTACAAGAAAATTAGTTTTTAGTGACGATTTTTTGGTGACGACGAGCAAGTCGTCACTAAAAACACACTTATTGTGACTATTTTTTTGTGTTGTCACTATTTGTACAAGACAATAGTGACAAACGCACGTCTTGTCACAAAAATAACTATTAGTGACGACGAAATAATGACCAAAATTTTGTTGTCACAAATTCAATGATTTGTTGTGACAACTATTGATTCGTCACTTAAAGAGTTTTTTGTGACCGATATTGTTTTGTCACTTTAGAAATTGTTTAATTGTGATGACTTTCGTTTGGTCACTTTTAAACATGCTTATTTGTGATGACATTTATACGGTCACAATCATGATATTTATTGTGACAAATAACTAAGTCACAAATATTAAATTTCCTATTTCAAACCATAATATATATCTTAAAATAGATATAATGCTAAACATTTCCCTCCCATTCTATTCGGCCACGTCACTTTTTTATATGGACCGTTCGATCACCATCAGAGGGATGTGATGCTCGCAAATTTGTTTAGAATTGGCTCAGGTACACCGTGAGGCAGGTAAACCAAGATAGACTCATGGACCACCATGTGACGGGTCTATTTAAAAATGCCAAAACAATCCATATACCCTCTTTCCTCTCCCTTCTCTCTCTTCACGCTCATTTCTTTCTCTTCTTTCCATTGTCAAACCCTAACTCTGGAAAAAAAAAATTCGGGATTTGGCACACGACATAAAAAACCTAGACAAAACCCAGACGAAGAGAAAAGTCGGAGTGGGGGCGATGCGCTAGCGGAAAGAAGAGAAAGAATGGGCCGGAGAAAAGTCGGAGTGGGGCGATGTGCTAACGGAAACCAAAACCTAGACGCGCACGAAAACAGAGAGAACGGGCCGGAGAAAAGGCACACAGTGTTGTGGGCGTCAAAATCTTAGCTTCGCTTGAGCATATTGGATTACTGAAATACGGCTGTGGCGTCTCCATTATTGGCCAGTTTGAGTTCCGCCTTCTGGATTTGGCGGCGTTTCCTGTCATGCGTCCTCCATACCCGAAAAGAGACAAAGGGGATTATGCTTCGATTAGGTTTGTTTTTAGCTTATTTTCTGGGTTCTTGATTAAAGTTGTGCTTATTTCTTCTTTTAGGTTTGGTATTGAATATGAAATGACGGAAAAAAGTTATGTTTCTGATAGAATAGATCAATTCCTCTCAGTTACGAAATCCTAACAATGGTGTCTCGAGGGAAATTATCTTGGGATTGTTATAGGTTTGCATTTTTTTATGAAATTCCCTAAATGCTTTTGTAAACATGGAGATTTTCTTAGATCAGAGAATAATAAGTAACATGCATTTAATCAATTTTGGATATTTTAATAATCTCAGGAAAAAGAAAGAAGAATTCAGAAGAGTCCAGAAAATAATCGATACCGTTTTTGCAGTGCTGGAAATGTACACTTTAATTTCCTTTAATTTCTTTCATTCTTTGTTATTGAAGTAATTCCTATTAATTATTCATTTGGTCCAATTTTCAGGCAATTACATTTTAAATTTTAATTTTTTGCAGGAGGGGGCGGGGGGCAGTTCATACGGGATATTGGTGCAGGTGGATTAGGAGACCGAGGAATCGAGGGGAAACTTCTGCTTCTACCGTCTTTGATTCATCCCGCAATTAGCGTTCTTGGAGATGTCGTCAACTCGATGTCGTTTATTGCAGTGCTGGTCAAGTATTATTAGGTAATTTCAAATAAATTATGCTTAAAAACTTTTTTACTTTTCATTCGTAATTGTATTTACTTTTTCCGATTTCATGTGCAGTAAAAGAAATACTGTGAAATGCATGGTTGGAAATCGTATAGTTTCGCCAAATTTCAGGCAAAACAGAAATTCGAGAATCGTTGTCCGAGCCGAGAGTGCAGGTTCCCTTTTTTAATCGATATATTTTTTTTAATATTTTGAGATACTTTTTCCTTTTTTTGATCATTATGAATATTGGATATTCGCATATTTATTTTGCAGATTTTTATTTCATATTGGGTGTCTAAAAAAATGCCAGCAAATCCGAAATTAAAAGCGGTTTGTAATTTCTCATATAATTCATTTCTTCATAATTAACTCTAAAATAATTCTTATTTTTTATTTATTTATTTGTGGCTTATAGAAAATTAGCAAGGAGCTTTTATTCCGACATAAACAAGTACTTTGCCTTTTCTCTCTTAACGAAATCTTCATTCAACTTCAATTCTTAAACCCTAATCTAATTCAGCCATAAACCCTAATATTTTATTCATCCGTTCCAGGAGCTAGGAGCAGAGAACAAATTCAAAGAAATAAGCAACGGATACAAGGATTTGTCTGACGACGAGAAGCGATCCATTTACGATCGTTACGGTAAAGTTGGTCTCAGCGGCTCCGGCATAGGTACTGGCATAATTTTCTTATTTCACAAATTTTGCCATGTCCTAATTTTGCAACCTATACCCAGACCCTAATTTTGTTTCCCCATTTCGTAGGATTTTACGAACCCATTCGATTGATTTGAGTCGTTATTTGAAGGGTTCAAAGGAATGGGAGGCGGGTCCCCGAGGAATAGGATACATAATATTGAGAAATTAGGAGGGGCTTTAGGCGAAATTTCCAACAATCGGAAAGAGGTGCACAATATTGGATTTCTACACCATGAATATTTTTCTCTTTCTGTATTGAATTTTTTTCATATTGACCCCTCAAAGACCTAAAATCGTTTTATGCTGAAATTGAGCCTTATGCAGGGACTAATTCGCAAATCTCCTTTTTCCGTCAACCAGCTTTGGGGATTAGAATCGTAAATCCAAATTAGGGAGCAGAAAGTATGGGGTAGCAATCGAAGTAAACGAAGGCCATGCTGGCACGGACAAATTGGTTCTCACAGATATATTAGACGAATAATATGACATTATCTGTTCAAAGAGAAGACATCAACTCCTGCACAAATTGGTAAAGAAGAAAAGAAGCAAAAACATAAATAAAAAAAGTTAATGCTAATAAACACATGTGTGCCTCTTTTCAGGTCAGATGATAAGGCGCCTCGAGATGTACGTGCAATTTGCTGCTGAGGAAGCTTCAAGAAAGGACAAGGCCGAAAAAAAGAAAAACAGTCACATTTTTATTTATAATATACTGATTATTTGTGGTATATTTCGTTTTGTTTTTGACGAAGAAAACAATGACCGGATAAATTATTTTTGGTTTTGGACAATACCGCAACTATTAAAAGTTGTGCGAACATGAAAAATGCATTGTCTACTTTCTAAAACTGTTTTGTGCTCTAACTTTTCACGTCCATATGAATTTTGCGCGACACATAAAAAACAAACAACACAAAATGCAAGTGAAAACAAAAAACAAAAATTAGTCGTGATTTCAAAAAACAAACCCGCGCAATTGCGCGGGTACCATGCTAGTATATATTAGACTTCAATATTGGACTCCAATATTAGACTTCACAATTTGAACCGTCGATCAATTGATTAAGGGTTGAGATTAATCCAAAATTTACACACTCGGGAAGTCTGCTTCCCGTGAATTAGGCTCTTCTCCTCTCTTTCTTCGTTGTAATCTCTTGTTGGAATCACACTTAGCTCTCTTCCGATAATGGAAGATAATGGAGTCGATAATGGAAGGCTGGAACCCGGCGAAGTCCTTTCTCCTCTCTGGCGATGGATGGACCTGTGGAACTCTCTGGCGATGGATGGACCTGTGGAACTCTCTGGCGACGGCTGCTGAACTCTGGCGACTGCTTCTTATCGGAAAACTCTGACGACGCCCCAAGAACACGAACCGAGCCCAAGAACTGAGGAACTGTTTTTCTTCAATTAAATATATTTTTTAATTAGGGTTTTTTCTTCTCTGATTTAGGGTAATTCGGATTTTTTTTTCTCTGATTTAGGGTAATTCGTGTTTTCTTTACTTGGAGGGTAGGTTTGGAACACAAACAAGATGACGATTTTCAGCGAGAGAGGCCGTTCGCTGGTGACTATCTTCTGAATCTTGGACCCTAACCCTTCAACGCAGAACCTGAAGACTGTCTCTCCATCGAAGCGGCTTGTACTCAATAGGTAATTGATGCTGAATTTTGCAGAATTTAGTCTCAATTGTTGTTATTACTTAAGAAGTGAATGAAGGCCGAGTCGGTGGATCCTTGTGATTAATTTAGGCTGAATTTTGTGTTTTTTGCAGAATTCGAAAGAATGATTGGCTTTTCTAGAAGTCGGGCGAATTGACGTACAAACTGATTTCTCGAGGAGACGGTTGCTGGATTGGAGCCCAGTATTGTCGAAAAGGATACTTCAATATGTTAAGGTAGAATTGGCGAAAAAGCTGAATACTCTCAAGTAGATTCGAGAAGGCCGAATACTCGAAGTTTTGCTCGAGAATTGGCACACAAAATGATTTATTTTTCAGGTTTCACTCGAGTTGAAATGTTTGAAGTTGGAACACTTGAACTTTGGGTTATACTCGAAGTTGTGTATGAAATTTGTATTATGTTATGGGTTATGATTGTGTCGAGGATTGACTTGTAAAGGATTTATTATTGTTTCTCGTGTATATATAGTGGTCGAGTCTAGGATTTGTTTTGGTTTTTATTGAAATCGAATTATTTTGCAAGGAAATTTTATTGAAATTGATAGCTTGATGTGAAAATATCCAGTTTTGCAAGATCATTAAGTGTAAAAATACATAACTACAAATCCATATCATAATCTTGATTCGATGTAATCTAATATTTAACTACAAATCCATATACACAATTCAATCTTTTGAATATTGCATTCCATCAGCGATCTTCTGAGAATCGTCCTCTCCGGTTTGTCCCGTGGAGAATAATGCTACTAATGTCCTCTGAAAATATATTTATGAAATTGCATTTTGGATAATTTGTTTTATTTAATAACAGTGGGTTTATATTGGTAAAAATACTATCATGGTATGTGAATATAAGTACAAAATTTACCGACATTATAGGTGGTACAAAGAGTTGTCGAAATTTTCAAGCTTTTTAATACTCATACCAGTCAACTTATTCTCCGTGCTGGTACCATGTCGGTACAGTTTTTTTAATCATAAAATTAAATTTGGTGTTTAACTAATTGTAGATATCAGGTTTGACATTTGTGAATATATTTAAAAAAAACGACAATAGAAAAAGCAGAAAAAATGATTTTTGAAGGAAAATGCTTCTAGTTGGCCTTTCCAAAATGGATGCAACTAAAAAAATGAAAGAGTTATTTTTAACAAAAATAAACTTCTGGTACCGTTCGCTGTATATCTTCATTGCCTATCATTTCTATTCTTTTCCACCGCTTTCTCTCATCCGATTCAAATCACCTAACAAAAGAAATTAATAAGTAATTATAATTCAGGAAGTTAAATTAACCAAATAAAAACTGAATCAAGCCATAAATAATCAAATTAAGCCCTAATCTAGATCTGTTTAACCATATTAAAAAAAAATTGAGCCATACTAATCCCTAATTCATCCCCAATTTGCAAAGTTATCCACCATAAACCTAATTCAGACATATATAATCGTAATTTAGAAAATAAACCGCAATTCAGTTTGCTTTGTCTACTTTCAGACATAAATGCTAACCCTAAATTGGAAGTCACGACCAACCTGTTAAAAAGAGATAAAGAAGAGAGTGCTCACCATCGTGTTGGGTTCTGCAAGCCAACACAGGAGCGTTTCTGAGAAAACAGCGTTTTCTAGGGTTAGGTTATAACTATGTCTAGAGTTACGACAATGCGAGATGACGGATAGACGTGAGAGAACCCTGACGGAGTGGGGCACAACCACGAGGATGCCGCAAGAGGAGACTTTTTCACGACCATGGAGAAGGAACATCGCAGAGGGAAAGAGAAATGTAGAGGGGAATGGATTCAGTTTTGGAGTCTGGTAAAAGAAGAATGAGTTCGGGCAGCGTTTAGTTTGGAGTTGATCTCAGCCTTTCTCAAATTAAATCAACGGTACAGATTTGGGAGTCCAATATGGAAGTCTAAAATGGATGTCAAGGGATCCTCTATATATATATATATATATATATATATATATATATATATAATGTCCACAACCATATAAAGTGTCAAGGATAGGCATAGCCGACATAATCTAGCGGAATTATATATGCACATGATTAATACATTCGCACAACATATGGTCACATTTCTTATGAGAATATAAGTATAGTGGATGGCTATATATAGGAGAGTATATATAGGAGAGGGTCATTTTGTGAGAATAATCGGATTTAAGATTTAACTAGGTGTTTATGGTGTTTGTCTATGAGCTAACAATGATCAATAGATTGTATAATTCATTGTTACCATTAAACGAACATACACGGGCATATAAAAAATCAATTATAACTGGACACTAAATTAGTAGTGTATAGTTGATATAAGATAAACATTGCATGTTTAAGAAGAAAATATTTCAACGTTTGTAAAGAAACATGGTTTAGTAAAACGGACATAACTACAGCGTTACAACTTGGAATGGACGGAACTCCGACGGACAATTTTCGAAATGTGTAACTTCATTTATTCTTATTTATTAAATCGCTATATATCCTATATCTATACTATATACTAATTCAAGGGGATTTGCAGCCCCCTGGTGCAGCCACGTCATCAGGGGCCTATTCGTAAAAAAAAATATTTTTTTTACATTTTGGTCCTTTTTTATTTACAAATTGGTCCTTTTTTTGAAAAAAATTTACATTTTGGTCCTTTTTTCCTTACATTTTCGTCCTTTATATTTGTTTTTTGGTCCTTCGAAGTTTTGAAATTTACATTTTAGTCCAGGGGTCTCAAATTGGTCCTATTTTTTTTTAAAAATTACATTTTGGTCCTTTTTTCCACATTTTGGTCCTTTATATTTGCTTTTTGATCCTTCAAAGTTTTAAAATTTACATTTTGGTCCAGGGGCCTCTTTGTAAAAATAATTTATTTACATTTTGGTACTTTTCTGAAAAAAAAATATATTTTGGTCCTTTTTATTTACATTTTGGTCCTTTTTTATTTGCATTTTGGTCCTTTTTATTTACATAGATTTGCAGCCCCCTGGTGCAGCCACGTCACCAGAGGCCTATTCGTAAATTTTTTTTTTTTTTTTATATTTTGGTCCTTTTGTATTTACAAATTGGTCCTTTTTTTGAAAAAAATTTACATTTTGGTCCTTTTTTTCTTACATTTTGGTCCTTTATATTTGCTTTTTGGTCCTTCGAAGTTTTGAAATTTACATTTTAGTCCAGGGGTCTCAAATTGGTCCTATTTTTTTAAAAAATTACATTTTGGTCCTTTTTTCCACATTTTGGTCCTTTATATTTGCTTCTTGATCCTTCGAAGTTTTAAAATTTACATTTTGGTCCAGGGGCCTCTTTGTAAAAATAATTTATTTACATTTTGGTACTTTTCTGAAAAAAAAATACATTTTGGTCCTTTTTATTTACATTTTGGTCCTTTTTCATTTGCATTTTGCTCCTTTTTATTTACATTTAGTCCTTTCAAGTTTGAAAAATTAAACATTGGTCCAGGGGCCTCTTTGTAAAAAATTTATTTATATTTTGGTCATTTTTATTTACATTTTGGTCCTTTTTAGTTGAAAACATTATATTTTGATCCTTTCTATTTACATTTTTGTCCTTTTGAGTTTAGAAACTTACATTTTGGTCCTTCATATTTACATCTTCATCCTTTTTTACATTTTTGAATTTATATTATAGTCCTTTTTATTTATATCTTGGTCCTTTTCAGTTTTACTTCACACTTTAGTACTTTTTATTAACATTTTGTTCCTTTTTAATTTAAATTTCGGTCCTTTTTTACATTATTAATAATTTCTCTCATCTCATGCGTCCACATCAACACCTTATTATGCCTCCCTATCACCACTTTACTTGAAATTTTTTCAAAAGACTCCTTAACTTTTTAGATATTGTACAAAAAAATTAATTTACATATGTATTCATTTAAAAAAAATGCTTTTTTAATTTTAAAAAATTCTTAAACTTTTTTTAATACATAATAATTAAAAAAAAATTACTATATGTTATATGTTATATAATTTTAATATTTCATTCATTACAAATATTCAACTTATGTATTATTTTTCTTGAAAAACTAAAATAAAATTATAATAAGTTGAACAATATTAATAAAAGAACATCTTGCAAATATTTAAAAATAAAATATCACAAAACTATTAAAAAATACATAAAAGGAAAACTAAAATAAAAAGTAGATGTTTAAATAGATATTTTCTATGAATATATTTGCAAGATGTTTATTTATTATTATTTAATGTTAGTTTTTTTATGAATAAAGAATGGAATATTAAAATTATATAAACAAAATATGTAATAATTTAAATTTTTTTAAATCACTATATGTTAAGAAGTGTTTATAAATTTTCTTAAAATTAATAAAAAATAACAAAAATAAGTTTTAATTATTACATATGAGATTTGGAAGGTATTTTGAAAAAAAAAAAAAATTAATATCATCCATAAGGAGTATTTTAAAATAAAAGTTTGGTAAAGAATTTTTTTTTTGGAGTTTACGAAAAGATAGAGGATTTTTTACAATATCCAAAAAAAATTAGGGGATTAAAAATATACCAAATCACGGATGTGCGAATAATCATGACATAATTTAAATTAAAGGTTCGAACGAAACGGTTAGCGATGACATCGTGAAACTTTGTTGTTGGCCAACCACACAAAGGGCGAAAAATATTTGTGCTAAATATGTAGCGAAATTAAGGATTTGTGAAATTAAGAACACTCTTTTTTTCAGCAATGTTTTCTGATCTATTAGGTTATTAATAAATTTCATGACGACTCATTCGTTTTTTTTCCTTATTTTGCTTATGATGTATAAAATATAGATAATTTTTTTAGCAATAACCGTTTGAATTATTCAAGAAATCCGGGCTCTTAAAATATTCAAACGATTTTTGCTACAAAATTTCACTCGCACACAACACACTAAATTACACATATAATAATGATTACAAAAAGAAATTCACGACAACAATTTTCTTCAACTACATTACTTATAAACCCGAACAACCCCGCGCAATTGCGCGGGGGTCATGCTAGTAAGTATATAAATTGCGCGGGGGTCATGCTAGTAAGTATATAAAGTTCCCCATCATAAGCTTTAACTCGCACCTGTAACTATCATGAAATAATCTGAACACTGGGATGAAGAACTAACCACAACCCACAATAACGAGGAAAACACACTTGCATTACAACTTTTTAATACCTACAATATTTCCTTGAAAGGAAAGAAAACAAAATGAGTACAAACAAGTAGGCATAACAGGATCTGCGTCACATATGAAAGGAACTGGTCTTAACTCTTAACAGTGAACAGTGAGTGGTGATGAAACTTTTATTAGTTGGTTCCTCCCAGCAAAACTTTCAATTTCTTCACATCTGAGTGGTCGAGACCGTAATTGATCTTTTCCACTATTTCAGATGGAAGGTTATTACCGAAGAATGCGTGAGGTATGTTCTGTAACCCTGGGCTCGGGCTACTGTAGCTCACGATGGCAGTTGCATTTGTCTTTCCATCATTTACCGACAAATTAAATGTTATGTGATTTTATATATCAAGAGTAGCTATTACCATATACCAGTATACCTTGACTGCGAAATTATGATTTAAACAGTTCAAGTTGGGGCTAAAATAGAGTGATTTAGATGCAACAATTTTAATTTAAGTTTGTTTATATTTGATATAAGTAACATATTTTTATTTTTAGTGGATCATGGATAATAGTTCAGCAAACCATGTACATCATAACAAACAGTTGGTACCTTTATTTAAAAAAATCAAAGTTCTTATCAGATCTAAAATGTCAACCTCTGAAAGTACATGACAAATGAAATGAAAAAGCAGAAAAAAAAAAGTAAACATACTTGGAAATGAACAAGCCCCTGAGGACAAAAACAAAGCGAATAAGAGGATTGAGTGCACAATGGGTATATTTTGTAGCATGCTTCTCTCTTTGGTTCCATATTTGGGGGTTCAAGGTTTCCCTTTGTCAAAGGAATATTTTGAATATGTATGTGTGTATATAGTCACTATATATATAATACTTTTACTGTCAGTGATCTGGATTAGTTTTGGTAGTCTAAATGTGTTGTTAGTTCAGTTGCTTTGTCAATTCGACCATTTGTTAAGTATTCTTCTCAAAGGAAGACGACAGGTACAGACTTACTAAAATAACATGGAGAAGGAAAAATGTGTAATAGAGTTGTTAAGTGTGAATTATTCAATGATAGGAATCTAGGGTTGTGTATTATAGAGATCAGAATATCATTCATAGGTTAGGTTTGTCAACTCATTAATGATATCATTCCTTTTTGTGTTTATTCTCTCCTTCGAACCGGGACGGGATATATAAATAGGGCCGGGGTGTCGGTCCTTTTAAGATTTTCGACAAACAATATATATTTAGTGATTTAATGTATTTTATTAATATAAAAATATAAATTCTACTGTTTAGACCGTTCAAAATATTTTGTGATTTAATTTCAGTACTTATTTTTTATGTGAGTACTAACTACTAACCAAAAAACTTTATCGAGATCCATCACTATTCTCAATTATCTCTTAGTTCAGTCTATGTACTGATCCAGTTCGCCCTCAATTATCTAACCTTGCTACATAACTGATCCAGTAACCAAATTATCAGTTTAACTTTAAACCCGATTCTTTCTCTGATACTCATCAAATCACTTCTTTTTTGGGACTAACTTAATTCTCATGCTTGGAAAATCACTAGATTTGATCGCATCTTATAATTTTTATGCATGAAATGCCCACTTTCCATGTATGATTTTCTAATTTTTCCACGGCATGTCTGTTTTGTTACATGTAGAAGTAGACCTTCTTTTTTATATAGGTAGGCTTTTCTTTTCTTTTTTCTTTTTTCTTTTTGTTATGCTCCATTGGTTCAAAACAGTTACAAACGCATACAGTATCGATAAGGAGTAGAATCAGTGTTAAGAAAGAAAAGAAAAAAGAATAACAATTAAAATAAACTCTATTAATTAGAAAAATGAGACTCCAATCAAGTCGGCAGATTCCTTTTTGCATCAGGCCATTGTATCGTTGTCCAAGCTACTCTTTTCCTCTTTTTTTTTTTTTGTAAAAAGAAACTAATCTACTCTACTTCTTATTCCTCCAATGTTTGGCTGATTTGTGTAGATCCAATTTGTAGTAGTAGTGATTGTGCAACGTTCAATAACCTCGATAGGTGCATATTTTCTGCCACATAGCAAAAAAAATAGAAAAAATTACATCTTTTAAATTTCCCTATTGTGTTATTTTTTCAACAACAAAAAAATCCGTATGGATTGATATTTAATGATAAATCTAAAAACCATGTATAAAATTAGACACTTTGAAAAAGAAAATAATCGGGTTCATCTCTTTTTGCTCTTTCAAAAGGGCAACAAAAAGGACCAAAGAGGAAATGGGCCGCCTAGCTAAAAGTCCATGGAAAAGATGGATGTCTGACTCTCCAAATAAAAGATGAGTTCGTATATGGTGCCTCCATAATTTTTCATGGGCATGCTGAATCAGCATGTCGTCAACTTGTTAATGTGAGAGGGCTGCTTGTTGTTTCCAGAAAACACCATGCATTAACAGTTAATACAAAGGGAATTTTATTTTCATACAAATAGTAGCCCCGTATCATTTCTCTCTCCTCCAGTCATTTTTCTCTCCTCCCGTCATTTCTCTCTCGTCCTCTTGGCGTGTCGAAGAAGAATCTCCGGTAGGGTTAATGGAGGCGAACCTTCTGTCGTCCTCTCTGGTTTCTCTGCTAGGGTTCGCTAGTGCTCTCATCCCGTCGTGATGTTCTCATCCAGTCGCTACTACTCTCTGGTAGGGTTTTTACTGATTTAGGTCTCGATTTTTGTTAATAGTTAATTCTTAGGTCTCGATTGAGCTTACTGATCTACTGATTGAGTTTTTGTTAATAGTTTTTTCTTAATTGTTTGCTGAATGAACGGTTAATTTGACTGATTTCTCCATTACCTGCATCGAGGTTGTGATTTCTTCAGGTTTCTCCATTAATGACGAAGAATCTAGGATTTCTCCATTAATGACGAAGAAACTAGGATTTTTCCCCCTGTATTCATTAATTTAATAGGTAATTTTTAATTGTTTGTTGAATTAACAATCAATTTGAAGGAAATACAGTTTTGGATCAACGGTAAAATGATACGTATAAGGATAAACGAACGCACGCGTTCGTGGACATAAATAATGTGTATATTACATGCACATATATATATTGGATATACATAGTTCAATTGATTAGAAACAATTTTATTAAGAAAAACCAGGAAATTCAGTTTAAACAGTTTTAGTAAAACTGGCATACCTTTCAGATAACGACTCCAATTTGAATGGTTCAAATTGGGTTGGATAGATAATAAGATTATGTAGAAGTTTCATGAAGAAATATATTTCATTTGAGCGATGTATCAGTTTCGTTTTAATGGAATACCGAAAGGATGCGACAGTTTGACATACAGTTAGTAAAACCGTCATAACTTTCTTATCCGAACGCCAATTGGGCTGGACCAAATTGTGTTGGAAAGATAATATGATTATCTACGACGTTCGTGAAGGTTTGAAGTCGGTTGGAACGATTTAACAATTTTGTTTCAACATAATAGTGAAAGGGTGCATGCAGTTTTCTGTTTGAAAATGTGTATAATAGTTATACATTTTGGCCCATCCTTGCCCTATGAAGTATAAATAGGATATTTCTCTCTCCTTTATTCAGTCCAAACCAGATAATTTATTCTATCAAAGAGTTGAAAGAGTGTGATGAGAAAGAGAGAAAGAGAAAAAGAGTTTTCTCGGATTAGATAATCAAACGCGATCATGCAAGTTCGCCGGTGCATCGTCTAGGTAGGTGCATCCGCGACCGAGGTTAATTGAATTAGTTGGTTAATTGAATTAGTTGAATTAGTTGGTTAATTGTTTGTTGAATTAACGATCAATTTGGTTGATTAGTATTATTGATTGACTCAATTAACGATTTAATTAACCGTTTAATTCAATTGACACATCAATTAACATTTACTAATATTAACATATTATAAATTACTAATGTGTTAATTAAACTTGTCAATTAATATTTAATTGAGTCAATTAGAAATGTTAATAAATTTACTTTGTCACCTCATCAAGGATATTGTGATGAGTCTGGAGACTAATTATATTTTTCTTTCATACATGAATATAATTTGGGTTGCAATAGAAACAAAACTCAAAAAAAAAAAAAAAATAAGAAGCAGGATACGTGTCACCATATCACCATATGTTCAAAATTATATCTATTGAAGATTATAGGTTCTTTCCTAATTTTCTTTGGAGAGAACCTGTTACATGTACCCGATATCTAGACGTCACATATAATGTTCGTAAAATTCTATTATGCTCCCTAATTTTTTCACAAAAATGATGATGACATCATGATTCTTAATTAACATCATAATTAACAAGGTGGATTAATAATTAATACATGATTAATAAAAAAATTAATATGTAATTGGAGTCTCCATCAATTAACAGTTAATTTTGAATATTCAAAAATTAAAAATTATGAATTAATCGTTAATTGAAGTTAATAATTAGGGCCTTAATTAATTACTCATGATGATATCACGACGATATCATGATGAAGTCCTCTAATGTTCTGTAGATTATGAAAGCAAACAACAACGAATGTTATGTACACAAGGAACTCACATCAAGAAACATGAGCAAGAATAACATAATGAAAATTTAAGATACAAATAGAAATTCAACAAGCCTCTGGTCACAACAAGGAAACACAAAATGCTAATGATAGAATACATGCATCACACATAAATAAAAAAACTGAAATGGAACAAAAGAAATCCTCAAATTGCACCATATGAAATACTTAGTTGGTGCCTCCAAGCACACCTTTGAGCTTCTTCACCGTATCATCGTCGAGGAAAGTAACCTTCTCAACAATACTTGACGGGAGGTCGTTTGCGAAGAGTGCAAAATCTGTAATCTGCAGACCTGGATTCGCGCTGCTAAAGCTAACAAAGGCAATTGCATTTATTCCTCCCGAATTTATCTACATAACAAATATTTAGTCCTTAATTCGAAACACAAAGACGCTTCATTTGTCACCGGCAAGATTTGAAAATTTTAGTACCTGATAATGCAGAAGGCCTTGAGGGAAAATCATGATGTCTCCCTTCGAAAGATTTTTCGTGTATACTTCGTTAGATGAGCTAGAAACGAACCCAGCACAAATATGGCCCTGAAGTACAAAGAGGATCTCCGACCCGCCAGGGTGTGTGTGAAATGGAATAACGCCACCGGGTGCAAGGTCGAGCCTAGCAGCAGAAATCCCCAACCCGTTAGTTGCGGGAAATTGTCCAACAAATGCAGGAGTCACCGCCGCACTTATAATATTTGTCGTGTTTCCTGGAATGCCTAAGCCGGAAAACACAAAGTCATCCACACTAACATCTGTTTTGCATACGTAACCAGATGGCGTGTCAAAACCTTTCAAGTCGGCAACGCAAAAGTCGTCTTGTAGAGCTGAGACTGTAGAGAAGAAGAGAAGAGTGGAGATAATGAGGATAGGGTTCATGGATGAATTATTTTTGGCCATTTTATTTATTTCCTTTCTTTTAGGGGTCTTTTAAGAGTTCGTTAGATAATAACGGTTTATATAGGATAGACTATAGAGAAAACTGGCTAGGATATGGTTTTCGATGGAATAACGGGTGGTGTGTGTGACCATGCAGGATATCACGTGGTTGCCGTTTCAATTCGGAAGATGGGGAAACGGACGGAATGTTGAGCTGGAATGGTCCATGCATGGGAGCATCTTTCCATTGCCAGAGTGAGGATGGAGAGGAACCCAAATGATAAAAAGGACAAATCAAGGCTTTTTTACCCAGTAAACTTTATTTATTGACGACCATTTGTTTTCTTTTTTTTCTTATCACGATTCATTGCCACTCAAATTTTAACGAGGCTGCAAGATACTAAACAATATTGCAATTAACTTGGCTTCATACAGGATAGTTTGCAAAACTGGAGTAGATATTGGTTATGCTTTCTCTCCTAGTCATGGCTTGAACTAATATTTGGTTAATTATTAATGTAGAATCATTATGATTGTTTTTTGAAAAATTAATTAGAAACATCTAATTAGATTTACTATTTTGTATCACAACATTTAAGCCAATGTTCGAAATTTTAGGTATTTCCTTTTTGAGCATTTTTCAATATATGCCGAGCATTTTTCTCAAAAAAATATATGCCGAGCATGAGCTCTTTTTCACCAGGCCTCCATTACAGATTTGACATGTCACGAGTATTGAAATTATTTTGTGCAAACAAATTTTGTCACATGACTAAAACGTTTCTGGGCATAAAGACAATAGCTTCTTATATAATTTTCAAATGTATTCCAACAAATGTGAAACTGTACTGGTACTGGTAAATACCATTATTTTATATATGAAATTTCAAAATCGGCAATTGCCATCTTCATAAAAGAAAAAAAATGTGAAACTGTACTGGTAAACAAATATTGATATTTAAAAATGTTTATTGATTAAACATAAATTAAAATTAAAAGATAATATAATTAAACATAAATTAAAATGTTAAATTTGAAGGTATTAAGTATTATGGTGACACATCAAGAATGTGAAGAGAGGATAAGGAATATGTACATCACTACTCTAGATACAAATGTATTATGAATATGAGTAGTACGAAAGACATATATTGGAAAGATAAAACAAGAAAGTGTGGGAACATTATTTCAAGGTTAGAATTATACGTCAAATATTTATGTGTTGTGATAATATCATTTATATGTCTATAATAAAATGATTAATTTAGTTATGTCTTTCAATTTCACACAACATTTATATGTTCAATAGATTGTGTTGTAAATTGTAATACAACCATCGAGCCCGCATAATTAATATACGACTCAAAATCAACATCAAAGTTTTGTTAACTAGCACATATAAATTATATGTTAAATAGATTGTTAATTACTCATAAATAGTATACCATGTCTCTCAAATGGCATACTATTTCTTTATTTATTTTCTTTCTTTTGCGAGGTCGTTGACATCCTATTAGTTGGAAGGTGCTAAATCAGTTATTCCATTTCATTTCTCATTAATAATATGTATAAAGTAAACAAATTTCTTGCAATTATAAGCCTCCACGTCATCAAGGAGTTTTTTACATTTTGATACTTTTTATTTATATTTTGGTTCTTTTTTATTTACATTTTGGTCATTTTTTACATTTTGATCCTTTTTTCTTATTTTATATTTTGGTCTTTTTTTTGGTTTATTTACATTTTGATTCTTTTTTACATTTTGATCATTTTTTCCTATTTTATATTTTGGTCCTTTTTTACATTTTGATATTTTTTTTATATTTTGGTCATTTTTTACATTTTGATCATTTTTTCTTATTTTTCAATTTTTTTTTAATTTGCTCATTGGGCAGGGTTATGTATGCAATTTCGTAAGTTCAATTTTTTTTTTATAATTTTCTTTTTTACCCAATTTTTTTTCTTTTTACATTTTGGTCCTTTTTTTGCTTTTCAATTTTTTTTGTATTTACGCGAGTTTTTTTCCTTTTTTATATGAAATTTTGTAACCTCAAATTTATGCGAGTTTTTTTTGTCATTTGCCCGTTGTATCCATATGACACATTGCGATCATTTAATGAACCGTAACTATAATGCATCTATTGACATCAAATATATTTACGAATATGTCATGATTATATTAATCGATTTTAAAAGCACATGAACAAATGCTATTTATACAAATTATATCAGAAAATAATATCCGTGATAGATTAATTTCTTGAATCTTATGCATCTATTGACATCATGATATTTGCAAATATGTCATGATTAGATTAATTTAGTTCAAACGAACGCGCGTTAATTCGCACACGAGTTAATTCTATTTAAATAATTATATAAAAACATGTAAAAAAATAGATATGTTGTCCCGCGCAATTGCGCAGGGATAAAGCTAGTTTTATTGAAGATTGGCAGCCCAAACCACAGAGTTTAAATCATTTTTCATGATTATTTGTTCATCAGAAGTCCATTAGGCTAAACTTAGTATATGTTTTTATTGAGTGATTTTAGCAAAACGAACGTTTTTTAGTTAATTTACATCGGCTCAATAGAAGTTCATCCGTGAATAATTAAAATAGTTAAAAATATGGAAACAAAGCAGCTGCATCTACAAACGTAGAGAACAGTTAAAAAACCTGGAACAATAATAATACATTGATGATGATAGAATAATTACTTCAAAGATAAATTAAAAGACAGAAAAACGAAAAATAAATCCTCAAATGCAGCAAATGAGCCACTTAGTTGGTGCCCCCAAGCACACTTTTGAGCGCCTTCACCGTAGCATCGTCAAGGAAAGTGACCTTCTCAACAATACTTGACGCGAGGTCGTTTGCAAAGAGTGCAAAATCGGTGATCTGCAGACCAGGATTCGCGCTGCTAAAGCTAACCAAGGCAACCGCATTGTTTTTTCCGGCATTTATCTACATAACAAATATTTACTACTTCATTTGAATATATATATATGTGTCAACACTATGAAAAGATCAATTTGAAAATTTTGGTACCTGATAATGTAGAAGGCCTTGAGGGAAAATCATGATGTCTCCCTTGTTAAGAGTTTTTGTATAGACGACATTAGCCGAGCTGGAGACGAAACCAGCAGCAATAGAACCATGAACAACAAATAATATCTCCGACCCTCCAGGGTGTGTGTGAAATGGAATAACGCCACCGGGTGCAAGGTCGAGCCTAGCAGCAGAAATCCCCAACCCGTTAGTTGCGGGAAATTGTCCAACAAATGCAGGAGTCACCGCCGCTTTTATAATATTGGTCGTGTTTCCCGGAACGCCTAAGCCAGAAAACACAAAGTCATCCACACTGACATCGGTTTTGCATACGTAGCCAGATGGAGTGTCGGGGCCCTCCAAGTCACCAACACAAAAGTCGTCTTGGAGAGCTGAGACGGTGGAGAAGAGGAGAAGAGTGGAGAAAATGAGGATAGGGTTCATCATTGTATGTTTATTTATGATATCTTTGAGAATTGATTAGATTGATATTACAGTTTATACTTTATATAGGATAGAGAGTGCTAGTTAGGATATGGTTAGGTTGAAGAACGGGTGGTGGTGTGTCTGGCCATGCAGAAATTCCCGTGGTCGCTGTTCAGATTCGGAAGGTAAGGAAACGGACGGAATGTTGAGCTGGAATGGTCCATGCATGGAAGATGATCTTTCTGCTGCCAGAGGGAGAGGGAGAGGAACCCTAGAACAAAAGACAAAGTAAGGCTTTTTATCTAGCCAGTAGTAAACCTGAATCTTGATCAATGGAATATGTAGATAGTTTTATTGAGCTTTTCTATTCTTTCTTATCACTATGGCCATTTTATTTTTAACAAATGTATTTAGGGAAGCTGTAAAATATGTAATAAAATTCCAAGTTAAAAAACTGTATGCAAGATATTTGACAGTTATGCTTTAGCGAGGGGTTCACAACATGTTTTTCATGAGATTGGATGGATTCATCTATGACGGTCCCAATCTTCTTTGGGTAAATTTAACTTGATTGCAGATGTAACGATAACTTTTGTAATTGAGAATTTATTAGGAACTTTTATTTGGATTTAATTTCGTGCTTTATTCAATGGAAAAATTTAGTAGTCGTACAGTGCAAAACACACGATCCATCAACGGTGTTTAACATTTAAAAAAACTGTAAATGGTAGGTTAACGTTAGGCTTTTTGAAGATGTTTAACGATGTTATTTGAACCGTTATTTGCATGTAATTTGTGTGAGCCAGAAAACAAGAAATTAATTTGTGCCAAAAAGAATATGAAAAAATAATTATTTGAGCATAATCCAATGACCCCTTTCCCTAATTTGTCCTAGGGAATATGTCAACAGGGCAGGTCGAGTTCAGGTAGATTTGTACCCGCGAAAATTATTCGTTATCCTGAAATATTAATACAAATACATTAAAATTCGAAAAAATCATCAACAAAAATATCTGGAAAAAAAACTGAAAAGTTATTTCACAATTACATAAAATCACCAACCATTTTAAATACATAAAACAAACAACATGTTCAAATACATTAAAAATCCAAATATTATAAATAATTAAATCATAAAACAATCAAATGCTCAAATTAAAAGGTATTTTCGGGTATTTGTTGGGTATTTTTCGGGTAAGGGTTCGGGTTGGATATTTTTTGGGTAACGGATAATACCCGCGGGCACAACTTTATCCTTTTATACGACCCGAAACCGGAAGGGGTATTTTGTTCGAGTATTACCCGACCTGCGGATATTTTAGAGTTGATTAATTATTTTTTAAACGAGTCATATGTGCCCGTTTGACACTTGGTAAATAATTAATTAGTCCAGTTCAATAACATATTTTTCACATAAGTAATTTGGATTTAATTACAAACAAATGGTGGTAAGCAACGACAATAAAAACATTAAATACATTAATGATGTGTGAAATATTTGACATTTAATTTTCTCTCATCGTATATATGACGGTCCAAATAAAAATATCCATGGTTCACCACTACAATTAATGTACATGTCAACACATCAATCATCTAACTAAACCCATAATACAAACAAAATTGGGGGAAACTATTGGCGACGGGTAAGAGCCGTCACCAATAAATTTTCCAGTTGTCGCTATTACCTGCCGTCGCCAAAAATCCTATGTCGTCGCCAATAAGCAACACCGGTTTGCATACCCCGAGGTTCGTCTCTAATAATCTGTCGTCACTAACTAAATCCATAACACACACAATGTTTCAATTTAAATAAATTATGTAAAAAAGTATTTAATATATTTATGAAGCAAAATTATTATGACCTACACAGTGAGGTTGTAGCCAATAACATTATTGGCTACCAAACATTATTGGTTACGGATAAGGTTGTAGTCATTAATATTATTGGTTACATAGTAATATTGGTTACAGATGTTGTAACTAAAAATAAGAGTATTGGCTACCAAAATTACTATTAGCTACGGGGTTTTAGCCAATATTGGTTACATATGTTGTAACTAAAAATTGTAGCCAATAATATTTGGTTGTAGCAATTCAATGCGATATTTTGTTATAGGGTAGATGGATTGTAAGGGTACTGAGTATCATCACTATTAGAGGCCATATACAGTACCCCCTAATTTCTCCTAACATCCTCTATTGCCTAATTAATGGTTAGTTATTGAAGTAATTAACAAAAAATACTCCATTAACAGTTAATTAATGTATAATTAAAATACAAATAGATTAACACTTCTTAATTAATATCAATTAACTATTAATCGGATGTACTTTTGTTAATTACCATGCTAATTAATCACCAATTAATGGTTAATTGGTGGTATAGAAGATGTGGAGGGGAAATGAGGGGGTATGGTATAATTATCCTTATTTATTTAGTTAAGCTATATTGGTTGGCTATTCATCCGACTATACTTACAAAAATATACCAACAACTTTGATAGAAGTTTTGAAATCAACCAATGAAAAGATCCAACATAATAAGAATATTATTATCATTTAATCAATTTATTTGATATTTTTTCAAGTAATTTAGGGTCTCAACTCTCAACAATTTCATGTATATTCATTGTAAAATATCATAATTTCATATATACCTCTCAATACTATGAAATTTCATGAGTACCCTTACAAACTCTTCAAATATCATGGATATCTTTTTAAAACCTTTCAAATATCATGATCATCCTTATGAAATCCCTAAAATACCACATATACCCCTATTTATTATCATATTAAAAACTATCGACGTCATTCATTCTCGTTAGTAATTTGTCAATTACCTAAGTTTTAAGATTAATTTTGTATGATTATGAATAATATTTTCTCTTAAATAACAGGATGCTACACTCACAAACAAAATTCACCGAATCATTACCGAAGACATTTTTATGGTAAATATTTCATAAGACCCACTTAAATATATTTATATTAATTAACATTCGGCAACACTTATGTGATTTATATTTGTAAGTGGAACATTGTTCCTTAAATAATATTTAAAATCATAAAAAAAAACAAATATTGTCAAATCTATCTCATTATTTGCTTCCAAAATCATTACTCAAAACAATACTATTCGCCAAATTTAAAATAACTACTATATTTATAGAAGGATAAAACGGAAAAATATTTTGCACAAAAAAATCAACAAATTTTAACTAAAAGTTCAATTTAATCCATGCTATTTGAAGGATTTTATAGGGTATTTATGAAATTTCACGTTTATGATAGATATACGTGAAATTATGATATTTTACAGGGGCACACATGAAAATTTGTCTAAATTAAATTATATATATTGTGTTTATATTATTTTAGTTGTGTAAATATTAATATGTTTATTTTTGTTTCATTAAGAAAGAAGAAATTTTTGGTATTTCCCTGTCAAGCGCCTAAATTATATATTTTAACAATTGAAGAGAGATAAATATATTACTTAGGAACTTAGCAGAGATATACCAATATTTTTTCCTTAAAAAAAACTTTTGGATGTAGCTCTAAAAATATATCCAATTTATTAAAATGAAAATTTGTTTCATATTTTTTGTAAATTTATTATGTGTTTCCATCATGGTTGCAAATAGCTTCGTTAAACGATATATTACACCGATATTTCTTTTTTTATTGGCAAAACGACGGTACGGGCTTCAACTTTATGCCCCGCTATATCTAAATAAAATATTTTTTATATGAATTTATAAAAAATCAAATGAATTTGTTTACAAGATATATTATTTTATTAAACATTATAATAATTAAAATCATTTTTTATTGATAAATAAACAAAAAAATCGTCTCCTATTTAGATTGACATGTTCTGACTTGTTGGAGATTCTTGTTTTCAAATATTTTGTTAATTATTTTATAAAATTTTATTTGAAATGTTTAATATGAATATTTTCATTTTAAAGATTGTTTTTAATTCACATTTGACACTTAATTAATTAATGCACTACAAATTACAGCACTATCGCTATCATTGCAAAAAATAATCACTACGCTACGATCGCTAAATACTTGATTTTTATTGAGTGATTTCAAAAATCATAACATGTCTGAAAAAGAAAATATATATGTTGATGTTCAGTTCAGTATGAAAAGAAATAAAAAGATTAAAACAAAAAGATAATACAGATTAAAGAAACGTGTATATGGCCAACATATATAGAGACATTATACAGCTGAAGCCCATTTGGTACTGTTTCTGAATAGCCTAACTAGCACAGAAGTTGCAATGCAAATAACCCTTCCTCCACGGCATTGCCCAATTGGCCCACCTTGCCTCGCTGAATACCTGTTCATAGCTAGCAATTAGTATCACATGAATTTATTTTGTTCTATGCTGTTTTTGTTCTATAGTTGTAATCTTGTTGAATCGTACCTCGACATAGATCCATCCTTGTTCTGTCTAATGTTTTTTCTCGATGCTCTAGTACTTTCGAAATTTGAAAACAATGCTATGCTTCTAGTCACTCAATTAGTACGTCCTCTTAGACCCGAATAGTTTTGAAGAATCGAAATATCATTTCGACATTACAGTTTTACAGATCGTATCAGATAAGATTTGGTATGACTATTACCCGAACCACTGAGACTCCTAATGTCAATATAATTAGCATTTAATATTACTATACCATTTTCTATGTCATAACATACCGTCTTGTTTGGCAAAAAAAGAAACATACCGGCTTGTATTGCATCATTTTTCGTTTTATTTGTTCTGTTTGTTTTTTTGAAAATAAAAATACTTTCATTTTTGGTTTTGGTTTTCATTAAATCGGATTTGGATTCTATTTTTGGGTTTTGTTTTTATTTTTAAAATCGGAACTGAATTCTATTTTTGGTTTTTGTTTTCATTTTTTAATCGGAACTAAATTTTACATTAATAATTACTATTGTTTTGATGAATCCTCATATTAGAGTTTTCAAAATTAGTGCATAGTGTTTTATTGGATCGGTACTGGCATAGTTTAAGAACCAAAACAAATTGAATCCAAAACTTCTGTAATTTTAAGGAAGAGAGGACGGTTGGTAAAAGGAAAAGTGGCCACCAAACAATAGTTGTCTCTATTAGATCACTGTGATCGGCAAGGTCCCCAAATGGCCACCGGTGTATTATTTCATTATCATGGCATATTCGTGGATTATTGAGTCGGATATTCCTTCTTTGTAATAGAGTTATCTATTGGTGTATGTAAGAATTTATTTTCTCCTTTCCTTTTTTTTAAGGAAGAAATAGCATACCACACTTTTAAATATCTTCAGGAATATTTGGTATAACATACTTGTCATTGGTTTTCTTTTGGTATTCTTTTTTTTTGAATGAAGGTTTTATTTTGGTATTATTTGGATGATATTTATCATAGTTGTTCAGTTCGTGAGTAATGCGCATATAATTTACGAACAATTAAGAATAATATATGCATCAATGTTCCCGTTCCCAACTTGTTCAATCATTCGATAATATATGTATTGACGCTACCGTATCCAAGTTGATCAATAATTCACATATTTTATAATTGTTTTAAGAAAATATGTATAATATACGTATGGTCGTATAATACGTTTATTCAGAAGAAAAAAAATTATATATAGGGAATTGATATAATGAATCCATTTCTAGAATTTAAAAAAATTCAAGGGACCAAAATTTAATACAATCACACATGGAAGGGTCTTTTCATAATTTTTCATTCTGACTAAACCAACACCCCGTGAACCCTACACTCATACCGCATCTCTTTTCCGTGGACCCTACACTAGCACATCATTCTCTCTTTTCCCTCTTCGCGAAACAAAATAATATGTTTGTACTTGCAGAATAATATCTGTTAATTTGTAGAATAATATATTAAAAGTGTGTTAGAAACCGCATGCAGAGATTGTGTGTCAAAGAGCGTGTGTCAGAGAGCGCGTGTTAGAACACGTTTTGCCAGAAATTGCGTATGGACACGGTCTGTCATGCATAATACATATAATAATATCTTGTATAGTTCCGCATAATATCTTATATATTTCAAGATAATATCTTATCAACTGGATTCTAGGTTTGGATTTTTTTTTATTCCAGCTAGCAGACATGTATATAACAAAAACTTAAATTTTGATAATAATTTACATATTCATGATTTTAAACTAAAATAAAACATTATGAATACAACTTTTATATTTATAAATTTTATATATCGAATTATTGAATCTCTATTATGTAAAATAAACCTCACTATAGACAAATAATTGAATTGACAAATTATTAGTGTATTCCGTTTATTATATCAACTTGAAAAATGTTTAATTTTAATTATACGCGAATGTATTATGTATCGTATTATAGAAGTATCATGAATGCAAATTCTTATTTTTAGGTATAGTAAAATCTTCAACTTTATCATAAAATTAGATATTATTCATCGTTCAAAACCACATGAACTAACAACAACAATAAGAAACGAGCACATATTAATCAAATTGAGATGCCACTCATAATCAACGGCGAATCTCGACTAGAATTCTCAGTCAAACAAAAAATAATTACCGAAATAATTTTATAAAACAAATTTTTTGGAATTGAAGCAATACAAACGTTTTTGCTACCACAATCGTTTCGCTACAATTTTTTTGGAATTGAAGTTTCGCTACAACAAACGTTTTCGGCCTTTTCGAGAGGATGGTGTATGATAACGATGAAGAGTTGAAAGTAGATGTGAAACCACTAAATCTAGTCTAGTATTATTGGTAAATGTATTTTGAGGCAGGCAGGAAGTCCTTATACTCCAATAAAATTTTATTTTATTCAAAATGAGGTATTAAAAACATGGAATTGTGATATGTTTTATCATGGAAATATTCAAATTGGTAACATGAATAAATTGCAAGGGCACGGAATTTAATTGGAGCATACCGTTAGATTTGACCTGTTCATGCATTGAGAGTCGATTTCAAAAATATTAGAATAATCTCCAAAAATTGCATACTCAAGAGGTGGACAAGAAATGCAAGGATGAAGAATTTAGGTCGTACAATTAGTGGTATCACATATCCAAATTAGAGGCCAATAGACTTTACAAGGAACTAAGTCGCATGTTCATCCAAGGTGCAGTTCAAGAGACTTTTGAAGTCGCTATAAATTGTGCGAGTTAGTTTTTCGAAAATGTATGGAGACAATTCTTACAAAGTAAAGTTGATTCAACTCCTCAAGCTCAGGCAAAAGCAAATAATGTTCTTACTGCTAACGTTGTGTAAAGGAGTGACATTTGAATCGAAACGCATCAAGTACACAAAAAGAAGTCGTTTCGCAAATTCACAAGTTTTATTAGAGGCCTCGCAAAATCTAACAAAAAGAAAAAATTACAACATCAAGGACTCAAGGTAGCACTAACTCTCGCACGACGAGTGCTCGCCACAAAAAAAATTGTCATCAATGTGGCACTAACTCTCATTATTTAAGAATTCCCTTCCATATCAAAATTCTAAGACTACAAAAATGCAGGTGGGGAGCAAATTCAAAATTACCAACAAAATGCATTATTCCGCCCTTCCATACAAGATTTTTTATTTTAAATATATTTTGAATTTGAATCTGTATTCATTTGCGGATGCCAATTATGTTTTATTGTGTGTGCATCAGAGTATGTACAATATGTTTTTGTATGTTTGTCCTTAATTATCATGTTTTATTTCTTAGTTAGTGTTTTGTTTTTAAGGTAATACAGGTACACAAGTAATTTGGCTACAAATCTATTTAAAAGTTTGAAAACAAGGTTACCCAAAAAAGTAAGAATACCTCTTATATGTTGGAAAAGAAGACACTGTTTCACTGCACATTAGTATTAGTAAAAGAAATTTGATACGGTATCCGCGGGACCGCGTGACGTGAAAACAAATAATGATGTTATTACTAATGACATCAACACTCAACTAGATAAATTAATTAGTATTTTTAATTGACGCGTCAGTTTATATTTATTTATATTAACATATTAAAAAAATATTGATGTGTTCATAAAAATCGCTTAATTGGATCACTTAAGAGTTTTAATTAACTCATCTAATGTTAATACATGGATGTTGAGTTGAGTTTTGGGGACATCGTATATTTTTGAGAAAATATATTTGCCCCTCCAAACTCATCCCAAGCCTCCTTGATGACTGATGAGGTGGCAAAAAAGAATTAGATGGATTGATTAGTCTTTTTTTAATTGATTTAATTAATTGTTAATTGACACGTTCAATTGACACGTCAATAAATTATGTTAGTACATATTAATTGACGTATCAATTCAATTAAACGATCAATTAAATTACTAATCGAATCAATTAATAACACTAATCAACCCACATAATCATCATTTGCCACCTCATCAAGGCTTGTTTTTTTGTGTTTGAGGGGCTGAATATATAATCCCTATATTTTTCCATGGTAAAATCGACTCCATTTGAATGGGTTTATTTTAAACAAATTAGTTGTGCGCTTGAAATATATGGATATAACGAAGCCAGTACCTGTTTGGATGCTAGTTTTTAGCACTAGTTGAGAAGTCTTTCAATCAGAATCATACATTTGAGTTGATCAATTCTTTCCTTTATTAGTTTCCCAAACTGAATTTAATTTTTGCCTTTGAACTTGCTCTAAAATTAGTTAAATTTTATTGGAACTTGTCCTAAACAGAATTTTAGTTTCTGCCTTTTAAAATGAGGAACGCCAATACAAAATCTAATTATGACTTCGTATTTTATTTTGTAATATCTTCTTTAACTTTTTAGTGTAAATAGTTTAATTGCACCAATCCAAGCAATACATTTAACGTTACTGAAATTTCAATTTTTTTTTTTTTGAATTGGACGGCTATTGCCGACCTATGGAATTTCATATATGAAATAATAGTATTTACAATGAGGATTTGAAAAAAAAGTAAAATCTATTATCCTAAATATTCTTAGTTCTTCACTTTACTCCACATTTTTGCATTTTCGGTTGCTTGCATTGCCACCGATGTTGGAGAGTTGAACTTATTGCGGAATAACCTCGCATTCCTCTCCTTCCACGTGCCCCATAACGTCGCCATCCACCTTGTATCCCATCGTTGCCGGTCTTCTTTGGATAATGGTTCTCTAATTTTATTCCACGCTTCTATTACTTTTCCATCGTCCGGCGGAATTAACCTATATTCGTTGAGATTTTTGCTAATGCTCCATACCGCTTTCGTGAAGGAGCATTGCACTAGAAGATGTTGTGTCGTTTCCGGAACCATTTTACATAGTTGGCATAGTGGCGTGTTTGGCCAACCTTTGCGCTCCAAAACATCGGCCGTATTAATTCTTTCATGGAGAACAAGCCATATAAACAATCGCACTAAAATTTCAATTTTATAACTCCAAACATATAAAAAATTGAATTGATTCTCAGTGAAAGACGCAATGTGATTCTCAGTGCAAGTCTCGCTACATTTTCAAAGAAAGGCTCTAGTTTCTTTTCTTTCTTTTTTTTTTTTTTTTTTTTTTTGAAGGAACAACAAGTTTTTCTTGCTGCTCAAATTTTATATATATGAAGACAAAGCAGTACAATAGTGGATTTACATTGTGGATATGAGAAGATTTATCTAAGTAAATTAGCAAATATTCTCTACCTACTGCTAGGAGGTTGAGGATCTACAAGGCGCCTAATAAGCTAAACTATGAGTGTTTCATCCATAATCGAGCATCAGAGAAGATCGTATCGAGGAGAGAGTTTTGAGAGGTTTTATGAGAGGTGAAGATTCGTTTGTTCCGTTCCTTCCATATGTTCCAAATGGTGGATAGGAAAAGGGAGGACCATTGGGCTTGTTCCGCTCCAATGCTTTTTCGTCGGTTGGATAACCAAAACTCTAAGAGATCATGTCTTTGGTTAAGCTGCTTGTTGACTGTGGAGCCAATAAGATCCCAAATATTCATCGTGAAAGGGCATTGGAGTAGTAGATGTAAGGCCGTTTCTATGGTAGAGTTGCAGTAAATGCATAGTCCATTGCCTGACCATCCTCTTTTTAATAGATTATCACCCGTTAGGATTCTATTTTGTAGAACTAACCAGCAAAAGAATTTTGTTTTTGCTGGAGCTTTACTTTTCCAGAGTATGTCATTAGTCGGAGCGACTAGACCCGGATGTATGAAAAGGTCGTATGTGGCCTTAGTGGAGAAGGAAGTTTGATCCGGGTTTGCATTAATGATGTAGAACTTGGGAAGGAGCTTCCTAAGATCATTGAGGAAGAAGGAACGGGAGCTCGGTGTGTTGGCCGCAAGCCAAGTAGTACTGCAAGGGCCGTATAGGTTAGAGAGGGTTAATGGCCATATGGATTGAGGTGCTTCGTTTAGCTTCCATATCCATTTTAGGAGGAGTGCTTCGTTGTGCGTCTCTAAGTTGAGGATACCTAAACCACCATGTTTGATTGGGAGAGACACTCTTTGCCAATTGACCAAACAATGTCCCCCGAGACATTGGTCATTGCCTTTCCATAGAAAAGAACGGGTGATACGGTTGATTTCATGAAGTACCCATTTTGGTATGGATAGTACTTGCATAAAATGTGTGGGGATCGCATTTAGAACCGACTTGACGAGGGTTAATCGCCCACCCGATGATAGGCATTGTCCTTTCCAACCCGCTAAGCGATCCCGTAGTTTCCTAATAAGAGGAAGAAAGGCAATTTTCTTTGGTTTTTAAGCCAAGAGAGGAATGCCTAAATAGGTGATCGGTAGAGAGCCTTTTTGGCACCCAAGAATATTTTGGATGGTAGAGTGGAGGTCATCCGGAATTGCAATTGGGACGAAGGAGGTTTTATGCCAATTAATTGATCTTGAGTCCCGTCATTTCCGAGAAGAGATGTAGTGCTTGAGTTACCATTTTGAGATTAACCGGCGTCGCTTCTACAAAGATAATGGTATCGTCGGCATATTGTCAAGGGCGGCTCAACCATGTAGGCCATGTAGGCCATGGTTGAGAGCCCCAAAATTTACAAAGCCCCATATATGTTTATACTATACTATATTAAGTTTAGACTATTGTATATTTTTTCCTACCAAAATCACATTATTCATTAAGAATGTTATACTCACAATTGTGAATTTAGCAAAATTTTTATTTCCTGTCTAATTTAGTCAGATTTCTCTCCAAAATTGTCAATTTTTGCAAATCCCTCGAATTATGCAAATATTTCATTCCCATGTTAGCTGCTCATTTCTAAAATTGAAACCTTGCTTGTCTATTAAAGGAATTGCACCCTGACAGCTTGATTTCATTCTCTCTCCTAGATTTAGTATTTGATTAAGCAAAATGTTTTTTATTTATTTCAATATTTGTCTTTCTCGTTTCGTAAGGATTCCATAATATTAGGATGATCTTTCATTCATAGACTTAAATATTAGCAAAACCCTCAAATTTTGTAAGCTATATTCATAGACTTAAATATTTCAGGTGTATATGATTTCATGAATGAAATATTCTGCCTGTATTGCTTTAGTATATTTTCCTATTTTCTTCAAGATGTGAGAAAAATTGAATGATACTGTATGCAATTACATCTCTTCATCTCATTGGTTGAATCTTGATTTAGATATAATGATATATATTATTAGTTTTTAACTATTAGGCATACATTGATTAATTAATCAAATTGTTTTTTTTTCAGGCTGAGTTTTACTTTACTCCTTAGGTTCCTGTGCAACAATATTTTGTTTGAAGTCAGATTTTTTATCCTAAACTTCATAAGATAGTACTTTGACGGATTTTTTTTCATTCTTGTGATGTGTAAGGTACCAGGTATTATTGATGTATATTTTTTTTGTTCTGATTTTCATGATGTATATTTCAATTAAGTTAGCAAGACAAGAAAGCATTTTTTTTTGCAATTATATAGAACAATAGAAAACTTATATTTTCGCCGAGAGCCTCCAAAAGGATTGAGCCGGCCCTGCATATTGTATGGGGAGTGGAGCCAATTTAATTGGGGCCGAGAGACAGGGGCCTATATTTTTTAATACCATTTGCAACGAGTGAGCTATTAGGTTGAAGAGTAGGGGAGATAGGGAGTCACCTTGTCTTAGACCTTTGAGATGTTGAAAAGAATCGCCTTTGAGTCCATTAACTTTAATACAAGAAGAGGATGATGTAAGGATGGAGGAAATCCATGCAATCCATTTAGGAGGAAAACCACGTGTATGTAGTAGGTCAGTTAAAAAGGGCCAAGAGATGGTATCAAAGGCTTTTTCAAAGTCAACCTTAATGAACACCATTGGAATCTTTTTCCGATGGTAGAAAGAGAGAATTTCTCTAGTTGAAATGAAAGCTTCCGCAATAGATCTCTTAGAGATAAAGGCGGATTGATAGGGACCCACTAGATAAGGCATAAGGTGTTGGAGGCGTTGAGCCAACAATTTGGAGATCATTTTGGAGATACAAGTGATAATGCTTATTGGTCTAAAGTCCTTCAATTCTATGGCATCTTGTTTTTTGGGGATGAGGGAGATGTCCGCAAAATTAAACTTAGAGAGTTGGAGATTGCCGCTATGGAATTGGTCCATTAACATAAGTAAATGATCCGAGATGTCGACCCAATAAGATTGGAAAAATTCGATGGGGGAATCCATCGGGACCCACGGATCGACCCTTGGCCATAGTGAAAATGGTATGCTTAATCTCCGAGGGCGAGAAGGGGCGTTGAAGAGAGAATAGCGAACTAGTGGAGATGCCCGTCGGGGGAGAGTTGGGGTAAAGAGTAGAGAGGTTGCATGATGAAGTGGAGGGGGGGGGGGGGGGGGGTTCCTAAGATTAGTTTATAGTAGGAAGAGAAGGAAGATCTAATGGTGGAGTCGTCATCAATGCGGGTTCCATTCAGGTTGATGCGGTTGATTCGGTTATAAGAATTTTTGAAAGAGGCGAGTTTGTGGAAGTAGGAGGTGTTATTGTCACCTAGTTTTAATCAACGGCACGAAGATCGTTGTTGCCATTTAGTTTCTTGTTCATTTGTGAGTTTATATATTAGTTCTCTAAGGGAGATCCGAAACGAAAGTTCATGATCTAGAAGATTTCTTGATTCCTCCGCTAGATCAAAGTTTCTCAGGATGTTCTTGAGTGTGATAAGATTGTGGTTTGTAAATTGGAATTTCTTGTTGGCCCAAGATGATAGGGAACGTTTGGTAAAGGCCATTCGGTGAAGAAAGGATACGGTGACATCTTTGAAGTTACTAATCGGGATTGACCAAATTTCTTTGTTAATGTCGAATGCTTCGGCATGATTTGTCCAAAATCGTTCAAATTTGAACGGTCTTTTTGGTTGGCTTTTGTTGTTAACAATGGTGAGCACTAACGGAGAGTGGTCTGAGGTGGTCATCGGGAGGTCTTTTAGAGAGTTAATTGTGTTAAGGGTGAGGAAAGAGGAGGAGAGGAGGACTCTATCGAGTTTAGATTGTGTGGGCGAGGGTCTTTTGTTGGACCACGTGAATTTTTTGCCGGGGAGAGGGACTTCATGCAAATTCGAAATGTCAATGAAGTGGTTGAAGAGAGAGATGAGGTGAGAGTTTGGTGAGAGGGATGTGGTTTCACTAATGTCTCTAATTAGGTTGAAGTCTCCGATGACTATCCAGGGGATATTAAGAGGGTTAGGTTTTTCGAGGTCAAGGAGAAATCTGTCTTTCGAGATATCGTCCGTTGGACCATAGACATTGGAGATGAGAAGACGAGAGTTATTTCCCAAGACTAGGGTTGTGTTGATAAAGAATTCAAACTCTTCACAACGAATCATTTTGAAGTGGTTTGACCAAGCGGTCAAAAGACCACCTTTTGAGCCGATGGATTTCTTAGAGAAGAAGGAAGAGAAATGAGTTGGTAGGAAGTGTTTAATCGTAAAAGAGTTTAGATTATCACGTTTAGTCTCTTGAAGACATAAGATTCGAGAGCCGGATTGCCTAAGAGTTTCTTTCACTACATTCCGTTTACCTACTTGTCCCAAACCACGGACATTCCACGTTAATATCGATAAGTTTTGATATAACATACTTAACTAATACTCGCAACAAGAGATGGAAAAAAAGAAAAAGAAGATAGTTTGGCGAAGCTAGGCCTAGTCCCTAAAGCTTCGACCCTTTGGACTTCGGGTTGAACTCGCATTCCATATCCGAAGTGTCTGTAGGAGCGAGGCTACTTGGCGTCTCGGAACCTTTAGAAATAATAGAGAGGGAGAAATCATTAGTTATTATATTCGATTTTTTCTTTAATATGGAAATAGGATAAAGTTTAGCCGGCCTAGAGGAAGATGAGGGGGGAATGAAAGGAGGTTTATATGGCACAATTGCAAGCAAGTTCGAGGTATCCTCGATCACTTTTATCGGGTCAAGCCCGAGGCATGATCTAAGATCATTAATTTGTTCATGTGATAGTGGCTTCTTTTTAAGAGATTCGGCCTCCAAGAGGGAGATAATTCCTGCTTTCGATAATTTAGTAGTGAGAGGAGATGTACTATTTTTAGGATTAGTCATATTATGGGATGCATCTTCCTGGCCTTGTGCCTTTGCATTGGATGACTTTAATTTATTAGTGCATGAATTCAATTTAACAGACTTTGTTTTGTTAGTTAATAGACACTTGTGGCCCAACTTTAGAGATTTAGAAGAAGTAGAAGTGGATTTCAAGTTTCTTTTGCTAGATTTAGAAGAAGTAGAAGTGGCTCCCTGGCCTCTATCTTTAGAGTTATTAATATTAGAGTTATTTCGGCCCATTAACTTGGGTTGTGAGTCTAGAGTAGGGGATAGAGAAGAGGATGTGTGGGCCACAGTCACTAGGCTTTGGGCCGGGATTTTAAGAGAAGCTTTTTGCTCTTTCTTTTTTTGTTTAAGAGAAGCCAGTGTCGTATTCATACCTGACGAGGAGGTTCTAGAATCTTCTAGAGTATGCGTGACACGCTCTCCCTGTCTTATATGAGGTGGAGCCTGTTCGCCTTCAGAAACCGTATTATGTACGCTCTGGATGATTTGCAGTCCTGTTTCCAGAAGATTCTGCACCCTTTTGTCCGCCTCTTCATCTGCCATGCAATTAGCGGGAAAGGACTCAGCTTGCAGTGCCCGTTTTGCTGTCTTCAAGGCCTCATTTTCACGCCATGTCACGCTGTTGTCAGTATGTGCCAGGTTCAGGCCGCCACGTAAGCTTTCCGCTGTTCCACCGCGTCGGTTTGTGGTCGTCTCACCTTTTGTAGGTCGCCCGCAATCGACTCAGGAATCAACGAGCAGATCGTGGAAAGCCACTATTTGTCCACTGTTATTTGGTTATTAGCTATATCCGGCACGGTCTTAACCAGAGATGGGATCGAGGAGGATGAATGTTCCAGCGGCGGATCAGAGAAAACCGGCTTTGTGAAGTTGTAGGTTCTTCTGAGAAGATTGCGTTCTTCTTCACGTTTGATATCATCCCGTAGCGCTTCGAAAAGTTCATCCGGTGGAGAGGGATCCGCCGGGGTGCGGAAGCGGAGAGGATCGTCTGATCTCTTGATGAAGTTGAGTCTCACCACCGAGCCATGACCTATACCCGATAGGAGTATTTTTTTCGGTATGCTCGACAGGGCTGAGACTGCCAGTTCTACCTCAATGGATTCCATTGATTGAATCTTCTCAAGAGGACCATGCTGAAGGAGAATGCCTGCTGATCCCATAATTGCGGCCAGAGCGTCGGAGTCCCATGCCTAAGGAGGGAGTCCGGTGACATTAAACCAGACTCTGTAGGGATAGGATACCGCATATGCATCCACCGAGATATCCCACGCGAAATTCACAAAGTTAGCGCGCCTTAGGGGGAGAAGATCATTAGCAATGAAGCTATCACAATCAATTTCGGGCGGGAGCAGCACGATGTATCGTTCTTTAGAGAGTGAAGCGATCTCATACTGTGTCTCCCATTGACGTGTTTTCTGCAGTAGGATGTTGAGTGCCTGTAAATTGTGATTGGGGACAAGTGTCTGGCATCTACCACGACTCCTTGTCTCCATCTGGCAACCTCTTGCATCTGACGAGCGGTGTGCTTGAGGTGATAGGTGACGAATTCAGGGCGGTGATCAGGGAGGCAGGACTCCTCTGTGAAGCTGGGATTCTTCATCGTTTCATACGTAGGTTGCCATGCGGGGGGAGGGTCGATGGTGGCGGGGGTCCTGGGTTCTGTGTTCATGGTCAGTTAGGGGCGCACAGTCTTCTGGGTAGAGCTTCTGGGGGCTGGAGAAGGGCAGTTTTTTGCCAAATGTCCAGGTTTTTCGCATCGCCGACATACTCGCTGCTTGCAACAAGTCTCTACTAGGTGACCCGGAGTAAGGCATTTAGAGCACTTGTTCTGGTTTGGAGAGAGAGTGGTCTTCTTTTGACATTGTTTTTTAACAGCAGCTTGGTTAGGTTGATGCTTCGACAGTGGGCGTTTGGTCCCCTGAGTTGAGGAGCCTCCTCTGTGGTAAAAAGGGTTGGTGACCGCATGTGGAGGGGGAGCTGTTTGGGGAGGGCGGGCTAAAATGCCTGCATATGAGCCTCGGGGGGGGGGGGGGGCATGGTTGCTGGTGGGGTCGAGAGGTTTCTTGCCCTTTCTATCAGTCATGTTAATGGAGTTGGGGAGGTGTAGTTGGGTTATGTTGATAGGGGGCTGTAGGTTTTTGAGAAGAAGCGATGAGTTTAAGTGGTTTAAGTAGGGGTTGTAAGGGGTAATCGAAGGTTGCTGGTTCTTTTTTGCTATAGAGAACCAACCGTCGCCATGAGGAATAGCTCTCAAGCCCCTCATCCCTGAGAAAGGCTCTAGTTATCTTGCTGATTTGATTGACAATTCATTTTGGAAGTAGTAAAACTTGCATATACTGTATCGATATCGCATTAAGTACCGCATTTGCTAAAGTTTTTTCTTTTTGAAAAAAAGGCAAAGCCTTTTGGTATATATTAAAAAATAAAAGTTATTTACACACAATATTACAATCCTTCTATTTTTTAAGCTAACCTAACATGTTACATGATAATTCTTAACACCATATAATCCAACTTGTAGCTTCTTCTAACGATCTTCTCGCTATCGACAAAGGTGGCACCTTTTTTTGTGTGAATATACGTTTGTTACGTTCTTTCCATATATTTCATGCCGTTGCCGCCCAATGGCTCATCCACTTTTTTATCGCTTGCATTTTGTTTCCTCCTATTTGCTTTTAGGACGCTAATTATGTCCCCTTGAATTACGGCCGGTTGGTGATGCATTGCTATTCGGTCCTGTAGTTTCCATACCGCTTGGGTGTATGCGCACTCTCCCAATAAATGATTTATATCTTCGGTCTTTGCTTTGCAAAGTATACATTTATCGATATGGGCCATCCTCTATTAGCCAATCTATCGGCCGTATTTAGCTTGTTCTTCATCGCAAGTCATAGGAAGAATTTTACTTTTGTCGGCGCTTTAATTTTTCAAAGTAAGTCTTGCCAAGGATTTATGACACCGGAATTTCTCATCATTGCATATGCCGATTTGGCCGAGAATAGGCCGGTGTTATCCTATTTCCATGTCGTTGTCCCATCGTTTTCTCTTGTGGTCGCAATTTTATAAATCGGTTTTAATTCCTTTAATTGTCGAAGAAATAAAGATAAGTTGTCTTCTTTTCCTTCTAAATCCGTTACCGAGTTTATGTTGTATAAATTCGTCATACAACTTGCCCATATGTTATTGTTTTGTGGGTTGTCAATTTTCCATAACCATTTGAGCATTAGGGCTTTATTTTTTGTTTCTAATTCTTGTATACCCATTCCTCCATTTCTTTTTGGTAAACACATCGTGTCCCAATTTACCAAGCAATTTTCGGGTTTGCATTTTTCCCCTCCTTTCCACATGAAAACTCTCATTGATTTTTTAATTTCGTTCGTACACCATTTTGGTAAAATCATAGTTTGCATTATGTACGTAGGGATTGCATTTAGAGTTGCTTTGAGTAGCGTTATTCTCCCCCCGGTTGTTAAAAATTTTCCTTTCCACGAACCCACTAGTTTTTGTATCTTCTTTATTATATCCATCAAGGCGTCTCTATTCGGTTTTGTACCCGTGAGCGGTAATCCTAGGTATTTCATGGGGAGCGGTTGTAATTCGTACTTTAAAATGTTAACAATCGTTTCATGGTGTGTGGTTGGTATTGTTATTGGCTTGAATGAGATTTTGGATTCATTTATTTTTAGGCCCGTAATTTTGGTAAAGCAATTTAGGGTTACTTTTATGATTTTTAAATTTGTTGTGTGGGCTTCTATGAAGATCACATGAATTAAAAAATTAATCGGCCTCCCGTAAAGAGAGCTTGGCCCTTCCAACTCGCAAGCTTTTGCCTTGATTTTTCTATGAGGGGAAAGAAAGTAATTTTGCTCGGTTTTTTAATAGAAAGAGGTATACCTAAGTACGTTATGGGTAGTGAGGACTTAGGGCAACCCAATATGCGTTGGATTGTTTCGTTGTCTTGATCCAGGATTGTTATTGGGATCATAGTTGTCAAAATTTCGATTCAAATCTTAGAATCTTATAATTGTTGTAGGGTCGGATCATTTTTTTTGGTCGGATCAGATTTTGCCCGTTCTAAACATCACATGAATTAAACAATATGATTTGAGATAACAATTGACCAATGATCATCGATGACATCATAGATAGTTTTTCGAGTTTTGAGGAACCGAATATAATTCCCCTTTCTTAAAAAGTTCTCCATCAATGTCACCGATCAAACTGGAGTCCTATTTTAGGGGGATATTTTGTCAATATTGAATCTTCGTTTCAGTTTGTGAATACAAATTTATATATTTTGATACCAATTTAATTTTGGCACGGAGCCAATTCAAGTTAATATACGTTTGTTTTATCTTCGCTTATAACCTCATACAATTACGAATAGGTAAAGTTGCAAAGTATAATTTGTTTATTTTTTTCGCTAATTAAGTTCCTGAAATTGTAATAAAATAAATCTCACTTTTCCTGGTGTTTTTTCGAGCTTCTACGTCGATGAGTTCGGATTCAACACTCTTCTTCGTCTTCCTGAAATGTGGCTATAATATTTTAAAATTTAAAATCAAACAAGTCCGAAAAAACTTTAATTTAATATTATTAGAACGATAAACTCAGTATTGATCTAACACAAGTTAAACATTACTCAACACAAATACCTCACCACCATCACCAATATTTCACTGGACATGATAACTATCACAATTACAACCACCATCACCAATATACAAACTGACATTGGTTGGAGATTTTACACAAAAAAGACCAGTAAAATGTATAGTAAATACTTTAATTTAGTAGTCCAAAAACCCTCAATAATCAATCACTGGTCCACTATCACCAAGACTCGTCATACACCATCAACAATTCATCTTTACACAATTCAATACACCACTTAAGTTTATTTTTTTCTACACCGTACGAAATTCCACTACAAGCAATAAAATCACAACCTCAAACATGCAAACAGAATCCATATAAAAGAATCTACTGTCACAACATCAAATCTTCGAGCGGGTTTGACCCAAGAACGGATAATCTGTGTACCCAACAACAGGATCATGCGTATAAAATGTGGCCCTTGTATACCGGTTCAAACCAGCATTAACCCTAAACCTCTCAACCAAATCCGGATTAGATATAAAAAGCCGTCCATATGATACCAAATCTGTATCCCCACTCTCAACCGCCTCCAACCCAAGTTCTCTCGTAAACCCACCGCTCGACACAAACGTTCCTTCATACGCATCCCTCCACGTACGCATGAACAGCCTCTCCTCTTCCGCACTACCGAGCGGGCCCGACTCGGTCTGCCCATACGCAGTATACCTTGGCTGAGTTATATGAAGATACGCAATACGTTGGTTAGCACTGCGTTGGAATGCGTTGAGTTGATCGATCACTGCCAGGCCGAGAGAAAGAGGGTCGGAGTCGTACGCGTCGAGATGGTCTATTGCAGGGGAGATTCGGACTCCGACTCGGTCGAGACCGATTGCTGAGGAAACGGCACGGGTGACTTCGTCGATTAGTCTACAACGGTTTGTGAGAGACCCGCCGTATGAGTCGGACCGGTCATTGATCCCGTCTTTGAGAAATTGGTCTAGGAGGTATCCATGGGCCCCGTGGATCTCCACTCCATCAAAACCTTTATTAATGGCAATTGTTTAGAATATAATTAAAACGAGGCAAATTAAGTAGTTTTGTTTACCTGCTTCGATAGCGTTAATTGCAGCTTGGCGATAAAGGTTGATAATTTCGGGTATTTCGGAAGTGGCAAGTGGGCGTGGTTTAGGGTATTTTGCGTACGATCCATCTGGCATTAATATTCTTCCTCTTCCGGATATTGGTTTGTCTGTCGATGATATCGGAGATGCTCCCTCGGGCTGGTAAACTTTCCAAAAAAAAATATAATAAATATATTAGTAAAGGAAAATTGTATTTGATGGAAATAATATGTGGAGGAGAAATTAATAAACCTGAATGAGAGGCACGGCCAACGTGCCATAGTTGACAAAATATTGTACTTTTCTTTGCGTGGACTGCATGTACGACTTTCTTCCATGCAGAGATTTGTTCTTGTGTGTATATTCCAGGGACATGAGGGAACCTTTATAAGAGAATAGTGGATTTAAATAATTGAGAGAATGGAAACGAATTAAATTAAGAGCTCTATTTATACTACGATGGCCAAAATTTCAGACCTTTGAATTAAATGATTTTGACTAGAGAGCTTAATTAGTTCTGGATAATCCAGATTTGGTCAAGGTATTGTTTAATTTGGGTGTGTGAGGTTTTTGGTTTTTTCGATTAATATGGGCAAGTATGGTTACAAGTACTGAAACCAACATATATTTGAGAAAATTAATTCAATTAGACTTCAAGGGTAAATATAGCCTACAAGAATAGCTCAATAGATCAGAAAAATAAGAGGATAAAGATTAAAAAATACCCTGCTCCTGTGGGCGAAATCGTGGTACCCTCAGTGATGAGAAATCCCCCTTGGGTGGATCTCTGTTCGTAGTAAATTACATTTCCTTCTTGTGGTATTCCATTAATGGCTCTGCACCTCGTCATGGGTGCCAGCACAATTCTACACAAGAAATTAATTCGACATCATGAATTTTGGGTAAACAAAATGGAACCACAATTAAATTACTCGATCGGGTTAAAAGTTTGTAAGAATCTCACCTGTGAGAAAGGCGGAAGCGACCCATTTGGTAAGGCGAGAACAAAGAAGACCCACCATCAACCTTTAATTCCTCCATGGATGAATCTAGTAAGAGAGAGAGAGAGAGAGAGAGAGGTGTGGTTCTTTAAGTTGGGGAGAGTAAGTGACTTTTTAATTATTGATGGAAAGATCGGGGGAGTTAAAATGGTACCATTTAAAACGTGGGAAATGACCTAGGACAGAGAATAACAAAAGAGAGAGAGAGAGAGAGAGAGAGAGAGAGAGAGAGAGAGTGGAGTAGTCAAAAACTCGTGGTTGACTGGTTGATCCTTTGATTTGAACTGGGAGTCTGGGACACAACACAAGGCAAAATTCTTGATATTATTTATTCTATCGTTATTATCTATGTTGTTAGGATGTGATTACCAGTCGTATATGTTAGGTAGTGCATACGAGGATAGGATAATTTTTTATATAATTTAAAATACAATACGAATACGACAATACAAGTATGGTTGGTTTTGAAGTATTCGTGAAACATAAATTATTACTCGTGATGGCAAACAAGTGAGTTTGGTCGATTTCGAATTAGATCCATGCAGATTCGAGTTAATTTGGGATTCAAATCAAACTGAATTCTGATCGGATCATATTTGGTTGGATTACTTTTCAGTTGAAATTTATAATCGGAATGAATTTTTCGTTTTGGAATGATTCAGGCTCTGGTAATTCTAGATTTGGATTTAATCGAATGCGGGTTCATTTGGGATTCGAATTCTTACGAATTTGGATTAGTCAAATTCGAGTCGAGTCGTATCGGATCTTTGAATGAATTTATAAATTAGTTTTCTCTAAATATAGGATATAATATTAACTTATTGTCGAAATAAAAAGTTCAATAACTTTATATGTAAAATTAACTTGTTTTCTCTAAATCGGATCTTTGAATGAATTTATAAATTACTTTTTGTTTTCTTTAACATAGATTTTTTAATATATTTTATTAAAGTACAATATTTTTTTATTATAAATTCATATATATATATATATATATATATATATATATATATTATATATATATATATATATATATATATATATATATATATATATATATATATTTATTATTTAGATAATATCATATATTTTATTTTAGTTATGTATTATTTCTTTCTATATGTAATTTTTTTGTAAAGTACAATAAATGTTTGATTTATAGTTTCAAAAATATGTTTTTGAGATGAATCTGTACATATGTATGATGTGTGTTTACGAGCAATTAATATCATTAATTAATTCTTTTTTAAATGCATGATATACATTTTATAATAACATAATGTCTTTTTACATGATTATTGTATATTTTCAAAATAAATTCTAAAATAATTCAGCATATGTTTTTAATAGAAAGTTTTATCTTTTCTTAATATATTTTTTATACATCATCAAATATATTTTGAATAGCAATTTACAACTTTTGACTTATGTGTTATATATTTATATACTTTACGTAAATATCATATATTTTTCTTGAATAGATTTTTTTTATTACCACTACACACAATATCATAATAAAAAATCACGTGTCATCACTTAGTCGGTGCCGGCGGCTGACATTTTTTAGCCGACGACAATTAACTAATCTCATTTAAAAAATCAATGACTTAAAAAGAAAATTACAAATTGAATGACTTACTTGATCAAAATACAAAATTGAATAACCTTAATGAAAATGTATCCTTTTATAAACTAATCTTTTTCTTTTTCCCCACAAACAGTGAAAAGATCTTCATGTGTTCTCTATACCAAAATTCCGACTCATGACTCGACTCTGCATCCCTTCGAACCAATAACCTCTCCAACAAATGATTTTTTGTATCAAATACTCAACCAACTGGATTATGGAGTCATTGACCAAAGCCTCGCATTATTATATTGTTTAATTTAAATAGGGAAAAAATTTCAAATGGATTTATCAAAGTAAACATGCACATTCTGTTTAGACCTTGACAACATGCAATTTGAAAAAAGGCAAGACCATTGAATCTAATGTGAACAACAAAAAGGGAAATAAGAACAAAAAAAGAGTAGCCATATTATACACCTTCTAATTAATCAGCGAATAGATTAAATTAATTAAAATCACTCAATACATTAATAAAATAACATCTAGTGAGTTAATAAAAAAATTACTTTTAATCGTAGCAATACTGACATTTTGGCCATAAATAGTCAAAATCGTACATACATTACAACGAGTAATAATACAACAATAAATCAGACAAAATTCCTTAACAACCTATTGGGTTCTATTAGAAGCCATAACTTGAAAAATACAAATCCCATACTGGACAGCTGTATGCTGAGGGGTATAATGGTCACCTAGTCCATACTCCGTAAAATTAGCTTCGGGATTTATGAAATGTCCAGCTAAAGATTTCTTGACAATTGCTTCTTGCCATATATCGAAAAATTCTTCCATTATTCTCCTCGATGTTTCTATAGACGACAAGGGCAAATATTCCACCTGCATTTTAGAATAGAAAAAAAATTCATAAACAAGTGTTAAGAAAATGTGAAATGTTTAGATATATATATACCTCCATCATTATTCCTCTAAGAGCATCATTAGGGGTATTTATACACTTTCCAATTCGCAACCGAAAGTCACCTAATTTGTATTGAAGTCCCTGCAAATAGAAAAATTACAGTTTTCATACTAATAAATGATCGTAAGGTACAATACAGCCCAATTAATCGTCAATTCAATGCAATTTCGAATAAGAAAAACTCAATTGAAATTCAATTCCGCCCCCAAATTTTCCTCATTTGTGCAATTAAGCATCTCAACCCAATAAAATGAAGAATGTAATTTGAGATACCTCAAAATTAACGATGAATCGGGCCTTGTAAGAGCCGAGCTTATCCATGACATTCTGAATGGACAAATCGGCGCGCATAGTAAGCTTCTGAGTTCTCATGACGAAGAAATACTCGTTGGGGAGTTCGTGGAAAGAGAGGCCGAGGAGGTCTCGGGGGAGATCAGGAGGATGGACATTGACGGGCGTGTCGCGCTGCGAGATCGGCTTGTAAAACGTCATGACAGAACGCCATCGTCCTTCTCGAATAATTCCGGGCAAAGATTCCGCGCATGCACACGCTTCCGATACTACTTGAGTCGTCAACATCGTGCCTGGGTTTGGATGCCAGTGCATTACCCTGCCATTAAAGAAATTATGATGTTCAAATAGAGATTGTTGGTTCTAATTGCTCAATCTCAGATTTTTTGACAGCCCTTTTGCAGTTCCTTCTCTGGATTTATTATTTAATCTTCTTTTTTCTGGACCTGATCTCCGCTAATTTATTTATTTATTTCTCAGAAGCGAGCGATACCCAGGTCGCGGAACACAATTATCCTTTGAGAGTGTGTGTGTGTGTGTGTGTGTGTGTGAGAGAGAGAGAGAGAGAGAGAGAGAGAGAGAGAGAGAGAGAGAGAGTACCATTTGACCGGCATGATGGGGGACGAAGGCGGCGAGTAGAGAGGAGTCCGGCAGGGATACGGAGGAGCGGCGAGGTGAATTCTGCGTTTTATTCCTGGGGTTTGTATGAAGTCCACGTATTTTCCTTTTTAGCTTTTTTTTTTTTTGTTTTACAATTTCTTTAAATCAAATTTATAGTTGTATACTTCAAAGAGCCCCTACTTTAAAGGAATATAAATAGTTAAATACGCGTAGCATTTATGACAGTAATACATTCCTTTTTCGAAATTCTAAAAATAACTTAAAAAAAAAATCAAAATTAATCATAATACTTATACTTATCTCCTTTTAAAAATCAAGGGTAATCAAATGATATGGATATTTTCAAATATCCGCCAATTTTTCAAAGCGTTAAACATGATTAAATTAGTCATATTACGTAATAAATAACTAATAATTTATTTTAATTTAAAATCAATAATTTATTGTACTCTTAATATTTTTCTGTTTCATATTATTATTCTGTTTAGTAATTATTTTTTAAATAGTGTCGTTATAACATATAGAGAAAATATATTTAAAACGCAATACCACGATCTATTAAATAGCGGAGCTACAACATCGTTATAGATTGGAAATCACTAATGAATCGCACCCACAATGTTATGAACCGTTAGATCGCAACACGAAACATTGATCACTACAGAAACGTAAATTAACACTGAAAAATTGAAAATCATTATTGGCACTCAAAATTGCGCTATTCAAATGGTACATTGACATAAAAATGTTGTATCACACAGAAAATGATATTTTTGCACGGAAAATATATTAATATTATGAAATATAAAAACGCAGAGATTTATTATATTAAAAATAATATGTTATTAATTATTAAAATAAAATTGGACTCGATTTTAAAAGAAAAATACTTATTTTTGAAAACAAAAAATATATATATTTGGTTTCAGTAAGAACAAAATAAAAATAAAAAAGACTGAAATGATTCCAAATGAGCTTTCAAAAATATATACTTTCAGCAAGTTGGGCCATCATAAGATGTATATAGGTGTTTGATTTTTTGGTCCAATTAACAGCCCAACGAATTAGACCAAACTAATTTATTGGTCGAACGAATTAGACCAAACTAATTTATTGGTCGAACGAATTAGACCAAACTAATTTATTGGTCGAACGAATTAGACCAAACTAATTTATTGTTCGTCTCTCCATGAAACCTCACTCGTCGAAACAACTCGCAAATGAATGAAAAAAGTGAGTGAGGTTGAGGAAACTTTGCTTCGAAGCATGAAATTCAGTCAATCGGGACATGTCGTGAATCAAACAAGCAAGGGTAGGAGTGACATTTTTTTCCTATTCGGTTCGTTTTAGTTCAAATAGTTCAGTTCATTCGATGCCAGTTTAAAATTATGTAAAATTTCAAGTTTAAGTTAATTCATTTCAATTTCTAAAATTATCAAATCAGAACCTAATAACATCGATAAAATATATTCCGAAAATTCAAACCATTTGACCTAAAAAAAATAAAACGACACACATAATCCATAAAATATGAACCATAAAAACATCCATAATCTAAATATTGAATGTTGGGTACTTGGGTTAACAGATTATAGATAATATGAATAAAAGAGTTGAGAGTTGAATATGAGTTATATGGGTTAGTACATCAATTATAATCGAACTTTTGAACAAAAACAACCTAGATCGAGTTCGGTTCATTTCGAACAAGTTTGCTCTGATTAGAACGAACGAACAATTAGTAAATGATCCCAAATCAAACTCGAACGATTATCAAACTTCAAACAAAACTTACGACTCTAGATAAACCAAAAGATCAAATTGCTCGCCAATTTTCTCATCAATTTTTTTTTACAATGTTAAAAGCAGAACTAAAACTAATATTTTCAATTATAGTATTTACCAACCAAACTTGAGCTCAAATTCCTGCATGTAACATGAAGTTGAACTAACCAATTTTGATCAGAAGCCAATGACTTGAAAATCCAAAATTAGGCAACCACAAATCATAATTAATCACCAATTAAGCCTTAATTAACCTTTAACTTTGCAATGAAATTCCAATTTACCCCAAATTAATCACAAATTAGTTACCTTAGCCCTGCGGTATAAGCATTGATATGCAAAATAGTAGTCGCATACTGGACAGCTGTATGCTGAGGGGTATAATGGTCACCGAGTCCATATTGGGAAAAATTAACTCCAGAAACAGTAAAACGGCCTGCCAAATATTTCGAACCAATTGCATCTTGCCACATGTCAACAAAATCCTCCATTACTCTTTTCGATTTCACTACGGATGACAATGGCATGTACTCTACCTAAAAAAGAAAATTGGGGGGGTTTCAATGTAAATTGTACAAGTTGGGGGATGGAATACAAATTGCAAAGAGAATTACTGCATACCTCCATCACGATGCCCCTAAGCTTTTGATTTGGGATATTTAAGCACTTTCCTATTCTCAAACGAAAATCACCAAATTTGTATTCAAATCCCTGTAATTCAAAATTCGTGAACAATGGCTCTTCAAATTCAAAATTGAAAATTTCAATTTGTTTTTTGAAGGAGGAGGCAATAGCCTTCACTCGATATATTAAACAAAGAAAAATCCGGGGCCATGTTTTCCAACATATGATGCAAGAATTGTATCTTCTTCCCTCGTCCATGTGCCTCTGGTTAACCCATCAGAGTTGAATTGAGTTCTGCCCATTGTTTTTGTTTTAATTTTGTTTGGTTTGTGAAGATTGTGTCTCGTCCAAATTTTATATTGGTAATTTTGCCTATCTCTTTCATTAAGGTACCAAAATTGGGTGAAGTGGATAGTAAAAGATACAAAGTAAAAATTGGGATAACATAGTAGTTAGATACCAATCTATCTCATGAGTCGTTAACTTTTTTTAATGTTTAGCTGCTTTGGACAAAAGAGTACCACATTGCATGCAATTGAATTCAGTTTAATATACTTATAGAAAACTTTGCATTCGATTTGCTAGACTTTTTCTTCATTTTGTTGTATTCTTTAAATTTTCCTCTCTGTTGTATTTCTAGTTGTTTTAGTTGTTATTTTGAGGTATCATTAGGCGGAGAGATTCATCATTTGTCTCTTTCTCGGATTATCATTCAAATTATTCTCCATTTTCAGTCAAAAGTGAGTGTATAGTTTTTGAAGGAAAATTTTACTTTTCCCACCAGATTTCAATTTGATAATTGTAATAATACCTCGAAACGGTTGACGAATTGGGGCCTGTAAGAACCGAGTTTCTCCATGATATTCTGAACAGAGAAGTCGGCCTTCACTACCAACCTCTGAGACCGAGTGACAAAGTAATATTCAGTAGGGTGGTTGTCGAAAGAGAGGCCGAGAATGTCACGCGGGAGGAGCTCATGCTGTGCGATGGCAGTGACGACCTGATCCCGATGCAAGATGGGCACTGGCACGGGCCGATAGTTCGTCAGTACGGAGCGCCAACGTCCTTCACGCACAGCACCGGGAAGAGATTCCACGCATGCGCAAGCCTCCGGCAGTATATGGGTTAGTGGAGCTTCCGGGTTCGTCTGCCAGTGCAAGACCCTGTTCGAGTTTCAGATTAAGGCTGAGAGAGAGAGAGAGAGAGAGAGAGAGAGAGAGTACCATTTGATCGGCGCCATGGGAAGAGCGGTGTGGCTGTGGATTCTGAGTTCTGAGAGGTTTAAGGCGGAAAGATCAAAGAGGCGTTCTTTGTATTCTATTCTAGCAGCGGTTATATTTTTTCGCCACGTCCAAAGTTGGAAAATGTTCGCTACAATAATTTCGAAGATTACTTGTAAATCAATTACTAATACATTTTTTAAAAGCAATAATCATAGGCACCTAGATTTTTTATCTAGATTTGCACCTAGAAATACACATGGCATTCAAATTTAGAATTTCTAAAATTTATTTCCATTTAAAAGTTTGATGTGGCTGCACCGTGATTTGCCACGTATGTTTCTAGATGAAATCTATGTGCGAAATCTAGGTGCCTATCATTATTGTTTTTTAAGTATTTTACATTTATATTTATATCCTCACACAATTTATGATTAAGATCTTATAATTAGTAGGCGTTAAAACAAACTAAAATAATGAATGCAGAATGGTTATTTATTAAAATATAACAAAAAAAAATAGAATTTTTCTGGAAATATTCATAAAATTTAGGTTTTTTTATTTTAAAGAATATTAAAATGTAGGAGGTTTTTTAAGAAAGAAGGAGTTTCTCATGATATTCATAAAAGTTGGGGATTTTTGAAAATTTTTCCAAAAATAATTGTCTATGTTGAACGTATAGGAATATTGTAATTTTCAAAAAAATCTAGTATACAATACATTTTTTATATATATAATTTTAATAAAATTAATAAAATTAATCATATATTTAATATTTTTTTTAATTATTATGTTAACTAAAAGGACCATATTTAAGTATATCTTCTCTTGGTTACGAAGTTCAAACAATATATTTGTTCAAAAATATTCCCAAACTAACTCGTACTAGATTTAAGAAAAACCGGTATCACCGGATTTTTTAAAATTCGGTGAATTAATTAAACTAATTTGTACCGTTAAAAAATGGATTTTATAAGTCCACTGGTATTCAAATACCATAGTGGTTTTCCAAAACCAAATCCGGTCGTATTTATTAATTTTTTTTAATCACATGTTAAGTTGGTCAATTTTAATATAGTGAAATAATGTGAGCTCATAACTTCAATTTGATTTGATATATATGAAATAATATGAATAATAAACGTAACAATTTTAACTCGGCACCAACACATATCACGTATACTCTTGGAAAAATGAAAATATTATATATATCATACAAATTATAATAAATATCATAAATACTCCTGTAAATTTAAAATATCGTTTATGTCTCGACAAAACATAACAAAATTCATGCACATATAAACTCTTCTATTCAAGCTGTTATGTTTTGAACAAAAATATAGAAATAGAATTAGAAACCTATAAAATAATATATTTTTTTTGAAGGTAAATATTTTTTATATATATCCACTTAAAAAAATATATTTGTATATATATTAAAGGTTATAATAAATTGATCAATTTAACATGCGATTAAAAAAAAAAATTCTCAAAAACCACTCCGGTTTGTGAAAACCACCGGATTAAAATCCGTCTTTTATTTTCAAAATCCTAGAAACTAAATGTGTTAATTAGGATATAGAGGGCGTGGATGTGAAATCTGGTGGGAAAAGTAAAATTTTCCTTCAAAAACTATACACTCACTTTTGACTGAAAATGGAGAATAATTTGAAGAAAAAAAAGCTCATTTTTGCCTCCGAAGATGTTCAGAAAAATGCAAGTTGCCTCCCGTACTATAATTTGCTCACTTTTGCTCCTCAAGCTCTTCATTTTGCTCAATTTTGACTCTTCCATCAGTTAAGTGCCCAGTCATCGATTAAGTGCTGACGTGGCACGTTGACGTGGCAATGACGTGGCAAATATATTATTTTTAAATTGAATATCCAATAATAATTAAATTAAACCCAATAACCCAATAACCCTTCTCTCTCAAATCCCTCCCTCTCTCACAGCCAGTAACTCTTCCTCTCTCGCCAGAAAAGAAGACTCTCAGCGCCCCACCCCTCTCTCGCCTCCCCTCTCGCACTGACGTGCAAGCGCAGTTACAGCAACTCCAGCTCGAGAAATCGAAAACAGAAGAGCTTTTGAAGGAGAAAGATGAGATCTTGAAAAAGAAGGACGAAAATGAAGAGAGGCTCCAAGCTGAGGTCAAGAAATTGCAAAAGGCTAAAGAATTCAAACCCACTTTGGTACGTTTCTATTCAAATTAAATACAGTTTATCCCACTAATTATGTCAAAGATTTCAATTTGTTCCTTGCTGATTTGGTTCTTGTGGTTTGATTTATTTATTGATGTAGAGCATGCCATTAGTGACGTCTATTAGAGAGAAAGAACAAGAAGGAATGGACGAGAACAAGAAAAAGAAAAAGATCAAAACTTTGAAGAAGCCTTGCCCTGCATATTCTCTCTGAAGCAAGAAGCTCTCCAGTTGTTGAAGAAAAAGGAGAAGACTGATAACATCATTAAGGTTTATTATTTTAGTTTAATTACATTGTAACTTTCTATTAAAATTAACTTTTGAATAATTTAAATAATATAGAAAGAGAAGGAAAAGAAGCCAAAGAAAACCGTCGATCCAAATAAACCTAAGAGGACCGCTTCTTCTTTCCTTCTTTTCAGGTTTTATTTCAGTACAATTTTTTGTTGTAATTTCACAATTTATTTTTAATATATGTTAATTGTTTATGCATGATTTTTTTTTCCAGTAATGCAATGAGGAAACAGACAAGAGAGGAGCATCCTGACGTGAATAACTCGACTCTGAATGCTCTCATCTCTGTCAAATGGAAGGTATATAGATTGAATAATTTATTTTATATAAACGTGCAATGAAATTGGAGTTAAATTTAATTTTAATTTGTGTGTTTCATAGGAGTTGAGTGAGGAAGAAAGGCAGAAATGGAACGAGAAGGCGGCATTGGGAATGGAGAAATACAAGAAGGAGATTGAAGAATACAACAAAACCATTAACAACCCTAGCAGTAGCAAGTGATTAACAAACAAAGCCATTAACCCTAGACTTTTTGATTCAGTGAAGCTTCCTGTTGAAGCTCAGTGGTTTAGTTTAGAGTTTTGATTTGTTCTATGTAAAACAAATCACTGTTTTGTTTACGACTTATCCATTTTAATCGTGTTTTGAGTTTCATTTCATCTCAGGAAGTAATTTTACAAATTTGTTTCCATTTCAATTTAACAAAGTGTTTTGAATTTCATTTTTTCCATTTGAGAGAAAAAGATCACGATTGCTTGAAAAACTTCATTATTATTAAAAAAGTATATACATCTTTTTGAACAGAAAACTTGAAACAGTCGTTAAAATATCTACGATAGTCATAAACATACAAGGAAACAAAAGAAAACGATCTCATTAAGTTCGAGCGTTACTGAAGATCTCCTTTGCGACCCCATTACCAGCAGGCCCTGTAAAAGGAAAAGCAGAGAATCAGGTGGCTTAACTGCAAAGCAACTACACAAATTAATGAAATTACACAACCACCCAGCGAAAGAGAGGCGTGTTTTTTTTCTTTTCTCGCGAAGTAGAGGAGAAAGGGTTACTGCGAGAGAGAGGGAGGGATTTGAGAGAGAAGAAGGGTTAGTGGGTTATTGGGTTATTGGGTTATTGGGTTTAATTTAATTATTATTGGATATTCAATTTAAAAATAATATATTTGCCACGTCAACGTGCCACGTCAGCACTTAACTGATGACTGGACACTTAACTGATGGAAGGGTCAAAATTGAGCAAAATGAAGAGTTTGGAGGGCAAAAATGAGCAAATTATAGTACGGGGGGCAACTTGCACTTTTCTGAATAGCTTGGGAGGCAAAAGTGAGCTTTTTTTCTAATTTGAATGATAATCCGAGAAAGAGACAAATGATGAATCTCTCCGCCTAATGATACCTCAAAATAACAACTAAAACAACTAGAAATACAACAAAGAGGAAAATTTAAAGAATACAACAAAATGAAGAAAAAGTCTAGCAAATCGAATGCAAAGTTTTCTATAAGTATATTAAACTGAATTCAATTGCATGCAAAGTGGTACTCTTTTGTCCAAAGCAGCTAAACATTAAAAAAAGTTAACGACTCATGAGATAGATTGGTATCTAACTACTATGTTATCCCAATTTTTACTTTGTATCTTTTACTATCCACTTCACCCAATTTTGGTACCTTAATGAAAGAGATAGGCAAAATTACCAATATAAAATTTGGACGAGACACAATCTTCACAAACCAAACAAAATTAAAACAAAAACAATGGGCAGAACTCAATTCAACTCTGATGGGTTAAACAGAGGCACATGGACGAGGGAAGAAGATACAATTCTTGCCTCATATGTTGAAAAACATGGCCCTAGTAGATGGACCGATGTTCCTAAAAAAGCTGGTTAGATTTTTGAAGAAATACTTTCCAGAATTTTGAGTGCTAATTTTATTTTTGTGTCGAAATAGGTCTAAAAAGGTGCGGTAAGAGTTGTCGGCTTCGATGGCTGAACTATCTCCAGCCCGACATTAAGCGAGGCAACATCACTCAAGACGAGGAGGATCTTATAATTAGATTGCACAATCTGCTTGGCAACAGGTTAATACCATCTACAAAGTTATAGGAATTCCCATGTTTAAACGAACTTGAATTTTTTTTTTAATATTAAGGTGGTCATTAATTGCGGGTCGGCTACCTGGACGAACAGATAACGAAATCAAGAATTACTGGAACACATTCCTCAAGAGAAAGTTCAACCAAGGGTCTAAAACTAGCAAGATCGAGCAATTTGGACCAATTCGGCCAATAGTGACGACAAACTGGACAACGAGTTACAACGGCATAGAGGCCGGAAGGGACCAAGAAGTTGGCACAACAACTGCACTCGATTATACCGCTGCGAGTTCGGAGATCAGTCTTATGTTTCATGAGAAATTTGAGGAGTGGATGATTGGGGGACAATCATGTTTCTCCTTGGATGATTTCATTGTATAATTAAGGTTTTTAGTTAAGCATTACACTCTTCTATTACTTGAGAAGGTTTTTACCTTTGCAGAAAACTAATTTTCATTAGACATGTAAAATATAAAGTAACTTTCGGAATAGAAACATTACCATTTTGTAAGGAAAATCAACAGTGAAATGTATATACATTGGTTTCTTCGAAACATTTAATTGTGAGCTACAAAATAATACTAACTAATAGTAAAATAAAATCACAACAAAAGGTTTAAGAAATGAATGTTTCATGTATAATCAATGAGTCTTAGTTAACATCGTAGTCTAAGCCGGACACATAAAAATGAACGTGACACATAAAAATAGGGACAAACAAATCATGTATAATCAATGAGCTACAAACATGAATGTTTCATATATAAATATAATCAACAGTGAAATGAATGTGACATATAAAAATTATATATTGCAAAATATTGGATTTAAGTCTTATTAACATCAATAAATAGGACAAACAAATCTTCTCAATTAATTTTCAAAAAAAAAAAAAAAAAAAAAATTCCTAATATACAAATGGATTATGTTTATTTTATTGCCTTTTATGTATCTCGAATTCTTGTTGTTTTGTTTTGCTTTTTAACTAGATCATCTTCTAAGCTATGTTGCTCCGATACGCCAAAAATGACACCGTGCGCGTATCCGATACGTATCGGATACGGATACGCGTCCGATACATATCAGATACGCCAACTAGATACGCCAACTGGCGTATCAGAATATTAAATATTATTTTTCAACTGGATACGCAATGGATACGCTCCAGATACGGCATCTACAGAAACGGATACGGCCGCATGCGATTATACACGCTGCCGGTTACCAATATGTCTTGGGCTATCACTACCCCTTTACTTATAGGAAATCTCATGACAAATTTATCTAGGATATGAATGGTGGGATTAAACCATGCAGCCGCTGCCTAGTCTTGTGTCCGGATTTGCTCCCTCACGTGTAAAAAAATATTTGTTTGTTGGGCTTTTGCTTTTTTATGGGCTTTTATTGTTTTGTTGTATATATGGCAAAGGTTTTATATATATATATATATATATATATACAGCCGTATCGTATCCGAAGATTTTTGAAAAATGATGTATCGCCGTATCCGTATCGTATCGGATACGATACTCGTATCCGTATCCGTGCAACATAGCTTCTAAGTTCTAAGCCGGACATCATAGGCTAGTGAAGTTTATTGTGTTTTTATGATTTTTTTTTTTAATTTTGAAACTTTTTTGATTTAATAATCATGGTTTCAAATAGTTTCGTTAAAAGCTACGCTATACTGATATAACTATTTTATTATTTTACAGGCAAAACGATGTATGCTGCAACTTTGTAATCCGCTACATCTAAATAGAATAATTTTAGATGCATTTATAAAAAATCAAATAAGTTTAATTAAAAAATATTTCATGAAAGTTATAATAATTAAAATTACATTTGGTTGATAAATAAACAAAAAAATCTCTTATTTAGATTGATAGGTTCTGACTTGTTAGAGATACTCATTTTCAAAAAATTTGTTAATTATTTTATAAATTTATATTTGAGATGTTTAATATGAATATTTGTTACTTACGAGATTATTTTTTATTATATATTGCTATTTATTTTATTTGCTACAAATTACAGCATCCGCTATAGCTTTTCTATAGCACAAACTAATCGTTATCTCTACAAATATCGATCACCACATTACGGACCGTTGAACACTATTTGCAACATTGTTAATAATTAACTTTAATACTAGGGTTTCTTACTGTCTTTCCAAATTTTGGACCAAAATTTGGGCGGGTCTCTAAATATTTTCATTAATGAAAACTGAAAAGTTAAAAACATGAAATTTGGTAAATGTTTTGAAAATTATATTTCACAATTTGGTAAATATTTTCAAAAATTGAAAACATGAAATTTGAGCAGGGCAAATATTTTCAAAATTAATAATATATTTATTCAAATTATTAATTTGGTGTCAAATTAAGAAATTATTAATATATTTGAGCATGGAAATAATATATCATAATACATTATATCTGTTATTCTAAAAATGATTAATATTCAATATAATTAATATAATTATCATACATAATAATTATAATAATATAATTAATATTCAATATAATTATCATACATAATAATTATAATAATATAATTAATATTCAATATAATTATTATATTATTCTAAAAATGATTTCAATGCTAGTTACACAACTTCAAAGTATGTGACGTGCACGTTAACCCTTATTTATTGGAGTTTAATTTAATGAACTTTTTGATAGTTTATTTTACAATAGTTTGTATTTTTATTTTTTAATAATAAGTATTATATATATTTTCTGTTATTGAATTTTATTTTTATTTTTATTCTATACATTACAATTCCTCAAATTAATTAATTCATTAATTACAATTCTTTTTTGCTACCTTCGTTGTTCTGTAATTAATTCATTATCATATATCGGGAAAATATTTAAATTGTGAATATAAAAATTATTTTTCTTTTTTGTTTATAAAAACAATTCTTCATTATTCTTACTCCAAAATATTCATCATTTGTTTAACGAACAAACATTTAGTGTCAAACTTTGTATGTGAGTATACTCACGCGATTTTTTAATAGTTGTTATTTGACGATGATTTATTGATTTATTTTTTATTATAAGTATCATTAATTCAAATAATTTGCATATGAACATGATTTGTCTATAATTTGTATAAGAATACTCACGCGTTAACCCTTATTTAGCCATTAGATTTTGCATAAGAATATGAATTGCCTATAAAAACAAAATAACATTACTTTTTTAAAGAAGTATAAAGATAAAATACTTAAAAGTCTAAAGATCATCTTTTTTTTCTTATTTTAAAAAAAAAAAAATTGCATGTCTGTACATGTTTTCTATTAATATCATTTTAATAAAGAAAATAAAATACTTAAAATATATATATTGCTTTATAAGAATAATTTGATATTACTAGAAATATACACATATATGGTTTATGAGTATAACATCATTTTAACATGGTTTATAAGGAATATATGTTTTATCTACATAATATATACATGAACATTAAACACAACAGTGAAACACAATGAGAAATTTGATAATGTCAATTATGTTTCACAGATTTCGACAGAGTTTGCAGAGTAACCACTTTAAATCCTAGTTAAGACTTTACTTATTATAATGGTTAAATTTACTTAATGCAACTAAAAAAACAAAATATGCACCACACAGAACATTTAAGCATTTCAACCCTTCAAAAGTAAACTTATTACAATTTATCATAACGGCAATTCACAAAAACAGAATTTCTTTAAAGCATCAAATCCGGTCTGAACTGATCCATTGCCCGTGACTGTTTTTTGTCCCTACACCAGGACTTGCACGCCACCAGGAAGGTTCGTCAAATAAAAAATATAATAATATCAGAAGAATTATACCAAAGTTTCAAGTTCCAATATTACGAATACATACAAAATAAGTATTTTATTAATTTACATATCAGTCCCTCAAGTGGACGACGACGCTGCTGCTCCTGGCGTGGACGACGACGCTGCTCCTGGCGTGGACGACGCGATTTCGCTGCTCCTGACATCATCGAGTCTTGTCCAAGTAAAATTTGAAATTATCAATTTAGCATAAAGACCCTTTGAAAATAAATTACTCTTTATTGTACCTGATAGAGCAAACTTAAGTGACCAAGAAAAAATGTTTCTCTCGGGCATAAAGTCGAACACTTTACGTGCATCCTCCATCAACAAGCATTTCGCAACATGTCAACAAAATAAGTCGTAACAAACACATCATTTGAGAAAGGAGTTTTCATAACCAAATAACTGAAACATAAATCGAAAATTCAGAATAGATAAAACCTGATTTTGCGTCGAAATCGGCACAATAATAATCGAAATTAGCAAAATATTGGCCGCCTGCTTTCTCCTTCCAGTTGCATTAGTGACCATTTGCATATAAGCCCCTACATTATTATGATTTCGTGTAACACCTTTGTAATAACCATACACCAATTTTCCTGTTAATAACTGAAATTTCTGGATAGTTACAAAACAGTCCCTATATTATTAAAAAAAATCACAAGAGCCCCTTCACTATTGTAAAACAGCTAATAATTACTTCAAGAAAACACTTACTAACAAGCGCAATTTAGTTTAGGCCTCCATTGCAACTCCTCGCATCAAAGTTCTGAAAGCTTATTGCACAAGGTCCTCTTTAGTTTCCGTTTCTTGAAGTTGCAAAAAAGAAACAATAATAAGTCAAAGAAAATAAGATCATAATCTTTGTTTCATTTCTACGTAAAAGAAGGATAAAAATACAGGGTTCTATTTACAAATGTTCTTTATTAGTATTACCTTAAGAAGAACCAGTGAGTATTTGCTTTAGTCCAAGATTCATCGCTGCTAATGTCTATGCTTATACTTCAGCCTAAGAACAAAAACAAACTAAAAAAAATCATTTCAAATTTAAAAAAAATTAGATTTCTGCACCTTCAAAAATTATAAAATAAAAGTGTTAATAAAAATAAATTAAATAATAAAAGATTTCAAGAATAATAAAATGGAAGGTATTATTACCAAGTCGCAAAGCTTGTGTGTTGTACTGACTTTTCTCGGCCCGTGGGCCGTTACAGTCATCTCCATTATAGGCCCAATCTCGAAGCGTCGATTTAATATCGGAAACCAATTCGAGAGCCATATTCCTGTACCATGATACCTACAAAAAAAATCATAATAAAAAAGAACACGTTTAAACTAACAAAAATTTAAATTTAATTAGGGTAAATTAATTGAGAGATTTATGATTTTGACCAAGCTATGAGTTCTTGCTTGTTGGGTCCCCCCCAATGCATTGCTATAGTATCAAACAAGTTTAACCTACAAAAATGTAAACATAATATTAATTTAAAATTAAATGTTCAAAATTTGAAATAAACCTGAAAATTGAATAAAATATAATAAAAACATAGATTAAACAAAATTTGAAATAAACCTGCTAAATTAGTCCCATTTACCACATTCACCCCTTCCCCCATACCCGCCTAAAAACAGAAATGAAATCAAATATCATAAAAGGACACTAATTTTATTTTAATCTAAAAAGAAAAGAAACTTAGAAAAGGGTGAAATTTAATTTCTCAATAAATGATCTTAAGTAGGGCTCAATAAGTTACAATAATGTAGAATGAAAATAAAGAACCTGTAAAGGGGTTTCTTCACCAGTATCTTCTGAAACACTCGGCACCAATAGTCCCCATTCAGTGTTTATCCCCTTGCGTACCAATACCTCTCCTGCCAATTCAGACATATCGACTGACAACTCAACAAAACTGTCGTAAATTTCAGGTTTATTTCAACTTAATGAAATTTCAGCAGATAGCCATCGTCATCGCCTTCGCTTCTCACTCTGGTCGTTGGCCTCTAATATTCAGCAAAACTGTACCAGATTGCTGAAATTTCAGCAAAAAAAGAGAATTTAATCTAATTATTTAGCAAATTGTATATGTACTGAAGTAACTCAAATTGAAAGCATAGTCAGTCATTCGGATACGGCAATAATACGATACGGAATACGTTCGTGTATAATTCGGATAGTGCGTTTTTCAATACGGCAAAAAATTCGGACCTAAAAAACGTGAACGGGTAATATTCGTATTCGTATAGGTTCGTGTATAATACGATTTTTATTAAAAATTCGGTTAAAAAAAATCGGCAAAATATAATACCGCGAAGTTCGCGTATTTTTCAAAATTCGTATAATTCGTGTATTATTCGCGAACTATTCGCTAATTGACTAACTTAGATCGTGCTATGACTCATGTAACTTAGAAATTGCAATACATAGAAACAATTAAAAATTCTCAATTTGAAAAATTCGGCAAAAAATCACTGAATTCGGCAAAAAATCGGCCGAATATTTTTTGGCCATAAAATTCGCGAATATTTCCGAATCACTGAATTGGATACGCGAAGTTCGCATATTTTTCAAAATTTGTATAATTCGTGTATTATTCGCGAACTATTCGTGAATTGACTAACTTAGATTGAAAGTACCAAATCAAAAATTGCAGCCACAATAAAAAATTGAAGCCCAAATAAAAAAAATCCAGATTTGAAGTATAGCATGCATCCATAATATCAAATTACTAAGCATACCAGTAAGATTGAGTACTCGAGATTGTGAACAAATTGGTAGGAAATCTAACGGTAGCTAAAAAATCAGATTAAAAACAAATTTCAGGCACAAATCAAATATAGAAAAGAGGCAAGCACCTTCAAAGACAGATACTAACCAATTTTGGAAACTAACCAAGAAAATCAACACAAAAGCAAAAAAGAACGAAAGAATCTGAATAGATACAAATAATGAAAAATCACCAATCCAAAGAGAGAAACAAATGGCGGAATAATTAGAGAATCTATTTCGTTTTGTAATTGATGTATGGCGGTATTTCAGAAAAAAATGGAGCAGCGCCAAATTGGAGAGGCGCGAAATGTACAGCGCCAAAATTTCGCGAAATTTTTGGCTTGGCTCGACGGCGGCATTAGTTTCGGCCGTAGAAGGGGAGAGGGCTGGAGGCAACAGCTTGGGTTGGAGACGTATGAGACGTGGGGTTAGTGGAGGCCAGAGGGAGATTGCTCATGATGGGCTTGGGCGCTTGGGTTTTGAGTGAGGGGGGGAGGGGGGAATGAATTAACTGAGGGTGTGGTCCGTGTGGACCGTATGGTGGGCTTGATGGTATGGTGGGCTTGATGGTTTGGAGTCAATAATATTCTTCATGTCTTTGACATTGACTATAATGAAAATATTTCACATGAACAACAACATTAACAAATGCTATTATTCCTCATCGATTACAGCATTTGAGTGTCAATGCTGTTATTGAATTGATTTAACAGCCAAAAAAATAAATTGCTGCAAATTCTAAAGAATAAAAGCATTAATCAATAAATGCTGTAAAAAAATTTTGTTCAAAAGCATTTTTTGCAAATGCTGGAAAGGAAATGCATTGGTATGTATACATTGTTGTAGTGTACGGACCGCTGAACGCTATTTGCAACATTGTTAGTAACTAATTTGAAATTGTGAATCTCCTTGCTCGTATGGTATCAGATGAATTACCAAAATCTGAAGTCGAAGTCCTCGACCACTAGGTAGGTAGGCCCGAACAAAGTTCAAAAACTCCGCGAGTTAAATTGGAATTATACCGATTTAAATCTACTCGCTCACTGTGTAAAACTCGAAGTCTGACCCGACTAATTAGGTGGAAACTCGAGATGACTTGGTTGACTCGACTCAACTCAACTCGAGCACGTAGTTTGATTAGTTAATTATTATATCATCATTAATTTTTAATACATACAAACATAAAATATATAAGATGTGAATATGTTTGACATGTGACTTAAAAATCCTTTTATATTATTTATGTACATATTAAATGAAACATATATGTATATTTAGAAATGCTAAAAAAAAATTCACAAAAATAATCCAAAAAAGAATCCAAGAACCAAAATATATTATTGAAATTAGAAATATGTATTATTGTATTTAACAAAATATATTATTTTATTCTTAATTTTAGCCATGTTAATTTGTTGGATTCAGCAGTATATTTTGTTAATTTGAAGAGTATATTTTGATAATTTCATTAGTATATTTTGTGTGCGTAATTTTTTTTTGAATTCTCCTTAACAAACATGTATATATATTTATCATTATCCTTCCTAATTGATTAATATTAATATGAATTAAAGCAATGTAACTTTTTTTTTTTTTATCTTTGCTTCAATTCATTAGGCAAAGCACATAGAAGTATGAGTTGATCTACCGTGGGCCCTTTCTATTTAGTTCACCCAGCCCTTTTATTTCATCCAAAGTGACTAATTTTTTCCTTTCTATAATGTAGTTAAATATAATTATAATTATAATTATAATAAGTTCAATTTGATAAGTCATAATTTAATAGTTGAAAATATTATTATGAGGTATTAAGCACACCTATATTTATTTTTTATTTATGTTTAAAAAACTTCCATTCGGAAACAATGCGAGGATTTCCATAGTTCCATCAAATATTGTGTGTAACATTATGTCGTGATATCAAAATCCAGTTGCACAAATAAAAATTAATTATTCCTTTTTCTTTTAAGTAGTTTAAAAACTTACACATAGGACTCTAGAATATTATATCGATGAAAACCAACCGTTCGTGCTTCATACATTAATTTTTTGAGAAAAATAGAGTAGGCTCTTGCGTCTTACTTCTATTATGAAATTTTATTAAACCTTAGTTCATTACAATTAACAAGGTTTTTCCTGAATTAAGCCCCTCATAAATACCTTCTAATTAACACTATATGCACTTTTAACCATGAAGTAAAATCCTGGAATCCAACACATCCAGAATTTGTAGTACCGCACACCATATTCCGGATTTATATCTAACCCGAATTGCAACTTCCAAACCTAGGTATAAAACCTAATCTTCCACCGCTTCATCATGTTCTCCTCATTTCTTTTCTCCCCTCTCCGCCTTTTCTCTAGCCTCCTAACATCTCCTCTTTACCGCCTAACACTTCATCTTCAAGAGCTTCATCATTTAGAACACATTGAGAGCTTCATCCTCTCAAGTTAGATTCAGATCGACCAAAGCAGATCTGTCATCCTCGCCAACACCTCATGCAGACCAAAGCAGCTATATGGTTTATGATCGACCAAAGCACTTCATGCCAGATCTTCCGAAATCTCTTCATCCTCGCCAACACCTCATTCAGATCTGTCAGTAACACCTCTTGCCAGCTCTTCCTTCATCCTCGCCAACACCTCATGCAGATCTGCCATTAACACCTCTTGCCAGCTCTTCCTTCATCCTCTTGCCAGCTCTTCCTTCATCCTCGCCAACACCTCATGCAAATCTGCCAATAACACCTCTTGCCAGCTCTTCCAAAAGCTTTGCAATATTACCTCATGTCTGATCTCCCAAACACCTCCAGAACCACCGATACCGATGTTCTCTTCCATCAGAGATAATCAATCACGCCGCTTGAGTCGCTCACTATTCTGATCAGTAAAGCTACTGTCGCTTGCTCCAATTGGTCAAGATAAAGGTCCATAATCAGATCTAACAGGTAATTTTCACACAAAATACCTCAAATTTTCGTAAATTAGAAGAAAGTTTGGATCTTCTGCTTGTTCTTCTTCCAATTGATCATCTTGCTCGATACTTTGTACTTGATTGTTTATCTGATTTCCTCTTGTATGAAACCACCATAATCTTCTATCACCATTACTAATTGCGTCCTCTTCCATAATTGATTCCTCTTCCGTAATTGATTCATCTGTTCTATTATCTTCTACATTAAGATTATATAAATTAGTGTATTGGTTTTCATCTGATAATAGATCATTAGGCAGGTTATTATTTGAATTGTATGATCGATTTATATCTGGTACCCAATTATGAAAATCTGAAAATTTTAAATCTTCAAAATTGTTAACTTGATTAATTTTAAATTCATATAATATCTGATTTATAATCTTCCAATCATCAAATTTCTCATTAGTAAAAGTTCTTCTACATCTCTCTAACCATAACTGGTAAATCGAAATACATATTAATATCTTATAATCCTTAGTATCCTTAGTATTAATAATTATATCTAAGGCATTAAAAGAATTTAGTTTAGTAATACATAATACCCCATGTAATTTATTCCATATGTTATTAATGAATATACACTGACTTGAAAAATGATTTATATTTTCTTCAGATTGATGACAAAGCACACATCGATTAGCCATATGCCAGCCCCTTTTCTTTAAATTATCAACAGTAAGTAATTTTTCTTTATAAATTAGCCATAAAAATATTTTTATTTTCAAGGAAATATTAAGCTTCCAAATATTTTCATAATATGCTTTAATATATATTCCATTAATTATAGATTGATATGTGCTTTTACTGGTAAAGCTTTTATTAGCATTCCACTTCCAATTGAAAGCATCTTTTTGCGAGGGATTAAGAACAAGTGTATCACAGATTTGATGAAGCTCTAGGAATTGCTCTTGTGCTATAATAGATAAAGGTACCACAATTCCTAAACTTGTATATAAATTAGATGCATTTAATTTATTTATAAAATAATTCACTGTACCAGTTTTATTTTCACAAAATGAATATAGTTCTTTAAATTTTTCACATAAAATTTGATCATTCCATCTTCCTTTCCAAAAACTAGCATTAGTACCATTTCCAAGTATAATATTCAAACTGTGATTAAAAAAATCCTGATTTTTAAGAATATCATTCCAAAAATATGAATATTCTTTTTTATTTGAATTAATATCATTTCCTAATTCTGAAAAATTTCCAATAAGATTTTTCCAACCTAGTCTTTCATCTGTACTATAGTATAGCCACAACCATTTAATTAGTAATACCTTATTAAATAATTCTAAATTTAATATTCCTAATCCACCTTTGGATTTAGGTTGACAAACTATATCCCACTCAATTAGATCATAACCTGAATTATTATTTCCTTTCCAAAAAAACTTTTTTCTTATTTTATCTATCTCTTTAAAAACCCATTTAGGAAATTTAAAAACATTTAAATAATATATTGGGATAGAGGATAATACTGAATTTAAAAGAATTAATCTTCCACCCCTACTAAGCATATTTCCTTGCCAACCCTCTAATTTTCCAGTATTTTTTTCAATTATTTTTATATAGTCTTCTTTTGTAGGCTTTTTATAGCGTAATGGTAACCCTAAATAAGATAAATGGAATTTACCAATTTGACAATTAAGAATGTTTCAAATTTCAACTATGTTTTCATTTTCAATATTTAAACCAATTATTTCAGATTTTTGATAATTCATTTTTAATCCAGATTCCTCACCAAATAAATTTAATATGTATTGCACTCTATATATGTTGTTAATATTAGGGTTTAAAAATAGAATATAATCATCTGCATAAAATAGACTAGAATAAATATTATTAAATGGTTTTAATATATATCCTTTTTGACTTAAATTTTCTAATAGTTTTGATAAAACATCCATAACTAAAAGAAATAAATATGTAGATATTGGATCACCTTGTCTTAATCCCCTTTTCAAATATATATATTTACCCGGGTTTCCATTTAAAATAATTCTAGTAGATCCTTTTAGTACAGAATTTTTAATCCAATTAATATATTTAGCACCAAATCCTCTTGACTTTAATATTTTTAATAAAAAATCCCATGAAACACTATCAAAAAAATTTTGGATGTCTAATTTTAATATTAACAGTGGTGTTTTTGATCTTTTTGCTAGGCAAATTACCTCTCACTTCATACATTAATTAATAATATATATGACATAAATTGAGATGAATTAATCTTAAGACATATTGAGAAGAATCAAACTTCATTATGTGCACATCGAGAAATTGTTTTATTTCAATTACTATCTGATAAATTGATCTGAGAAGATGCCAGGATATTAAAATATCAACTAGAACTCGATCAAATAATCGGCTATCTTACCATTCAAGGTACAAAGTTGACCATATTATTCATTAACAGGTATAGTAGGTAGTAGCGTCCGTTAATTTTCAAACAAAAATTCTATCTTTTTGCGGTATTTTCATGGACCAAATGCCTCTTTTTTGCTTATCGATTTTACCCCTTTTGGATCTGAATACATTTTACAAAAAAAATACTAGAATCAATATTAAAATTACCTGGTGCTAGTTGAAGAAGATCCAAATATCTGGTATAATAAAACATATTAAATGACAAGTACCTTTTCTTTATTTCAGTCTCATCTAATATTTCATTGTATTTTGAGTTATCTCTAAATCTATATACTTGTTGCACTAAAGAGTAATTGGAGAATTCTTCTAATTTTTTTTTAGTTTATGCATCAATTGAGTTGGTTATAAAATGAAAGAGTGTTCATTAACTAACTCATTCATACAAAATGAATGACCAACTCATACAAAATAGAACGTGCATACAACAAGTATGTTTTCGTTTTATATTAAACAAGTACTTAATTAAACCAATAATAACAATACTAACCAATGAAACAACTGTATTTGTCTGGATTTCATGTCCCAATTTTAATAAATCCACATTTGGATTCCAGAATCTCAAGTCCTGTTGCAAAAGAAGACAGTTTACTTCATTAATGGCCCTCAATCTTTGCTTGGTTTGGAGGTAAAAGAAGAAAAAGAAAAAAAGAGAGAAATGAAGAGAAGTGAACACATATCAAGGATAATAAAAATTATCCTATCCTTACTTGGTTTGGAGGAAGAGATAAGAAAAATAAATGGAGCGGATAAAATTATATGTATTATATTGTATTATATTTTTTTTTACTTAAGGTAGCTTATATAAATACATCATATTCATTTGAATACAATATATGACATTGTAAATTTCAAGTCATAATATATCTTAATTATACAAAAAAATCAAAATATGATGCTTTTAAAATAACTATTTTTTTTCTAAATAAAATTTTCTTATCCTCTCCATTTCATACTATATACTACACTTGAAAGGTTAATTTTATTTACCTTCCCTTCATATCCGTGTTTTGCCTTTGTCTTCCCCACCTTGTCCCCGGTATTCTCCTCGAGTATGATATCCCTCCTCAGGACAACGATCTACCGAGTGATGGTTTCTACTACCCTTTGGTTCTTCCCCCGTCGTTTTCTTACCCAAATCCTTCAATTTCTTTGCGCCTGACTCGATTCAACCCCTCCATTACTACTTCCCGTCATTCCAGCCGAACATTTTCCTTAGCTCATGGAACCGAGCGTTAGAGCTCAATTTCATCTCTTCTTGATGTTCTCGGGGACTTGAGAGATCCCGCTAGATCTGAGCGATCATTTCCTTGCTCTATTAATTGCATCTCCTCATCGAGTCGTCTAAATTCCTTAAGCTCAACAACTTGCTTTTTCACCATTGATGGAATTAGCGCAAAAAAGCTTCGATTCTCGCTAGCTCTGATGAAGGTGTAATGTCCTAGGTCTATGTCCTAGGTCACATCAAAGTGTTAGTCTTGTTGGATAAATCGATATTCTCCAAGTGATATGTATATGTGATGTAGAAAGAGAACAAAATAAATATATGATAATTTGAAATATATATATATATATATATATATATATATATATATATTTGTGCAAACGTTTTGATACTTAATATTTTTTAACCATTAGATTTGTACTGAGATTTGTGCATTTAATGATTTACACAAAATTTCATGATTATCATGAAAAAACACAAATTTCAATACAAATTCAATAGTTAAAATACATTAATGTTGGACCTATCCTCAAAATCTCCCAAAAGATTTAATGACGTGATTATGATTTAACATCTTATGAATTAATACATTAATTCATAATTTGATATTATAATTTAGTGTTAAATCATAAATTAAAATGATCAGACCATACATTATGACGTCAAATCATACATAAATGTGTTTTGTTTAAGATTTAAATAAGTGTGTGAGCGAGTTCTACTGAGTGTCCATCACTATTAATCCTACTATAATATTTTACAAACACTTTGTCCCACTCTCGTGATGCCACGTCATTATTTCAACCCACCCGGATTCCAAAAACACGCTAAACTATAATTAATTTTTTGCCCCTCTTTTGGCCTTCCATCTTCACCTCTTTTCTTCCCGCCTCTTCTTTCTTCTCACTTACACTGTTACACCCCTATCTGTACTTCTCAGCGCTTCTCTTCTCACTTACCCACTCATCTCTTCACGTCTCTCATCTCTACTTCATCGCTTCTCTGTTACACGACGCTTCTCTCCTCTGTACACGCCGCATCTCTCCTCTCGTGCACAGCGTTTCTCAGAAGGCAGTTCACCTTCACGGTGCCTCCTTCTAATCAAAGCGAAAGGGCCAACCAAGAATCGATTGCAGAAAACTCAAATTTGTAAAATCGATTGGGTATCTCTCTCAATTGGGGGTAATTAACATATTTTCAATTTGGGGGTAAGTAAGCTTTGAACATAATACAACTCAAAAGTTGCAGAAGATATTCGTGCATGTCAATTTCTGAGATTGCTGCTCATCACTTTGAGGAAATCGGTACCCTTTATTTCTTCCTTATAAATAATGATACCTGATGATACTTGCAGCGACGCTGCCTCGAGGAGACTTCAGGTTAGAGTTTTGATCTGGTTTGTATGGTATGAGATTGAGAATTTGGTACATTTGATTAGCATATCAGTAGTGGAATCGGATTTTCTGATTGGATGGAGTTTGCTTTTTTGTTTGTAGACTATAAGATCCCCTTACACTGGTACAGAGAGTGAATTTCTAATTTCATCCATTATTAGTTTGATAGCATATCTTAGGAGCCACTTTTTAGTTATTTTAGCAATTATTAAGTAATAGGTTCTGTTAGCTTGGTAATTACTTCAGCTAATTTAATTGCAAAGATAAAAATCTTTTTTTCCAAATTTATTTAGTTCTCACAATATCGTAATTTTTCAATTTAGGGGTAATTAAGTTTAGAACATAATACAACTCAAAATTTGCAGGGGATATTCGTGCATGTCCCTTCTGAGATTGCTGCTCATGATTTTGAGGAAATCGGTACCCTTTATTTCTTCCTTATAAGCTCTTTTTTTTCAAATAAATTTAGTTTTCAGAATATCGTTAATTTTTTAATGTTTTTAATTGGTTAATTTGTTTAGCATTTGTAACTCTTTATATGTTTAAAATTGGTCAGTGAAAAATCGCATACCATATATGATAATTTGCAATTCAGTCCAATTTCGCGACTTTGGGCGAGAAAACAGGAATAGTTGTTTCAAAAATCAAACTCGGATACTCCATTTCAAGATAAGTAATTTAATTGTTGATTTTTTTTTGTTTTGTTTTCTGATTGTGGATTTTAATTGGGTTGGTGCAGATTTGTTTGTGATTATGGATTAAAATATTTCCATCAAAAAATGAAAAAATAATTAAAATATTAATTCATATTCTTTTAACTTGCACTTTCACATATTTCTTCTATTTATTTTTTTAATTTATAAGTTTTCAAGTTTGATAATGATATTCTGGATTTTTCGAAGGATCAAATTGTTATTATTATTTTTTGAATGATACATGTGACATTTTATTTTCTTAATTTGCATTTTCACATATTTCTTCACATATTTTTTTAATTATTAGTATTGTAATTAATATTATTTTTATTATTCTTGACTTTTATAAGAATTGTTTTTTATTTCTTAATTTCAGTTATTAAGTTTTGGTTATTTTCATTGGTATATTTCATGACTGTTTTGTTTTTTGTTTTTGAGTTTTCAAATTATTTTCGGTGTTGATTGTAAATTTCAGGAATTTCAATGATGTCTTGAATATTTCTGCCATTTTTTTTGCATTTTTTTTACTTCAAGAATTAATTGGGTTTTTTTGGGTGAAATCTAACTAGGGTGTTTTTTGAAAGTCAGGATATTTAATTTAATTTCATATTTATTTTGTTTTTTTAATTTCAGTTAAATAGAGTGTTTATTTTAGAAAATTTCAAAAAACTTTTGGGCTACTTATGTAATAATAAACATAGTAGTCCTTTTAATGTAAATTGGCACATTTTCCAGATTTTTTGAAGGGTATATTTGATATTTTCATTTTTGGTAAGTTTTATTTGAAAATATCATATATTTAGAGCGGGGTCAATCGAGAAATTTTCAATAAATTTTGCATATTTTGGTAAAAAAAAGTTAATTTGTTTAGCATGTGTAATCGCTACCCTTTATATGTATTTAACTGGTTAATGAAAAAATCGCATAACATATTTGATAATTTGCAATTCAGTCCAATTTCGTGACTTCGGAGAAAACATGAATATTTGTAAGTAGGAGGGATGATAGGCATTTTGCAGAAGAAGGCCCAATTCTCTGTGCTGCTTTAAATGGAATGAAACTTCCTTCTTTCCATGATTATGAAGTAAGAGTGAGGTACCTCTCTTGTTGGCTCTCCATTTGTTCATTCATTCATTTTCATTCGACTAATTAATTAGTTAATTAATACTCTTTTCTTAAATTTACAGGTATGCCACTGAGCACATATGTGGAGTGGTCGTAAAGGGTCCAAACCTAAGCAGTAACATATCGGGTACAGACCCGTTAAAGGATAATCGTTTACTACTCAAATCAGAACCATTGGATTCATCTTTTGAAGCAAAGAACACTTCTGATGTACACGACAATCAGCACTCTTGCAACATAGATGAGTAATTAACTCTTAATTCTTTTTCAAATTTATTATATTTTCTAGGGACATCTATGATATTTCACATTTTACAGGGTATGTGTGATATTTCTAGATTTTGTTGGGTACACATGAAATTGTCATTTATTTTAACATTCATGATAAATCTATTACTGAATCCAGATCATTTAGCAAAAACATATTTTGAATACATATAATTAGTTCATAGTTACTCAAAATGTCCTTTTGATTTATCTGTTTTGTCAGTTAAAAAAAAATAGGGAAATTTTAGTCCAATCACAAATTTACCTGTAAAATGTTATATTATGGGAAGTAATCTATAGTTTATATGATTGAATTGCTGGTGATGAGTAAGTTAGCTGCATTGAAGGGTCTCTATGCAAGTTTGCGAGTTGCTCAGGGGCATTTCAAAGGAGAATCTCCAAGAATCTTTATACAGGTACGATCTTTAAATTCACCCACAATCATTCTTGTGAATGAGTGTTGACAATTAGTGGTAAATTATTTACTGATTTTGGTTGATATTTATGATGAATGTGTGTTCTTGGCAGCAAGGCTTGAGGATGTGGGCTTAATTTTATTGGGACAAATGGGTTGTATCACTATTAACAGTCGACATACTTTGTGTGAAAATTATTTATTTGTTTTATGTGCTTACATATAATGTTTGTATATCTTTATTTATGTGGTTAACTAAATAAAAGCAACATATCCGCAGCGTAGCGCGGGTACTATACTAGTTCTTTTATAATTTGTAAAAGTGTTTTATTGTAGATTGTAGTGGTGGCGTTCACCTCATTTATATAGTTTTCTCTTTTATATACTAGTAGGAGAGCACAGTAACAATTTATTGTGCTGGCAAATAAAAGCAATTTATTCTGCCAAAATCATACAACGGTTTATTTTGTCAATACCATGTGGCGGTTCATTTGACCAAAAAACTATTAGCGGGTATAATCGCCACAATCTACAAACCTTGTAAAGACTCTAGTAATGCCGACTGATGCCAAGGACCAAACTCTTGCTATGACATGATGTGGAGCTTTAAGATGGTGGACGGTATGAAAAAACTCTTGCACGTAGAGCTTTTATAAGGGTGATTAGAATATGACGGAACCGTCTTGGCAGCTCCCACCCCTAACAGGGTGTTGGCCTCTCTCTACCTTTTATAATGGCGCAACTCTAATCTGGCGGCGACTCATCTACCAACTTGACATTGTTTCTCTTCTACCTACGTTTTACTTTGGGGGTGATGAAGATGGAGAGACAAATTTTTATTGTAAAGTCTTCTTCTTTCTATCCGGCGGCGACTTCTCGATGATGACTTGTTAGTTGATAGCGGGCAACTCTAATCCGAGTCTCTTTCTTTGGTCAATAGTTTTGATTCATAATCCGAGATCTAGTTCAAATTTTTCCTTCTTTTTTTCTAATTTGTGGGATGTAATTTGTTTTTCTGTCGTGAAGTTGTAATTCAATTTTCTTGGAACGAAAATCGTATCATGATGCCCTAAAAAAGTCTATTTTCTTTACCGAGAATAATACGCCGAGGTATATATATATTGGATCAATTTCCAATTAACGTTTCACAAAACAACTCTTGTGTAAAAGGAATGCCGAATCTTTCACCATATCTTCACCGAGTGCCGATACACGAACACCATATGGACCAAAATCAAGGGACTTCCCAACTTGAAAATTCAGTCTGACCTAGACCCATTTGGAAGTTATACTGTCTCCACAAGCAGATAACAAGCCGAAGATGTCTCTTTTGATTTTCAATGTGTGGAAGGAAAAATATCGAAGGATATTTGAGGATTCCAATTTGTCTGAATGAAGGGTTATTGAATTGATATTACAAGAGCGAAAGGCAATCGCGTTCCACAAGATTGGATTCTCATAAGGATGAAGAAAGGGAGAGGATGAGTGAGATGTGAAGTGTATGAGTTTATTATTGTTTCAAAGACAAAAGAAGATATGGGGTTTAAGATGCTTCAAAAGGTTGCAAATCGTGATTCAATAGCCACCATTTCTAATCCAATTTATAGATGGATGGTAATTCCGGGTTATGTCAAATCTTGGTTACTTCATTAATCGGGATATCAAGTGTTCCAGAAGAAAGGAAGTGAGGTTTTTGATTATCCAGGAAAGCATCTTCGCATAACATATGGAAAGTAACTCCGGGTTATCTTAACAAACTCAGGGGTTTCTATTTCTAGGTTTTCTACTCGATTAGTATTTCTGTTTTTTTCCTTTCTTTTGTTCTATTTTGTCTTTGTTTCGTTTAAAATTTTCAGGAATTTTTAACACTCTTATAGAGGCTGTAATGACTCTTTATGATTTAATCTAGCAATAGAAGTGAGACTTGTAAGCCTACTTCATTTTTTTTGGAAGGAACCTAAAACATTAAACGTGTTTATGAAATTTTTTATTTATATTAAAAAGATGCATTATGCTGATTCTTACATTAAGCCAAAACTTTTTTCCGAAAAGAAATTAAAATAATAATTTCTTGTAATAATAATACGGGCATTTTGGTTTTTCTGTTGAAGATTGAAGTGAGATTTGTGAGCCCACTCTACTTTCATAAAAAAAAATTGATGCTAAAATATTTCCTTTTCTCATTTTCATCATTGAATATCAATGATAATTAAATTATGAACTATGATTCATTTGAGTTAATTCACACACTCAACCATTAAGATTTTAGATCATGGCAGCACCACCAAATTATTTATTATTATTTTACATTAACACTGCAATTTATGTTCAACAAACTGGTCGACGGTTAGGGAATAGACTTGTGAATCCATATACACACAACTAATTGGACCCATTCTCTGTCAAATTTTCCAACTCAAACAAGTCTGAGCTCTGATCGCTTAAATCATCGTCGTCCTCGAATTTATCATCCTCTAAACCTCTCGATTCATCGTCTTCTCGACTTTCCACCACCTCCATCTCCGGTTCCACCACCTCCACCTCGACATTCGCATCCATATTTTGATCCGCATGCTGATCTGTGCTTTCTGAAAACTCCGCAACTTCCTGCTCTAATATTGGTTCTAGCAGTGGTCTCGAAACCACCGGTTCTCCTAGTGGCTGCACAGCTCCCATGTCTATTATATTTTGCTTCTTCTTCTTCTTCGTACTTTTTGACGGTGAGAAAATTGCCTTGATTAAATTTCCAAATTGCGATGTCGAATTTGTACCAGGATCCTTATGCACCTTTCTAAACTCTCTCCACCGGCTTCCAAATGAACTTGAATGGACCTTTTTCCTTTTCTCCTGTGTTGGTGTTTTTGGTAGTAATGTCGGGCGATTGTCGCGAGCCTGATTCGTTTGAACCGTTTTGGACTTCTGCGGCTGGACTTTGGAAAAACCGTTGGTACGGCCGTCAGAGGTATTGCAGGGTGGTGGTCGCTTCGTCTTTGCAGATAACAAATTGGATTGCAATTTCTTCTTTTCCTGTGACTGGTTAATTTGTGGTTTGGATCTAATATGGTCAGTACCTGTTGCGGGGATTTCTTTTCGAGGCGAATCCGGGCCATCAAGGCTGCGATAGATTGCGTCGATGAGTGAGGCAGAGAAGGAGGGGTGGGCGATGCGGCACGGCTTTGCAAGGGGTGGAGGGTGTGTTTCTGAGTGACATTCCATCGACGGAGAGAGCGAGATAGAGAGTTGAGCGTGCGTGAGAAGTATGTTTATTAATTTCAGGAGAAATAAAGGCTATTCAGGGTAGTGATTATAAGATAAAATCAATCAATTAAGTTATGGGGAATGTGTAAACCGTCCCTTGTTATTAAGTTAGTGATAATACAAACTTGTTTAAATGTTGTATATGGACAGGAGATGATAATGCAAAGTTACTCGACAACTTAGAAGTAGCATGAGGGTTCCACCCACATTAAATTGATATCCTTGTATTTAACAAACTTGGTCTTGTCATGAGTTTCGTCATTCGCCAAATTTAGAATTGTTCTGCGAAGGATAAGTTGAGGATAACATTTATTGAAGAATGAAGTTTCGATCTTTTCTAATTTCAGATCCTAGAGCTGTATTTGGTAAAATGTTTGGTAGGTGCAGGCCTTGGAGCCTGCCTCAGTTGATAAAAATATTTATTTGGATCGTGTTGAATTTATTTTTGAATCAATTTAAAATGAACAAGTTTTTTTACATGTAGGATGATATAAAACGTTAATTCAGAAATTAGGAAGATTTGTTTGATTATCATTAATTCATGTATAAACCTAGCATTAGAAGGGGAATACTTCAAAAACCCCTTAATTTTTTTGGAAATTATAAAAAATCCCCTATCTTTTTAGATTCCTAAAAAACCTTCTATATTTGTGGCTTCCTCCAAAAACCCGTAATATTTTTAAATTTTCTCAAAAACCCCCTACCTTTTGTTATGATTTTGAAGATTACCATTATATCATTTTCGGTAATTTTATTTTACAAATATACATAATTTAATAAATAATAAATATATATTAAAATACAAAAAAATAAATAATAGATATTAAAATATTATAATAAATAATAAATAGATATTAAAATACTAATAATTGTTGAAAATGACATTTTAATATCAAAATATTATTTATTATAATATTTTAATATCTATGCATTATTTATTATAATATTATAATATTATTTATTATTTATTTTTAACATTATTTTTTTATAATAGTTTAATATATATTTATTATTTATTAAATTATAGAGATTTATAAAATAAAATTATGGGTGGTATAATAGTCATTTTTAAAACTATAACAAAAGGATGGGTTTTTTTAAGGGAATCTAAAAAAATTAGGGGGTTTTGGAAGAAACAAAAAATATAGAGGGTTTTTGAGGGAATCTAAAAAATATAGGAGGTTTTCTAAAATTACATGGGTTTTTCAAAATTTATTGAAAAGTTTGGGGGTTTTTCAAAAATTCCGTTATTAAGAATTTGCCAACAAATCCCTTCATTTTTCTCTTATTTGACCTAACCCTTTTTTTTTTATTTAATCTCAATGCCCATTAGTCATTATTGTTACCCGATAAAATGTGGGATGTGTACTATGTCGCATAGATATGAATATAGACAAGGGTATTGTATCCGTCACGATACGATAATTTAAAGAAATATAGGATATGATACGTTTATTATATATGATATTTTATTTTAGTAATTTCAATTATATATTTAATATTTTTATGTATTATAATATATTTGACTTAATATATACTAAAAGTTATTTTTACATAAATAACATCATATCATGTAAATGTTTATTACATTTAGTTATTTATTTATATGTATTATTCATTTATTTTCATTTCAAATTTTCATTTTTATTGTTCAAGTACAAATTCTCGACAAATTTATACATTAGAAGTATCCGCCAAATATCCGAAAATTATTCGCTGTTATTTTGAAATAAAATATTCGGATACATCACGTAGAATATTCGATATGTATCCGACGAATATCAATACTTGATACGATATCCGATACGATATCCGATACAACTTGATTTTCAAAGTATTCGTATAACATAGATGTTATGCTGTGATTTTTTCGGGAACATGTTCATTAAATATGAAAGTCAAGCACATAGCGTACATAATTATCTTTTGCTTCCGTATAAATTTTAAAATTACTTATTACCCTTGAGGTTTTCATAAGTTATGTAGGAAAATTTTACCTGCATATTTTAATACAAAACCATGTTTACCCCAATTAATGGAACTGGATATTGTCCAATTAGCACCGGATCATATCTCGTCATGCAATTTCGGAACCATTCAATCTCAAAACTGAACATCAGATAAAATTTAACTTAATCATGTGAGGGGCGAATGACCTTTCCTTGACGGTTGTGAAAGAGAAGAAAAAAACTCAAAACACTAGATCTAGGAGGTGGAGGACCTTAGAAGATGAAGGCGCACCCCTAGATTATTTTCAAACCCTAGTATTTTATAGTGACTGATTGATGATAGTAGTTGGATTTCAAAAAAGTTTTTGATCCTCTTCTTTCTGAGTATTGGATATTTTCTTTAGCTCTTGATCTTTTTATCTTTTTATGCTCTCCCCTCTTGTATTTCTTTTCTCCTATCTCCATCTCTCTATTTATTTGCTCTTCTATTTCTTTTCTCCTATCTCCATCTCTCTATTTCTTTGCTCATCTTTATTTCTTTTTCTTCTTCTTCTTCTTCAATCTTTTTTTTTTCATGTTAGTCTTTTTGTTATCTTATCCCAAATATTTTTAGAAATATAGTTAAAAAAATTTAAGAGAATAATTTTATTCTTTGGAGTCTTAAAAAAATCGAAGATTCAAGTATTGTCCTAAATACCACAAACATGAAGAAAATTGTGCAGATTAGTTTATTTTGGAATAATTTTAGTTTTATGTAATGGAATTTATGATTGTAATTCATATTTCATAGCTCAATTTTTTGTAATTCCTTTAAATTGAATGAGTGAAAATAACTTACGGTTTGAAATAAAAAGGATACAATCTAACTTCTCTATTAACTCTCGGTTAGTAAAAAAAGGGAAGTTCTATGATAGATCAATTTTCTTATTATGGACCCATTTTAAAAAAAAAATCGAATATTTGTTAAATTACGCTTTCTCACAAATATAAAGTCTAGATTAAACAACCGTAGGAACTTTTTATCTTAACCTCTAACTAAAGTCTAACTATATGATTGGCCTAAATTAATGCGCGAAAACGTAAATGTACAACAATTTAGAGCTACTGAACTAATGAAAATTAGAGAAGAGAGTTGATACGGTGTTACCGATATGGAGGAATAGAATATCACACAGACACACGACCTGTTACGAAGTTCAACTCAAATGAAAACCCTTGTTCTAGCTTTTTACAAACTATGTCGATAAGATCGATATTATAAATAGCTTGTGGGCCGGAACTACCTTAAGTTGGCTATGAAAGCTAAGAATAGTGCTTATGCTAAAGTATGAAAGCAATGTGTTGGATACGAAATTGTTAGATTCGAGACCCGAAGTCTTGGTTTTTGAGAAAATCGAGTTCGATAAACTTAAGAAGGAATGAAACGATGTTACATGCCTTTTGTTGGCATGTATTTATGCAATTTTTCAAAAGATTTTGAGAATTCAGATGCTTAAGAAAGTAAAACGCATATGTTGATGATACAATACGGCTCAAGGAGTTGGTTAACTATGAGATGCCTTACAGATCTTTCATTAACACTGATATGTTGATGGTACGAGATTTGATCTTCGCGAACAAATATCATATGCATTTGATGGATAAGTCGATCCCTAAATTGCATGAGATGCAATATAGATTTGAAGCGAAGATGCTTGGAGCATACGAGGAATTCAAGACATAAGATGTAGGGAAGTCCTTGTAATTCGAGATCGGGATCGAAAGAAACAAAGGTCTAAGGATGATGTTGCCCTAATCAAAGGTTCGGGCAAGTTGTTGTCACAACCGATCGAGGACTAAAAGAAATATGAAATCCGAGGAGGATTGAACCTAAAGTTGATATTTATAGCTTCTTTTTATGTTGTCATTTTTGTCTTATGAACGAGAAATGCGTATCTAGATTCCATAAGATGGATTGCTAGACTCATTCGGATTAGATTCGTATGGAAAGTGCGAGACTTTTTTACTTGACAAGACGATAAAGGAAATCAATCTCCAAAGGTTGGAGAAAGATCCAACGAATTATTGAAATACATACATTTAGATTTATGTGAACCTATAAATTCCGAGGCAAGAGGAGGCTACCAGTACTTCGCTTCGTTTGCCGACGATCATAGTTGATACTTGTAATATCTATATGATGTGTTATAAAGCGAAATCGTTTGAAAAGTTTATAGAATTTCAAGATGAAGAATAATAGTCGACTTAGCAAGAAAATCAAATTCCTTCCATATGATCCGGAAGATGAGTATTTGAGCTCTCAGTTTGATGATCATGTAAATAATTGTAAAACGTTTTAGAATTGATTACACCCGGAACATCGTGATATGTCCGAGAAGAGGAATCGAAACATATTGGATATGATTCGATAGATGATGAGTCAAATGAATCGCCCAAAACTGTTTCGGGATATGGCATTGAAACCGCGGAATTTGCCACGAATGGATGGTTATATATGATATATGTACCAACCAAATTTTTTTTCCAGATATATATGATATGGTTATATATGAAACTCGATCACAAATCTAAGAATTGTTTACTAATCGGGTATCATTTAGGAAACTAAAGGATATTAATTCTATAACCCCTAAGAAAATGAGATTTCCATAGTACGAAGAGATGTCTTCTTAGATGATGACTATAAATGCACAACTTTTGAATTTGATGATATTTATCTCTAGAGCTAGTGGGAGTAGAATAGCTATCGAAGAAGTTCGAGACCCGAAAATAAATACCGAACCGAAGAATGTTAACCCGGTCCAACGTACAAATGCGCTCTTCGTAGGTCTAATATGACTCGTCAAAAAACAGGTATGATATAGATTTATCGTGACTAATGACGGTGAGATGGACAATGAGACGATTTCCTATCATGTTGCTATGATGGGTGAGGATTTCAACAAATGGCATGATGTCATGAAATTCGAGATTCGATCCATGTATGAAAATAAAGTTTCTAACTTGTCTGATCCACCATCCAAGATTAGACCCGTGGATTGTAAGTGAGTTTTCAAGAAAAAATCCGGCATGGATGAGAATGTACATAGCTACACATAATAAGTCCATACGGATTCAGCTTGCCATCACTACATATTATGACTATGAATATGAAAAATAGATGTCGAAATCGCTTTCCTTAACTGGAATTTCTCCGAGAATGTGTATATGACACAGCTCGACGGTCTTGTCGATCCAAGGTTAAAAACATGTTTGGAAAATTCACCTTTAGCATCATATGTGTGATTTGAGTGGGGATATTTACTTGATCATTGTAGTCGTTCTTGAGTACTTGATTCTTGTTTGTTTGATATGCTCATAGGTCCGCATAGGTCGAGATGTATCGATTAAGTGGTCTTTAAATTGTGAAGGATTCCTTTGACTCGAATGTAGAGTTCTTGTTGTGTTTTCCGTTCTTACAAGCATCAAAAGGTCCTTCTACTTTTATCTCTTGAGATGGTAATCCCCGGATTAGTTCCGTCTGTTGGGAATTGGAGCACCACATCCATTCCTGCCAAATGAGGAGCATGGCGCATTTTCCATAAATGTTTTACAAGCCAGAACTCTTTCCATTTGAACGCACACATGTTCAGAAATGACTTATGTCTCTGACTTATGTGTGTACAATCCTATTTTACATAACTCGTGTCCTTCCGTTCGAACGGATATATCAATATCCCCTGGATTCTACTTTCTTATAGTCTTATTGTACACTTAATTATTCTCAGGAACATGCATGTTCGTTTATCCTTGAATGTACCTTTCATCCACTAATCATAAATTGTATTTCCTAGAGTCTCTCATTCAGTTTCAGATATAACTAAAATGCACCAATATGCATCACATACAAATCAATTTAGAAAAATAATATGAATGCATATCAAATATGCATCAAGAAATACCAATACATATCATATATTATGTTTAGAAAATTAAATCCGACAAAATACGAGTCGTTGTGTGACCGTATATGTTCGTTTAACAATGGTCGTAAATTTATGGTTTAAGCCTTACTATCTCATGAGCGATATTTAGTCATTCCATCATAACTACCCATGTTGAAACGAAAAATAATTATGATCATTATTTCTATCTCAAATTGTAGTTACTAGTTCTCATTTTTAGAGATGTGTTTGAGATTTTTTGTAATTATCTTGAATTGAGTTTGGTTGAAAAAATTAAAATCCGTTTTAGTAGGGTTGAGTAATACATCATCATTAATGTATAATCGATGTACCATTGTTGTAAACTATATCTTGGAGCGACATAATGCTAAACTTCTTCCGATATTCCACTGATCAATGTCAACTTACAATTACTTCAATCATTGTATCTTTGCAATTAGCAATAAAGAATAACTAAAAATATCAACAAGTTAATATAACTTCGCCTCGCCATCAGAAAGAATCTTCTCATAAATCTCAGCCCTCTTCATTTGGAGTTCTTCAATCTCTCCATCATTTATGTTTAACAAACCTTCTGGTCCGACAACACGCTCCAAATCACACATCCGTTTCTGGATTTTTCGGTCAATTGCCTTGATCTGTAAATTAAGATAATATATATATATATCAAAACTGGTATAATTTTAAATTATTTTTTATCGAACTGTATTTTTGGAGTGGGGGGGTTTCTGACCTTGCGACTAGGCCACCGGACCAGTCCATTTCTTCGGCAAACATTTTTTAGAGCAGTTGAACACATTTTAAGACTCTTCGCCGCTTCTTTGATAGGAAGGTGGAAATAGGATGCCAACTCAAATAACGTCATCTTAGCCGTCCTTTCCTTCTGTTACAAACATAAATCATCAAATGATAGAACATGCCTCACTAAATAATTGTTTAACAAATACCTGTAGTGCTAACCTACTTCTCGTAGATGGTCCCTGCTCTTCATTTTCGTATTCAACCAGGAAATCTTTTGAGAGGGTGTCAGGTACGTTAATTGGTACACTAGTGGAGCCAACAAATGAATCAAAATAATTTCGATTCGTGTCGATTGATGCAGGAGGAAAAACTGTATCACTTGACGGCATCCAAGTTGGGGCGACCGGTAAAATACTGGCAAGGGCTGGTATCTCAGAAACAGGTATATCATCAAACAACATCGATACTGGCCAAAGAACTGGGGTCTCTATCGACATTGACTGGTTCATAGTGGACGTGTTAATATCTTAAGTTCGTTTGTTGCGCATGAAATTTCTACAAATAATTAAGTAGTGGTTAGTTACAATGAGTCTTGATTGATAAATTTGTTTTGTGTTGCTCATGGTGAATAATGAATATACCTTCCACTTCACAACTTTGTGGCAGATCAGTTGAATATGGCCTCCCGAAATTTGAAGAATGCACTCGTTGATCGGTTAAGCTCATGTCCACGCAAAGCGCATCCATGAACAAGGAGGTGGAGTCACTGATCGGGGTTACCGAGCTATCAGTTTGTAAAGCAATGATGTAGTCGGTCAAAAAGCCTTTCACCCATTCATATGATTTTGTGCTTAAACTGCAAATTTAAAAATAAACGTTACACTTTTGATTTTGATTTTGAAGGAATGACAACGACTTCAAATATGTTCAATTACGTGCGATTATTATAAATGGAATATATAACTTACTCAACATAGAAATGTTCCATTATAGAAACGCTGCCATCCTTGCCAAAATACACAACATCAACAATTACATGATCGAATCTTCCTAAAGCTCCATGCACAGAGATAGTTATTTGCCGACGGGCTACAGAATTGTCAGAAAATTTGAAAAATCAAATATCACAAAAAAATACAATTATTTCGTTAAACAAACTTGGAACTTCAATGGATTAATAAAGTGAACCACTTCCCAAAAACCTAAATCCAGATAGGATTAAAGTAAAACACAAAAAAACATGGACTATTAAACTTACAATTGGAGAACACCACCTCCCTTAAGGTAATGCAATTGCTGCAATCTAACTGCTCGGGCAAAAACTGATGAAAAATTTGTTCTTGCAATGCCTCGGTAGGAGGGTTCTCTGATGATGAGCCCTCTTCCTGAATAATCAAATGTGAACTAAAAAAACAACAAACAAGACAAAAAAACGAATCAACACACAAAACCCTAATTGTTGAACAAATACCAATAATTGTGAGGGGGTGTGAAGTAGTGCATTAATTGATACACTAGAGGAACCGATAAATGGATCTAAATTATTTCGATTCACGTCGCTTGATGCATAAGTAGCAACTGTATCACTTGATGGGATCGAAGTTGGGACGATTGGTGAATTGCTGACAGGGGCTTGTACCGAAGACACGGGTATATCAGAGTCCATCGGTACATGCCCAAAAACTCGAGAGTCTGTCGACTCTGACTGGGTCATAGTCGCTGCGTTAATATCCTGGACTTTGTCTTTGTCCATGAAGATTCTACTAAAAAGAATGTAGATTTCAGGACTACTCCTGATCGATTGAGTTTATGTTGCTCAAAGAATGGATATGGATAGTGGCCCTGATCACTACTCCACCATATCAGAGTAGTGTAGAATAGTGGGTTAGTTAACAAACTGTTTTTGTAATCACACACATATTTCACATAATCAGTTTTATTTTTAATGCGATTTAGAAATATATTCAAAATTCGAAATTTCTTAAAATTGTCTATTTACAATGGGAAAATATACTATTCCCCCAGATCTCACCCCCGAGATAAGTTGGACAAAAAAGATTAGTTAGATCGATTAACTGTTTAATTGATAATTTTAATTGAGACGTGACACGTCAACTAAAATAATGAAAGTTAGAAATGGAAGTAGATACGGTGTTACTGATATGGACACACAATCTACTACGAAATTTGGCTTAAATGACAAACGTTTACAACAGCAGGTTTCACTTCACACAACAAAGTACGATCCTATAATTATTACTAGATTCTTTCAACTGTCTCATTGCATCTCTAGTTCTGTAAGTATATTACAAACTACGTTGAGTTAATTGAATCACTCGATTTTGTTTATCATCCCTCAAGAATCACTTCATAAAATGGTACAACAAAAAAATGATTTATTTTTAAATAAATATTTCTACATAATTGACGTGTAAAATAGTTGGAGTGCCTCCCTATTTAAAGTAAAGAGAGGCCTAGAGTTAATACATAAACTATGTAGATTATGGTCTACCGAGATATTGGTTCATTTGAACGAATGTAAAAATATAAATTGTTTAAAAGGCCAACAACTAGATTGACTGAAATATCGGAGATGCTTTCGAACGTATAACTTATTGTGTTCGAACACACAATTTTAATTTTAGAAAAAGTAAAGACTAGTTGTTTAAACAAATATTTGATAATTCATAGTATGATATGTTTGTACATAAAACAATAGCGTTGGACCGGTAAGTGTAAAAATATTGTAGCAGGATCCGTTCAAACGTTGAGATGTATCATTCGAACTGGTGTAAAAATATGTAAAATTCGTTTGGTCTCTTGAAAATCAACTTTTTATGTTTCATTCGAACTGGTGTAAAATGTTTATACATACCATTTGAACGATTGAGAATAACATTCGAGCAGACAATGTTATGAAATAGGCTCACCGATTGAAAAAAAGTCATTCTTGAGTTTTTGATTCTTTTGTTTATGATAGGCTCACCGGTCCACAAATGTTGAGATGTATCAGTTCGAGTGATTGCTGAATTGTGAGGTACTCGGATGACTTGAATTTAGAGTTCGGTGAGGATTTTCTTTTTTTTAGCATCACTCGATCCTTCTACTTTGATTGCTTAATGTGCTAATCCCCGGATTAGTTCATTCTTGGATAGTCGTCTTATTGTCTCCATCCTAATATGACCCAATCACATATGCAGTAGTGAAACTATTCATTATGATCAACTGAATTGATTGTATGTTCGTGTCATCTACAGATGGGAGGATTCACGTCATTAGTGCGACGTTTTCTACTTCTTGTTCGTGTTCGTGTTCTTGTTCGTGTTCGTGTTCTTCGATTTCTTTGATTTCTTCAACTTTCTCTTCTTTCTATTCGTGTTTTAACGTTATACCTTTTTGTTGTCCTTCTTGTCTAGTTTTATTTTACATGCAACTTGAGAACTCGTTAGGGGTTCTTCATGAGAGATGTCCCCGTTATTGATATATGATATGTGATTTGAATCAATAACGGATCCATCATCGATTCTTTGAATGTTGTCAATTTTATTTTATTTTAAATCGGTTCAAAAGAACTCTCCACATATCATGAGAATTAGCACAATTATCTAGACTTTTATATAAGGAGTTATTTGTGCTTTTAAGTATTAAATGGTGTGTTCTAATATCTAAGGTCAGGTTGTCTAGGTTATCTTGGGCATATTGTACATTGTTTGTCATAGGTCTTATCGTAAATTCTAATTCAATGACATTGATTAATTTGAATATTAAATATATTATTTATATATTGTTTACAAATAATCCAATTACGTCTATCTAATTTATCATAGGTAAAAAAAAAAACTACAATTCAAGGTCAAGATCGAATATAAGTTCGTTCTACGCAGAAACGATCCTTCCACATATGTAGTCCCGCTCTCATACCATTTGTCATCTCGGATTGACTAAATGATAGGTGAATGTGCTTAAGTGTGATTATTAAGAAATGGTATAATAAATAACTATGTAATTACCTAAGAATTTTTAAGTTTTGGTACTTTTAATATATATGTTGTGTCAATTAAAAAAATGTATAAAAACAATGAACGATGATGTGGCTTTCGCTATCTCTCTCTCCCTCTCTCAAAATCAACCGTTTTCCATATGCACAAAATAGCAAAATAGAAAAAAAAATGTTGAGTTGTATTTATAGAAGTATTAAATCAATTTGAATTTCATAATCAAACTATTTTCCTCCCGTTTGTTGTTAACTATTAATTCCCATATATCGCATTTAATGTCATTAATGTGCCACAATCTTCGTAGAAGTTAACAACATTATCATCATTGTTGTACAGTACACACATTTTATGGAAGTCAGTGGGTGAATAGACAATTACATTTACGTCAAAAAAAATCCATATCCCTAAACCTCGGAAATCCGGAAAAAAAACAAACAAGCCATACGAACACGAAAAGAAGCTTGTAAAATTTAACACCCATACATTCAGGACATCAAAGGGCCTGGGAGGAGGAATATACATATATCTAGGGACGTACATTGAACTCTCGAACCCGCCAACCCGTCTGAATCAACCCGACCAGATCCCTTTTTTGCGGGTTTGGGTGTTCTTGGGTCGGATTCGGGCTGAGATATTGAATAATCCGAAAATACGACAAGGTGTATGGATTTGCGATTAAATTTCATATTAAAACGAGCTGATCCAGACAACCCCAAATTTTCTATTATTTATTTTATTTCGATTACAAAGCATATGATACGATATTTTTCTTAAGTTCTATTTATAAATTTTAGTAATAATGTTCAATTATGATTTTGAGGATGTTACAAATAATCATTGTGGTGTGTTAATTAATTGAAATATTCCGTCGCACATAGGCAAAAAATGAAAGCATAATTATGAAATTAAAGGAGCACACTGAGGTTCATGTCTTGATTAAAGTATTTTTCTTTTAAATTTGCCAAAAATAAATATTTGATTGTATGATTATGTTAATATTTTTTAATCCATCTTCGATTATTACATGACACAAATTGTGTTTCATATCAATATTTTTTTTAGTATCGAAATTTAATTATATGTTCATGATTTGTGATTAATATATGTCGTAATTGTCGAGAATCAAAGTTTATATTTGACCAAAAATATTTTAGTTTTTTGTCAGAAAATGTAATACCAAAAAAACTTAGGTTATGGGAATGTATTACATAGTTGTACTTGCGGTTGTGGAAAATAAATATGAATTCTTTAAATTATTTACTTTTTCATAATTATAGAGTATGCAAGTTTCCAATATATTTATTCATAAATGTACGTGACTTTTCTATTTACAAGTTTATTTTTGGAGCATTAATTTGTAACAGGAATTGGAAATTTTTTATATTAAAATTTTATTACAAATCTATGAATTAAAATTAAAATAATTAATTTTGTATTATTGATTGAGGTATAAGCCATACCAATCAAATTGAAATTTGAATGAGATATTGATATTAATATTGATATTGATGACGTATATTTGAGTTTGATTTGGAGTGTTTGTTCAAAATATTTATGTAATTTTATCAAATAATATTTTTGTATAATTTAATCAAAATATATCAGAATATTATAAACTTAGTAAAAAGTTCGGTCAACCCACCCAAACCGTATGAAATTTGTTGCAAGTACTTTGGATTTGAGTGTAGTACACCACAACATACATCCATAACTGGATTTGATACTGTCACTTGAAAAAAATTAAAATCTACTATAATTGAATTGGATTGTAATTTACCAACCCCTTATTTTGGACCCATCTTTATGCAATTTCTTCATGCCACCTCATCACAACTCATGTCACATCATCACAATTATTTCAACCATTAGATTATGATATGTGACAATATATGAACCATAGATTAATGTGATTATGTTTTAATTGCAGATATTTATGTGTTCTTTATTTTACACATACTTTTAAGCAATTTTAGATGGCCACATCATCTTACACTGATGACGTGTCAAAATATTATTTGTTAGGTTCATGTTGAACCAATTATATTTGATTTTGAATTTTTTTTCACAATATATTACATGATCAATTGTGAATACAAATAGAATATGAAGAGTTAAAATATCTAACATTAATAAATTAATATATAATATCATAAATACATCAAACATTGTTAGTATTTTCATAATATAATTCAAAAAAATTAAGAAATATATTCGCTTGAAATTTATCTTTATTTTGAGATCCATATTATTATATATTTAATATTTTTATCTAACTTAAAATTATGGAAACAATTATGTAAAAAAAGATATAAAAATAAATATAATTACATTAATGACTTGTAAGCCTAATAATTATTATTTTTAAAACTATAATTGATAAAAATTGCACATACTACTAAGTATGTTATTATCATATATTCAATATTTTTCTATAACATAAAATTATGAAAACAATTATGTAAAAAAAAATATATAAACAAAAATATAATTACATTAATGACTTATAATCCTAATTATTATTATTTTTAATAATATAATTGAAAAAAATTGCACATCCTAATAATAATAATTATTTTTAAAACAATTATGTTACATTTGTATTTTTACTTAAAATAATTTCATTTTAATCTCTAAAAAAAATAATGAAATATATTTATTTACTAAACACAAATAATTTCTTTAACTTATATAATATTTTTCAATAATAAACATGAAACATAAAAATTATCAGACACAAATAATTTTTTTTAACTTTTACAATGTTATTATTCTTCATTTTATATATGAAAATTTAGAATATCATATGGTTTTGATTTTTGTTTATGTCCACGCATGTAGTTTTATTATTTTATAGTGACATTTATTCTTTTTTGTATATGTTGTATTAAAATACTTAATAAATATTTCACAATATGTCATATTAAAAAATAATATAATAATTTTGTCATAATCAAACTTCCTTAATCAATATGATATTTATTTTTATAAAGTCTTTTATTTGATCCCGAAAAATCATAACTATATATTATGTGTATGATAAATCAAATGAAACAAAACCGCCGCGAAACGCGGGTAATCTCCTAGTTGTAATGATAATTTGGATCAAAAAATTACCTAACCCGTGCCCGTGCCATGTAGTACACCACAACATATATCTATAAATGAATTTGGTCGTAAATTTCGATAAAAATTTGTCTTTAACTTGTCCCGTGTAGTACATCACTACATATATCCTATATATTCGACATATCTTTTTAACAAAATGAAAATATTTTTGGAAACAGAAATTATACTTGGCCCTTTTAAACTCATCCTCACACTCTTGACGAGATGGCAACAATTAATTAAATACGTTGATTAGTCTCTTTAAATGATTCAGCTAAATATTAATTGACACGTTTAATTGATACATAAATAATTTATACTAGGTTAATATTAATGCATGTTAATTGACGTGTAAATATAATCACATAGTTAATTAAATTGTTAATTCAGTTAATAATACTAATCAACGCACCTATTCTTGTTGATTATATTTGTAACTGCGTGGTCGAGCCACCTATTCTTGTTGATTATATTCTTGTTAATAATCACATAGTTAACTAAATGACCAAATAAATTAATAAAAAAACAGATCAATAAAATTAAAAATAAATAAATAAAGGAGATCAAGTCTGGATGTAACTGCGTGGTCGAGCCACTATTGTCATAAAGACAGATGATGCCCTCTAGTGCAGGATATTTCGTTTATCTATCTTAAAGGTTCTACACCCCCGAGAACTCATCTCGAATCCGTTCCGGTATCACAGTAGAAAACGAATGTTTTTCATTTCGAAAGCATATGAAGTCTTGTACCGAATTCTTCAACCAAGTTCACATTTGCATATTTTGTTAATATTTGAAGAGTGTTTTTTGAAAGAGAAAAAATAGAGAGAATGGAAATTAGTATGTCTTAAAAATACCAAATAAATATTGGTATATAACAGGTTGGAGCTCTTTTATTTCCCCTCATTATTTTTATAATTAATAAGACAGAATTATAACAAACAATTTTATCTCAAGTAACCGAACATATTGATTGCCCAAATAAATCAAGGGTCAAATACTTCTAAATTTCATATAATCTCTAATAAATCTTTTTTTTTATATTCTACAACAATTAGAATATTTTGTGATTCCATTTTTCTATAATCTAATGCAAGATATAAAGAGTTCAAATATGCAATAATTAATATTGGAGTAAATATATTAAGTTATTGTTACAAAATAAAAACAAACAAGATACAAAGAGGACAAGAAAGAAAGAAAAAAGAGAATCAAATTTCTATTTAAGAATGAATCCGCAATTATAATTGTCAATATCCTCTTTATATAATAATAGAAGGTGGATACATGTAGTAAAATGGGGTGTTGCAAATAATCAATACTAAATTCCTATAATTGCTCCTTCAACATAATAAAATTAAAGTTACAATATGACATTCATATATTTCATATATCCATAACAATTTTAAAATTATTTATAGAAAAATAATATAACAATTCTTTCTTTGTCATTTTATCAAGGATTCTTTTTGAGTTCGTCGGTCCAAGGGTTTAAGAGACCATAAGCCAAATTATAAATCGAACTCAATTTTTTTATAATGTGTTGGGTATCGACATCATTACCGAGCTCCACGTAGCGGATTGTTAGACCCGGTCCGAATCGATTCCGAGAACCACGTCGACGACTCGATCGTACAAATCATAAACTATGTGCAACTACCTATGAAATTAACTCTTAATTCATAGAGAATCATACCGCGTGAAATTGATTACGGAGACGGGTTGATTCTTGCGTAGTTGCTGTTGTCCTTGCTTCGACTCTGGCAACACGCACGTCTCACGCCCGGCGATTCGACACCTAATTCGAAACTCCGATTTGTTGTATACAACCGGAATTTTCCCGGTTTGTCTCCGACTTTGCTCGACCTTGCTCTCGATTGATCACACCAGATAATCTCAGTTGAGATTCCTCTATCGCATCCACCTCGAACTCTTGTCTTTCGGTTGTGGCATGTTCCCTTAAATTTTCCACAAACTTGCTCAAACTTTCAATCTCTCTAATAATGGAGTTTTTATCTCAACTTGTCCAACAAGTTTCTCACTTTTCTTAGATCTGGAATGGTCAGAGAAAGAAGAAGAGATTGCTCAGATCTAATAATCAAAACATCCATTAATGGGGGTATTAATGAGTTTCAAAACTGCTAATTCACAATTTGGATCACATTGCGTCATGACGCACGATATGGTGCATCATGACGCACGTGTCACGAATACTAGATCTAGCCGTTATAATTGTGCTCCGTCATAACGGACAGGACTGCGCATCATGACGCACCACCGTCATGACGCACTGAATGATGCGTCTTGAAGGTATACTCAGGATTTGGCTTATATAGAAATACAATACCGTGCGTCATGACGGACCATATGGTGCGTCATGACGGACTATGTAATTTATATTATGTTTGCATAATCTTTATGCATTCAATCGTTCCGACGAACGCGTACGTTCATCTACCGGCCTCATGTGTGTAATATACTAGTTGATCTGTAACTGTATTTTCTTCATAATGGACCCTAATTTTTTTATTGTACTATGTAATTTGTTAAAATGGACCATAATTTTTTTATAATGAAGCTTAATTTTTTTTATAATGGATCCCGAATTTTATATATTATACGACGTAATTTTTTTGTGTGTATCCGGATCCGAAACGGAGGCTTCAATTTTTATATGTCTGAGCTGGACCCGGGAGCTGCATATACAACTCCTTGTGGAAACTTACTCAATTTCATAACACTAAAATGTTTATCTTTTAGAATCATTTTTCTTTGATTGATTATTTCTTATTGGTGTGTATTACGAATATAGCAACAAACAATTCCTAGAACTTAAATACTTCTTCCGCATATTCCACTGATCAATGTCAAGTCACAAATATGACTTCAATCATTGTGTTTCTACAATTAGCAATAAACAATATACCTATAAATATCAACAAATTAATATAAGCTGAAAATCACAGAACTCGTCCTAGTTAATCATTTTGCGCACAATAAAAAAGAATGTTCTGATAAATCTCAGCCCTCTTCCTACGTAGTGCTTGAATCTCCTCGTCATTTTCGTTTAACGAACCTCCTGGTATGACAACACGTCCCAATTTTCGTACCCATTTCTGGATTTTTCGGTCAATTGCCTGGATCTAAAAATTAAGATAATATTTACATCAAAACTAGTATAATTTTAAAATATTTTTTATCGAAATGTATTTTTGGAGTGGGTCGGTTTGTAACCTTGCGACTAGGCCACCGGGCCAGTCCATTTCTCCGGCAAACTTTTTTGAGAGCAGTCGAACACATTTTAAGTCTATCCGCCGCTTCTTTGATAGGAAGGTGGAAATAGGACGCCAACTCAAATAACCCCATCTTAGCCGTCCTTTCCTTCTGTTACAAACACAAATCATCAAATGATGGAACTTGCCTCGCTAAATAATTGTCGAAGAAATACCTGTAGTGCGAGCCTACTTCTTGTAGATGGTCCCTGCCATTCATTTTCGTATTCGACCAGCAAATCTTTTGAGGGGGTGTCAGGTACGTTAATTGGTACACTAGTGGAGCCAACAAATGAACCGAAATAATTTCGATTTGTGTCGATTGATGCAGGAGGAAAAACTGTATCACTTGATGGCATAAAAGTTGGGGCGACCGGTAAAATACTGGCAGGGGCTGGTATCTCAGAAACAGGTGTATCATCAAAGAACACCGATACTGGCCAAAGAACTGGGGACTCTATCGACATTGACTGGTTCATAGGCGACGTGTTAATATCCTTAAGTTTGTTTGTTGCGCATGAAGTTTCTAAAAATAATTAAGTAGTGGTTAGTTACAATGAGTCTTGATTGATAAATTTGTTTTGTATTGCTCATGGTGAATAATGATTAATGAATATACCTTCAACTTCACAACTTTGTGGCATGTCAGTTGAATATGGCCTGCAGAAATTTGAAGAATGCACTGGTTGATCCGTTAATTTCTTTCCCGCGCAAAGAGTATCAATGAACGAGGAGTCACTGATCAGGGTTACTGAGCTATCAGTTTTGAGAGCATTGCTGTAGCCAATCAAAAAGCCTTTCGCCCATTCATATGATTTTGTGCTTAGACTGCAAATTTAAAAATGAACTTACGAATTTGAAGGAACCACAACGACTTCAAATATGGTCATTTACCTAGGATAATTTTAAATAGATATATCAAACAAATGGAATATTCAATATATAACTTACTCAACATAGAAATGTTCCATTTTAGAATCACAGCCATCCTGGCCGAAATGCTCAACGTCAAAAATTACATGATCGAATCTTCCTAAAGCTCCATGAACAGAGATAGTCATGCGCCGGTGGGCTACAGAATGTCAGAAAATTTGAAAAACAAATGAACTATTAAACTTGGAACTTCAACGGGCCAATAAACTTAACCACTTCCCGAAAACCTAAATCCAGATACAATTAAAGTAAACATAAAAAGCATGGACTATTAAACTTACAATTGGAATACACCAACTTCCTTGTGGTAATGCAATTGCTACAGTCTACCTGCTCTGGCAAAAACTGATGAAAAATTTGTTCATGCAATGCCTCGGTAGGAGGGTTTTCTGATGATGAGCCCTCTTCCTGAATAATCAAATGTGAACTCAAAAAACAACAAACAAGACAAAGAATGAATCAACGCACAAAACCCTAATTGCTGAACAAATACCTGTAATGCGAGGAAACTACTCTTAAGCGGTATATATCGATTCACGTCCCTTGATGCAGAAGTAGCAACCGTATCACTTGATGGGATCGAAGTTGGGACGATTGGTGAATTGCTGACAGGGGCTTGTAGCGCAGACACAGGTATATCTGAGTCCATCGGTACATGCCTACAAACTCGAGACTCTGTCGACTCTGACTGGGTCATAGTCGCTGCGTTAATATCCTGGACTTTGTCTTTGTCCATGAAGATTATGTCAGTTCAAAAGAATGGATGCCTCCACTGTATCTGATTGGAGAGCCGTGATGTATATTTATTAGTTAGAATTAGTTATCAGATTTTTTTAGTTATTAAAAAGCCAACGGTCATAGTAGTGTAGAATAGTGGGTTAGTTAACAAACTGTTTTTGTAATCATGAACGGATGTCATGTACTCAGTTAAGTCAGTTTTGTTTTAATGCAATTTATTAAAATATTGAAAATTCGAAATCTCTCTAGAATGTTTACAAGCTATATGAAATGGGCCAGTTGTTCACGGGCTAACAGAACCAATCACACCAGCCCAACAATTAGGCTGTGTTTACGGTAGTGAGATCACTACTGTAGTAGATCTTCCGCTCAAGATAAGGACTTTACGAAACTGAAATAGACTTCCGCCCTGAGTCTTTATTTTTCGGGCTTTTATATTTATTATTACTGGGCTTTTGTTATTTCTTAGTTATTGTAACAGAAATAGTTAAGGATAAGATTAATCATTAATGTATTTAAATGGAAGGCATCATCAGTTTAATCATTCATCAAAGCAATTAATAAAATTCAGTTAACAAATCTTCTTCTTCACTAAAGCTCACTTAATGTTGTTAATCTCTTGTTCTAAATTACACAATTGAATACTATAAGATGTCCCTCATGCAATGTTGCAAATGACGAGAAACGGTACGGTACGGTCGGTCACCGTTTTAATGTTTTACTGTAAAATGATCGTAAAATGGTAAAAAACGATTATTTAAATCGACAATATTTTATAGCAATTATGATAAAAATTTAAAAATAAAACAAACAAAAATATAATAATTCAATTTTTATAATTCAACTTAAACATACACGAAAGTCCAAAATTAAAAAAAAACATATGAAATAATATTAAAACATATCGAATAAATGTTCATCGACCTAAATATATCAGGATAAATCTTCTTAGCTACCTAATTAGACAAAAAAATCAACTAATTAGATACGTCAATCAGAATTAGACACAAAATAATTGACCATGATAAGCTGAATCAGAGTTAACACCTTGTTTATGTACGAATTAGACCCAAAATTCTAATAATTACAACTATTATTTGGAAGAGAGCCTTTAAAAATAATAATAACAATTAGGATGTGCAAATTTTTTTCTATTATATTTCTAAAAATAATAGTAATAAGGATTACAAGTCATTAATATAATTATATTTATTTTTATATATTTTTTACAGAATTGTTTTCATAATTTTAAGTTAGAGAAAAATATTGAATATATGATAATAACATACTTGGTAGTATGTGCAATTTTTTTTAATGATAGTTTTAAAAGTAATAATAATTAGTCTTACAAGTCATTAATGTAATTATATTCATTTTATATCTTTTTTTACACAATTGTTTTCATAATTTTAAGTTGAAAAAAAAAAATTAAATATACGATAATATGGATCTCAAAATAAAGATAAAATTCCAGCGAATATATTTCTTAATTTTTTTAAATTATATTTTGAAAATCCTAACAATATTTGATGTATGTTTTATTATATTATATATTGATTTATTAATTTATTAATGTTAGATATTTAAACTTTTCACATTCTATTTGTATTCACAATTGATCATGTATCATATTGTGAAAAAAATTCAAAATCAAATACAATTGGTCCAACATGAACCTAACAAATAATATTTTAACACGTCATTAGTGTACAGTGATGTGGCCTTCTAAAATTACTTAAAACTATGTGTGAAATAAGGGACACATAAATATCTACAAATAAAACATAACAACACAAAATCAAAGGTTAATCTATGGTTCATATGTTGCCACATATCATAATATAATGGTTGAAATAATTGTGATGATGTGGCATGAGTTGTGATGAGGTGGCATGAGGAGATTGCATAAAGATGGGTCCAAAATAAGGGGGTTGGTAAATTATAATTATAATTTTAAATATATTTAAATCATCTGAATTTAATTTTAATGACCAAACAACCCTTCCTTTAAGTATGCACATATCAAAATATTAGTTTAATGAACATTGAACCTATTAACTCCTATACTAGACCCACTAACTTGTCAACCTAAATCCTGGATCAACCCTAAGCCCTTTTCTCTCTGTCTCTCTCACGTAGGAAGATTGTTTGGAGAAGGAAAAATCGGACCAACCCGTTTTCTTTCCTTCGCGAATGCTCTCTCTCGATCTTTGAGACGAAACACCTCCCCCATTTCCCTACCATCTCTCTCAGGTTAAGGCTCGAAGACTAACACATTATCTTCTCCTTCAAGTCCTAAGACTCCAATTCACTCTGTCTTTCTGTATTGATTTTGGTTGATATGTATCCATGAATAAAAACTCAAAAATTAGATAAATTAAAGACATTCATGAATTATAGAACTCATCAGGCGGAATAATTGGTGTAGATTGGTTAATTGATAAAAGTGTCGGCACACAGGTTGGTTAATTGGTGGCGGCACTAATTAACAAAAACACCAATTTACTCCATCTCTATTTCTATTGTTGTCGTGTGAATGACTTCAATTTATTAAATTTTAGAGTTAATTGGTGTTCGACAGTCAGAAAATGGCATCAATTGGGGTTTTAGAGGAGTGAAATTGCGGGGAAGGCGAAAGAGAATACGAAGATGAATACTAAGACGGAGATGAAAACAAAGACAACTAGGTTGGACAATATTGATGCAATTTAAGACTTGTTTTGGCTAAATTGTTTTGTGTATTGCTTTTGTTTGAAAAAAATAACTCTTGTTCAAATTTGTTATAAAATTATCTTGCAAACAATCATACTGTCCATTTTATATCCATGACAGTAATTTATCTTTATACAATTGTTAGAAGCATATAAGTCCTATCGGCAATTGTCAGAGATAAACATGTATATTATCCACGGTGATCGCATTGAGCTTAATTATATCCATGACAGTGACAAAAATCTGCAGGCACTGAGCAATTGCAGAGACTGAAGTCGCAGTAGCGAAGGACGTGGCAGCAGAAGAAGCCGCAGTCTGCTGAACAGTCACCGGCACACCTGAAATTCGTCAGTCTGTTGAGTGCATGGGGGCAATCAATCTTAAAAGCCTCGGCAAACCGATCGATCCAAGGCACATAGGTGGCGATCAAATACGATAAGAGTCTTCAAATTATAGAAGAGATCGAGTCAGGATCGTGTATGGATCCATATCAAACTGAGCAAATCAATAATGGAGAAGGAAGGACAGAGAGAGAGAGAGAGAGAGAGAGAGAGAGAGAGACGGGGGGGGGGGGGGGGGGGGGGGGGGGGGGGGTTAGGGTAAAATGGTAATTTCAGTTTTTTTATCTGTTAAGTTTAACCCTTATATAACTTCAAAAAAAAAAAAGTTTACCCTAAGTTATGTTTGTGTAGATATGAGAATAAGTGCACTTAGGAAGGATTAATTTGATATAAACAACTTAGGAGGGAGAAATATGTAATTTAAATGCTTATAAGAGATATACGGTATACCAGTAATTCCCTCAACAGTAGTGAGATCTTCCGCTGAAGAAAAGGACTTTACGAAACTGAAATAGAATTCCGCCCGGGTCTTTATTTTTCGGGCTTTTATATTTGTTATTATTATTACTGGGCTTTTGTTATTTCTTAGTTATTGTAACAGAAATAGTTTAAGGATAAGATTAGTCAGAAATTCCTGTGTGCATCTTTTGATTTTTGTATCAATTCATCTATTTATTATGGAAAAAATCTGAATTTAGTCCTTATTTATTGTTATTGTTCACTTTGCTCCTTAATTTATTTTTTGAGTCACTTTGCACATTCATATTTTTTAAATGTTCATTTTGGTCCCTTCATTAATTAACAGATGACATAACAAGTATATTTTAGTGAGCTAGTAAATGATGTGGTAATAATTGATGACATGACAATAAAATTTGAAAAAAAATATAAAATATTTTCTTTCTTTTTATCTATATTTTGAATCCCGAGCTAATTATTTTTTACCAAAATAATTACCGCCTAAATCCCATCAAATTTTTAGTTTTCTCTCTTAGTCTGAAGTGCATAACCAAGGACAAAAAAAAATTAATCTTTCGCATTCTGTTTCGAAATCTTAGTAGTGAGCCACGAACTAATTTCTTCAGGAAATATTTATTTTATTTGTAATCCATGAAAAAATTCACATTCGATATCTTTTACGCCCAATTTCTTCTTTTAGTACTTGTCTTTTAGAGCTCTACGGACGTTCAAAAAGTTATAATCAATGTTATTAAACTCGGACCGGCATCGACCCGGCCGAGTCCCGGGTCACTGGTTCATTGGTCGGACCAATAAGTGAACCGGTTGAATCGTTAATTTTTGCTAATACACCTATATAGAATATAATATAAAGTATAATGATGTTCACAAGTATATTTGAAAACATAAAAAAAAAAATCTAGGATCTGCAGATTTTAATAATACTGGTTATAATTAAATAATATTTACTTGTAATAAATACGTATATGCAGATTTGGTCATTCATACCGATATATATATATATATATATATATATATATATATATATATATATATATATATATATATATATATATATATATATATATATATATATATATAGGATCGGTATCTTATTTTGCGTTCATATTTTGAGTCCGTATCTTAGCCCTCCATCTAAATGTAATGAATGGCTTAGATCAAATGGGCAAAACACATGCTGACCAAAATACAAAAGAAGACCACTCTGCCCGTATCTAACCCAAAATCAAAATTATCCCTTTCATGTCTTTATTCTCCTCCTCCAGCTTCTTCCTCACAAGCTTCATCTTCGCCAAAGAAATCTCGCTCGAGCGAGCTTGCTGTAGAACCACCTTGAAGGAGCTTCGCACGAGAAAGAAGGGTACGAAGCTTCCTTGAAGAATCTCGCTCGATTAAGCAAGCCGGCCGCGGGCGGAGATTATTCTTCCCCCATACTGTCACTTTTTCCCCAACCAGGTCGAAAATTGTGGGTATTACTCAAATTGAATTCAATATTTCATCCAAATTTCAGTTTCCCCTCATTAGGTCGAAAGTTTTGGTTATTATCAATGTTTTAAATTGCGATATTGCGGTCCATTGCGCTTGAACAATAATTTACACATGATCCCCAATATTGCGTCATATTGCGCCATATTGCGGCGATATTGCGGCGCTATATAGCAGGTTGCGGTGTTGCGGTGTTGCGTTTTATGGATATTTATTGCGAATTGCGCTATTGCGGCGCAATTGCGCCGCAATTTAAATCATTGGTTATTACTCAAATTGATTTCAATATTTCATCCAAATTTCAATTTCCCCTCATTAGGTCGAAAATTTTGGTTATTAGTCAAATTGATTTCAATTTTTCATCCATTATAATTTATATATAATTCAATTTCAATTTCCCTTCATTAGGTCGAAAATTGAAACTCAGAAATCATGAGAAGATCAAATCCCCTGGTCGTCTATCTCTTGTGCCATTGACTCTCTTATGCGATCTACCAAATCTGCTGATTAATGGACTACTTGTTGCAGTCGCTATTGGTTTCAGTCGAGACTGGTACGACCCATACAAACTGAAGATCTGAGCCACAACTAATTGCATTCGGTATGACTGGTTCCCGACTGGATAGTAATTAGCTTGGACAAATTGGGTTCTAGTTTGAGTGTTATGGTTAAGGTTTAGCATTATAATAATTGAATAAATTGTTTAGTAATCGATATTTAGTTTGTGTAATTTTGATACTTTGATGTTTGTTTTGTTCTTTGTTCCAGGAACCATGCCCCTCTCGCCATGCCAGTCGCCATGCCGATAAAGGAAGAGCCATTATGATAGTGTTAACAATTAGAGTTTTGCGCGAGTTGTCTATTTAATAGGAATTGTGAATATGTAATTAGGTTTTTGAATAAAAATAAATTATGTTTGGGATATATTTTGGAATTCTTTTTATGAATCAGTATCTTTTTGAATGAAAATAAGCTCTCTCTCTCTCACACACACACTTTCTCACGGATTCGTGATTGAAGTCGTGACTGCATCACAGTTAAGTGTACTTGCAATATATATCAATATAGCATTTAAAATTGTGTGTGACAATTACAAGACTGCATCAAAGTTGTTACTGCAATATAGCATCAAAGTTAAGTTGTGTCTGCATGAATATAATAACTAGAGTCTCTGCGTGCATGTATAAAGGAATGTTGATCTTTTATTGGACAGAAATAATTGGAAATAGTGTGTTGTCAACAAAGAAGTATAATAAATGGAAATACTGTATTGCCAATATGTGTGAGCCAGGTCACGAAATCCGGGCAGCAGAGTTAATTAGACTATAAGTGTTATATTTAGGAATAAATCTCAGCCACTCATCAGGATCAAATCCATGGCTCATATAGGGACTCAAAATAAGGACGCAAAATAATATCTCAACGGAACCGGTCCCTATATATATATATATATATATCGATTATATCTTATGGCTCATATTACTATTCATGCAAAGATCTTTGTAGTTTCATATCTCTCGAGAGTTTGAATTGTATGCGTCATACATACTAAATCCTACGGAGATTTTCATGAATATTGTAATTAAATGAGCATACGAATAATCTATTGTAATGAATATACGACACGATTTTAGTCCTTTGGAGACCTTAAAAAAAATTAAAAAATAAAAATAAAAAATATATAATTTACATCACAATAGTGTTTTTGGGACTTCGGGTCCATCAATTTTATTTTTATATATGATTTCTGTTATGGCCAATCATTTTAAATGTCGACATTTCACAATTGATTTAATTTCAGATCCTCGTTTTATTAATTATAAATTGAAAGCGCACACAAGCCAACGTTCTACTAACTATAGTTTCATTTCGGTTCCATCTTCTTCTAGTAGAGACATTATTTCGAGATCTCATTATTTTCAACAATTTCAATGTTGTCAGGTACCTGAGTCTTTTTCATGGATTATATTTATGTCAAATCTACTAATAAATCTTTCATTATCATGTTAAAAAAAGATATATAGTATTAGACATATAACAACTTGTTTATTGCCAACTTTTTATCATGCTCTTTTTTGTATTCCTTTGGATTTCTAATATTGGAACCGATTGGTCGACCGTGCTTCAAGCTTATGTCAAATTTAAATTTAACCAAGGATATTATACTACAAATATGAGCATTTTAGACTGGGAATCTTTTATTTATTAATAATTTTTGTATTGATAAATGCATCAAATCACCGATTTGCAATTCTTTGCAAATAATTAATTTATGAATTCCTTGTTCATGTTTACTTGTTCGAGGATCTAATGTGATGATGCATGAAATCCATAAAAATTCTTATTTTTCCAGTTTTCATTCTCTCCACCTGATATATGCACGAGTTGTTGATATTTAATTAATATGTAATGAAGTTCTTCGGAAATTCCATGCTATCTTATATCTTGAAAATTTTCACTCATGTTTGTTATTTCATAACACTATCTTAGTTATTTATGTAATTTGTTTTTTCAGAAATTTGATAATTGCAATATACATATTCGATTTTGTTACTTTCTTAAAATGTAAACTTCTAGTTTACAAATACAATTTCAAACTTCTAGTTCGTATATATTATTTCAACTTCTGGTTCAAGTAAACAAATGGTCAAAGCGAGCCTAGTTGTGAAAGATTTCAAGCAATTTCTTTGTGTAGATTATGATGAGACGACGTTTTCTCCCGTACCTATGCTTAAGTCCATAAGGATTCTGCCATCCATCGCTACATATTATGACTATGCGATGTGGAGAATGGATGTCAAAACCGCTTTTCTTAACGAAAATTTGTCCGAGGATGTGTATATGACACATCCCGACGGTCTTATCGATCCAAGGTTAAAAACTTGTTTGGAAGAGGTGCGATTTGAATGGGGATATTTACTTGATCGTTGAAGTCGTTCTTGAGTTCTTGTTTCTTGTTAGTTTGATACGCTCATAGGTCCGCATACGTTGATATGTATCGATTTGAGTGGTCGTTAAATTGTGAAGGATTCCTTTGACTCGAATGCAGAGTTCTTTGTGTGTTTTCCGTTCTTACAAGAATCAAAAGGTCCTACTTTTATCACTTGATATGGTAATCCCCGGATTAGTTCCGTCTGTTGGGACCCGGGGCACCGCGTCCATTGCAGACGAATGAGGAGCGCGGCACATTTTGTATGATCCAAGATCACGTCATCGATTCGGTGTACAATATGATCCAGGAACACGTATATTTCTTTATACTTAAATTTATATTTACCCGTTAATTATAAACTGTACATTTCAGATCGCACTAAAATGCACCAATGTGTATCACACACACACTTCAATCTAGAAAAATAATATAAATGCATATCACATATTGCATCAATAAATACCAATACATATCATATATGTATATTTAGAAATTTAAACCCGACATAATACAACTCGTTGTGTGACCATGTAGGTTCATTTAACGGTGGTCGTAAGCTTATGCATAAGCTTTACTATTTCATGAACGAGATCTAATCACTCCATCATAACTATCCATGTTGAAACGAAAAATATTGTGATAATTGCTTCTATCTCAAATAGTGTTACTAGTTATCTTGTTTAAATATGAGTTTGAATTTTTTTTAATTATCTAGAATTGAATTGGTTGAAAAAATCAAAATCCGTTTTAGTTGGGTTGACTTATACTTTCGAACAAAAATCGCCCAAACGTCTGAAGTAGACCCCTACATACATCCCCTACTCTATGATCAATGTACCATTGTTGGAAACTTATTCGAATGTATAATGATAAATTGTTTATCTTTTAGGGACATAATGCTAACTTCTTTCACACATTCCACTCATCAATGTCAAGTTACAATTACTTCAATCATTGTATTTTTACAATTAGCAATAAAGAAAATAACTATAAATATCAACAAGTTAATATCAGCTGCAAATCACAGAACTTTTCCTAGTGCAATATCAGAAAGAATCTTTTCATAAATCTCAGCCCTCTTCCTTTGGAGTTCTTCAATCTCCCCATTTACGTTTAGCAAACATCCTTGTCTGTCAACACGCTCCAAATCACACATCCTTTTCTGGATTTTTCGGTCAATTGCCTGGATCTGTAAATTAAGATAATATTTATATCAAAACTGGTATAATTTTGAATTATTTTTTATGGAACTGTATTTTTGGAGTGGGGGGGGGGGGGTTTAACCTTGCGACTAGGCCACCGGACCAGTCCATTTCTTCGGCAAACATTTTTTACAGCAGTTGAACACATTTTAAGACTCTTCGCCGCTTCTTTGATAGGAAGGTGGAAATAGGATGCCAACTCAAATAACGTCATCTTAGCCGTCCTTTCCTTCTGTTACAAACATAAATCATCAAATGATAGAACTTGCCTCACTAAATAATTGTTTAACAAATACCTGTAGGGCTAACCTACTTCTCGTAGATGGTCCCTGCTCTTCATTTTCGTAATCAACCAGCAAATCCTTTGAGAGGGTGTCAGGTACGTTAATTGGTACACTAGTGGAGCCAACAAATGAATCAAAATAATTTCGATTCGTGTCGATTGATGCAGGAGGAAAAACTGTATCACTTGACGGCATCCAAGTTGGGGCGACCGGTAAAATACTGGCAAGGGCTGGTATCTCAGAAACAGGTATATCATCAAACAACATCGATACTGGCCAAAGAACTGGGGTCTCTATCGACATTGACTGGTTCATAGTGGACGTGTTAATATCCTTAAGTTCGTTTGTTGCGCATGAAATTTCTACAAATAATTAAGTAGTGGTTAGTTACCATGAGTCTTGATTGATAAATTTGTTTTGTGTTGCTCATGGTGAATAATGAATATACCTTCCACTTCACAACTTTGTGGCAGATCAGTTGAATATGGCCTCCCGAAATTTGAAGAATGCACTCGTTGATCGGTTAAGCTCATGTCCACGCAAAGCGCATCCATGAACAAGGAGGTGGAGTCACTGATCGGGGTTACCGAGCTATCAGTTTGTAAAGCAATGATGTAGTCGGTCAAAAAGCCTTTCACCCATTCATATGATTTTGTGCTTAAACTGCAAATTTAAAAATAAACGTTACACTTTTGATTTTGATTTTGAAGGAATGACAACGACTTCAAATATGTTCAATTACGTGCGATTATTTTAAATGGAATATATAACTTACTCAACATAGAAATGTTCCATTATAGAAACACTGCCATCCTTGCCAAAATACACAACATCAACAATTACATGATCGAATCTTCCTAAAGCTCCATGCACAGAGATAGTTATTTGCCGACGGGCTACAGAATTGTCAGAAAATTTGAAAAATCAAATATCACAAAAAAATACAATATTTCATTAAACAAACTTGGAACTTCAATGGATTAATAAAGTGAACCACTTCCCAAAAACCTAAATCCAGATAGGATTTAAAGTAAAACACAAAAAAACATGGACTATTAAACTTACAATTGGAGAACACCACCTCCCTTAAGGTAATGCAATTGCTGCAATCTAACTGCTCGGGCAAAAACTGATGAAAAATTTGTTCTTGCAATGCCTCGGTAGGAGGGTTCTCTGATGATGAGCCCTCTTCCTGAATAATCAAATGTGAACTAAAAAAACAACAAACAAGACAAAAAAACGAATCAACACACAAAACCCTAATTGTTGAACAAATACCAATAATTGTGAGGGGGTGTGAAGTAGTGCATTAATTGATACACTAGAGGAACCGATAAATGGATCTAAATTATTTCGATTCACGTCGCTTGATGCATAAGTAGCAACTGTATCACTTGATGGGATCGAAGTTGGGACGATTGGTGAATTGCTGACAGGGGCTTGTACCGAAGACACGGGTATATCAGAGTCCATCGGTACATGCCCAAAAACTCGAGAGTCTGTCGACTCGGACTGGGTCATAGTCGCTGCGTTAATATCCTGGAGTTTGTCTTTGTCCATGAAGATTCTACTAAAAAGAATGTAGATTTCAGGACTACTCCTGATCGATTGAGTTTATGTTGCTCAAAGAATGGATATGGATAGTGGCCCTGATCACTACTCCACCATATCAGAGTAGTGTAGAATAGTGGGTTAGTTAACAAACTGTTTTTGTAATCACACACATATTTCACATAATCAGTTTTATTTTTAATGCGATTTAGAAATATATTCAAAATTCGAAATTTCTTAAAATTGTCTATTTACAATGGGAAAATATACTATTCCCCCAGATCTCACCCCCGAGATAAGTTGGACAAAAAAGATTAGTTAGATCGATTAACTGTTTAATTGATAATTTTAATTGAGACGTGACACGTCAACTAAAATAATGAAAGTTAGAAATGGAAGTAGATACGGTGTTACTGATATGGACACACAATCTACTACGAAATTTGGCTTAAATGACAAACGTTTACAACAGCAGGTTTCACTTCACACAACAAAGTACGATCCTATAATTATTACTAGATTCTTTCAACTGTCTCATTGCATCTCTAGTTCTGTAAGTATATTACAAACTACGTTGAGTTAATTGAATCACTCGATTTTGTTTATCATCCCTCAAGAATCACTTCATAAAATGGTACAACAAAAAAATGATTTATTTTTAAATAAATATTTCTACATAATTGACGTGTAAAATAGTTGGAGTGCCTCCCTATTTAAAGTAAAGAGAGGCCTAGAGTTAATACATAAACTATGTAGATTATGGTCTACCGAGATATTGGTTCATTTGAACGAATGTAAAAATATAAATTGTTTAAAAGGCCAACAACTAGATTGGCTGAAATATCGGAGATGCTTTCGAACGTATAACTTATTGTGTTCGAACACACAATTTTAATTTTAGAAAAAGTAAAGACTAGTTGTTTAAACAAATATTTGATAATTCATAGTATGATATGTTTGTACATAAGACAATAGCGTTGGACCGGTAAGTGTAAAAATATTGTAGCAGGATCCGTTCAAACGACTAAAAGTATCAATAGAACGCACTATATGTAAAATTCGTTTGGTCTCTTGAAAATCAACTTTTTATGTTTCATTCGAACTGGTGTAAAATGTTTATACATACCATTCGAACGATTGAGAATAACATTCGAGCAGACAATGTTATGAAATACTTGCTTGATTGAAAAAAAGTCATTCTTGAGTTTTTGATTCTTTTGTTTATGATACGCTCACCGGTCCACAAATGTTGAGATGTATCAGTTCGAGTGATTGTTGAATTGTGAGGTACTCGGATGACTTGAATTTATAGTTCGGTGAGGATTTTCTTTTTTTTAGCATCACTCGATCCTTCTACTTTGATTGCTTAATGTGCTAATCCCCGGATTAGTTCATTCTTGGATAGTCGTCTTATTGTCTCCATCCTAATGACCCAATCACATATGCAGTAGTGAAACTATTCATTATGATCAACTGAATTGATTGTATGTTCGTGTCATCTACAGATGGGAGGATTCACGTCATTAGTGCGACGTTTTCTACTTCTTGTTCTTGTTCGTGTTCGTGTTCTTGTTCGTGTTCTTCGATTTCTTTGATTTCTTCAACTTTCTCTTCTTTCTATTCGTGTTTTAACGTTATACCTTTTTGTTGTCCTTCTTGTCTAGTTTTATTTTACATGCAACTTGAGAACTCTTTAGGGGTTCTTCATGAGAGATGTCCCCGTTATTGATATATGATATGTGATTTGAATCAATAACGGATCCATCATCGATTCTTTGAATGTTGTCAATTTTATTTTATTTTAAATCGGTTCAAAAGAGCTCTCTACATATCGTGAGAATTAGCACAATTATCTAGACTTTTATATAAGGAGTTATTTGTGCTTTTAAGTATTAGATGGTGTGTTCTAATATCTAAGGTCAGGTTGTCTAGGTTATATTGGGCATATTGTACATTGTTTGTCATAGGTCTTATCGTAAATTCTAATTCAATGACATTGATTAATTTGAATATTAAATATATTATTTATATATTGTTTACAAATAATCAAATTACGTCTATCTAATTTATCATAGGTAAAAAAAACTACAATTCAAGGTCAAGATCGAATACAAGTTCGTTCTACGCAAAAACGATCCTTCCACATATGTAGTCCCGCTCTCATACCATTTGTCATCTCGGATTGACTAAATGATAGGTGAATGTGCTTAAGTGTGATTATTAAGAAATGGTATAATAAATAACTATGTAATTACCTAAGAATTTTTAAGTTTCGGTACTTTTAATATATATGTTGTGTCAATTAAAAAATGTATAAAAACAATGAACGATGATGTGGCTTTCGCTATCTATCTCTCCCTCTCTCAAAATCAACCGTTTTCCATATGCACAAAATAGCAAAATAGAAAAAAAAAATGTTGAGTTGTATTTATAGAAGTATTAAATCAATTTGAATTTCATAATCAAACTATTTTCCTCCCGTTTGTTGTTAACTATTAATTCCCATATATCGCATTTAATGTCATTAATGTGCCACAATCTTCGTAGAAGTTAACAACATTATCATCATTGTTGTACAGTACACACATTTTATGGAAGTCAGTGGGTGAATAGACAATTACATTTACGTCAAAAAAAATCCATATCCCTAAACCTCGGAAATCCGGAAAAAAAACAAACAAGCCATACGAACACGAAAAGAAGCTTGTAAAATTTAACACCCATACATTCAGGACATCAAAGGGCCTGGGAGGAGGAATATACATATATCTAGGGACGTACATTGAACTCTCGAACCCGCCAACCCGTCTGAATCAACCCGACCAGATCCCTTTTTTGCGGGTTTGGGTGTTCTTGGGTCGGATTCGGGCTGAGATATTGAATAATCCGAAAATACGACAAGGTGTATGGATTTGCGATTAAATTTCATATTAACCCGAGCTGATCCAGACAACCCCAAATTTTCTATTATTTATTTTATTCCGATTACAAATCATATGATACGATATTTTTCTTAAGTTCTATTTATAAATTTTAGTAATAATGTTCAATTATGATTTTGAGGATGTTACAAATAATGATTGTGGTGTGTTAATTAATTGAAATATTCCGTCGCACATAGGCAAAAAATGAAAGCATAATTATGAAATTAAAGGAGCACACTGAGGTTCATGTCTTGATTAAAGTATTTTTCTTTTAAATTTGCCAAAAATAAATATTTGATTGTATGATTATGTTAATATTTTTTAATCCATCTTCGATTATTACATGACACAAATTGTGTTTCATATCAATATTTTTTTTAGTATCGAGATTTAATTATATGTTCATGATTTGTGATTAATATATGTCGTAATTGTCGAGAATCAAAGTTTATATTTGACCAAAAATATTTTAGTTTTTTGTCAGAAAATGTAATACCAAAAAAACTTGGGTTATGGGAATGTATTACATAGTTGTACTTGCGGTTGTGGAAAATAAATATGAATTTTTTAAATTATTTACTTTTTCAAAATTATAGAGCATGCAAGTTTCCAATATATTTATTCATAAATGTACGTGACTTTTCTATTTACAAGATTATTTTTGGAGCATTAATTTGTAACAGGAATTGGAACTTTTTTATATTAAAATATTATTACAAATCTATGAATTAAAATTAAAATAATTAATTTTGTATTATTGATTGAGGTATAAGCCATACCAATCAAATTGAAATTTGAATGAGATATTGATATTAATATTGATATTGATGACGTATATTTGAGTTTGATTTGGAGTGTTTGTTCAAAATATTTATGTAATTTTATCAAATAATATTTTTGTATAATTTAATCAAAATATATCAGAATATAATAAACTTAGTAAAAAGTTCGGTCAACCCACCCAAACCGTATGAAATTTGTTGCAAGTACTTTGGATTTGAGTGTAGTACACCACAACATACATCCATAACTGGATTTGATACTGTCACTTGAAAAATTAAAATCTACTATAATTGAATTGGATTGTAATTTACCAACCCTTTATTTTGGACTCATCTTTATGCAATTTCTTCATGCCACCTCATCACAACTCATGCCACATCATCACAATTATTTCAACCATTAGATTATGATATGTGGCAATATATGAACCATAGATTAATGTGATTATGTTTTAATTGTAGATATTTATGTGTCCCTTATTTTACACATACTTTTGAGCAATTTTAGAAGGCCACATCATCCTACACTGATGACGTGTCAAAATATTATTTGTTAGGTTCATATTGAACCAATTATATTTGATTTTGAATTTTTTTTCACAATATGTTACATGATTAATTGTGAATACAAATAGAATATGAAGAGTCAAAATATCTAACATTAATAAATTAATATATAATATCATAAATACATCAAACATTGTTAGTATTTTCATAATATAATTTAAAAAAATTAAGAAATATATTCGCTTGAATTTTATCTTTATTTTGAGATCCATATTATCATATATTTAATATTTTTATCTAACTTAAAATTATGGAAACAATTATGTAAAAAAAGATATAAAAATAAATATAATTACATTAATGACTTGTAAGCCTAATAATTATTATTTTTAAAATTATAATTGATAAAAATTGCACATACTACTAAGTATGTTATTATCATATATTCAATATTTTTTTATAACATAAAATTATGAAAACAATTATGTAAAAAAAAAATATATAAAAAAAATATAATTACATTAATAACTTATAATCCTAATTATTATTATTTTTAATAATATAATTGAAACAAATTGCACATCCTAATAATAATTATTATTTTTAAAACAATTATGTTATATTTGTATTTTAACTTAAAATAATTTCATTTTAATCTCTAAAAAAAATAATGAAATATATTTATTTACTAAACACAAATAATTTCTTTAACTTATATAATATTTTTCAATAATAAACATGAAACATTAAAATTATCAGACACAAATAATTTTTTTAAAATTTTACAATGTTATTATTCTTAATTTTATATATGAAAATTTAGAATATCATATGGTTTTGATTTTTGTTTATTTCCACGCATGTAGTTTTATTATTTTATAGTGACATTTATTCTTTTTTGTATATGTTGTATTAAAATACTTAATAAATATTTCACAATATGTCATATTAAAAAATAATATAATAATTTTGTCATAATCAAACTTCCTTAATCAATATGATATTTATTTTTATAAAGTCTTATATTTGATTCCGAAAAATCATAACTATATATTATGTGTATGATAAATCAAATGAAACAAAACCGCCGCGAAGCGCGGGTAATCTCCTAGTTGTAATGATAATTTGGATCAAAAAATTACCTAACCCGTGTGCCCGTGCCATGTAGTACACCACAAAATGATTCAACATATATGTACATCACTACATATATCCTATATATTCGACATATCTTTTTAACAAAATGAAAATATTTTTGGAAACAGAAATTATACTTGGCCCTTTTAAACTCATCCTCACACTCTTGACGAGATGGCAAAAATTAATTAAATACGTTGATTAGTCTCTTTAAATGATTCAGCTAAATATTAATTGACACGTTTAATTGATACATAAATAATTTATACTAGGTTAATATTAATGCATGTTAATTGACGTGTAAATATAATCACATAGTTAATTAAATTGTTAATTCAATTAATAATACTAATCAACCCACCTATTATAAGTTATATATAAAGTTGGATAAATTCAAGCTCCCACATGAGGCCACGTCATCAGGGACTTTTTTGTGGAAAAAAATATTTTTTTTACATTTTGGTCCTTTTTTATTTACATTTTGGTCCTTTTTTTAAAACAAATTACAGTTTGGTCCTTTTTTATTCACATTTTGGTCCTTTTTAATTTCCATTTTGATCCTTCAAGTTTAAAGAATTACATTAGGGTCCAGGGGCCTCTTTGTAAAAAAAAAATTAATTTACATTTTGATCCTTTTTAGTTGAAAAAACTATATTTTGGTCCTTTTAAGTTTAAAAACTTACATTTTGGTCCTTCATATTTACATCTTGATCCTCTTTTATTTAAGCTCCCACATGAGGCCACGTCACCAGGGACCTTTTTGTGAAAAAAATATTTTTTTACATTTTGGTCCTCTTTTATTTATATGTTGGTCATTTTTAGTTCTAATTTACATTTTTTGATATTTATAAAGTTAAGAAAATTGCTCTTCTATGTTTGCTCCACGTCATCCTTTACCTTTTCACTTTTTTATATTTGAATTTCTCACTTTAATTATGATTGATTTCTTATCATTATCATAGATATCAACTATATACAATTAATATTATTAGTAATTAATGATATCATTAATAATTTATTTTTAGCCTTTTGGTCTTCTTATCGATTTCAGTTAATGTGACATTTACCCTTTTTTTTTTTTTTTTTTAGAGAAATTAAAGTCCTCACAAAAGGTCACATCATCCCTTTAATGTGGACCACTTGATCTTGATAAAAAAGATCTATAATATATGATTTTTTATTTTAACATGATCTATATAAACCCACTCATTAAAAAATTACATGAATTTTGGTCCATCGTGGATCAAGTTCATTTATATTTTTTTGTATAAATTATATACGGAAAAATTTCAAAAAACTCCTTAAATTATTTGATATTATAAAAACTCCTAAATTTATATATGTAGTAATTAAAAAAAATTATTTTCTATTAATTTAAAAAAATCTTCATATTTTTTGAGCATATAATAATTAAAAAAATTATTATATATTATATTTATACAATTTTAATATTTCATACATTATATATATTTGATTTTTATATTTTTTTCCCTGAAAAACTAACACAAAATAATGATAAAAAAAAACACAACGTAGATATTCTTTTACAATATATTATTTTACAATAGATAAAAATATAAAATCATGAAATTATTACTAAAATAAACGGACAACGAAAAAAAAATTGATGTTTAAATAGATATTCTTTTACGATATGTTTTCAATGTGTTTATTTATTATTGCATATTTTATTATTGTTGTTTACGAATTTGGTTAAAATTAATAATAATAATAAAAAATAATCATTACGTATGAAGATTAAAGAGTATTTGGCAAAAGGAGAAGTGAATATCATCCATAAGAGAAACAAAAGTTTGGTAGAGGTTTTTTTTTTTTTTTTGAAATATACAAAAACATAGAATTTTTTTAAAATATCTAAAAAAGATAGGGAGTTAAAAATACACCAAAATAGAGATGTGTGAACAATCAGACAATAAAACGTAGAATACAATAACATATTAGGAAAAATTACATCATAACAAACTCGAAGACTCCCGCGCAATCGCGCGGGGGAAAAAGCTAGTTATTGTTGTTGATTATATTCTTGTTAATAATCACATAGTTAATTAAATGACCAAATAAATTAATAAAAAAACAGATCAATAAAATTAAAAATAAATAAATAAAGGAGATCAAGTCTGGATGTAACTGCGTGGTCGAGCCACTATTGTCATAAAGGCAGATGATGCCCTCTAGTGCATGATATTTCGTTTATCTATCTTAAAGGTTCTACACCCCCGAGAACTCATCTCGAATCCGTTCCGGTAGCACAGTAGAAAACGAATGTTTTTCATTTCGAAAGCATATGAAGTCTTGTACCGAATTCTTCAACCAAGTTCACATTTGCGTATTTTGTTAATATTTGAAGAGTGTTTTTTGAAAGAGAAAAAATAGAGAGAATGGAAATTAGTATGTCTTAAAAATACCAAATAAATATTGGTAAATAACAGGTTGGAGCTCTTTTATTTCCCCTCATTATTTTTATAATTAACAAGACAGAATTATAACAAACAATTTTATCTCAAGTAACCGAATATATTGATTGCCCAAATAAATCAAGGGTCAAATACTTCTAAATTTCATATAATCTCTAATAAATCTTTTTTTTTATATTCTACAACAATTAGAATATTTTGTGATTCCATTTTTCTATAATATAATGCATATCATATGCATAGAGTTCAAATATCCAATAATTAATATTGGAGTAAATATATTAAGTTATTGTTACAAAATAAATACAAACAAGATATAAAGAGGACAAGAAAGAAAGAAAAAAGAGAAGCAAATTTCTATTTAAGAATGAATCCGCAATTATAATTGTCAATATCCTCTTTATATAATAATAGAAGGTGGATACATGTAGTAAAATGGGGTGTTGCAAATAATCAATACTAAATTCCTATAATTGCTCCTTCAACATAATAAAATTAAAGTTACAATATGACATTCATATATTTCATATATTCATAACAATTTTAGAATTATTTATAGAAAAATAATATAACAATTCTTTCTTTGTCATTTTATCAAGGATTCTTTTTGAGTTCGTCGGTCCAAGGGTTTAAGAGACCCTAAGCAAATTATAAATTGAACTCAATTTTTTTATAATGTGTTGGGTACCGACATCATTACCGAGCTCCACGTAGCGGATTGTTAGACCCGGTCCGAATCGATTCCGAGGACCACGTCGACGACTCGATCGTACAAATCATAAACTATGTGCAACTACCTATGAAATTAACTCTTAATTCATAGAGAATCATACCGCGTGAAATTGATTATGGAGACGGGTTGATTCTTGCGTAGTTGCTGTTGTCTTTGCTTCGACTCTGGGAACACGCACGTCTCACGCCCGGCGATTCGACGCCTAATTCGAAACTCCGATTTGTTGTATACAACCGGAATTTTCCCGGTTTGTCTCTGACTTTGCACGACCTTGCTCTCGATTGATCACACCAGATAATCTCAGTTGAGATTCCTCTATCGCATCCACCTCGAACTCTTGTCTTTCGGTTGTGGCATGTTCCCCTAAATTTTCCACAAACGTGCTCAAACTTTCAATCTCTCTAATAATGGAGTTTTTATCTCAACTTGTCCAACAAGTTTCTCACTTTTCTTAGATCTGGAATGATCCGAGAAAGAAGAAGAGATTGCTCAGATCTAATAATCAAAACATCCATTAATGGGGCATTAATGAGTTTCAAAACTGCTAATTCAGAATTTGGATCACATTGCGTCATGACGCACGATATGGTTCATCATGACGCACGTGTCACGAGTACTAGATCTAGCCGTTATAATTGTGCTCCGTCATAACGGACAGGACTGCGCATCATGACGCACCACCGTCATGACGCACTGAATGATGCAACTTGAAGGTATACTCAGGATTTGGCTTATATAGAAATACAATGCAGTGCGTCATGACGGACCATATGGTGCGTCATGACGGAATATGTAATTTATATTATATTTGCATAATTTTTATGCATCCAATCGTTCCGACGAACGCGTACGTTCATCTACCCTCATGTGTGTAATATACTAGTTGATCTGTAACTGTATTTTCTTCATAATGGACCCTAATTTTTTTTATTGTACTATGTAATTTGTTAAAATGGACCATAATTTTTTTATAATGAAGCTTAATTTTTTTATAATGGATCCCAAATTTTATATATTATACGACGTAATTTTTTTGTGTGTATCCGGATCCGAAACGGAGGCTTCAATTTTTATATGTCTGAGCTGGACCCGGGAGCTGCATATACAACTCCTTTTGGAAACTTACTCAATTTCATAACACTAAAATGTTTTATCTTTTAGAATCATTTTTCTTTGATGGATTATTTCTTATTGGTGTGTATTACGAATATAGCAACAAACAATTCCTAGAACTTAAATACTTCTTCCGCATATTCCACTGATCAATGTCAAGTCACAAATATGACTTCAATCATTGTGTTTCTACAATTAGCAATAAACAATATACCTATAAATATCAACAAATTAATATAAGCTGAAAATCACAGAACTCGTCCTAGTTAATCATTTTGCGCACAATAAAAAAGAATGTTCTGATAAATCTCAGCCCTCCTCTTATGTAGTGCTTGAATCTCCTCATCAGTTTCGTTTAACGAACCTCCTGGTATGACAACACGTCCCAATTTTCGTACCCATTTCTGGATTTTTCGGTCAATTGCCTGGATCTTAAAATTAAGATAATATTTACATCAAAACTAGTATAATTTTAAAATATTTTTTATCGAAATGTATTTTTGGAGTGGGTCGGTTTGTAACCTTGCGACTAGGCCACCGGGCCAGTCCATTTCTCCGGCAAACTTTTTTGAGAGCAGTCGAACACATTTTAAGTCTATCCTTCTTTGATAGGAAGGTGGAAATAGGATGTCAACTCAAATAACCCCATCTTAGCCGTCCTTTCCTTCTGTTACAAACACAAATCATCAAATAATATAACTTGCCTCACTAAATAATTGTTGATCAAGCCACAAAACCTTAATTGTTGAAGAAATACCTGTAGTGCGAGCCTACTTCTTGTAGATGGTCCCTGCCCTTCATTTTCGTATTCAACCAGCAAAGCTTTTGAGGGGGTGTCAGGTATGTTAATTGGTACACTAGTGGAGCCAACAAATGAACCGAAATAATTTCGATTCGTGTCGATTGATGCAGGAGAAAAAACTGTATCACTTGATGGCATAAAAGTTGGGGCGACCGGTAAAATACTGGCAGGGGCTGGTATCTCAGAAACAGGTGTATCATCAAAGAACACCAATACTGGCCAAAGAACTGGGGACTCTATCGACATTGACTGGTTCATAGGCGACGTGTTAATATCCTTAAGTTTGTTTGTTCCGCATGAAGTTTCTACAAATAATTAAGTAGTGGTTAGTTACAAGGAGACTTGATTGATAAATTTGTTTTGTATTGCTCATGGTGAATAATGAATATACCTTCAACTTCACAACTTTGTGGCATGTCAGTTGAATATGGCCTGCAGAAATTTGAAGAATGCACTGGTTGATCCGTTAATTTCTTTCCCGCGCAAAGAGTATCAATGAACGAGGGGATGGAGTCACTGATCAGGGTTACTGAGCTATCAGTTTTGAGGGCATTGCTGTAGCCAATCAAAAAGCCTTTCACCCATTCATATGATTTTGTGCTTAGACTGCAAATTAAAAATGAACTTACGAATTTGAAGGAACCACAACGACTTCAAATATGGTCATTTACCTAGGATAATTTTAAATGGATATATCAAACAAATGGAATATTCAATATATAACTTACTCAACATAGAAATGTTCCATTTTAGAATCACAGACATCCTGGCCGAAATGCTCAACGTCAAAAATTACATGATCGAATCTTCCTAAAGCTCCATGAACAGAGATAGTCATGCGCCGATGGGCTACAGAATGTCAGAAATTTTGAAAAACAAATGAACTATTAAACTTGGAACTTCAACGGGCTAATAAACTTAACCACTTCCCGAAAACCTAAATCCAGATACAATTAAAGTAAACATAAAAAAGGATGGACTATTAAACTTACAATTGGAATACACCACCTTCCTTATGGTAATGCAATTGCTACAGTCTACCTGCTCAGGCAAAAACTGCTGAAAATTTTGTTCATGCAATGCCTCGGTAGGAGGGTTTTCTGATGATGAGCCCTCTTCCTGAATAATCAAATGTGAACTCAAAAAACAACAAACAAGACAAAGAATGAATCAACGCACAAAACCCTAATTGCTGAACAAATACCTGTAATGCGAGGAAACTACTCTTAAGCGGTATATATCGATTCACGTCCCTTGATGCAGAAGTAGCAACCGTATCACTTGATGGGATCGAAGTTGGGACGATTGGTGAATTGCTGACAGGGGCTTGTAGCGCAGACACAGGTATATCTGAGTCCATCGGTACATGCCTACAAACTCGAGACTCTGTCGACTCTGACTGGGTCATAGTTGCTGCGTTAATATCCTGGACTTTGTCTTTGTCCATGAAGATTATGTCAGTTCAAAAGAATGGATGCCTCCACTGTATCTGATTGGAGAGCCGTGATGTATATTTATTAGTTAGAATTAGTTATCAGTTTTTTTTAGTTATTAAAAAGGCAACGGTCAGAGTAGTGTAGAGTAGTGGGTTAGTTAACAAACTGTTTTTATAATCATGAACAGATGTCATGTACTCAGTTAAGTCAGTTTTGTTTTAATGCAATTTATTAAAATATTGAAAATTCGAAATTTCTCTAGAATGATTACAATCTATATCAAATGGGCCAGTTGTTCACGGGCTAACAGAACCAATCACCCCAGCCCAACAATTAGGCTGTGTTAACAGTAGTGGGGGAAATTTCTGGTATATCCCTACTAAGTACTTAAATTACATATTTATTCCTCTTAAACACGTAATATTTGTCCTTGCTAAGCACAATAAGTATCACATTTATCCTTACAGAACTAAAAAATTATCAATTTTATCCAAAACTTTAAACTTCTGTTAAATTTAAAAAAATATATAATTATAATTTTAAATATATTTAAATCATCTGAATTTAATTTTAATGACCAAACTATCCTTCCTTTAAGTATGCACATATCAAAATATTAGTTTAATGAACATTGAACCTATTAACTCCTATACTAGACCCACTAACTTGTCAACCTAAATCCTGGATCAACCCTAAGCCCTTTTCTCTCTGTCTCTCTCACGTAGGAAGATTGTTTGGAGAAGGAAAAATCGGACCAACCCGTTTTCTTTCCCTCGCGAATGCTCTCTCTCGATCTTTGAGACGAAACACCTCCCCCATTCCCCTACCATCTCTCTCAGGCTAAGGCTCGAAGACTAACACATTATCTTCTCCTTCAAGTCCTAAGACTCCAATTCATTCTGTCTTTCTGTATTGATTTTGGTTGATATGTATCCATGAATAAAAACTCAAAAATTAGATAAATTAAAGACATTCATGAATTATAGAACTCATCAGGCGGAATAATTGGTGTAGATTGGTTAATTGGTAAAAGTGTCGGCACACAGGTTGGTTAATTGGTGGCGGCACCAATTAACAAAAACACCAATTTACTCCATCTCTATTTCTATTGTTGTCGTGTGAATGACTTCAATTTATTAAATTTTAGAGTTAATTGGTGTTCGACAGTCAGAAAATGGCATCAATTGGGGTTTTAGAGGAGTGAAATTGCGGGGAAGGCGAAAGAGAATACGAAGATGAATACTAAGACGGAGATGAAAACAAAGACAACTAGGTTGGACAATATTGATGCAATTTAAGACTTGTTTTGGCTAAATTGTTTTGTGTATTGCTTTTGTTTGAAAAAAATAACTCTTGTTCAAATTTGTTATAAAATTATCTTGCAAACAATCATACTGTCCATTTTATATCCATGACAGTAATTTATCTTTATACAATTGTTAGAAGCATATAAGTCCTATCGGCAATTGTCAGAGATAAACATGTATATTATCCACGGTGATCGTATTGAGCTTAATTATATCCATGACAGTGACAAAAATCTGCAGGCACTGAGCAATTGCAAAGACTGAAGTCGCAGTAGCGAAGGACGTGGCAGCAGAAGAAGCCGCAGTCTGCTCAACAGTCACCGGCACACCTGAAATTCGTCAGTCTGTTGAGTGCATGGGGGCAATCAATCTTAAAAGCCTCGGCAAACCGATCGATCCAAGGCACATAGGTGGCGATCAAATATGATAAGAGTCTTCAAATTACAGAAGAGATCGAGTCAGGATCGTGTATGGATCCATATCAAACTGAGCAAATCAATAATGGAGAGAGAGAGAGAGAGAGAGAGAGAGAGAGAGAGAGAGAGAGAGAGAGAGAGAGAGAGAGGGGGTGACGGAGAGGGTGACGGGGGGGGGTGGGGGTTAGGGTAAAATGGTAATTTCAGTTTTTTTATCTGTTAAGTTTAACCCTTATATTCCTTCAACAACAAAAAAAAGTTTACCCTAAGTTATGTTTGTGTAGATATGAGAATAAGTGCACTTAGGAAGGATTAATTTGATATAAACAACTTAGGAGGGAGAAATATGTAATTTAAATGCTTATAAGGGATATACGGTATACCAGAAATTCCTGTGTGCATCTTTTGGTTTTTGTATCAATTCATCTATTTATTATGGAAAAAAATCTGAATTTAGTCCTTATTTATTGTTATTGTTCACTTTGCTCCTTAATTTATTTTTTGAGTCACTTTGCACATTCATATTTTTTAAATGTTCATTTTGGTCCCTTCATTAATTAACAGATGACATAACAAGTATATTTTAGTGAGCTAGTAAATGATGTGGTGATAATTGATGATATGACAATAAAATTTGAAAAAAATATAAAATATTTTCTTTCTTTTTATCTATATTTTGAATCCCGAGATAATTATTTTTTACCAAAATATTAGCGCCTAAATCCCATCAAATTTTCAGTTTTCTCTCTTAGTCTGAAGTGCATAACCAAGGACAAAAAAAAATTATTCTTTCGCATTCTGTTTCGAAATCTTAGTAGTGAGCCACGAACTAATTTCTTCAGGAAATATTTATTTTATTTGTAATCCGTGAAAAAATTCACATTCGATATCTTTTACGCCCAATTTCTTCTTTTAGTACTTGTCTTTTAGAGCTCTACGGACGTTCAAATAGTTATAATCAATGTTATTAAACTCGGACCGGCATCGACCCGGCCGAGTCCCGGGTCACTGGTTCATTGGTCGGACCAATAAGTGAACCGGTTGAATCGTTAATTTTTGCTAATACACCTATATAGAATATAATATAAAGTATAATGATGTTGACAAGTATATTTGAAAACATAAAAAAAAATCTAGTACAAAGTTATATATATCAAATACAATGATAATATCATTTGATGATTTAACTCTTTTTTTTTAAGTACTGTATACATTTAAAATTCAAAACTAAGTTTTTTAAATTTAGAAATTAGAAGTTTCTTCAAAGTTTTTTAAGCCTCGTCATGTAAATGAAATTGTAATATATATTCATATCTAAGCGTACAAAAATTGTACTCAATATGAAATACTTCAAAATAATATAAAATATCAGATGATAAAAAAACATGTTAATGGTCTTGGGCCTAATACTGGGTCTTATGTTTCCATCCTATTTTGTAAATTTTGACATTCAAATTCATAGTGATAGAATAGTAATAGGTATATTTGTAATGTTCATAAGCATGAGAAAAAATACCTTGATAATTTACAATAAATCTCTCTAATGAATTTTTATTTTCAGTTTTTTAGTTTAATTTCCATAACAAAAGAAGACAAGATTTATTTCCAATAGCTGGTACTTCGCAAAGAAAAGAAGACAAAATTCATAGTGACCGGTTTTTTATGTTAATCCGGCCGGTTTCATGGTTTTGACCGGTTTAATTGCAAATCCGGTATTACAAATGGACCGAACAAGAAATGGGTCCGGGTCCGATTTTTTCCGTCCGACCACCCGGTCCGGTCCGATTTTAATAATACTGGTTATAATTAAATAATATTTACTTGTAATAAATACGTATCTGCAGATTTGGTCATTCAAATCCGGTATGATCGGTTCCGTTGAGATTTTATTTTGCGTTCTTATTTTGAGTCCGTATCTTAACCCTCCATCTAAATGTAATGAATGGCTTAGATCAAATGGGCAAAACACATGCTGACCAAAATACAAAAGAAGACCACTCTGCCCGTATCTAACCCAAAATCAAAATTATCCCTTTCAGGTCTTTATTCTCCTCCTCCAGCTTCTTCCTCACAAGCTTCATCTTCGCCAAAGAAATCTCGCTCGAGCGAGCATGCTGTAGAACCACCTTGAAGGAGCTTCGCACGAGAAAGAAGGGTACGAAGCTTCCTTGAAGAATCTCGCTCGATTAAGCAAGCCGGCCGCGGGCGGAGATTATTCTTCCCCCGTACTGTCACTTTTTCCCCAACCAGGTCGAAAATTGTGGGTATTACTCAAATTGAATTCAATATTTCATCCAAATTTCAGTTTCCCCTCATTAGGTCGAAAGTTTTGGTTATTACTCAAATTGATTTCAATATTTCATCCAAATTTCAATTTCCCCTCATTAGGTCGAAAATTTTGGTTATTAGTCAAATTGATTTCAATTTTTCATCCATTATAATTTATATATAATTAAATTTCAATTTCCCTTCATTAGGTCGAAAATTGAAACTCAGAAATCATGAGAAGATCAAATCCCCTGGTCGTCTATCTCTTGTGCCATTGACTCTCTTATGCGATCTACCAAATCTGCTGATTAATGGACTACTGATAAGAGGAAAATAACGCACCTTTTTGATATCTAATTTGGGGATTTTAGCCCTTTTTGAATCACAACTTTATATATAATTGTTCATATTTGAGATAACGAGAATATTTCTTCACTAAGTGTGTTTTATTGTTTAATTACAGGTTTTAGGTGGAAATTCTCGGCAAACCAAGAGTGTAGTTGCCTTCGTCTCCTCGCGCCGTTAAAATCGATATATCATACCGACCAATTCGGTACACGTGTGAAGGAGAAGGCAAATAATCATCAACATAAGAGATTGCACCAAACTCCACTCGAAAACCACTCACACAATTGCCACTCTACAGCCCTACCTACCTCACCCACTACCCCCAACTACCCTCAATCCTCTCACCCATATCTCGGCCAATGGGAAAGCCCCAATGACACTATAAATAAGACCCCAAGGCCTATGAGAAGACCCCCCGCTTCCACCCCCTCCCCCGCTCTTCGGAGCACTCTCTCTCTCTCTCTCACTCTCTTTCTCTCGCTCTCTTTTAGCAAGTCCAAGAATCTTTCAAGAACACGCAAGAAATTCCAAGAACGAACGATAAATTCTCTAAGATCGATCACCGAATAGAAGCTCACTTCATTCGGTGAATTGGTCTACACTTCAACGAAGATCGAGTTGCGAGGATTGAGGTGGAGCTTTCTTCATCCGAATCCGCGCAAGCAAGGAGTCAAGCTTACTCTATTCCACTCGGGAGCTTTCTTCCAATTGTACTTCTTGCAAATCTCGAGTTCACTCAACCGGTACGGAGCTTACTTCGATTGGCGAGTGGATTGGTACGAAAGGAAAACGTTGTGCGAGGCGACTAGCTCACTAGCATCTCGAAACAACGGAGAAGGCATCCAAGACGAGACTCGGAGCTCACTTCATCTCTCTAGGTGTTTTCTTTCCTTTTCTTGAAATTCTTGTAGTATTAAATTGAATTGGATTTGTGTAAAGAATTCGTGGTTTAATGAATCTTTCTCTTTGCTCTAAATCTTCTTTGTTTGTTTGTGTGATCTTAGTGCTTGTTACTTAGTTTAATTACTTCTAAATTTGAATCCAAAACAAACCATCAAATTGCTCCCAAATCAAATCTCAAATGAGAAATCCAGAACTACTTCCGTTATAACGGACTCACATTGCGATACAACGGACTAGACGGTTGGTCCTTGAATATTCAGTTGGTTAGAACTCCGTTGTAGCGCACCTAGAGTTCCGTTGTAACGGACTAGTCAGAATTTCTATTCAAAGGAATCGATATAAGTGCGTTATAACGGACATCTCGGTCCGTTGTAACGGATTAACCAATCCGTTGCAACGCAACCACTGTTCGTTATAACGGACAAGTATAGTGCGTTATAACGGAGTTGCCTCCGTTGTAACGGACGTTCATCTCACTTTTAGCGACAGAATTTTCACTCAAGTCCGTTGTAACGGAACCCACTTCCGTTGTAACGGACTATCTTCTGTGAATTTTCTTTGCTATTTCTTGTCTAGTTTTGATTCATTATTTGACGCATATACTCCTCGTGGAACGAACTTGCATATTTTCCACTATACACATATATTTTCACACTTGTTGATTGAACCGGGTTTTCGAACACAACGATAATTTTACACGCCGAAAACCCGCTCATCAACTACTTGTTGCAGTCGCTATTGGTTTCAGTCGAGACTGGTACGACCCATACAAACTGAAGATCTGAGCCACAACTAATTGCATTCGGTATGACTGGTTCCCGACTGGATCGTAATTAGCTTGGACAAATTGGGTTCTAGTTTGAGTGTTATGGTTAAGGTTTAGCATTATAATAATTGAATAAATTGTTTAGTAATCGATATTTAGTTTGTGTAATTTTGATACTTTGATATTTTTTTTGTTCTTTGTTCCAGGAACCAATGCCCCTCTCGCCATGCCAGTCGCCATGCCGATAAAGGAAGAGCCATTATGATAGTGTTAACAATTAGAGTTTTGCGCGAGTTGTCTATTTAATAGGAATTGTGAATATGTAATTAGGTTTTTGAATAAAAATAATCTATTATAATGAATATACGACACGATTTTAGTCCTTTGGAGACCTTAAAAAAATTAAAAAATAAAAATAAAAAATATATAATTTACATCACAATAGTGTTTTTGGGACTTCGGGTCCATCAATTTTATTTTTATATGTGATTTCTGTTATGGCCAATCATTTTAAATGTCAACATTTCACAATTGATTTAATTTCAGATCCTCGTTTTATTAATTATAAATTGAAAGCGCACACAAGCCAACTTTCTAGTAACTATAGTTTCATTTCGGTTCCATCTTTTTCTAGTAGAGAAATTATTTCGAGATCTCATTATTTTCAACAATTTCAATGTTGTCAGGTACCTGAATCTTTTTCATGGATTATATTTATGTCAAATCTACTAATAAATCTTTCATTATCACGTTAAAAAAAGATATATAGTATTAGACGTATAACAACTTGTTTATTGCCAACTTTTTATAATGCTCTTTTTTTATTCCTTTGGATTTCTAATATTGGAACCGATTGGTCGACCGTGCTTCAAGCTTATGTCAAATTTAAATTTAACCAAGGATATTATACTACAAATATGAGCATTTTAGACTGGAAATCTTTTATTTATTAATAATTCTTTTATTGATAAATACATCAAATCACCGATTTGCAATTTTGTGCAAATAATTAATTTATGAATTCCTTGTTCATGTTTACTTGTTCGAGGATCTAATGTGATGATGCATGGAATCCATAAAAATTCTTATTTTTCCAGTTTTCATTCTCTCCACCTGATATATGCACGAGTTGTTGATGTTGGTTAATTCTGACCTAGAGGGGGGTAAATTTGGCAATCTACCGTACAATTACTTTGTCTAATTACCCAAGTTACTATGCGGAATAGATAATAATTTAAATGAAATAGATGATACCGTAAACATTTGAACACAAGATGTTTTGTAACGAAGTTCGGTAGGTAGTTGCTATGTAGCTTTAACTCACCCTTTACTCACTTAATTAACCGACTCAATTAATTGCGAGTACCTACGTCTCCGGGAATGCCTTGTGCCTCTTTTTGGCGTTCGATTGAATTCCAACTCACTCGATTACAAGGTTTCGCCTAGATCGATTTACACGCTTTCTATCGATCTATAGCAAGGTCTCTTACAAGTTTATTGCACTAGCCTACTACAATTTTCACTAATCGAGCTACAACGTGATCGGTCACGTGAGTGGGAAACGATTAGTGGAGGGATATCGAAATTAGATCAATGATCTAGAAGGGTTTCTCAAAGCACTCAATGGATATAGCTTATCACGGCTTTTAGGGTTTTCTCTCAATTGTATTGAATGTGTATTGAAAGTGTAAGAATGAACAAGTGAGAGAAGACTCCTTGAAGGTTTCTATTTATACTCTCTATAGAAACCCTACAGGAAATTACTAGTCCGTTCGAACGCACAATATTCTGTTCTGAACGAACAGTAATTGGAACTAGCCGTTTCAAATAACGCAATCGTACTTTTGACTGCCCGTTCGAACGAACTCTGTGTTCGTACGAACGAACTCAATTATACATTATTTTTATCCAATTCCAGTATTTAATATTCGTCCAACGCACTTAACTTGTGAGTGAACGAACTTAGAGGATGACTATAAATGAACAACTTTTGAATTTGATGATATTTATCTCTAGAGCTAGTGGGAGTAGAATAGCTATCGAAGAAGTTCGAGACCCGAAAATAAATACCGAACCGAAGAATGTTAACCCGGTCCAACGTACAAATGCGCTCTTCGTAGGTCTAATATGACTCGTCAAAAAACAGGTATGATATAGATTTATCGTGACTAATGACGGTGAGATGGACAATGAGACGATTTCCTATCATGTTGTTATGATGGGTAAGGATTTCAACAAATGGCATGATGTAATGAAATTCGAGATTCGATCCATGTATGAAAATAAAGTTTCTAACTTGTCTGATCCACCATCCAAGATTAGACCCGTGGATTGTAAGTGAGTTTTCAAGAAAAAATCCGACATGGGTGAGAATGTACATAGCTACACATAATAAGTCCATACGGATTCAGCTTGCCATCACTACATATTATGACTATGAATATGAAAAATAGATGTCGAAATCGCTTTCCTTAACGGAAAATTCTCCGGGAATGTGTATATGACACAGCTCGACGGTCTTGTCGATCCAAGGTTAAAAACATGTTTGGAAAATTCACCTTTAGCATCATATGTGTGATTTGAGTGGGGATATTTACTTGATCATTGTAGTCGTTCTTGAGTACTTGATTCTTGTTTGTTTGATATGCTCATAGGTTCGCAAAGGTCGAGATGTATCGATTAAGCGGTCGTTAAATTGTGAAGGATTCCTTTGACTCGAATGTAGAGTTCTTGTTGTGTTTTTCGTTCTTACAAGCATCAAAAGGTCCTTCTACTTTTATCTCTTGAGATGGTAATCCCCGGATTAGTTCCGTCTGTTGGGAATTGGAGCACCACATCCATTCCTGCCAAATGAGGAGCATGGCGCATTTTCCATAAATGTTTTACAAGCCAGAACTCTTTCCATTTGAACGCACACATGTTAAGAAATGACTTATGTCTCTGACTTATGTGTGTACAATCCTATTGTACATGACTCGTGTCCTTCCGTTCGAACGGATATATCAATATCCCCTGGATTCTACTTTCTTATAGTCTTATTGTACACTTAATTATTCTCAGGAACATGCACGTTCGTTTATCCTTGAATGTACCTTTCATCCATTAATCATAAATTGTATTTCCCAGAGTCTCTCACTCAGTTTCAGATATAACTAAAATGCACCAATATGCATCACATACAAATCAATTTAGAAAAATAATATGAATGCATATCACATATGCATCAAGAAATACTGAAATACCAATACATATCATATATTATGTTTAGAAAATTAAATCCGACATAATACAAGTCGTTGTGTGACCGTATATGTTCGTTTAACGATGGTCGTAAATTTATGGTTTAAGCCTTACTATCTCATGAGCGGTATCTAGTCACTCCATCATAACTACCCATATTGAAACGAAAAATAATTATGATCATTATTTCTATCTCAAATTGTAGTTACTAGTTCTCATTTTTAAAGATGTGTTCGAGATTTTTTGTAATTATCTTGAATTGAGTTTGGTTGAAAAAATTAAAATCCGTTTTGTAATTATGATCATCATTAATGTATAATCAATGTACCATTGTTTTTTTTTTGAGAAAAATCAATGTACCATTGTTGTAAACTATATCTTTTAGCGACATAATGCTAAACTTCTTCCGATATTCCATTGATCAAAGTCGACTTACAATTACTTCAATCATTGTATCTTTGCAATTAGCAATAAAGAATAACTACAAATATCAACAAGTTAATATAACTTCGCCTCGCCATCAGAAAGAATCTTCTCATAAATCTCAGCCCTCTTCATTTGGAGTTCTTCAATCTCTCCATCATTTATGTTTAACAAACCTTCTGGTCCGACAACACGCTCCAAATCACACATCCGTTTCTGGATTTTTCGGTCAATTGCCTTGATCTGTAAATTAAGATAATATATATATCAAAACTGGTATAATTTTGAATTATTTTTTATGGAACTGTATTTTTGGAGTGGGGGGGTTTCTGACCTTGCGACTAGGCCACCGGACCAGTCCATTTCTTCGGCAAACATTTTTTAGAGCAGTTGAACACATTTTAAGACTCTTCGCCGCTTCTTTGATAGGAAGGTGGAAATAGGATGCCAACTCAAATAACGTCATCTTAGCCGTCCTTTCCTTCTGTTACAAACATAAATCATGAAATGATAGAACTTGCCTCACTAAATAATTGTTTAACAAATACCTGTAGTGCTAACCTACTTCTCGTAGATGGTCCCTGCTCTTCATTTTCGTATTCAACCAGCAAATCTTTTGAGAGGGTGTCAGGTACGTTAATTGGTACACTAGTGGAGCCAACAAATGAATCAAAATAATTTCGATTCGTGTCGATTGATGCAGGAGGAAAAACTGTATCACTTGACGGCATCCAAGTTGGGGCGACCGGTAAAATACTGGCAAGGGCTGGTATCTCAGAAACAGGTATATCATCAAACAACATCGATACTGGCCAAAGAACTGGGGTCTCTATCGACATTGACTGGTTCATAGTGGACGTGTTAATATCCTTAAGTTCGTTTGTTGCGCATGAAATTTCTACAAATAATTAAGTAGTGGTTAGTTACCATGAGTCTTGATTGATAAATTTGTTTTGTGTTGCTCATGGTGAATAATGAATATACCTTCCACTTCACAACTTTGTGGCAGATCAGTTGAATATGGCCTCCCGAAATTTGAAGAATGCACTCGTTGATCGGTTAAGCTCATGTCCACGCAAAGCGCATCCATGAACAAGGAGGTGGAGTCACTGATCGGGGTTACCGAGCTATCAGTTTGTAAAGCAATGATGTAGTCGGTCAAAAAGCCTTTCACCCATTCATATGATTTTGTGCTTAAACTGCAAATTTAAAAATAAACGTTACACTTTTGATTTTGATTTTGAAGGAATGACAACGACTTCAAATATGTTCAATTACGTGCGATTATTTTAAATGGAATATATAACTTACTCAACATAGAAATGTTCCATTATAGAAACACTGCCATCCTTGCCAAAATACACAACATCAACAATTACATGATCGAATCTTCCTAAAGCTCCATGCACAGAGATAGTTATTTGCCGACGGGCTACAGAATTGTCAGAAAATTTGAAAAATCAAATATCACAAAAAAATACAATATTTCATTAAACAAACTTGGAACTTCAATGGATTAATAAAGTGAACCACTTCCCAAAAACCTAAATCCAGATAGGATTAAAGTAAAACACAAAAAAACATGGACTATTAAACTTACAATTGGAGAACACCACCTCCCTTAAGGTAATGCAATTGCTGCAATCTAACTGCTCGGGCAAAAACTGATGAAAGATTTGTTCTTGCAATGCCTCGGTAGGAGGGTTCTCTGATGATGAGCCCTCTTCCTGAATAATCAAATGTGAACTAAAAAAACAACAAACAAGACAAAAAAACGAATCAACACACAAAACCCTAATTGTTGAACAAATACCAATAATTGTGAGGGGGTGTGAAGTAGTGCATTAATTGATACACTAGAGGAACCGATAAATGGATCAAAATTATTTCGATTCACGTCGCTTGATGCATAAGTAGCAACTGTATCACTTGATGGGATCGAAGTTGGGACGATTGGTGAATTGCTGACAGGGGCTTGTACCGAAGACACGGGTATATCAGAGTCCATCGGTACATGCCCAAAAACTCGAGAGTCTGTCGACTCTGACTGGGTCATAGTCGCTGCGTTAATATCCTGGAGTTTGTCTTTGTCCATGAAGATTCTACTAAAAAGAATGTAGATTTCAGGACTACTCCTGATCGATTGAGTTTATGTTGCTCAAAGAATGGATATGGATAGTGGCCCTGATCACTACTCCACCATATCAGAGTAGTGTAGAATAGTGGGTTAGTTAACAAACTGTTTTTGTAATCACACACATATTTCACATAATCAGTTTTATTTTTAATGCGATTTAGAAATATATTCAAAATTCGAAATTTCTTAAAATTGTCTATTTACAATGGGAAAATATACTATTCCCCCAGATCTCACCCCCGAGATAAGTTGGACAAAAAAGATTAGTTAGATCGATTAACTGTTTAATTGATAATTTTAATTGAGACGTGACACGTCAACTAAAATAATGAAAGTTAGAAATGGAAGTAGATACGGTGTTACTGATATGGACACACAATCTACTACGAAATTTGGCTTAAATGACAAACGTTTACAACAGCAGGTTTCACTTCACACAACAAAGTACGATCCTATAATTATTACTAGATTCTTTCAACTGTCTCATTGCATCTCTAGTTCTGTAAGTATATTACAAACTACGTTGAGTTAATTGAATCACTCGATTTTGTTTATCATCCCTCAAGAATCACTTCATAAAATGGTACAACAAAAAAATGATTTATTTTTAAATAAATATTTCTACATAATTGACGTGTAAAATAGTTGGAGTGCCTCCCTATTTAAAGTAAAGAGAGGCCTAGAGTTAATACATAAACTATGTAGATTATGGTCTACCGAGATATTGGTTCATTTGAACGAATGTAAAAATATAAATTGTTTAAAAGGCCAACAACTAGATTGGCTGAAATATCGGAGATGCTTTCGAACGTATAACTTATTGTGTTCGAACACACAATTTTAATTTTAGAAAAAGTAAAGACTAGTTGTTTAAACAAATATTTGATAATTCATAGTATGATATGTTTGTACATAAGACAATAGCGTTGGACCGGTAAGTGTAAAAATATTGTAGCAGGATCCGTTCAAACGACTAAAAGTACCAATAGAACGCACTATATGTAAAATTCGTTTGGTCTCTTGAAAATCAACTTTTTATGTTTCATTCGAACTGGTGTAAAATGTTTATACATACCATTCGAACGATTGAGAATAACATTCGAGCAGACAATGTTATGAAATACTTGCTTGATTGAAAAAAAGTCATTCTTGAGTTTTTGATTCTTTTGTTTATGATACGCTCACCGGTCCACAAATGTTGAGATGTATCAGTTCGAGTGATTGTTGAATTGTGAGGTACTCGGATGACTTGAATTTAGAGTTCGGTGAGGATTTTCTTTTTTTTAGCATCACTCGATCCTTCTACTTTGATTGCTTAATGTGCTAATCCCCGGATTAGTTCATTCTTGGATAGTCGTCTTATTGTCTCCATCCTAATATGACCCAATCACATATGCAGTAGTGAAACTATTCATTATGATCAACTGAATTGATTGTATGTTCGTGTCATCTACAGATGGGAGGATTCACGTCATTAGTGCGACGTTTTCTACTTCTTGTTCGTGTTCGTGTTCTTGTTCGTGTTCTTCGATTTCTTTGATTTCTTCAACTTGCATCAAACATTAAAATTATGAAGAGTTAAAATATCTAACATTAATAAATTAATATATAATATCATAAATACATCAAACATTGTTAGTATTTTCATAATATAATTTAAAAAAATTAAGAAATATATTCGCTTGAATTTTGTCTTTATTTTGAGATCCTTATTATCATATATTTAATATTTTTATCTAACTTAAAATTATGGAAACAATTATGTAATAAAAGATATAAAAATAAATATAATTACATTAATGACTTGTAAGCCTAATAATTATTATTTTTAAAACTATAATTGATAAAAATTGCACATACTACTAAGTATGTTATTATCATATATTCAATATTTTTCTATAACATAAAATTATGAAAACAATTATGTAAAAAAAAAATATATAAAAAAATATATAATTACATTAAGGAAAAAGTCTGATTTTGCCCCCCAACAATTACCAAAATGTTCAAGTTGCCCCCTCATTTTTTTTGCGCGTTTTTGCCCCCTAAACTTGTTAAGTTTGTTCGTTTTGCCCCCTTCCGTCAAATTTACATGCCCCCCTAGTTACATGACCGTTAAATAATGGCCCGATCCGTTAACCCGACCCATTAACCCGACCCGTTACTTAACCCCTCTCTTTCCTCACTCCAGCGTCTCTCTCTCTCTCTCTCTCTCTCTCTCTCTCTCTCTCTCTCTCTCTCTCTCTCTCTCTGTGTCTTTCTTTCTCTCTCGCGCCGTGCTCCAGCCGCTCCGCTCCGCTCCAGCGCCGCGCTGTGTCTCTCTCTCTTGCGTTCGATCTCTCTTCCAGCGTCGGGTCTCTTCCACAACCGTCGCCTCTCTCCTCCAGCCGTCGCGCCTCCCTGCTCTCTGCTCCAGCTCTTCTTCTTCTACACCTGCCGAAATTCAAAAAAATGGCCAATTCAAATTCCGGCCCTTCTTCTACACCTGATGGTTAGTAACCTTAATTGATTAATTTTGATTAATTTATTGAATAATTTTGAATTGTAAAAAAATTGAATTGTGGTGTTAATTTAATTAATTTTTTGTAAAAATTGATTGAATTGATTAATTTTTTGTAGATTGGAGCATTATTCAAATTGAACCATGTTTGGGTTATGAACGCGACGATTTTGTTCCGTCTTTTGATTGCACTACCATAGACGATGAAAGCGAATTTTCTTTTTCGAGTGGAAACGAGAGTAGCGATAGTGAAGAATCTGAAGAATTTATGTTCCGTCTTTAGAAATAATTTATGTTTTATATGTTGTATCGAATTTATTTAGTTTGTATCGAATTTATGTTGTATCGAATTTATTTAGTTTGTATCGAATTTATTTAGTTTGTATCGAATTTATGTTGTATCGAATTTATTTAGTTTGTATCGAATTTTTTAGTTTGTATCGAATTTATGTTGTATCGAATTCATTTAGTTTGTATCGAATTTATGTTGTATCGAATTCATTTAGTTTGTTGTTATTTCGCCACTCACTAAATTGAATCATACCCCCTGTGATGAGCCATAATTGCGCCACTCACTGTGATGATCCATAATTTCGCCACTCACTGTGATGATCCATAATTTCGCCAAAAAAACCATTAATACATTAATCCATAAATTAACATAAATTAATCCATAAATATTACTCATAATCCATACATTAATCCATACATTAATACATTAATCCATACATTAATCCATACATAAAAAAAAATCATACATTAATCCATACATCAATATTAACATAAATATTACTCGAAATATTACCCTATTATTGTTGTTATTTTTCTCGACGGCTTCTTTCCTCAACGCCCAATTGTCGGTATTGAGTACCTCATCCAAGCATCACCGGCTTCTTTCCTCGACGAATACTTTTTGAATGTCGAGCGCGAATATATAACCGCAAACTTGATCGTTGCATGACGCCCAATTGTCGTAAATACCGGGTCTTTTGCCAACAAAAACGACGTCGAATCCTTCTTTTGCCATAATCTTAAATCTGAAAATGAAACAAAATTGAAATTGAAATTGAAAAAAAATTGAAATCTGAAAATTGAAATTAAAATCCTATTTTAAATCTGAAAATTGAAATTGAAACCCTAATTTAAATCTGAAAATTAAAACCCTAATTTAAATTGAAATTGAAATTGAAATTGGAATCTGAAATTGAAACCCTAAATTAAAATTGAAACCCTAATTTGAAACCCTAAATCTGAAATTGAAACCCTAAATTGAAATTGAAACCCTAAATCTGAAATTGAAATCCTAAATTGAAATTGAAACCCTAATTTAAATCTGAAATTGAAATTGAAATCTGAAATTGAAATTGAAATTGAAACCCTAAATCGCGAGAGAGAGAGAGAGAGAGAGAGAGAGAGAGAGAGAGAGAGAGAGAGAGAGAGAGAGAGAGAGAGAGAGAAAGAGAGAGAGAGAGAGAGAGAGAGTCGCTGACCAGGAGAGAGAGAGAGAGACCAGGAGAGAGAGACCACGAGAGACCACGAGAGAGAGAGAGAGAGAGAGAGAGAGACCAGGAGAGCGAGAGAGCGAGAGAGAGACTAGGAGAGCGAGAGAGGACTGACCTGGCTGGAGCACGGCGCTGGAGGGGAGCGGAGCGGAGCGGAGCGGAGCGGCTGGGACACGGCGCGAGAGAGAGAGAGAGAGAGAGAGAGAGAGAGAGAGAGAGAGAGAGAGAGAGAGAGAGAGAGAGAGAGAGAGAGAGAGAGAGAGAGAGAGAGAGAAACGCTGGAGTGAGGAAAGAGAGGGGTTAAGTAACGGGTCGGCTTAATGGGTCGGGTTAACGGATCTAACGGTCATATAACTGGGGGGGCATCTAAATTTGACGGAAGGGGGCAAAACGAACAAACTAAACAAGTTTAGGGGGCAAAAACGCGCAAAAAAAAGTGAGGGGGCAACTTGAACATTTTGGTAATTGTTGGGGGGCGAAATCAGACTTTTTCCTTACATTAATAACTTATAATCCTAATTATTATTATTTTTAATAATATAATTGAAAAAAATTGCACATCCTAATAATAATAATTATTTTTAAAACAATTATGTTATATTTGTATTTTTACTTAAAATAATTTCATTTTAATCTCTAAAAAAAATAATGAAATATATTTATTTACTAAACACAAATAATTTCTTTAACTTATATAATATGTTTCAATAATAAATATGAAACATAAAAATTATCAGACACAAATAATTTTTTTAAACTTTTATAATGTTATTATTCTTAATTTTATATATGAAAATTTAGAATATCATATTGTTTTGATTTTTGTTTATGTCCACGTATGTAGTTTTATTATTTTATAGTGGCATTTATTCTTTTTTGTACATGTTGTATTAAAATATTTAATAAATATTTTACAATATGTCATATTAAAAAATAATATAATAATTTTGTCATAATCAAACTTCCTTAATCAATATGATATTTATTTTTATAAAGTCTTATATTTGATCCCGAAAAATTGTAACTATATATTATGTGTATGATAAATCAAATGAAACAAAACCGCCGCGAAGCGCGGGTAATCTCCTAGTTGTAATGATAATTTGGATCAAAAAATTACCTAACCCGTGCCCGTGCCATGTAGTACACCACAACATATATCTATAAATGAATTTGGTTGTAAATTTCGATAAAAATTTGTCTTTAACTTGTCCCGTGTAGTACATCACTACATATATCCTATATATTCGACATATCTTTTTAACAAAATGAAAATATTTTTGGAAACAGAAATTATACTTGGCCCTTTTAAACTCATCCTCACACTCTTTACGAGATGGCAAAAATTAATTAAATACGTTGATTAGTCTCTTTGAATGATTCAGCTAAATATTAATTGACACGTTTAATTGATACATAAATAATTTATACTAGGTTAATATTAATGCATGTTAATTGACGTGTAAATATAATCACATAGTTAATTAAATTGTTAATTCAGTTAATAATACTTATCAACCCACCTATTCTTGTTGATTATATTTGTAACTGCGTGGTCGAGCCACCTATTCTTGTTGATTATATTCTTATTAATAATCACATAGTTAATTAAATGACCAAATAAATTAATAAAAAAACAGATCAATAAAATTAAAAATAAATAAATAAAGGAGATCAAGTCTGGATGTAACTGCATGGTCGAGCCACTATTGTCATAAAGGCAGATGATGCCCTCTAGTGCAGGATATTTCGTTTATCTATCTTAAAGGTTCTACACCCCCGAGAACTCATCTCGAATCTGTTCCGGTAGCACAGTAGAAAACGAATGTTTTTCATTTCGAAAGCATATGAAGTCTTGTACCGAATTCTTCAACCAAGTTCACATTTGCATATTTTGTTAATATTTGAAGAGTGTTTTTTGAAAGAGAAAAAATAGAGAGAATGGAAATTAGTATGTCTTAAAAATACCAAATAAATATTGGTATATAACACGTTGGAGCTCTTTTATTTCCCCTCATTATTTTTATAATTAATAAGACAGAATTATAGCAAACAATTTTATCTCAAGTAACCGAATATATTGATTGCCCAAATAAATCAAGGGTCAAATACTTCTAAATTTCATATAATCTCTAATAAATCTTTTTTTTTATATTCTACAACAATTAGAATATTTTGTGATTCCATTTTTCTATAATCTAATGCATATCATATGCATAGAGTTCAAATATCCAATAATTAATATTGGAGTAAATATATTAAGTTATTGTTACAAAATAAATACAAACAAGATATAAAGAGGACAAGAAAGAAAGAAAAAAGAGAATCAAATTTCTATTTAAGAATGAATCCGCAATTATAATTGTCAATATCCTCTTTATATAATAATAGAAGGTGGATACATGTAGTAAAATGGGGTGTTGCAAATAATCAATACTAAATTCCTGTAATTGCTCCTTCAACATAATAAAATTAAAGTTACAATATGACATTCATATATTTCATATATTCATAACAATTTTAGAATTATTTATAGAAAAATAATATAACAATTCTTTCTTTGTCATTTTATCAAGGATTCTTTTTGAGTTCGTCGGTCCAAGGATTTAAAAGATCCTAAGCCAAATTATAATTCGAACTCAATTTTTTTATAATGTGTTGGGTATCGACATCATTACCGAGCTCCACGTAGCGGATTGTTAGACCCGGTCCGAATCGATTCCGAGGACCACGTCGACGACTCGATCGTACAAATCATAAACTATGTGCAACTACCTATGAAATTAACTCTTAATTCATAGAGAATCATACCGCGTGAAATTGATTACGGAGACGGTTTGATTCTTGCGTAGTTGTTGTTGTCCTTGCTTCGACTCTGGCGACACGCACGTCACACGCCCGGCGATTCGACACCTAATTCGAAACTCCGATTTGTTGTATACCACCGGAATTTTTTCGGTTTGTCTTCGACTTTGCTCGACCTTGCTCTCGATTGATCACACCAGATAATCTCAGTTGAGATTCCTCTATCGCATCCACCTCGAACTTGTTGTTTAATTCTAACCTAGAGGGGGGTAAATTTGGCAATCTAACTTACACTTAGTTTAGATTTAAACCTAATTTACGGTGCGGAATAAATAATAATTTAGATGATAAAGATGATACCGTACAAACACTTTGACACAAGATGTTTGTTTACGAAGTTCGGTAGGTGGTTGCTTTGTAGCTTTAACTCACCCTTTACTCGCTTAATTGACCGACTCAATTATTTGCGAGTACCTACGTCTCCGGGAATGCCTTGTGCCTCTTTTTGGCTTTCGATTGAATTCCAACTCAACTCGATTACAAGGATTTGCCTAGATCGATTTACACGCTTCTATCGATCTATAGCTTAGGCTCTTTACACTTTGTTGCACTAGCCTATTACACTTTTTCACTAATCGAGCTACAACGTGATCGGTCACGTGAGTGGGATACGATTAGTGGAGAATATCGAAAGTAGATCAACGATCTAAAGAGGTTTCTCAAGCTATCAATGGATATAGAAAATCACAGCTTAGGGTTTCTCTCTTTTTAGATTTGAAAGTTTGAAATTGAGGAAGAAGTAGAAGAGAGAGACCCATGAAGGATTCTATTTATACTCTCTATAGAAATCCTTCAGAAAACTTGTAGTGCGTTCGAACGCATACAGTCCGTTCAGAACGCACTTGAAGTTTGCACTAGCCGTTTCAAAATAACGTGCAAGTACATCTTGGGTCCGTTCGAACGGACAATGTCCGTTCGTAACGGACTCAATTATACATAGCATTTTGCGTTCACAGGAACAAGAGTCCGTTCAACGCACTGAAAAGTGGGTGAACGGATTCCAGGTTGTCCGTTCGAACGCACATGTGTGTTCGTTCGAACGCATACATCCCTGTGACATTTTCCGTTCACAGGAAGGATTGTCCGTTCAACGCACTCAGAAGATGGGTGAACGGATTCTAATTATCCGTTCGAACGGACATGATTGTTCGTTCGAACGCACACATCCCTGTGACACGTTTGGTTCTAATCAAGCTTTAAAGTTTTGATATTTAGCAAGTCCGTTCTGAACGGACTTTGAGTTCGTTCAGAACGCACTTCCTGCTTGACTGAACTCTTTGTTATTTTGAACATGATTTTACTTGAGTTCTACTAGGTTTGTACCTATGGTTTATTTGTGGCGTATCCCACTCACGGAAGGCTTCAACATCTTGAGTCTTGATGTATTCCAATGGCCTTCCTTGTGTTTTTCTTTTCTTGTTTATGTTGAGACTTCATGTCCTGATTCTTGATGTAATCCAATGAAGTCTTCCTTCACAAGTCATCCTTCATCTTCGTATCGTACCTATGTTATCCTGCATTTTTCTGGATGTATACATTAGTACTGACAGTGTTTTGAAATAATCAAACTATCAGGAAATTTGAACCAACAAACTCCCCCTTTTGATTAATTTCAAAACATTGTCGGTTTGGAGAGTTTCACCATTTAGTTGAGAACTTTCCGTACGACCGTTTCTCCCCCATTTTGAAAGAGATCAAAAGGGCCAAAGAGACTTCATCAACGGAAGGCTCCCCCTAAATACGAGCTCCCCCTCAGAGAATGACTTGATGAATGTATGAGCTCGTAAATATGATCAAATTCTTTTGTTTTGAATGATGACAATCTTTTCAAATTTAGCAGTTTAAAACAGTTTTTGTGTGTGCGTTCCGAACGGAAAAAGTGGTGCGTTCGAACGCACTAGCATCTGGACTGACAAAAATTTCACAGAATTTATACTGATGAGCGTATGACACTAAACCAAAATAGGATAATAAAATGAATGCACAAGTTTACTGACATAATACCATAATTATTCGTCAAACATAATTATTCAATAGACCTAATTGTTCAATCATACCGACACACATCAAAGTTTTGATAAGTTCTCACATACTCTCATGTATACTCAAGACTTAGACATAACATAACATAATATAATATAATACGACACAACACACATCACAACTAAGGTTGATCACACTTCATTTGGCTCGGGTTTGGAATTTAAGACAGACGGTGGGCAGAAGGTGGAGCTTGCTCCTGAGATTAACGGTGCGTTCCGAACCGGTTCTCAAGATGAACGTAAAGATCGGCAAATTGACGATCCACGTTCTCACGCATCCGTGCTTCAGATACACGAAACGCATCATGCATTGCTCTTCCGTGTTGCTCCATGCGCTCATCCATTTCGTCGAGCATCTCCTTCACATAGGCAAATTTCTTATCATCCCGTTCCGTTTGGGCATTTGAGGATTCCCCCTTCCCCACATTCCTCTTTCGTTTGGGAGCCGGTTCTTCACCGCTTTCATCGGTATTGGTTGGGTTGACGTTGTCCTCTTCCTCGTCCAAGGTGTTGCCCTTCGTCCATCGGGTAGGATCGCGGGGAAGGTGATACGCCACCGCATCCTTTGCGGAGTCAATAATCCATCCTAGGATGCTCGGCGAATACCGATATCCAAACCGTCGGAGGTTTGCATCGGATGCGAGGTTGATTGGTGATTTTGGTCGAAAATCCCAATCGCTCAGTGGTATCTCAATACCTTGGAGTTCCATCATACGGGCAATCAATGTTCCGTATGGCAAGGACGCGTTCTTATGACTCATTACACTTTCCATGTGGCTTGTGATGAGAAAGGACACGTGGATGGGTAGTTGATCCTTGTACCACATGCGATGCAAGAGTATAATATCCCTCTGTTCGAGATTCATCTTAAATTTTTCTGAGGGAGTGAGAATGTTATTACCGATGGCCCAGATAAACTGTTCATGGGCGGCCAAGTGAGATGCCCCTTGCCCAGGTTTGATACCCGTGATGGCAGCTTCGAGTCTTGCCTTGCGAGTGTCGTAGATTTTCTCTCCGTCGTCCCTTAGTCCGAGCAAAACATTCAAGTTTTTGATAGAGATTTCGACATCTTCACCGAGGATGTATGACGTTACCTTTTCTTCGTCACGGTGGAATTCAGCATTTGCGTAAAATAGTCGCGTGATTACATCATACGATTTGACGTTTAGGCATGCTAAATCCGCGAATCCCCATTGACGTTCGATTTCTCGACTTTGTCGAGGAGGTGATGTATGTTTGGCGGAAAATCGTAGTAGTAGCATGGAGCAATTGATCTCTTGGATACCCATTCATGGAAAAGGATACCAGCCTCCGGAGTTCGAAACAGATGCTCGTTGTTTGGGTCAGAGAAATCGTATTCACTTTGAATGCGTTCTTCAAGAGTAGGCTTCTTGGCCACTTGTTTCATTCTTTGTCGAGCGTTCGAACTCTCGCCTACTGTCTTCTTCCCCATTGCCTTAGCTTTCGATCTCGAGTTTGAGGCGTCCATGGCTGCCCTTGAAGATTTTAGTTTTTCTGAGAGAGAGAGAGTTTTGGAAGAGAAACAAGGGGAGAGAATGAAGGGGGGCTAAGTAACTGATGAAATCGTGTCCCTTCAAGTCACGCCGTAAGGGAAAAAGGGGCCATCACATCCATTGAATGCAGTCGGTTGCATGTGGACGAAGAGTTATTACGACGCGTCCGTTCGAACGCACTTCTCAAGTGCGTTGGAACGCATTCATGTCTGAGAAAGGCGCTATTTTGGGTTTTTAAGTTGTATCTGGGAAGTTGTTAAGTCCGTTCGAACGGACTCCTATGTGCGTTAGAACGCACACACAACTGAGAAGAGGCGCCAGAATATGAAACGGCGCGAGTGTAAGGGTTTGAAGTAGGTTCGCTGAATGAGGCATGTGCGTTCGAACGCATTAGTTGTTCGTTCGAACGCACTGAACACTGTTGACACTGAGAGTCGGCGCCAAAGTATGATCCGGCGCCATAATCCTATAATTCATTTTTCCGTTCGGAACGCATTCAGTTGTACGTTCGAACGAACTTGATCCTGGTAGGAAAATTAGATGGCGCCATAATTTAACTGTGACTTTGGATCTTATAGTTCAGTTGTCCGTTTCGAACGCATTTTAGTCCGTTCGACCGGACTTGAGGCTGTTAAGAGGGTATTTGGTGACTTCATTTGTCCGTTCCAAACGCACATGTTTTTCGTTCGAACGGACTGGTTCCTGAGATGTGATCACTGGACTGAAATCGTGATTTATTTATCGAGACAAGTGTTCTAATGTACTCCTCTATTAACACTTGTGATGTATCTACATAAGACTCGACCAATTTAGCTAGAATTTAATTTAGCCCATTTCCTATACTCCCCTTACATATTTGGTTTAAGGTGTGGGATACTAAGGAGTATAGTGTTTCAAGTTAGGGCTTAAGCCCTAGGAGGTCCTATACCGAAAGACGTAGAGGGGCCCATTGAGTGACGATCTTTACGCATCCATGTTGAGTTTGATTTTAATTTTGGATTGCGAAGATCACAACCGTTTGAGATATGACCAATTTTGCAACAATAGTTACAAAATGCTACGGTGGGCTTATTTGTGGGTGTGGTACTCTTCACAAAATAGTCCGAGAGTTGATTCGGATTACTTCTCTTAGGAGTTATCGATTTTGGCATTTGATAAAGGTTATTTGATATAAATTTATTTTGCTTAAAATTATTTTGTTTAAATTGTTTATGTGTGTTGGTGAAATGTTTGGGAGGCCCTTGTTGATGTGAAGCTTCGGTGTAATTTGTCACTTCATAGAAATACCCATTTGGTCCCCTTTTGAACAAACAATCGGTTCTTCCCAAATTAGTATGTCTAGGTTGTGAATTTTGTGTATAATGATTTTTCTTATAATTATTATTGACACGTTTAGGTTGTTCATTTTTAGCATATTTACCTTGGTTGTAGTCATGGTACATGAAAGCATTTCCATGACTACTTAATTTATTGTTTTCCCATTTAGATTTTTGATTTTGAGATATTGAAAAATCGGGTTTATTACCGTTATTTTTCTTATATCCTAAACCGGATTTGTCATTTGGCTTTTGTCCTATCAATGACAATTTTAAAACATCATCCAATGAAGGAGGACTCAATGCAATATTTGCACAAGCCTTCTTCAGGGATTCATTTTCAACTTTAAGAATTTGAATTTCGACTTTTAGATGAGAAATCTCACCTTTTTGGGTTTGACACTCACACTTTGAAAAACCTTTAAATTCATTTATTTGAGTTTTATATGCCAAAATGGATAGCTCAAGAGAGGCTACCTTATCCTTGAGAGCTTGTGTTGGGCTCTCAAGTTTACCCTCATTTAGTTGAGAGTTCCCTTCATCTCTAAGAAACTCGTCACAAGAGTCGAGTTCTAGTTTGAATGCGGGAGAAAATTTAGATTTATGTATTGATTCTATGTCAAGCAGAGAGTATGTACGTACCTCATGACATTGGTCATGTGTTGAGCTGGTATTGGGAGTGGATGGTTCCGATTCCACATCCATGGGCGTGTGATGTGTAGTAGTTAGACCTCGTTCAATACGAAGAGATTTAATGGCCGCTTCCACTGCGCTCATTAGTGGAGGATCGATCCTTACCATGAGTGCACGGTTTGCGGTGTGTCGACTTGACGGACCATCCGGGTCGGATGATGAGCTTGACCCGTCCGTTTCTCCCCATCTACAATCGACGTTAGCTTTATATGCCTTTTTCTTATTGATTTCTTTACCTTTGTAGTTTTGACGATTTTCTCGCCCCTTGTCCTCGTATCTTCTTTCGTATCGGGGCTCTCGCCTTTCCCGATCCTTGTGGTCCTCATCCTTTTTGATCCACCTCGAATTTTCCGGATGGAGAGTCCAACATGACTCCATCATGTGTCCAATTTTCTTGCACCAAAAGCAATGGAGCTTTAGCCCCTTTTGTTTCCGATTCTCGTTGAATCGCTTCTCGTCCCTTTGCCACTCTAGGAGTCGCAACGTGAGATCATCCATTTCATTGTCGTCATTGCTTGCATTCACGGCGGGCAAAGCAATTCTTCAGGCGTGAGGTCTTGTGAGGCTACCGCTGTACCTAAAGCTACACGTAAAGATTCCCAACTACGGGGCATAGATTGAAGTAATCTAGCAATAATTCTATCATCAGTAAGAGGTGCACTTTGGGTGGCATATCGGGTTTTTAGTACATTGATTTTTGCCCAGATTTTATCAACGGACTCTCCCTCAATCATTCGGAGATTGTTGAATTCTTGTTCAAGTCCGATGATATTAGTTCTTCTCATTTGAGATGTGCCCTCGTATCTCTCATTGAGCATACGCCACATTTCATATGATTTATCACAATGATCAACTAGCGATCCGATAGAACTAATTACATTGTTCAGTATTAAGTTTTGAGCGTAAATGTCATTAGTTCTATCTTCCCTAGTTTGATCAGGGTAGGTTACATTTCCGTCCGTGTCAACCTCTTGGGCCAAGACAAAGCCTCGTAACACTACCTTGTCAAGTCCTTGGAGAGCGAATGCATTTAGCATGCATTTCTTCCAAGAGCTCCAATTGGTTCCATCTAATTCACGTGAGTTTGATATATTTGATTTGGGTACGGTATTTATCGGATTTATCGATGAGTTTTGTACAATAGGATTAATTTCGGTCATTTGATCGTTAAGTACAAGTTATCCCTAATACTCAAAGAGATGGTTAGTACCTTGCTCTGATACCAATTGTTGTTTAATTCTAACCTAGAGGGGGGTAAATTTGGCAATCTAACTTACACTTAGTTTAGATTTAAACCTAATTTACGGTGCGGAATAAATAATAATTTAGATGATAAAGATGATACCGTACAAACACTTTGACACAAGATGTTTGTTTACGAAGTTCGGTAGGTGGTTGCTTTGTAGCTTTAACTCACCCTTTACTCGCTTAATTGACCGACTCAATTATTTGCGAGTACCTACGTCTCCGGGAATGCCTTGTGCCTCTTTTTGGCTTTCGATTGAATTCCAACTCAACTCGATTACAAGGATTTGCCTAGATCGATTTACACGCTTCTATCGATCTATAGCTTAGGCTCTTTACACTTTGTTGCACTAGCCTATTACACTTTTTCACTAATCGAGCTACAACGTGATCGGTCACGTGAGTGGGATACGATTAGTGGAGAATATCGAAAGTAGATCAACGATCTAAAGAGGTTTCTCAAGCTATCAATGGATATAGAAAATCACAGCTTAGGGTTTCTCTCTTTTTAGATTTGAAAGTTTGAAATTGAGGAAGAAGTAGAAGAGAGAGACCCATGAAGGATTCTATTTATACTCTCTATAGAAATCCTTCAGAAAACTTGTAGTGCGTTCGAACGCATACAGTCCGTTCAGAACGCACTTGAAGTTTGCACTAGCCGTTTCAAAATAACGTGCAAGTACATCTTGGGTCCGTTCGAACGGACAATGTCCGTTCGTAACGGACTCAATTATACATAGCATTTTGCGTTCACAGGAACAAGAGTCCGTTCAACGCACTGAAAAGTGGGTGAACGGATTCCAGGTTGTCCGTTCGAACGCACATGTGTGTTCGTTCGAACGCATACATCCCTGTGACATTTTCCGTTCACAGGAAGGATTGTCCGTTCAACGCGCTCAGAAGGTGGGTGAACGGATTCTAATTATCCGTTCGAACGGACATGATTGTTCGTTCGAACGCACACATCCATGTCCGTTCGAACGCACACATCCCTGTGACACGTTTGGTTCTAATCAAGCTTTAAAGTTTTGATATTTAGCAAGTCCGTTCTGAACGGACTTTGAGTTCGTTCAGAACGCACTTCCTGCTTGACTGAACTCTTTGTTATTTTGAACATGATTTTACTTGAGTTCTACTAGGTTTGTACCTATGGTTTATTTGTGGCGTATCCCACTCACGGAAGGCTTCAACATCTTGAGTCTTGATGTATTCCAATGGCCTTCCTTGTGTTCTTCTTTTCTTGTTTATGTTGAGACTTCATGTCCTGATTCTTGATGTAATCCAATGAAGTCTTCCTTCACAAGTCCTCCTTCATCTTCGTATCGTACCTATGTTATCCTGCATTTTTCTGGATGTATACATTAGTACTGACAGTGTTTTGAAATAATCAAACTATCAGGAAATTTGAACCAACAGAACTCGTGTCTTTCGGTTGTGGCATGTTCCCCTAAATTTTCCACAAACTTGCTCAAACTTTCAATCTCTCTAATAATGGAGTTCTTATCTCAACTTGTCCAACAAGTTTCTCACTTTTCTTAGATCTGGAATGGTCACAGAAAGAAGAAGGGATTGCTTAGATCTAATAATCAAAACATCCATTAATGGAGCATTAATGAGTTTCAAAACTGCTAATTCGGAATTTTGATCACATTGCGTCATGATGCATGATATGGTGCGTCGTGACGCATGTGTCACCAGTACTAGATCTAGCCGTTATAATTGTGTTCCGTCATAACGGACAGGACTGAGCACTGAATGATGCGTCTTGAAGGTATACTCAGGATTTGGCTTATATAGAAATACAATACCGTGCGTCATGACGGACCATATGGTGCGTCATGACGGACTATGTAATTTATGTTATATTGCATAATCTTTATGCATCCAATCGTTCTGACGAATGCGTACGTTCATCTACCCTCATGTGTATAATATACTAGTTGATCTGTAACTGTATTTTCTTCATAATGGACCCTAATTTTTTTATTGTACTATGTAATTTTTTAAAATAAACCATAAATTTTTTATAATGAAGCTTAATTTTTTTTATAATGGATCCCGAATTTTATATATTATACGACGTAATTTTTTTGTGTGTATCCGGATCCGAAACGGAGGCTTCAATTTTTGTATGTCTGAGCTGGGCCCGGGAGCTTCATATATAACTCCTTTTGGAAACTTACTCAATTTCATAACACTAAAATGTTTATCTTTTAGAATCATTTTTCTTTGATTGATTATTTCTTATTGGTGTGTATTACGAATATAGCAACAAACAATTCCTAGAACTTAAATACTTCTTCCTCATATTCCACTGATCAATGTCAAGTCACAAATATGACTTCAATCATTGTGTTTCTACAATTAGCAATAAACAATATACCTATAAATATCAACAAATTAATATAAGCTGAAAATCACAGAACTTGTCCTAGTTAATCATTTTGCGCACAATCAAAAAGAATGTTCTGATAAATCTCAGCCCTCTTCCTACGTAGTGCTTGAATCTCCTCGTCATTTTCGTTTAACGAACCTCCTGGTATGACAACACGTCCCAATTTTCGTACCCATTTCTGGATTTTTCGGTCAATTGCCTGGATCTAACAATTAAGATAATATTTACATCAAAACTAGTATAATTTTAAAATATTTTTTATCGAAATGTATTTTTGGAGTGGGTCGGTTTGTAACCTTGCGACTAGGCCACCGGGCCAGTCCATTTCTCCGGCAAACTTTTTTGAGAGCAGTCGAACACATTTTAAGTCTATCCGCCGCTTCATTGATAGGAAGGTGGAAATAGGACGCCAACTCAAATAACCCCATCTTAGCCGTCCTTTCCTTCTGTTACAAACACAAATCATCAAATGATGGAACTTGCCTCGCTAAATAATTGTCGAAGAAATACCTGTAGTGCGAGCCTACTTCTTGTAGATGGTCCCTGCCATTCATTTTCGTATTCGACCAGCAAATCTTTTGAGGGGGTGTCAGGTACGTTAATTGGTACACTAGTGGAGCCAACAAATGAACCGAAATAATTTCGATTTGTGTCGATTGATGCAGGAGGAAAAACTGTATCACTTGATGGCATAAAAGTTGGGGCGACCGGTAAAATACTGGCAGGGGCTGGTATCTCAGAAACAGGTGTATCATCAAAGAACACCGATACTGGCCAAAGAACTGGGGACTCTATCGACATTGACTGGTTCATAGGCGACGTGTTAATATCCTTAAGTTTGTTTGTTGCGCATGAAGTTTCTAAAAATAATTAAGTAGTGGTTAGTTACAATGAGTCTTGATTGATAAATTTGTTTTGTATTGCTCATGGTGAATAATGATTAATGAATATACCTTCAACTTCACAACTTTGTGGCATGTCAGTTGAATATGGCCTGCAGAAATTTGAAGAATGCACTGGTTGATCCGTTAATTTCTTTCCCGCGCAAAGAGTATCAATGAACGAGGAGTCACTGATCAGGGTTACTGAGCTATCAGTTTTGAGAGCATTGCTGTAGCCAATCAAAAAGCCTTTCGCCCATTCATATGATTTTGTGCTTAGACTGCAAATTTAAAAATGAACTTACGAATTTGAAGGAACCACAACGACTTCAAATATGGTCATTTACCTAGGATAATTTTAAATGGATATATCAAACAAATGGAATATTCAATATATAACTTACTCAACATAGAAATGTTCCATTTTAGAATCACAGCCATCCTGGCCGAAATGCTCAACGTCAAAAATTACATGATCGAATCTTCCTAAAGCTCCATGAACAGAGATAGTCATGCGCCGGTGGGCTACAGAATGTCAGAAAATTTGAAAAACAAATGAACTATTAAACTTGGAACTTCAACGGGCTAATAAACTTAACCACTTCCCGAAAACCTAAATCCAGATAAAATTAAAGTAAACATAAAAAAGCATGGACTATTAAACTTACAATTGGAATACACCAACTTCCTTGTGGTAATGCAATTGCTACAGTCTACCTGCTCTGGCAAAAACTGATGAAAAATTTGTTCATGCAATGCCTCGGTAGGAGGGTTTTCTGATGATGAGCCCTCTTCCTGAATAATCAAATGTGAACTCAAAAAACAACAAACAAGACAAAGAATGAATCAACGCACAAAACCCTAATTGCTGAACAAATACCTGTAATGCGAGGAAACTACTCTTAAGCGGTATATATCGATTCACGTCCCTTGATGCAGAAGTAGCAACCGTATCACTTGATGGGATCGAAGTTGGGACGATTGGTGAATTGCTGACAGGGGCTTGTAGCGCAGACACAGGTATATCTGAGTCCATCGGTACATGCCTACAAACTCGAGACTCTGTCGACTCTGACTGGGTCATAGTCGCTGCGTTAATATCCTGGACTTTGTCTTTGTCCATGAAGATTATGTCAGTTCAAAAGAATGGATGCCTCCACTGTATCTGATTGGAGAGCCGTGATGTATATTTATTAGTTAGAATTAGTTATCAGTTTTTTTTAGTTATTAAAAAGCCAACGGTCATAGGAGTGTAGAATAGTGGGTTAGTTAACAAACTGTTTTTGTAATCATGAACAGATGTCATGTACTCAGTTAAGTCAGTTTTGTTTTAATGCAATTTATTAAAATATTGAAAATTCGAAATCTCTCTAGAATGTTTACAAGCTATATGAAATGGGCCAGTTGTTCACGGGCTAACAGAACCAATCACACCAGCCCAACAATTAGGCTGTGTTTACGGTAGTGAGATCACTACTGTAGTAGATCTTCCGCTCAAGATAAGGACTTTACGAAACTGAAATAGACTTCCGCCCTGGGTCTTTATTTTTCGGGCTTTTATATTTATTATTACTGGGCTTTTGTTATTTCTTAGTTATTGTAACAGAAATAGTTAAGGATAAGATTAATCATTAATGTATTTAAATGGAAGGCATCATCAGTTTAATCATTCATCAAAGCAATTAATAAAATTCAGTTAACAAATCTTCTTCTTCACTAAAGCTCACTTAATGTTGTTAATCTCTTGTTCTAAATTACACAATTGAATATTATAAGATGTCCCTCATACAATGTTGCAAATGACGAGAAACGGTACGGTACGGTCGGTCACCGTTTTAATGTTTTACTGTAAAACGATCGTAAAAAAAGATTAAAAAACGATTACTTAAATCAACAATATTTTATAGCAATTATGATAAAAATTTAAAAATAAAACAAACAAAAATATAATAATTCAATTTTTATAATTCAACTTAAACATACACGAAAGTCCAAAATTAAAAAAAAAACATACGAAATACTATTAAAACATATCGAATAAATGTTCATCGACCTAAATATATCAGAATAAATCTTCTTAGCTACCTAATTAGACAAAAAAATCAACTAATTAAATGCGTCAATCAGAATTAGACACAAAATAATTGACCATGATAAGCTGGATCAGAGTTAACACCTTGTTTATGTACGAATTAGACCCAAAATTCTAATAATTACAACTATTATTTGGAAGAGAGCCTTTGATCTCTCTCCAAATTTACTAAAAAACGCCTACGGGTTTTTAATGCCCCAAAAAAAAAAAAATTTATGAAAAAAACGGTTAAAAAAAAGGGTTTAAAACGTTTTTTGTAAAAAAAATGATGAAAGACAGTAAAAAAACGGTTGACCGTTTTTTGAAATTTTCTTGTAAAAAACAGTACGGTCTGGCACCGTTTTATCTTTTTTTATCGTTTTACACCGTTTTTTGCAACACTGCCCTCATGAGCTTCGACATTGGCATTATTTGTTGCAGTGAAAAAAAGTTGAACCCGAAACCCAAAAATTGGAGGACTGCTGAGGTGGGCTAAAAAGAGTAAAAGAAGGCTCAAGGACCCATTTGTTGGGTTGCTGCAATTGGTTCTTGTTATCCCGTGACTCTGATATACACGTGTCTGTGGTACAAGCCCCTGTCAGCCATGGTTCGTAATATCGGCCGAGTTAAAAAAACCTCGGCCGACTATCTCGGACTCGGTGACCACCGAGATGATTTTGCCTCGAAAAAATCGGTTTGCTAACCCTTCCTCATGGATAATAGTTCACCGATCGTCCCAACTTCGATCCCATCAAGTGATACAGTTGCTACTTCTACATCAAGGGACGTGAATCGAAATAATTTTGATTAATTTATCGGTTCCTGCCAATGGGTCAATATCCTAGTTGGTTGAGTGTGAATCACAAAAAATCATATGTTGTGAGAGGTTGTGGGTTCGATCTATATTGACATAAAAAAATTAAGAAGTAATTGAGATTGCAATGGAATTAACAGATTTATGTGGACTAGAATGCATTTGTGTACTTAGTGACTCTTGGGTAAAGGGTTGTTCTACTAAAAATATTTCCCTTATAAATTGAAAATTGATTTGTTTGCTACCACTAAATTATTTGTGCGAGATTTAATGCCCCCATTGGCCCAGTGATGATTTCCTTTTCGGAGGGTAAAAATTTCATATTTTCAATGATGAAATCCTTTTCAGAGTTTATGGGATTAATCATACCTATATTAGGGTTTATCTTCTTAACTCTCCAATAGGTTTTGATTTTTTTCTTTTTTTGCCAAACTTTAACTGTTTTTATTTTATTTATATTTTGATTATGTTTATTTGTGAATTTATCATTTTTAATTTTCCTGTTATTAATCTCTACTTCTCTCTTATGATATGTTTTATCATTTTTCTTTTGATTTTTGTTTTCCATTTGTGTTTCAATTTGTTTGTTATGTTTTATATTTTCCCCCTTTTTCTACCCTATAATTCTCTATGATGTCATCTGAGAGATTATGAATAATTTTTGATGAACTTGCATTTTGGATAATTTCCTTAATGTTTAATATATCTATTTGTTTACCATCTATGACTTTGATAGAGTTTGGTATTTTGACATATTGAGTGCAATTGACTGAAAGCTTAATATGAGATATAACTTCAGTTGGCATAAAGGATCCCACTGAAATTAATGTCCCTATTGGTTCCATAATTTTCTTAGAATAATTGGACTACATAGCTTTTCAGGTAATTTTTCTATAATTAAATCTTTTGTATATATTTCATTATTTATGTTTTTATCCAAGTAAACTGTTATTTGTTCATTACTATTATTCATAATATTACTATTATTTTTAACCTCTTTATTATCTGTTTTATTATATTGTAGGTTATTATACAATCTAGTAGGAGCATTTGACTTTTTAGGTATTAATCCCTCTTTTTTATTAATATTAGTATAACAATTTCTTTGAATATGACCAAATTTAAAACATTTTAGACATTTAATTGACTCTCTACATTCAAATCTCATGTGATTAGTTGATAAACATCTAAAACATTTTTTTTTAATATTGTTATTAATATTATTGAAAGGTTTTTTTCTAGTTACTAATTGCCAATTTTCCTCTTGATTGAGATTATTTTTCAAGGCTTGTTTATACGATTGACTCATACTGAAAGTTAAAGAAGAGGAAAGAGGTACTTAGCTTAGCACTGTAGTTCTTCTGATGTTCTTCTTATTCCTTAGCACTGGAGAGCTTTAGCTTAGCACCAAATTCCTCAGCTTCTTAGCTGAAGTTGAGCTTGAATCGTCTTCTTCAGGTCCTCTCTATAGTAGGGCTGGCAAAAAAATCTCGGCTCGAACGTTCGTTCGCGTTCGGCTCGAAGATCGTTCGAAAATAGCTCGTTCGAAAATTGGCTCGAAAAATTCGAGCCGAGCCGAGCTGGCTCGAACTAGACTCGAGCCGAGCTCGAGCCGGGTGATGTTCGGCTCGCGAGCAGCTCGAGCTCGAACACCGTATATAAAAATACCTATTCGCGTCGCCGCTCTCTCTCTTCTCTCGCGCGCTACTCTCAGTCTCAGACGCGTACCCTAAAACCCTAATCCTCTCTCGCCCCTCACTCAGACCTCTCTCTCTCGCCTCTCGCTAAGTCGCTCCTCTCTCGCCTCTCACTCAGACCTCTCTCTCTCGCTTCTCGCAGTCTCGCTAAGTCGCTCCTCTCTCGCCTCTCGCTCGCCTCTCGCTCCTCTCTCGCTCGCCTCTCGCAGTCTCGCTCCTCTCTCGCCTCTCAGATCTCTCTCTCGCTCGCCTCTCAGGTCAGATCTCTCTCTCTCTCGCCTCTCAGATCTCTCTTGCTCGCCTCTCAGATCTCTCTGATTCTCGCCTGAGTCTCGCTGATTTCTTTGATTCTCGCCTGATTTCTCTTATTCTCGCTGATTTCTCTGATTCTCGCCTGATTTCTCTGATTTCTCTGATCCTCTCAGATCTCTCTCTCTCTCGCCTCTCAGATCTCTCTGATTCTCGCCTGAGTCTCGCTCGCCTCTCAGATCTCTCTCTCGCCTCTCAGATCTCTCTGATTCGCCTCTCGCCTGAGTCGCTACGAGCTGGCTCGAGTGTTTTCGAGCTGGCTCGAGTTTTTTCCGAGCCGAGCTCGAGCGGGACTTCCGAGCTCGAACCCCTCCTACGAGTCGAGCCGAGCTGGCTCGAACCAGACACGAGCCGAGCTCGAACTGGGTTGTGTTCGGCTCGGTTCGGCTCGTTGCCACCCCTACTCTATAGCAAGCTCCAATACCTTCTTCACTAGCTTCTCCCTCAACTCATTCTTCTTCTTAGCTGAAGTTGAATCGTCTTATCCAACTTCGCAGCGATAACAGGGAACATATGGAAAGAGAGAAACAATAGGGTTTTTGGCGAGGATTCTACTCGGGGAACGGCACACAGTGTTGCGGAGAGAGCCGCCAGAGACGCGAACACTTGGCTCAATTTCTGTTAGTGACTTCTAGCCGACTTTCAGCACCTTCGCTCTATCAATCTAAAGTCGACACTGGTGTGTATATTTTGTCTCAGGCCCTCAATGTAAATGTGTAAAGGGGGTCCTTTCTGTAAAAAGTACTCCTTCACTATTATTAATATAAAATTTGGGCTATGCCCCTTCAAAAAAAAAAAATTGTGTAATATTTTTGTGGAATGTAATAAGACTTAATAAGATGAAGGGTTTAGCCCCTTTCAACAAGGGCCTATATGCCCTTTTCCCCTATTGAGTCCATGAATCGGTGTTGATTTGTTATTTGATGTATAATTGGTTTGAGTTCTTTGATTGCCAATGGAAGTTTGATTCGTGGAGAGGGCTTTTTGTAAGAACTGCTTGTATTCTGATTAAAATCTTGCTTTACTAGAGAAACAATGTTGAGAGAACACCAGTATTTCGTCGTGAACAGAAGTGCTCGGAGATATCAGAGGCTCTCAGAGATTAGAGGTGCTCAGAGATTAGAGGTGCTCGGAGATAGCTAATGTGCTCGGAGATGATCGGTTAAGAAAGTATCTTGATTCACCTTTCTTGAATCGCCTTCATGTTTCTTGAATCGCCTTCCCACCCTTCACCAAGGCCTCTATATCATAATAAAATATTAATATAAAAAAGTTTTAGTTTCTATTACAAATTAATGCTCGAAGAATAATCATGTAAACAGAAAAATAAACAAGAAGATTTTTCTATACATTTATTAACAAGTAGATTGTAAACTTCATGCTAAATAATTACGAAAAACTAAATTCAAAAGTGTGTATTATTTTTAAAAACAAACTGCAACTTTTATGACACATATATTTCCTCTTATTAGACAGACACCACGAAAGTTTGTTTTTTCATACTAGAGTCCAAAAATGTGGCTTTTGAGATAGCTTGTTTGACAACTTTTACGATATAATTATTTTCCCTGATCCAAAAAAAGATAATCACATCTCTGATGTCTTCCCATAGAGAATTGTTATTGTCGTGATCCAAAAAATGGAGCAATATGATCTGTTTGACAACTTTGCTTTCCAGTTCGTGAGTGAGAATGCAGAGGATTGTGTATCATTTCATATATCTTATCAAGAGATGATAAGTTGGGGACGAGTTTAGTTAGCGTTTCAACCGCCCGCGAGATGCGCCCAGAAGCATATGATATGTGATGATTGGCTGGACTTGGACGGGCCAATAAAAATAGTTTTTATGGCAATTACGTCGTAGCAGACGACATTGCAGGCATGTCAAAAAAATTCACTTTTCACATACTTTTTTGTAATTAATATTAATTTTACAAACAAATTTTCAGAAAAAATGAAACTCTATTTGGAAACATCCGGCTTACTAAATTATTATTATCCAAGTATTCAATACTCAACAATCACAAACAATATTTATTTTCCATCTGAAAAAAAGAAGAGTAAGGCAAAGAAATCACAATATACACAACATTTATCACTTTTTCTTTCAATCAATTACATGGCAGGCAAATTCTTTCTACCTTGGTTTTGAATAACTAACTATAAAATTATTGTAACTCTCCCAAGAATTAGTAAACTACTTTTCATCATTATTCCCCAACTAACCTGGCAACTATATAAATTTCCATCAACAAAACACCCCATATACTCATTTCTACAAAATCTACCTAAAGTTTCAACTTAATCCGTTCCGACCACTTGAACACCTCCGAATAAACCCGATCGCCACCCAACGTCTCTCCCGTCGCCCCCGCAGCAATTCTAATAATATCCTCAATCAACGCAAAATTGCCCATTATATCAACGTGAGCCCCACTTTGGGTCCCTCTTCCCTCCAACAAATTATTCGGGGGCGAATGACTGTACTCTCTAACAAAAGTCTTCATCCCCGAAGGATTAAACCTCGTAGTCCCACGCCATGCCTTGGCAGACATGAATCCCGCACTGAGAACGGGTACGGTTTCGTCTCCGTCGGACACGAAAACCCCACCTTTTAGGCAAGGGTTTTCGGTTCCGCCCTCCGCTGACGTGTCGATTCGAAATGGAATCGAGCACTCAACAGATGGCGCTACCTTGTAAATATAAGCTCTTTCCGTTGGGATCCCAACACCGTACATGGAGAACATTTCCATCTCGGGTGCGTTTGGCAACCTATCAATTTATTGTACAAGCAAATAAATATAAATAATTTAAAGGAAAAAAAAGGATGTGAATTATGGACCCACTTTGTCTCCAAGGGATTGGACCAGTATTTGTAGTGATTATATTTCGGATCATCGAGATCATCTGCGATGCCAAAGGAGAAATGTTTACTCCCTCGTTCCATCATCTTGGGAGCTACGAATTTAAGGAGGTCGATGACCGATGAGGCCGTGTATGCTTTATAATCCGCTACTGCTTTTATTCCATTCGATCCTAATTCGTGGTATTCGGTCCATATGTCTCGACATGTTGCGTTCGAATTTGCAGTCTTTATTCCTTTCACCGCATCCTGTTTTATAAAGTTAGTATACAAAGCATAATAGAGAGAGATAAATCATGATAAAAAATTACCCGAAAATCCAACTGCGTGAGTTTTGAAGAATGAGCCACGGCTACCTCCTTTCCAAAGGAAATAATCCTTCCATAATTAACAAGGCGAGAGTCGTTATTTTTCTGACCATTCATACATTGATACCCTTCTTCGGGAGCCCAATCCATGCCGCCCCAAATGGTCTCTCCACCTCTGGGGATCATGGATATGGTCGAGTCCCATGTACGTGTCATTCTCATAACGTGTCGTAATGTTTGAAAACCCAAAAAATCCGAGTCTAATACATCAGGTGCAATAGCCCTACATTGAAAGAATAGTAATAAATTATAACAAATTATTAAATAGCTAAAATTAGGAAATAATAACATCATTATTTTTCTCAAAAAAATAATATTATTATTACCTAGCAACAGCGACGTCCTTGGCTTCGGCCGAGAAAAGGCCGGTGACGGCTTTGGGTACACCTAAGAAAGGTCCTCCAATATTCATCACGGCTTTAATATGTTTCGCGCACCAATCGTGTCCCCCACCACCACCCATGGGAGGTGGCGCCTCTACCCATTTCATGAAATGCAAGAAATAAAGTACTCCCATTGAATGCGGTATCACCACGACTTTGTTCCCACCATTTGTCGATACCATCAACTCTATGTTGCTTTTAATTCTACTTAAAGTTTGATCGCGTTCCTATATTACACATGATATTTTGAGGTGCACGCGTGAGAAAATGTAAGTTGATATAATCAATACTACCTCGGTGTTTTGAAAGGCGAGTCTCCAATCATAAGCGGCCATGTACATGGTTTTCTCTTCGTAGCCAATACGGGCCAAATTGGCAATTAAAACAGCCCAAACGAAATAACCAGGAACGAAATAATCGGCAGCCACAAGACCGGTTACTGGCCTGACTCGTATTCCAGGCGGATCGAGTCCAGTCTCATTGTCTAATGACATATGTTCCACCCAACACATGGGCCTACAAAAAAATAGATATTTATGCTTTTAGTTGATATTATTTGTCTTTTAGTCAATAATAAGTCAAAATAGTTCGAATTATTTAATCAAATAGTTACATAAGACCAACTTTAGTATGAATATTAGAGTTATATAAATGCTTATCATAGTTATGTGATGAGAAGTCACATCTGTACAAGAGATACAAGAGTCGAATAACATTGAATGATTAACCAATAGTTTTAAGTGAGATTTAAAAAAACTTAATCAGATCACTAGTGAAGCAGCAAAATATATTTTAACAACAGAGCATCTTTTTTTAAAAAAGATGCCAACAGAGCTTTACCCTTCTTTTTTTTTCCAATTTTAACAAAGAAAAAAAGTGGATTCGATAAGCCAACTAAACTTTTGAACTACAAAAATCAATCTTCTTTTTCACTGTAAATGGAAATTAAGTTTGACAAAATTCTCTAGTTCATTTCATCAAACAGTTAGACTGCACAATCTCAAAAAAAGAATTACTTGCATGGTTTATTCATGCACAACCACAAAAATAAAGCATTTTTTTAAGTATTCCTCAAGTTATCCAACTACCACCAAACTACAAAAAAAAAAGATTAAACCATTTCTGAAAAATAAATAAATATCATGACTTATCCCCTCTTGTTCTACACTAGATTCCAAAATTGATTTCCCAACAAAGCACGGCAATCAATTCGATGAAGGGATTGAAATTACTTACAATGCAAACATTGACCAAATTTCACAGTGAAACAACGAGCAATTAAGATCATTTCCAATTAAAAGGGGATAATTTAATGTCCCGAATCAAAATTCAATCGTACCTTCTATAAACGTCGCCGAACGTACCACCCCAAAGTCTCTTTCTAAACAAACCCTCAGCACATTGATGTCCTTCCCAAAGCTCCAATCCACCCGTAACGATACCGGGTACGAACACAACCGGGTGCTTCGCCCTTAAACCTTCCTTCTGCAACTTCACACCTGGCGGGTCGGGCAAAGGACCCGTTATCGCCTCCGTCACATACTGCGGAAACGAAGCCGGCATCGTATTATATACGAATAGCAATAACCACCAAACCGAGCAGAAAAATCCAATTGTCCAACAACAGCTATCTAAACAAGACCATTTCGCTTTAGTTTTCTGTATTGGTACAGTTAAAAGCTTCTCCTCCTCCTTCAATGACTCTGGTACCGGTTCTGCAATCAGTTTTTTATCAGACTCAGATGGCTTCCGTCGCCTAAGCATAGACATGGTTGGGCCCGAAAAAATGGAGTGAGGAATGAGGAAGAAACCCTTAAAACCCTAGTAGTCTGGGTTAGCATCTGAGAAGAGAAGATGAAAGAGTTTCGGCCCATGAATCATGGGTTTACCAGAGGAGTCGGAGTGGGAAATAAGAAATTTAGAACCATCGAGGTTGGCCTAGAGAAAGAGAGCAAGCGAGAGAAGGAAGGAAACAAAGAGAGAACAATTTTTGATGATCGCCGAATGAACGGTGGTGTAACACGTGGACGGGATGGAGGGTGGGATGGGGATATTTGGCAACGAGGGGCTGCGAGGGGGGAGGAAAGGCTGGACTTTAATAACGGGTGGGCTTTTTTGGTTTGGGATGGGTCTCCGCTGTTTCTTACCGAACATTTATTGTGTAGAGTTAATTATAACATGTTGGTATTGGTAATCACTCATCAAAAATGATACACACACCGAATTAAATCACAGAATCATTCCCGAAATATTATTTACGGTACAAATGTACTAGGACCCACATGGGACCCACGTGCAAATCATATACAATTTTCTTGATCGGGATTAATTCGGTATTTTACTTCTGTAGCTCTAGTTTTTTTGAATCACTCATTAGGCATGACTGATTATTTGATTTTTTGCTGTATTTTCCTTATTTATTTATGTATTAATTTAATAATTAGATATTTGAACAGTACAGTATAGTGAGTAATTCAACATAACATGTTTTCGCAACATGATTGACATCAGGATAACGAAACGTAAGATGTGGATTGAATTAGATTAAACTATTTTATAATATGAATGCAATATCTAACGTAAGATTAGTTCTTTGTGTAGAATTACTCATAGTAATTAGTTCTTTGTTGTGATTCGTTGTTGGTCTTATTAATATATTTTTTCGGTCATACTTCTTATGTGTTAAATTAAAGGAAAATTTTGAATTTTTGGTTTTGGTTTTCTTTTACGTTTATAACGGTAACGACACGAAATATATATTTAAATGGAATAACATAAAATAAACATATATTTTTGCTTAACGGTATCGATGTGACACATGCATTTTAAATAAAATAAAAAGTGACAAATTTTACGGAAAATAACGTTACTCGATTTCGAATAAAAACACGAAAGACTTGATCACATTTATGTATATAATGGTTTAGAGAGGTTTTTTTGTTGTTGACAAATGACTAAATGTTTAAATGATAGTAGAACACATACAATTTGAGTTCATGTCTCTATCATTTTTGTTTTATTTAAATATTTAATATTATAGTAATAATGACGATAAATTACTTTCATCGTATTTTTATAACTCATATGAATTGAACTAAATATATATATTTTACAATTAGTTTACGTTACACTAGCAAAATAATTTTACCAAATATGCCAGTATATAATACATAATAATAATTGAGATATAAGAAAGATAAAAGCAATAGAATTTTAATTATTAATAGATTCCGTTAAACTAAAAAAAGATTTGTCATTATTTCAAACCAAAACTAAGATATGAATTTACGGTAACGTATCAAAAAGTGTGTATTTAGGCCCGCAAGTGTAATCGGCAATGAGAACCCATCAGCTGAACTCAACAGAGGCCCATATTATTGGGGGCATATGATATTTACATGTTGGCCTTAATTGCATTAATTTATGTGTTCTACGTATAATATCATTTTTGGAATTAGATAACTGCAAAATTATTTTTTGCCCTCTTATTTCACCATCAAGATCTCTTATTGAGTTGTTTCACCATCAAAATCTCGATGTTATCAACATTGACATGAAGATATTAATTAACTTATGATTGACACGTGGTATATAATTACCATGTGAGTAATTAATAAGTTAATTAATAAAATTAACAGGTAATTATGTATCATATTTAATTGCACATGAAAGATGTGTGAAACTAAACGGCATACGGTCTCTTATATATATTTTTTGAAGTGAAATCTAATACATGAAACATGAATATTTTTTTGTTTTAATTTTTATTTGTGATACCAATAAGACTTGAACTCTTGATCTTTGGTCTCTTATGTATTTAATTTCATTCTTATTGCATTCTCAACCGTTCATTTTAATCACAGTACGTCACATGATAAAAGCACATGTTTAAAAAAAACGCAGATATAAAATTAGATGAGCGGTCGTTTTTTTCGGACAGCGTCCAATATACCTTCCGTTTTCAATTTAAGTAGTTATTTTTATACCTTTAAACTTCATATTTATACCATTCTAATTCATATTTATATTTTTTTACATAGAAAAAAATATAAATAACAACAGAGTTTTATCTATAGTATATAAAAAGATATAAATATTTAGTAGTTGTTTTTATACACTTCACATTCATATTTAAATATTTTTACAATGAAAAAAGATATATAAATAACAACATTTTTTTTTCCATAGTATAGAAAAACACAAATAATAGTAAAAAAAATATAAATAACAACATATCTTTAATTCAAATTTTAGTAAAAATGTATAAATAATAGAAAATCTTTAATTCCAAGTATGAAAAAATATATAAATAATATTTCAAAAATATAAAAAAACAACATATATTTAATCCATATTATCAAAAAAGGTATAGTAAAAAAGTATAAATAGCAACAAATTTTTAATCTCGAGCATAGAAAAAGGTATAAATCATAGTGTAAAAGTTTAAAAAATACATAGTAAAAAAGTATAGTGAAATGATATAAATAACAACAGATCTTTAATTCATAGAATAATAAAAAAAATTATAAATAATAATAAAAACGATATAAATAACAACTCTTTTATCCATATGGTGTAGAAAAAAGATATAAAATAATATAAAAAGGTTAAAAAGGGGTAAAGCTAGTTTGGGGCGAGAAAGCGCCGGACACCGGATAGTGGGCAACTCCGTAATGCATTCGGAGTGCAATTCTCCGGACAGTGGGCAACGAGCAGTCATTCGGATTGCATTTCAGTGAAGTGTAAAATCAGTTCTCTTGTAAATAACTCTTAGTTGAAAGGTGATATATAAACGTTAAACAACAACCATCTAGTTGTCATAATAAAATGGGAAATTTTCAAAAAAAATTAACTTTTTGAATATTGTAAAAAAATTCCTTATTTTTGTGGAAACTCCAAAAATATTTCTTACCAAACTTTTATTTTCAAATACCCACTATAGGAGTTAAAACTAGTCATGAATAATGTTTAAAAAAAAAATACCTATTTAGTTGTCAAATTGGAAAAAATCAAATTGTCACGTGCCGCGCTCCTATTTATGACGTGCACACTTGGAGTGCAAATTCTGGGAGTTTTCTATTCGATCCCATAAAATATATAACAAACACGAATATGGAAATGTACTATTGATCGCCTCAACGTGACAGCAGGAAACTTTTTTGTAATATATGCTCTTTTGAGTATAATTTCTTATTTTTCATTTCTACAAAAATATCAAATGTTTTTTGTAGACTTGAAATTATTATACTCAATATATATAATTATATTTTTAACCAGAGCGACCAAATTATTTTTTAATTATAGTTCTAGTAAAGTTACAAATATTAGAAAAATGTAAATACATAAATCATAGTTCTAAAGCGAAAAAAGATGCATCCTAGTTCTCAAGTTGTGGATATAATAAAACTAGACAAGGACAACTAAAGACACAACGTTAAAGCACGAAAAACAAGAAAAGCAAGAACAAGAACAAGAACAAGAACACAAAAAAGAACAAGAAGAACAAGAAGTAGCAAACGTCGCACTAATAGCGGGAGTCCTCCCATGTGTAGATGACACAGTCAAGCAAGCAATTCAGTTGATGATAATGAATAATTTTACTATGACATATGCGATTGGGCCACATTGGGATGGACACAATAAGCAGACTATCCCAGAAGGAACTAATCAGGGGATTACCACCTCAAGAGATCAATGTAGAAGGACCGTGTGATGTATGAAAGAAGGGAACACGCCAAGAACTATGTATTCAAGTCAAAGGAATCCCTCACAATTCAACGACCGATCGAATTGATACATCTCAACATATGTGGACCTATGAGCGTATCAAACACACAAGAATCCGAGAACTAAAGAACAACTTCAACAATCAAGTAAATATCCTCACTCAAATCACTTGTGATGCCAAGAGAGAATTTTTCAAACAAGTTTTTAACCTTGGAAACAATATTTAAACTTTAAACTTAAAGCCAGTTTTTACAAACAAGTATTTCAGAACATTGTCTGCTCGAATGCTATTCTCAACCGTTCGAACGGTATGTACAATTATTTTATGACAGTGTGAATGAAACATAAAAATTGATTTTCCTGAGACCAAACAAATTTTACATACAGTCCGTCCTAATGGTTCGTTTAGTCGTTTGAACGTATCCTAATACAATATTTTTTACACTTACCGATCAACCTCTATTGTCTTACGTTTGAACATATCAAAGTATTAATTACCAGAGATTTGTTTAAATGACTAGTTCTTTACTTTTCTAAAATTAACACTATGCGTTTGAATACAATAAGTTATACGTTCGAAAGCATCTCCGATATTTCAGTCAATCTAGTTGTTGGCCTTTTAAATAATTTCTATCTTTTACCTTCGTTCGAATGAACCATTCTTGCGGTCCTACATAATCTACATAGTTTATGTATTAACTCTAGGCCATCCTTTACTTTAAATGGGGAGGCACCCCTACCATTTTACACACCAATTCTTTAGCAATATTTTTAGAAATGCATCACTCTCCTGTTGTACTATTTTATGAAGTGATTCTCGAGGAATGTTAAACAAAATCGAGCGACTCCATTAGGCCAACGTAGTTTGTAATAGGCTAGAATTTGGGATGTAATATGGTGGTCAACGTAATCTTGTTAGATAATTACGGGATCGTACTTTGTTGTGTGAAGCGATATCCGCTGTTGTAAATGTTTGTCATTTAAGCCGAATTTTGTAACAGGTCATGTGTTCGTGTGCTCCTCTATTCCTACATATCGGCAACACCGTATCAACTTTTTACTCTTACTTTCATTATTTTAGTAGGTCTAAATTGTTGTACATTTATGCTTTCGCACATTAAATTAGACCAATCATATAGTTAGACTTTAATTAGAGGTCAAGGCAAAAATTACCTAACCCTCCTTACCCTGGCCATCTCGGACCAACAAGGCAACAAGCACATCATCTATGAGTACTACCTTTATGTAATTTGTCACGAGAAAGTCATATCTCTCAGGATCCTACATGATTTACATGGAGATTACCGTGTTCTAAGTTCAATCTCATGCACCTATTTGAGAGATAGTTTTAGGTTCTGTCATTGGGTCTTCCTCAGTTTCTGGATCTTGCATTTCTTCAAAAATGATTTGACTCCCACTGTTTTCTTCGAAAAAAAATCCTCTTTTAATAAAACATCATTACGAGCAACAATCATGTTCACTAATCGATAGGAGTAGTATCATTTAGTTTTCTTACAATACCCCACAAACCGACATTTATCTGATTTGAATGTTAACTTATCAGAAAGTTGACGTTTGACATAAGTCCCACATTACCAAATCTTAAAAAAAGACAATTTGAGATTTTTTCCGGTCCACAACTCGTATATTCGTTTTAGACATTATTTTGTGCATTTTTTTAGAAAAAAATACTTTTTGCATGTGTTAGATTTCACTTTTTGAAATTTTTTTGAAAAAAGAAAATAGAATTTTTCTTCTGTGAGTTTTCATTTACAAAGTTTTTGAGAAAAACATGAAAATTTAGTATTTTTCTCCTTTCTAGACATCAATTTTGGAATTTTTTTGACTTTTTTGTATTTACTCGAAATTTTGGAAAAAATAGAAATTTGCTTGTTTTAGTCCTCAATTACGGAGTTTTTTTAGCAAAACATCAAAACTCACTATTTTGCTAATTTTAGACATGGCGGTTTTTAGAAAAATATAATACTTTATTTTTTTTTTCATGTGTAAGACTTCACCTTCGCATTTTTGCAAAATTTTGAAAAAAACGAAATTCAATTTTTACATTTTTTTTGGAAAATGTTATAAATTTTTTTTGTTTCGGATGTTAGACTACACTTTAAAAAAAATTCCAAATTGTGTAAAAAAAATAGAAATTTTATTTTTCCCGTCTTCGGTTACAGAGTTTTTTTAGCAAAACATGAACACTCACTATTTTGCTCGTTTTTGATATCTATTTTTGTATTTTTTAGAAAATAGGATAATCGTTTTTTTTTTTGCAATTGCTAGACTTCACTTTTTGGATTTCTACGATTTTTTTGAAAAAAACAAAAAAATTTCGTGTTGGTTTTCAAATACGAAGTTTTTTGAGAAAACATGAAAATTGAGTGTTTTACTCGTCATAGACATGAATTTGGTATTTTTTAGAAAAATATGACATTTGATTTTTTTGAAGGTGTTAGACTGAATTTTTTGCATTTTTTGATTTTTTTGAAAAAAATTAAAATTTGTTTGTGTTAGTCATCAATTACGGAGTTTTTTCAGGAAAACAACAAAAGTGACTATTTTTCTCGTTTTAGACATCTATTTTAGCATTTATAGAAATATATGACAAAAAACTAGATTCCTAAATGGATTGATTGGACCCTTTAATTGAATCAATTCATTTAACCATTGATTAGGGATCTAATCAATCCATTTAAACACCCTCGATTGACGAATCAAGGGTGTTTGAGTGAGTTTTGGGGGCCAAGTATATTTTCCCTAAATTTAACTGTACAATAGTAAAATAAAACTATAACATACTAGTTATACAAAATTTAATAAAAATTTAAACATTGGTTTATTTTGAATTTATTAAATGTTATAATAAATTACATAGTAACATAATTTATTATTATATATTAATTAATTATAAAATAATTAATTATTGCAAATAATATATTTATTAAGAATAAGTATAAAATAAAGAAAATAATAATTTCATGTTCATGCAAAATAATAATTTTCAAATTTGTCTATAGTTGTCAATGTTGCAATAACTCTCTGTTAAATAAAAAGTGATAATAATAATAATAATTTAAGTAATCTAGTACTAGTAGTAAAGTTCAATAGAATAAAGATTTCATTTAAACATGACAAGTCCGAGTTAAATTGAGGATAATAACGGGGAATTTTTAACATATCAAACAAACAAATGTAATATGCAACTTTCTCAATTTCTTATAAGTTCATAAAGAAAATCTACAAAACAACAATCGAGAGGTTTAGAAATCTTTTTTTTGTCCACATTTTTCATTTCTCTTGTCTTTTTTTTCACTTTGTGCATTCATGTCAAGGTGGATTTAGTTCATCAAACTAAATCGAGTTTCTAATTGCAATCAATTTGAAACCATCTCATTGGAATAGACATGAACAAAATAACATTTTTTTCAACTTCTTGTTAAAGAGTGTTTCAAATCGAGAATAAAAAATTGTTTAAACCCATAGGCCATACAAATGGGATCTCAAATGAAAGAGAAAAAAACAACTAAGATTATAATTTATAATACAATTTACTTCAAGAAAATAATTAAATTACAAAAATAATTTGAGATTGAAAGGCAAAAGAAATACAAAAGTTATGAACATGAAGATAGTTGGAGAAGAAAGAGTATTTGACAGTGGAGAGAGAAATAGTTAGGAAGAAAAGATTAAAAAAAGCTAGATGAGTGTAAACGGAGGGTAATTTTGTCATGAATCATGAGATTAAATGTGAGATAGGCTATCACCACTCCGACTGGGGATAAGATAACATTTTATGCTCTATTCTCGTTTTATATCACTTTAATCCTCAAATCATAACATGTGTTTGGCAAGATTAATTACCAAACACATAAGAGTGATAAAATAAGTTATCCCCTGCTTATCCAGCATCCAAACACCACCTGAATTGCCTATATCAAGTACATTCTATAATTTTGCCATATTCCAAGATTGCAGGAGATTCGTAATGAGTGATGACATTTTTGTTTTTTATTGAAATATTTATTGTTGCGTTCTTTTTAAACATATCATATATGCTGCCCATATATTCTTGTTTGGTTATTTTTTGAGGCCATATATCATGCCCCTCAAATTTTCCCATAATTTTTTGTAATTCATGATTAATCCAATAATTAGTATTTTGAATTAACGATTAATTCATAATTATTTATTTTTAAATATTTAAAATTAATTATTAATTAGTATGGACCTTAATTCCATATTAAATTTTTAGTGACCATGAATTAAATGTTAATTCATTTTGCTAATTATGAGATTAATTAGTGTGGAAAAATTGTGGGGGGAATGAGGGAGAAAAGTATAATTGTCCTTATTTTTTTGTGGAGACCTCGTTTAATATATTAATTAGTATGGGGGAAATTAGAAGGCACATGTATATATAATTTTCATTTCTAACTAATAGCAGATCACTTATCACTATATTCTTTATCTTTAAGTTGCTTCTCGACTTGAGATAAGTTTAATTAATTCATTGTGATGTAGCACGTTACACAAAAAAAATTTTGAACCGAAAAAGAACATAAGAAAAACGATGTAAATAAATCATATTAAGAAGAAAAAGAAACAAAGTTTGAAACGCCAAATTGACAGCATCAAAGAAATTAAAAAAAACAAAGTTTGAAACGCCAATTTACCAAATCCTTCTCATTGACGTTTTGCAATTTGCAAGGATAAAACAAAAGCCACTTTGTACACCAAATTAAAGCTTGTTCACCACGCCATACCAAATTACGAACGGATAAAACCCTAAAGAATTCCTATACTTTTTTTGTACCCTAAACTATTCCACCAAATTTACATGATAGAACACACACTGAAAATAACCAATGACTAAACGAACCAAAAAAAGCCCACTTTTCACGAATGACCCTATACTGGTATGAACAACACTGATATAATCATATAAAGGCATTTCATTTGAGAAACGTCTCAATTATGAACGGCGAGAATCCGACACCATCCCGATCTTCCTCATTTCGATATCATCATCATCTTCGTCCTCTCGGGTTCTAACCAAAGGCAAATAATTAGGCTCCTCGGGGTATAACTTTGTTAAGTACACATAACCGAAGATGGACAACGCAACCGTGACTGTCATGTACCAGCTGAACTGGAGATTAACCAGCGATTTCGCCCTGTGTAGGGCCTCCTCGTTATGACACCTTACAACTTGATGCCCTTCTTCAAGGTTTAAATAGCACCCATTTGGGATCAAACTAGGTGTCCATAGCATAATCCCCATGACTATAAACCAAATACCTTGAAAAGCAATACTTATCGATCGAACAAAGTTAACGACAAAACTTTTTGGTAAAGGAATGTTGAGTAAAGTTGTGGTCAAAGTCACTGCAATAACTGTCTGTAACAACCAGTGGTATTGCCCTTCTACACCCATATGATCTGCTGAATGGAGATGAAATATCAACAATTGTTGGCAAAAAGCCATGGCTGCTAGGAGTTGCGACATAACATCCCGTTTCTTCATTTTTATACGATCGAAATATATCGTAAAGGCAGCGTAGATTAGAAAAGTCAAGGAGATGGACGCGTGTTCGAAATTGTGAAGGTGGTTTGTAGGGATGGTACCGTCACTATCGAATGGTTGGTGTTTCTCAGGACCTATGATTAACTCCATGGAGATCGAAGCGAGACTTCCTAATATTATAAAGATGAGTTCTAGATGCCGCATAAATGGAGAAGGAAACCATGGCGGTGCAACGTACGAGTTTGGTCGGAGGGAGAATAGTCGTATGTGGTTGAAGAAGTGCCAGAGGCCGATCAACAGGAAGCCGCATCCCGGCGCTACATGACCAACGAAGGTTCCCATAGACCGTTCGATAAATATGGTGTTTGAGAGAGTAAGGTGATGATGGGTTATGTAGTTAAGACTTTAAAGAGTATGAGAGAGATTTTAAGCGGGAGATGTAAAAGGAGAAGTGAGGAGGGATTAAGGGAAGGATTAGGGATAAGTGGGTATGTTGCGACTTGTGGGTGGCTTAGGGGTTTTATGTTTGTTCCAAGGAAGGGGGGAATCTAGAAAGTTCACCACAGTTTGATCCTTCTACGTTTCAATTTATTCTCTTTCTAGAGAATTAAACTATGTATAGATCTTGTGTGATAGAAATAAGGACCACTAATTATGTGTTTCAAGGGTAATGCTATCATGTATTGGCGGAGTGATCATAATTTTATATGTAAAAGGTAAAATATTTAATCAAAGAATGTCACACATTTAGACAGTGCATATATACAAAATTCAAATTACAAAAATATTTAGGGAAATTTTACCGTGCTCTTGAGATTTCCCTCGTTTTGCTGATTGAATCAGGACATCAGGACCATGATGTTAATTCAGAGCATTCATTTTTCTACTCAAATTTTTCACTCTATTAACCAAGCTTTTAATAAAATCACTCCAATTAATTCAATTAATAAAATTAACGACCAACATAATTTAATTAAACTATGTTATAACATTTAATTAACAAAATTAATAGAATTAACAAATATATTTCACAATTTAATTAATTAACAACATAATTAATATATAATATAATTAACTTGTTTAATAATGTATAGTAAAATCTTGGAAACTCAATTAATGTTTAGCAATTTTTTTGATAATATAATGTAATTAACTTGTATGTCAATTATCAATTAATAACATATGAAAATATTTGGTAATATAATTAACAATATATTTTGGACATATAATAACATAATTAACAAAAGTTGGCAACATAATTAATCATTTTATGTATATTATTAACCAATATGGTAATAAACATGTACAAAGATTATAATCATGAAAAACTAGACAATTAACAATAGCATTTTAATCATGCCCTTCGTATGTTTAATTAATAACATATGAAATTTTGATTAATTAACAACATAATTAATAATCATGATGATATATCATATAATTAACGAAATAATTAATTATGTAAACTAACAGAGACAATAATTCACAAATGCGCTTAATTAACATGTTAATTATCAAAAATATAATTTTAATCATGCCCTTTATATGTTTAATAATTAGATGTCATTCTTAATTACAACTTATTAATTATATGTCATTTTACTAATTAATTGATGCATTAAATTTTCAAATCTCCTTTCTTACCAATTAACAACTAATACAATTACAAATTAACTTAATAACAATTAATTTCCGTTCTTAACAATTTGAAAGACCTTAATAATTAACTGTTGATTCATATAAACTAGGAGATTACCCGCGCTTCGCGGCGGTTTTGTTTCATTTGTTTTACCATTTACATAATATATACACAAAATATATAGTTATGATTTTTCGAGATCAAATATAAGACTTTATGAAAATAAATATCATATTTATTAAGAAAGTTTGAAGATGACAAAATTATTATACTATTTTTGAATATGACACATTACGAAATATTTATTTAGTCCTTTAATGCAACACATGCAAAAAATAATAAATGTCACTATAAAATAATAAAACAACATGCGTGGATATAAATAAAAATCAAAACCATATGATATTTTGAATTTTTATATCTAAAATTAAGAATAATAACATTATAAAAGTTTAAAAAAATATTTCTATATGATAAATTTTATGTTTCATGTTTATTATTGAAAAATATTATATAAGTTAAGAAATTATTTGTGTTTAGTAAATAAATATCTTTCATTATTTTATTTTTAAAGATTAACATGAAACTGTTTTAAGCACAAATACAAATATAACATAATTGTTTTAAAAAAAATAATAATAATAGAATGTGCAATTTTTTTTCAATTATATTTTTAAAAATAATAAAAATTTGGATTACAAGTCATTAATGTAATTATATTTATTTTTATATCATTTTTTGCATAATTATTTTCATAATTTTAAGTTAGAGAAAAATATTGAATATATGATAATAACATACTTAGTAATATGTGCAGTTTTTTTCAATTATAGTTTAAAAAAAAATAATAATAAGTCTTACAAGTCATTAATGTAATTATATTTATTTTTATATCTTTTTTTACATAATTATTTTCATAATTTTAATTTAGAAAAAAATATTAAATATATGATAATATGGATCTCAAAATAAAGATAAAATTGCAGCGAATATATTTCTTAATTTTTTTTAAATTTTATTATGAAAATACTAACAATATTTGATGTATATTTTACGATACTATATATTAATTTATTAATTTATTATTGTTAGATATTTAAACTCTTTACATTCTATTTGTATTCATAATTGATCATGTAACATATTGTGAAAAAATTGAAAATCAATTAAAACTGGTCCAACATGAACTAACAAATAATATTTTGACACGTCATCAGTGTAAGGTGATGTGGCCTTCTAAAATTGCTTAAAACTATGTGTAAAATAAGGGACACATAAATATCTACAAATAAAACATAATCACACAAAATCAGAGATTAATCTATGGTTCATATGTTGCCACATATTCTAATCTAATTGTTGAAATAATTGTGATGATGTGCCATGAGTTATGATGAGGTGGCATGAGAAGATTGCATAAAGATGGGTCCAAAATAAGGGATTGGTAAATTACACAAGGAGGAATTAATGAATCAATTAAAAAAAATACTAATACAATCAAATTAACCATTAATATATCATTAACATATATATATCTATCAATATTCTAAGCAAGTATTCATTTGTATTAATTAATCAGTACATAACCATCTAATAATTTCAATTAATTACATGTCCATTCATGGCAAAAAAAAAGCAGATTCTAAAATAATTCATAATTAACCATAAAAAAACACGAATTAACGAGTCAAAAATTGTCCTTTCCAAACATCTAAATTTCCATTTCAAAGAACAAAAAAATCGAATATTATATTAAACAGCAAAATTTCCTTTCAAAACTGCAATAAAAACATGAATTAACAAGAAATATTACACAAATATTTCCTTTCAAAATAGATATGTTTTCACCAAGAAATCACCAAAAAAAAATCCTATAATAGCACCAAAAAATCAGTCCAAATCTCAAAAAAAAAAGCAAAAAGAGAAACTTAACTAAATCGCACAAAAAATCACAAAAAAAATCAAGAAACCAGTCAAAATCTCCAAAAAAAAGAACAAAAAAAGAATCAAAACTAAATCGCTCAAAAAAACACCAAAAAAAGAGAGAACGGTGTTCAGAAAGAAATCGCACAAAAAATCCCAAAAAAACACCAAGAAATCAGTGAACGTTTCCAAGAAAACGAACAAAAAAGAAACAAAGACGAAATCATCAAAAATATCTCTAAAAAAACGAGTAAAAGATGTGTGGGATGGCTAGGGTTTGTGTGTGTGTGAGAGAGAGAGAGAGAGAGAGGAGAGAGTGTGTTAGGGTCTATGTTGCGCGGATACTTCAAAAAATGAACCGTACCCGTATCGGATACGTATCGGATACGGTACCGATACGGCACCGATACGTATTCGATACGCCACGTGACGTATCGGGCTATTTTAGTATATAAATTTGAACCGATACGATTCCGATACGGCACGGTACGTTTCCGATACGGTACGATACATTTCCGATACGGCTGGATACAATTCCGATACGGCGGGATACCGTTCCGATACGGCTGACTCATTGTTTTTTGTTCTTTGTCCATTATAAAAATATCCTATACTTTTACTATTCAATAGTATTTTACATCACATATTTTTTTTATTTTACTTATTTGTAAAATATCCAAATCAATGGTACATCTTGATTTTTATAATAATTTAATAAAAGTATTTAAATATATATATTTAATTATATTAAAATAATATTAAATTATATACATATATAACATATCGTATACTAGAGTTTTCAAAAATTGCTATATCGCAGTGTCCGTATCGTATCGGATACGATACTCGTACCCGTATCAGTGCAACATAGGTTAGGGTTTGGTTATTTATATACGCGCTAGTCCAAATTAAATGTAAATTCATCTGCAAAAACCCGTCCGATTAACTGTTAATCGCGGGCCGAGTTAATTCAGAGCACCATCGGGCCCATTATAGGAGAGCTGATTTTTGACAAAAGCACATCTTGGTCCATACCGATTAACAGGTTTATGTCATTCTAATTCAATCAGCAATGGTCGGGAGAAATGGGAGGCACCATATTTGAGCTCAAATATTTATAGTTAAATTTACAAAAAAGCAAGAAGAGGACATTGTCCCACTTTATAGTCGTTCCATCCATGCTATCCGACACGATTTAAAATTTTGAAATTAAATTTTGAAATTTAGTGTTGACTCTGAAATATGTTTTTTGAATTGAATATTTATAGTGATATAATTTTAATTTAAACTAACATATACATATATATTAGAAAGAAAAATTCTAAAACACCCAAAAAAAAAATTTAAATCTTACAAAAATCCATCTTTTTGTGGTATTCAATTCCTCTCTAAACGAGATTCATTTTTAATTACTCCTTATAAAGATTGGATGGTGTTAAAAACAATTGGGACCAAAATACCACTCTATATTCTATATTTAATTTTACTAAATTTCTTCCGGTATTTTTTATTAATTAAAAAAACTGCATACATTTTTTTAAAAATATACTAACTTAAAAAAAGACTCTATAATTATATAATCAATAATTAATATTTCATCTATTATATATTTTTTCATGAAAAATCAACATCAAATAATAAAAAAATAGAAATATATATATATATATATATATATATATATATATATATATATATATATATATATATATATATATATATATATATATATATATATATATATATATATATATATATATATTAAATATTATGCACCCTTCAAATATCTTGACATAATACTTTTAGCAGATATTTTTAATGTTCATTTATTGTTAACAAAAAATGAATGAACATTTAAATTAGCTGTTAAAAAATATTTGTTTGTCAAGATAATTTCAGTGCAGATTTTTTAATATATTAGATACATATCACAATCATATGCGTATTCGTATCAAATACTCATGTCACTTGGATTTTTTGACATTTTAAAATTATCTACATATATATGACAATTAGAAGCAATTAAGACATCATGATAAAATTTTAATTATTTATTATTTTTTAGGCAGAAATGTTGTGTTAAAATTAAAAATCCAATCTAACACAATTTAGTTATGACAAATGTATATACTATTATAGACAAATAACTATTCAATTGTAGATGAATGCAATTATATTGAATTATATTCGAATTATAAATATAAATTAAATTTGGATTACCTTGGGAGTCTTCATTTTTATATATTATCTAAACAAGTATTTTCCATTTTTATATATTATAAAAACAAGTTTTGTCAATTTCAAATAAATTAACTACACAGTACATATCGGCAGAAACATGCATTATTTTTTGCTAGGTGCCAAATTGTTTTAAACTTTGTAGAATTTGCGAGTATCTTTATTATTTTGTTTGTATATAACTTATAATAAAAGATAGGATGGTAGATAAAATACAATTGGTTTCTGACTTTCTGTTTGTTTTACTGGACAATATTTCTTATAATTTAAATTCATATATTCATGCCAATTGATTGTAATTAATAAATTTGAAAAAAATGTTGTGATAATGATTTATTAAGTATAGATATTATTTTAGTAGATTTCAGGAGTGCATCTATATAAGGGTATGGACGAGGGATCCTCTATCAAGATTTTCGACAAATTATATATATAGTTTGTTATTTTTTATTCAGTATATTTTATTATTATGAAGTGTAAAGTTGTATTGTTTAGCTTTTTCAAAGTTTTTGTACTGTTATTTTAATACTATTTTTTTTGTTTGTCCTCGTCAAAAAATTCTATCAATATTCGTAAGTGATGCGTTCATATCAAATCAGTGACATATACACTAATTTTTTTTTTTTGCACAAGATATTTTTTTACAATAAGTGGATTATGATCGATTGTTCTCCATTTATTGATGTCAATAAGTATTGAATCAATAATCTCTTACAACGTATGAATTTGTGTGTCAAACACTCAACCAATTGATATGGATCCATTGTTTGCACGAGATACTTGGAAATTCCATACAGAAAATCTTAGTAGTAATCTGGGGTGGCAATTCATAAATTAAACGGTTTTGACTTTTGAGTTTTGACTATATCGGTCCTATTCTGTGGGGTTTCTAGAGAGAAATAAAAATGTTTATCTTGCCATCATTAATTTTCCCTAATTACTGAATTGAATTCAACAACCTATAGTAATTCTGTGGGGCTTATGAGTTTTCTAGAGAGAAATTAAAATGACTATCTTGCCGTAATCAATTTGGCATAATTACAATGAATTGAACTCAAAACAATCAAATCTCCTTTGTTAAGTAATCTTGATGGTTGACCCCAAAAAGGGGCATTTACGGAAATTCATATTTCGAAATCCCCAAACTCCTACGCAAGGGGGGGTTCTCTTGACTTTGTTAAGTTGATTAAGATTAAGATCTCATCCACTAATTCTGTAGGTTGCATACGATATGGCTGACGCCAAAACTAAGTCATTATTTTATACCGATCAGCACTGTCAGCAATGACAATATTAAGGTTGGGTTTGTTCTTGACAAGGAAACTTTTTCAACGAAGGAACGATAACGAAATTATTAACCTATTTTAATGGGTTAGTCATGAACTCTTTATATTATGCAAAAGAATGTTGGATGGTATGAATAATTATATGAGATTACTTGATCTCGAAAGATTTGTTAACATAAAGAAATATATAACATATATACATACAAACAAAATGTACAATTTATGTTGCACATATACGAATACGATGATGCGATAATTTTCAAAAAGAAAAAAAGATACGATACGTTTATTATATATAATATTTTATTAATTGTAATTTATATATTTAATATTTAATGTATTTCATATAGGAGAATTTACATATTTATCCTTTGTTAAATTTAAAATTACGTATTTACCTTTCTAAAAATTAAAATATCATATTTATTCTTTCATAAATCTAAAATATCATATTTGCACAAAAATTAAAAATCATCCAATTTATCTTTTAAACTTAATGGTAAACATTTGGGTGATCATATTGTCTTATTAGAGACCGCTTATGATTTACGAACTAAGTTTAGTTCGTTACCAAATTAATCGAACATACTAGGTCACACCATTATGTTAGTCTCGTTGGAAGAATTATGTTCTCTAAACTATATATATGTATATGAGATATACAAGGATCAATATATATATATATATATATACACAGGGCTGCTAAGGAGAATCCACAATTCGAATCCGCAAATCGAATCCACGAGCGGAGGGGCCTTTTTGTAATTTTGCCAAAACATTACTTGCGACGAGGAGCCATGCGTGCAGCAGGATCCACCACGATTGAATGGCAGGAGAGGCAGGTGGTACGAACGAGAGGAAGGAAGTGGCGATTTGCGACGACACCGATGGCAGAACAGGCAGGCGACTGGAGAAGATCGACCACTGCAGGTGATTTTTGGCATTTTTCTCCCGATTTCGACTCGATTGCAGCATGTATTTACTGTTATTTTTCGTTTTTGTTAGTTCTTTGGATGGTAAACTGTCCGATTAGGGTTTCAATTGTCAAAAAAATGTCCAATTAGGGTTTCGATGGCAGAAAAGGCAGGAGACTGGAGAAGAACGACCACTTCAAGTGGATTTTGGCGATTTCCTCCCTATTTCGACTGGATTGCAGCAGGTATTTACTGTTTTTTTTCGTTTTTGTGAGTAATTTGGGTGGTAAATTGTACGATTAGGGTTTCAATTCTTTTGGTAATTAGAATACGACGAGAACATTCACATACCCAACACGCTCAACGGGACCCACCAGCGACACCTGGCGACCGGAATCCGAGTTAGTCTAAATTCCATTTCGACCATTAACGACCTGGACCAGCCCGCCAATAACTTCGAGCCACCTATGAGCAATATTAAAGTGCCACTCACTGAGAATAAACCGATGACGGCGCCACATGTCGCGTCCTCATTCGTCCCCTCTTGGCCTGTCGAGGATTTCCTCCAACTCTCTGATTACGAGTCTAGCGACAAGGTTAGCATTACAAATTACAATCTTGTTCAAATTAGTAGGTTATAAGTAGTTTCAATATAATTACTAATTTTTCTTTTTCTTATTTTAGTATCAAAAAGGATCGCCACTTGGATTCAGAGAATTAGAATGGTTTTCTGACATCGGGGTCCTCCAAGAACAACAAATTCCGACGAATGGTTCGCTTGCCGAAGTGCCTGAATTCCGTGGCCCACACTCCCAATCAAGTAATAATCAGAGCAATTATTCATTTTCTTTATACAAACCGTTCAAATCGGCATCGAGCATGCCTTTCAAGAAACCAAGAATCGAGATTTGTTCTGATGATGAAGAGTTCTTCGTTGTACCTGATCTCGGTTGATAATAGAGAGGTCGAGAGGGTTTATTGATTAATTAATCAATATAGGTTTGTATGGTTAATTAATGATTGATATGTAATGTACTTGTGTTTATGCGACTTGCATGGGAGTGTATTATATGTGAACTTGCCTTATATAAAACACAAGATTTTCATACAATGTTTTGTATTGTTATGTATGGATTGTTTTTAACTTGTTATTATTTAGAATTATTGTTGTGGTTTTTCAAGTTGGCGGTTCGTCGTTAGGAGCTTTTTTGCAAGTTAGGGTTGCTTTTTATGAAGTTCGTAAAAATTGTTAACTACTTTTGTTTATCGTCGCTCATATATTTTGCTAAATTTAATCATATATTATGTTAAATTTAATTATATATTCTGATCAATTTAATCACATATTCTATTAGATTTAATCATATATTCTGTTAAATTTAATCTTATATTTTGCTAAATTCAATAATATATTTTGCTGAATTATATGAAATTAATCATCATGTTCATCAGATAATTAACTATATTTTGCTAAATTCAATCGTATATTTTGCTAAATTCAATCGTATATTCTGTTAAATTTAATCATATATTCTGATAAATTTAATCATATATTCTGTCAAATTTAATCATATATTCTGTTAAATTTAATCATATATTATGTTAAATTTAATCGTATATTTTGCTAAATTCAATAATATATTTTGCTGAATTATATGAAATTAATGATCATGTTCATCAGATAATTAACTATATTTTGCTAAATTCAATCGTATATTATGCTAAATTTAATCATATATTCTGTTAAATTTAATCATATATTCTGATAAATTTAATCATATATTCTGTCAAATTTAATCATATATTATGTTAAATTTAATCATATATTCTGTTAAATTTAATCGTATATTTTGCTAAATTCAATAATATATTTTGCTGAATTATATGAAATTAATGATCACGTTCATCAGATAATTAACTATATTTTGCTAAATTCAATCGTATATTTTGCTAAATTTAATCATATATTATGTTAAATTTAATCATATATTATGTTAAATTTAATCATATATTTTGATAAATTTAATCATATATTCCGTTAAATTTAATCATATATTCTGTTAAATTTAATCATATATTCTGTTAAATTTAATCGTGTATTTTGCTAAATTCAATAATATATTTGGCTGAATTATATGAAATTAATGATCGTATTCATCGGATAATTAACTATATTTTAGTAAATTCAATCGTGTATTCTGTGAAATTTAATCGTATATTTTGCTAAATTCAATCATATATTTTCGTGAATTATATGAAATTAATGATCGTATTCATCGGATAATTAGCTATATTTTAGTAAATTCAATCGTATATTCTGTTAAATTTAATCGTATATTTTGCTAAATTCAATAATATATTCTGTTAAATTTAATCATATATTATGATAAATTTAATCATATATTATGTCAAATTTAATCATATATTTTGTTACATTTAATCATATATTCTGTTAAATTTAATCGTATATTTTTGCTAAATTCAATAATATATTTTGCTGAATTATATGAAATTAATCATCATGTTCATCAGATAATTAACTATATTTTGCTAAATTCAATCGTATATTTTGCTAAATTTAATTATATATTATGTTAAATTCAATCATATATTATGTTAAATTTAATCACATATTTTGATAAATTTAATCACATATTCTGATAAATTTAATCATATATTCTGTTAAATTTAATCATATATTCTGTTAAATTTAATCGTATATTTTGCTAAATTCAATAATATATTTTGCTGATTATATTAAATTCAATAATCGTATATTCATCATAATTAACTATATTTTGATAAATTCAATCGTATATTTTGCTAGATTGTATAACGCTTAGGTTTATGGAATTGTATTTTGGATTCAATTGCAAAATCATACCATGCACTTAACAGTTTCGAGGATTTAACAAGAACTTGATTTGGTATAATACAAACTTGCATTTCATTCATAAAACATTATTCAATTTGTCTCACAATTGGAATTACATAATTCATATACAATATCCATACAAAAAAATATCGTGCACAAATCACAATTCCATAACCCTAATACAAATCATTCGAAAATCTAAACCCTAAAACACTTGAATGACACTCTTTTCGTTTGTACGATGAGAAATTAATTAGTATGCAATCCGAACAAAACACCCGAAAACCTAGCTCCTCCATGAACTCGAAAAAATATCTGAACCATTTCTGGTACACGTGCCAGGTCAGCAAACTGTCAGACTCAGCCTGGTGACTCATCCCGATTCTTTCCACGTTCAGTGCAGCACCGACTTTCATGAGCCCGCCATATAAATTATGACAAAAAAAAATATATTTAGGTTGTTGTAATTCAAGCGTAATTTAGGGGCTTATTTGCGAATTCACCAAAAAAAAATTTACCTTTGTTGGATGGGAGACATGCCTTCGTTCTCCTCGACTTTTTCTATTTTTTTTTCATGAGCCTCGCTAGTCAAACCGCCGTGTACCAGTTGAGTCGCCGGTACGGTACTCTTCTTTAATTTTGCTTTCGAAGCATCGATCTGGATTGGACGTAAAAAGTAATAGATCGCATAAATTACTACCCTGTTGTAGTGTGAACGAAAGATGCTCAATTCAAGTGAAATTGCTGACTCCAGCCACTAAATTTGACGAGCTGACAGCTTTTTCAAGACCTAATATTATCACAGAATTATCGCGATTTACTAATGAACGACCAAGAAACAACAATTTGAAGTGAAATTAGGCAAAATCAATACCTTATCGAGCAGAAAATTAGGACAGAGACGGCTCTTAGTCAGATAGTGACTGCAACAAGGAGGGAGAGTCGCAGAGGAATCGACGAAAACTTCGCCGGAAGGAGGATCGCCGGAAGGGGTGAGCGTGGTTGAGTGTTAGTCGCTGGAGAAGAGAGAAGCACGTGTGCCAGGCTCCAGCCGTCGCCAGGATCCAGCCGTCGTCAGGATCCAGCCGTCACCTGAGTGGATAGGGCTCAGAGGAGGCGTCGCAAGGTTCAACCCTCCATTAATCCTGAAAAGAGATGGTAAGCGGAGTCAGATGGCGTCGGATCTCAAGGAAAGTGAAGAGGACGGAGTCGCCAGGGAGGTGTCGCCAGGAAGAGGAGGAGGAGGAGGAGGAGGAGGAGGAGGAGGGGGGTTGTTCGTACTCGGAGAAGATCGTGGCAATCATGGCTCGCCGTTTAAGGGTAACAAAAATGGCGAGGGGTAGTATGGAGGAGGGGTCGCAAGGGTGGAGGGGTTAAAATGTGAGTTTAGCAAAATGGTCCCTCCGTGTACTGTAGTTTATATCAATTTCGGTCATATTACAAAAAGGTCCCTCCGCCTCTACTAATATTAATTTTTAGGTCCTTGGATTCGAATTGTGGATTCGAATTGTGGATTCTATTTAGCATTTCTCTCTCTCTCTCTCTATATATATATATATATATATATATATATATATATATATATATATATATATATATAGAGGATGACTAAGATACTTAATTAAGTAGCATGAGTTTGATACTTAGGAATTTTTTACCATTAGATTTGCTTTGAGATTTGTGCAATTAATGATTAGTATAAACAGATATGGCAATCATTAATGATGAGTATATATAGCATTCAAAAACACAAATCTCAAAGCAAATCCAATGGTCAAAAAATCCTAAGTACCGAATCCATGATACTTAATTGAGTATCTTAGCTATCCTCTATATATATATATATATATATATATATATATATATATATATATTAAGCCGAAAAATATTTGGGTTTGCAAATAATATATGAGATATAATTATTTGTATGGGCCAAATAAATATTAGGCCTCTTTTAGTTAATGAGATAATACATATGAGATATATATGTATATTAATTAAAAGGTGAATAACATATGTGGTCTACAATTACCATGCCATGCATATGTGATATGTATGTAATACTCTTTCCATAGATATGATATTCAATATTAATGGAGTCGAAAATTACCATCACAATGATCTTTCCATAAATATGATAAAAGAAAATACAAATAATAAATGGTCAAGATATCTTGTCCTTGCCATATATGCATAAAAAGAAATTATGGAGATATATTATATGGGCCGAAAATTTATATGTATTATTTATATATGCTAATATGCTAATTAAATTAACGTATAATTCATGAAATACATAATAATTGTAAGCCGGAGATAATATGAGAATTATATATATGTGCATATATGTTAATTAGATATATAAATATCATGAATGTATATGTGTTAATTAGATTAGCACATGATTTAATTGGGCCGAAAATACATGTCATGAATATATATAAACACATGTATTAATTAAATTAATACATGGTTAATTGGCCGAACCCAATTAAGGTTTTGACCTAAACCTATTTTTCCTTGTATGATCACCCCTATCCCTCTCTGCTATATAAGGGTGTCTCCACCTTTAGGTTCCGGTTGGTGTACACACACACGAGCCGCCAAAGCCGAAGGGTTCGGCTAGGTTTCGGTTAGGGTTTGTAACCGCCACCAAAATAGAGAGTTTTCGGTTAGGGTGTTGCCGAGAGGAAAAAGAGGAGAAGGATTCGAGTCGACCGCCGCGTTGCTAGGACAAGATGGTGGTCTTCCTTCGGGACGAGTACGGTGGACACGAGTAGAGACTTCATTGTTTGAAGCTAGACACGATTAATCCCGAGCCGCCGCCGGTGTTTGTCGTCACCGAATCTAGCATGATTCGGAGGTAATAAACACAAACTTTTCATTCGATGTTTAATTTAGTTGCACAGATCCTTGTAGATATGTCCCTCTGCGTCATTTTTTTGTTATTTCCATTGCGTATCATGTCGTGGGAACCAACACCAGCCCGGGACTAAATAACCCGAACCCGAAAGACTCGAATTTCACCCGATCCGAAACCGAGTAACTCGAGACAGAATATAATCCGAAAATAGTGGATCGTGATAATAAAAAACATATACTCCGAAAAATAAATCAACCGTTTTTTTGTCCGAAACCGAAATCATCTCAAACCCGACATAACCCGAACCCAGAGAATTTCACCCCGAATGCTTAATTTGACTCGAAAAGAATCGAACCAAAAAAAATCCGAACACAATCCGACCTGATCCGAGTTAAGTTAACCCAAAATGGCCCGGATATAAAAATGATCCGAACCTGAAAATACCCATCCGATTATGACCCGACCCACCCGATTTGCCACCTCTACTAGGCAGGCTGGTATCTGACTAGGTTTACTCGATAGATGAAAGGAGATGTGATATTTGTGAGTACTTGATATGTCTTGAACAATCTTCATAAAAAATAAAAAAAGGCAAGAAGCTTTGAGTGGAAGTCCGGTAAATGGCGACAGTAACTCTAACTGTCCTAAGTTAGCGAAATTCCTAATCGCATATGTAACAAGAAACAAGGCTTACATGGAGTGGGCTCACAGAGCTCACACCTCAGACTCGTTGATTTCTTCTTGTATATGTGCTTTGTTGTGATGTTAGAAGTTTTCTACTTTATTGAAAGAAATATGTGGAGTAGTTTCCGGTTTAAAGATTGTGCCATTCCCTAATTTTTATATTTGGATAATATATAAATATATGTAAATAACAATGATATACTTTTTATCTCATGAAAATGTTCTGTTATCATAAAATATTATTTTACAATAAAACTAACGAGTCTACATAAATAGTCACATCATAATATTCAATTTATCATTGGACTGGTGTGTGGTGAACCGATGCCATCTGAACTTCTGATCAAGAGTTGAAAGAGAAGACAATCGCCCTTGACGGGGATATCTCCAATCTCCTCCAGATCTTACGTCGATGATGGTGGAGATTCGAGTTTTCGATGATGATGTTGCTTCTGGATCGTCTCAAGAAACGATTTGATGAGTCTAATAATTATGGTGAAGAGGGCATTTTGAGCGTATTTTTCTCATTAAGAAGCTTGTGTGTGGTTTGATTTTTGATTCATTTGTTCATTTTTTTATGGAAAGGTTTTGGCGAGCTGAAATTGGTCTTCTATGGATTTTTCCATTGAAATTGAATTATAAGATGAAATGAATTGTTTTGAAAATTTTATTTCACAAATCCACTCGAAAGTACAAATTGACCCATATTGAGTTCATTTTTACATGGTTTAACTGCTCGTGTATATGATTTCCAGCTTTTCTTTTACATGGATTTTATAGCAATCCCAATTGTGATGAAAATGAAATAGATGAACGACCAAGAAAAAAAGAGGAAATAATTAGCCCTGAGTGTCGTAATAATTATTAATGGTGTATTCAATCTAAAAAGTATGAGAATTTGATGTAACAATTTGTCCTCAAATATTTAATTTATTCTTGTTAAATTGGAGATTGTACATATACATAATATTCTTTTTCTTCTATTTTATGTAATCAATTTTATTGAGTTCAACCTAGAAAAGTATGTTCTCAAATTTTCAAGTGAACAGGAAGAATGTTCAATTTGACTCAATTAGCGATTAAAAATAAGTCAATTTCGCCTAATTATAAATGCAAATGTAACTCAATTTTGCCTAAATTAAGCTCGATATCCTGATTGTGCAAATTGTGAACAGAACTCTCATTTTTAGTGCAGAAAAATGGGAAAAAATCTGCATTGTACTAATGTGAATCAAGGTAATTTTTTTTTCTATCTTTCTTTGTTCATACATTTGAAATTTGAATTTAATTATTTAGTTTTCTTGTGTTCTATTTTGGTTATATATGTACACGAATTCATAAGAGTGTCATCCTTACCAATCCATAAAAAGTTCAGACTATTTTAATCCAACTAATTTGTTATTATAAGGCATCAATTTACAATTTTGAAAAATTCTGTTATATATGACAAAATACAATCGGCACTAAAACTATATTTGGCAGCGGCAGACTGTAAACGGCACGAAAACTATCTTTAGGCAGGGTCTGAATTCAACCGGTACTAAAATTATGTTTTGGTAAACGGCACCAAAGTATCTTTTGGCAGCGCTTACAAAGGGGAACAAAAATTATCTTTTGCCAGCTGTTACTCGGCACGAAAACTATCTTTTGGCAGCGACATAGCCTAAGGCACGAAAACTATCTTTTGGCAGCGGCAGAGCATAAAGGCACGAAAACTATCTTTTGGCAGCGGCAGATAGTAAAGGGCACGAAAACTATTTTTTGGCACCGGCAGATAAATGGCACCAAACCTATCTTGTGGCAGCTCTTAATGTAATCGGCACGAAAACTGTCTTTTGGCAGGTATTCGTTTTGAATGGGCACGAAATGAATTTTTTGGCAGCTGTTCGTGTAATCCGCGCGAAAACTATCTTTTGGCAGCTGTTCATGTAATCGGCACGAATATTATCTTTTGGCAGCTGTTCCTTTAATCGGCACGAAAACTATCTTTTGATAGCTGTTCTTCCAACCGGCACGAATACTATCTTTGGCAGCGGTTAATTCTAAGGGCACGAAAAGTTTCTTTGGCAGCAGTTACTGTTATTTGCACGAAAACTACATTTTGGCAGCGGTTACATTAATTGGGACGAAAACATTATTTTCGCAGCGGTAACTTTTATTCTCACGAATACTGCATTTTGGCAGCGGTTATTTTTATAGGCACGAAAAATTTTCTTTGGCAGCGGTTACTTTTACCAGCACGAAAACTATTTTTTGACAGCGGTTACTTTAATGGGCACGAAAATGTTATATTGGCAGTGGTTACTTTTATCGCCAAGAAAACTATCTTTCGGCAGCGGTTACTTTTATATGCACGAAAATGTTTTTTTGATAGCGGTTACTATTTCTAAAATAAAAGGGATGAGATCATGAGAGAGATATTCCGTGATTTATTTCTAAAGCATAATAATGAAACCGAGTGTAGGATTAATTAGGCTTGTAGACCTGAAGCCATTTTTCCCAAAAATACATTGGGCAAGCATTGTGTTGCCATTTTTCCCAAAAATAAAAATTGAAGTTATGCGCTGTCGTGAGAAGGAAAAAAAGGAGTCACATAATTTCAACGTACGTGCCCGTTATTTTTGTCCAAAATTATTTTATTAAATAATAAAACATTATAGTTCTAAACAATCACATTTATCTTAGTTTCAATTTCTTCCGATATTTCATTTCTCCTATTAAAATGAAAACGATTGTGAGGATGATTTTTTTGTCAAATTTAACGAAATACTACTTGACTGATTAACATTTTGATAATGATTTCGTGTCCAATATATGCATCTAGACCTCCACCGAACTCATACCAAAAACATGAAATTACAGTGCAACACATCTTTTTGCTGATTAACACGTCTTTTACATTATGATAATGATTTTTTGTCAAATTATATGTTGTGAGAGGTTGTACATTCAAATTTCATTAATATTAATTGATTGGGAACAAACGAACAAAATATCTCTATTTAATCCAAAAAAAACGATAAAACCCATTAACAAACAATCACGCTGAAATTTCATCATATTTATGGACCACTGCATAAAAAATCATGTGTGAACCTAAATGATTTTGTGTTTTATAACTTGTATTTCAAAATGTAGAAATACAACCGTAACATTCTCCGACGGACTATACCAAATTCATTTCAACCTTAATGAGAACACGATTTCAACGCATGCGCTTCTTGCTCTTCTCGAAAATTATTTTACTAAACAATAGAACACCATATGTCGCCATGCTCTAAACAATCATATTTATATTATTTTCAATTTTCAATTTCTTCCGATATTTCATTTCTCCATGCTAAAATGAGAACGATTGTGAGCACACGAACATTCGTCAAATTGAGCAAAATGGCTCATTAACATTTTGATATGATTTCACATACACAGTCCAATATATGCATCTAGACCTCCACCAAACACATACCAAAAACATGAAATTACAGTGTAATACGTCTTTTACATGCTTCCGGTACGTACGTTCATAATTTGTTTATGTACAAATTGAAAAAGTTAATATATTTATAAACAAAAAGTATACAGTGCCAAAAGTAAATTACAGAAATGGTCCCGAATGCAAATACATGCAAATATATGGAATGATTTGAAGTGGGTCCCACAAATTTCGACATCGCATAATAATCTATAAATTAAATCTCGCGCTTCTTCGATCAGCCTCGAATCTTCAGGAAACTTCAAATGGTTACTCCAAAGCACAATCTAAAAATATTCGTAAAATCAGAAAATCACAATGAATCACCAAAAAATTATGTTGGCAACGATATAAGAAAAAATTCACGGAGTAAAGGGCAGATATCAAAATCGAAGCCAATTTAAGTCATCAGTGGACATAATTAGGCATCGAATGAAAAGGAAAAGAATTCGTGCAAACCCTTAAACACCAAATTTCAGTCGAATGAGCACGAAAACACAATGAATAAAAAAACAGCACGCACCGTTATAGGTCGAAGATTTTTTCAGAAGAGAAGAGAAAACGTCGTCGCGCCGTCTAAAGAAATGGGCCGCCCTATCTCTAGTTAGGGTTAGGGTTTGATGATGGAAGATGTAGCGCTGCTCCGCCTCGCGCCATGACCTGGCCTGCTCCGCCTCGCGCCATGGTCTGCTCCCCCTTGCTCCATCGCTTTCTCATTTTGTCTCCATCGATTTCTCTTTTTCTCTTCTGTGTTTTTTTCTTGTCTGTTTTTTTGGTTTTCTTGCTTTGAGAGACGAAACGAAGGGAAAAAAGAACGTGTAGAGCATACGGCAAGCCACGTGCCAGATTTTGGTGATTCATTCAAAATTAGTACTAAGGTATAATATAATAATAAGGTATAATATATACATTACAATGTGATGAAAAAAATATTGACTCATTTCACGAAATATATCAATAATCATAATTAATAAAATTATATAAATATAACTGTAATATATTTGTATTTTGAGTAATATTGTTAGTCTTATCATAACGAGCAATGCATTTTTGTTACGATAAAATATATAATTAGAATAAGCATAGCATTGCACCGTATTATATTTTCACTGATCAATGATCATGTGTTTTCGATTAACAAGTGAAATGGTTCAGAATTAAAAAGTGAAAGGGAAATTTTACTCTTCTCCCAGATTCCCCACACTTCGACGATATGAGAGATTAACAACTAATCATCATCTTAATTAACAAAAATAAACTCTATTAATAGTTAATAAATATTAATTATTAATTGTTAGTACATATGTACTTAATTCTATATTAATTAATTATTAATTGAGTGTTTTTTTGTTAATTAATATAGTGATTAGTGGTTAATCCCATATCGATGATGGGTGGGGAAACTAGGGGAAATTCCCCCTCCCATTAATTTTAGAATACAAGGGATATGGTGAGGCCACGTCGGCGTACTGTTCATCACCCGACACTGTTCATACTGTTCCTCATCCGACACTGTTCATCCCGTTTACTGTTCATACCGGTTACTGTTCATGTTTTTTTTTTTTAAATTTTATTTTATTTTATTTGATATATATCTTGTGTTCTAAATAAAATATTTGAATTTTTTATCGTATTAATAAATATAATTGACATATGTCTTGTGTTCTAAAAAAAATATTTGAATTTAATAAAATACTATTCACACAAATACTTTTTGTTAGCCTCAGCTGGTATTATTTTTTTTTTTTGCTTATTATAACAATTTTGATTGGTACCAAGCTGCGTTTTTTTGTGCTTATTATAATATTTTTGATTGGTACCAAGCTGCGTCTTTTATGTTTTTTTGTTTGTCTTTTTCAGAATTTTATTTTATTTGACATGTTTTGTATTCTAAATAAAACATTTGAATTTTTCTTTTGGAACATATGATATGTTTTGAGGAGGAAAATTTTTTGCATTTATTGCTTAATACTTGTGACACTATTTAATATCAGATTTTTTTTTTTAAATTAACATTTATGAAAATTACTTTTGTTTTATACTTGTAACATTTTAGATAAAATTATTATTTTATGTTCATAACACATTTTGAAAAATCGCAGCGAAGCACGAGAAATATTTCTATTTTCTTATCAAATAATATATCAAATAATATATCCCGCAGCGAAGCGCGGGCTATATTCCTAGTATAGTAAATGAGCTCAAAGTGAAAGTGAAATGTAAAATTATTTCATTTTATTTCAGGTGATGTACAATTAGACCATTCTAAACTAAGCCATTCCAGGTCCATTACCCAAACCACCATTACCTTGTTTCTGCCCATCATTGTCAACAGTACCAAGCCCGTTAAGTTGCCTATACTCCATTTTCCAATCCAATCTCACGCACAAAAACGCCATTAATATCCAAACCCCCCCTACCCCCCAACTGAACTCCAAATTAGCCATCACCATGCCCCTTTTGGTAACTTCATTACTGTCACACCACACCTCTCCTTCGGTGACATGGCAACCTCTCGGCAACAATCTCGGTACCCAAAGGACGAAACCCATCACCATGAACCACCATCCCTGAATCATTATGCAACCCGAACGAACCATCGACACGGCAAAGCTGTTGCATAAAACACCCGAGAGAAGAGTCGATAAAACCGAGACCGTTACTATGACTTGCAATAGCCAATGGTAGTGCCCTTCCAATCCAACATGATCCGCAGAGTGGAAATGAAGCAAGAACAATTCTTGCGCAAAAACGGAGGAGGCGAGGGCTGCTACAAATCCGGAGAGCAAGTTACATGAAGGTGAATAGTCTATGACGAGGGCTACCAAAGCGTAGATCGCGACATGGAGGTACATAGTGGCATGTTCGTAATTAAGCGAGTTTGAAGAGTGGTTTAGTAATTGAAGGGTTATTACTATTATGGAGAAAGATAGGAGGAGGTAGAGTTCTAGATATTTTAAGTAAGGGTTTCTTGCTGGTAGAGGAAACCATGTTGTGGATATGAAATGAGAAGGGCCTTTGAGTTTGTAATACTTGATGGTGTTTATGGTATGCCAGAGGCCAAGAAATGTGAAGAAGAGACCTGGGATGAAGTGCCCAATGAAAGTTCCCATTAATATCAGTGAGGTTTATGGATATGAAGGTTGGAATTTATATGAGAGATCCTAGATGGTTAAATAAATAGGGTTTCAGATGGCATAATTTTTGTAAAAGTCCCTCCTTTTGTGAGTTCTGTGAAGTTCTCGAAGCTAAATTGTCCATACTATTGTTGTTACTTGATTACGAATAATATGGAGGTCCATTATGTAAGTAAATCTAAAAGATGATTAAGTGATAGTGAATGTGATTTGTTAGGTTTTCCTTGCCCACTGGACTGTTGGGACGAGTCATGAGTGCATGTATGCTAGTGCTATCTTATACAGATCTCATTTTGGGGAAAGCTCATAGATGCGTATAAGACATTAAGACCCTCTTTATCCTAATTAACACACCTAGTTAACATGATAACAAGGGACACATGATCAATTTACAAGTGCCACAAAATTAACATAATCAATTCTAAAAAAAAATGTGTGGTACATGTTAATTAATTATGTGTCCTTGTTAATTTCTATGTTAATTAAGGGTGTTAATTATGATAAAGAGGATGTTGTGCTGAAATCGGAGGACACGATATATGCCCTCATTAAAATTTAAAGTGGCACCTCTTGTTTCAAGTACAATGCATCCAATCGCATTGAATTTATGAATCAACTAGCATTGAATTTATGGAATTTAAAGGTACTGCAAAAATTAAAAACATTCGCAAGGAAATGGGTTAGAGGGGTGGTCCCCACACAAGAATTTTTGAAGACGAAGGGATGGCCGATACCGTCGAGATGCATATTGTGTAAAGTGGCGGGAGAAGACCTAAAACATTTAATGGAACAATGTCAATTCGTGAACAGACGGGGGAATGTTGGATCAGAGCGGGGCAAAAGGAAGAGAGAACAACGCACGGGCAAATGCTTCAGGACCATAGGGGAACGGAGAATTCGCTATTCTTGATTTTCGAGATTTGGAAGAAAAGATGTAATCGACTATTTCGAGAACAATCGCGTAGTGAAGAACAAGTAATGCAACGAGCTAGTATGCAACTAATTCAACGGAAGAACATGAGAGTGCATTATGGAATGGAGGGTACCGGGGAGGGCGACGGATGATAAACGGGGGACGAGCGAGCTCCCTGGATATGCAAGGATACATTTTTAATTAAAGGACAATTTTCTGTAATTTAATTACAACCCAAGGAGGTGGAGAATTACTACACATAGGGGGTGTACGTGCTATTTTTCGTAGCACGATGAGTACTGTAACTAAGACTTTTTTTAACTGAAATTGCATGTTTGATTTGAGGGATTTAGGTGGAGATGTATTTCAAAATACGGGATAAGCTCGAAATCTTTTGTTTGATTTGGTGTATTTGAAGGTGGAGATAGGATTTGAGGGTGAATGGTGAAATACACCAAAAAATTTGGTATTCCAACAAATTGTGCCATTATTTATTTACCAAACGAAGACACATAAATATCGAATAATTGTAAAAATCGTTTGATGCGTTTTTGTCATGTTCAAGTTATACATTGTTCTGTTTTAAATTGAACAATCAAGTCTCGTCAATTTTTCTCAATGTTCAAGTCTACGCTATTGTTGTGTTTTGCAAATAACCATAAACAAATCATATCATGTCTGGTTATATTGTACCGGGGAGGGCAACAGTTTGTCACGCAATGTTTATTCGACTCACATAAAAACAAATCATATCAGGTATACGTTATTGTTGCGTTTTGCAAATAACCATAAACAATTTAACAATATGACATTCACACAAACTCTCCACAAATATATAAATTACTTCGACAATCAATCAAGGAATATGAGGCAGGTGAGATTCTGTTATAAGTAAAGAAAATTCCTCAAATTATTATTTTATTCGGCGTCGTTAATAAATCCTACATATTTTGAATTTTTTTAAGGATAACTAACATTTATGTATTATTATAGTAATAATTAACAAATTAAAAGGGTGATTTACATATTTACCCTCCTAAAAACAAAAATATCATATTTATCATTCGAAAAATTAAAATATTATATTTACTCTTTCAGAAATCCAGACTATAATTTTTATCCTTGAAAGATTTAGAAAATATAAAAAATGCAAAATAGTAATAACAACAATAAAAAAAATAAGAAGAAGGATTTACATATTTACCGTCCTAACGACCCAAAATATCATATTTATCATTCGAAAAAAATAGAATTTTTACCCTTCAAAAAATCTGTTGGGGAATATCCCCGGCCCCGGGCCCGCGCAGCGGATATGTAGGCCCGGTCCGGTTCCCCGATTCCCGAGATCACGCCACGACTTCGAGGGTACGATGCAAATAGAAGGTTAGATCCATACCAGTTCCAAATTGATGGAACACGAAGGGTTGATCGCTGCCTCCTATTCCTCCGGTCACGTTGGTGACTTTACGCGCGTCCCACACCGTGCGTCCTTCACCGTTCGTTCCCGTTCTTCGATCACAACGGAGAGCCCCAAGTGTTGCTCCTCCACACGTATCCACCTTGAGTCGGAAGACACCGGACACGGATACACCTGCCTAGACGATGTATCGGTGCACTTGCTTGATCTCGATCGATTCTCTATTAATCTCTCTTCGTGCCTTTTCACTCACAAAAGATCAAATCTGAATTTGCTCTTTTTCTTGTGTCTTGGGCAGAATATTGCTTTGAATTACTTCTGAATTCCTTAGTGAAGATGAGAGAGAAAATCCTATTTATACCTAATAGGATAAGGATTAGCCAAAAGGCATGTATATCCAATATACACCCTTTCACACAGAAAACTGTATGAACCTGTTCAGTATTCTGTCCAGACGAAATTGATAAATTTCTCTGACAGAAAATCAACCAACACGAAAGTTGTAGATAATCTTATTATCTACTCAACCCAATTTGGCCCAGCCCAATTGGAGTTCGTATGCAAAAGTTATGACTGTTTTACTAACTGTATGTCATACTGTTGCACCCTTTCGGTATTTCACAGAAACGACACTTATACTTCGTTCATATGAAATATATTTCTATATGAAGGTTGTAGATAATCTCATTATCTATCTAATCCAATTTGAACCATTCTAATTGGATTTTCCCACTGAAAGTTATGACCACGAATGTACGACTACATTCGTTTATCCTTGTGTACACTTTTACGGTTGATCCGAAACTGTATTTCTTTCAGTCTCCCACTCAATTTCAGATCTACCTAAAAGGTACTCATGCATATCCAATACGCACGATTTTAGAGAATATAGCTCGCGTATCAAATACCAAGCTATGCACATCCAATGTGCCGATTTTATGATCAAGCCCGACTTAGTACGACTCGTTGTGTGACCATGTAGGTTCGACTTAACGATGGCAGTAGGTTGTTTCCAATGCCTACAAGCTCATGAGCGGGATCTAGTCACTCCATCATAGCTACCCATGTTAAACGAAAAATGATTGTGATCATTGTGCCTATCTCGAATAGCGGTTACTAGTTCTCTTGTTTACGATATCCGTTAATCAAAAGGCACGGTAATAGTCATCCTTATAATTTGATTAACTATACTTATTCCCCGATTCCGAGTTGAGTTAACAAATTTCAATCGATATTAACCATTAATATCATTGACTGTGGCCACAGTTTTCGTTAATCGACTCATCGAGCGGCGCCTAAGAGATATCTCTTCCTTTCGGAATAAACAATTCCTATCTTGGAGACTCACATTGAATTCCGTGTTTCGGACAATACCCAATGATGACCCTTTTAACTCCCTGTTACGGTGAGCGTAAGATCATATCAAAGCATTGTGTTACGCACGTAACGCAATCAATGATCCCCTCAAGTATGAAGAATCTAAAACCCCATCCGTCGCAAGTCCATCTATAATGACTAAACCATGTCATGGTCTCGCGGCTTCGGTCATATCCAATATATGTAACCTAACATATATCTACGTTCCCGATTCGACAAACACCTTTGTCCCATGATTAGCAAAACATAATCATCTCCTCGGCAAACGTACTAGTGTACGCGTTCAGTCTATTATCCAATAATAGAAATGCTTCTCTCTTAAGCAAGCTGATTCGCGACTAGGGATGTTTAGAAATGACATTTTAAGTGTGACGGTTTCGCTGCACATGGTCCTCAACCATGTCGACGTCCACACAAGTTCAAATCAAGGTTCATGTAACAATCATATTACACAACCTAGCACACAGTTTTCATATAAGATAGATGCAAAAATGAAAAATTTTAAAATTCTGAAATTGCATTACTATAAGATAAGTTTGGGGTGATACAACGTTTACTAATCTATTAGACTAATCTCGTCCTACGAAACTATCGTTTTAGATAACTAACCACTCTCTTCCTCCTCTAGGTATCTCAAACCTATAGCTTTCGCATGATAATCGTGCTTAGCTTGCGAGAGTGGCTTAGTAAACGGGTCCGCAACATTCCTGTCAGTATCAATCTTCTCAATGATCACATCCTTCCTTTGCAAAATCTCACGGATCAAGTGAAATTTTCTGAGTATGTGCTTGGAGCGGTGATGTGCCCTCGGTTCCTTGGACTGTGCTATTGCGCCCGTATTGTCGCAATACACAACTACAGGTTCCGAGATGCTCGGGACTACACCAAGCTCCGACACAAACTTCTTGATCCAAACCGCCTCCTTTGCCGCTTCGGAAGCCGCAATATACTCCGATTCAGTTGTAGAGTCTGCTATCGTGGGTTGTTTGGAACTTTTCCAAACTACCGCTCCACCATTTAGACAAAACACGTATCCGCTTTGTGATCGAAAGTCATCGACACATGTTTGGAAACTGGCGTCGGTATATCCATTGATGACCAACCCGGATGTCTTTCCACCATAAATTAGAAATTGATCCTTAGTTCTTCGTAAGTACTTAAGGATGGTCTTTACCGCGATCCAATGCATATCCCCTGGATTAGATTGGTAACGCGAAACGACGCTCAATGCATACGACACATCGGGGCGCGTACAAATCATGGCATACATAATTGATCCAACCGCCGAAGCGTATGGAACAATACTCATCGCATTCTTATCTTCGCTCGATGTCGGACATTGAGCTTTAGAATACGATATGCCACTCGACATTGGAAGAAGTCCTTTCTTCGAATTTTGCATTGAAAACCGTTTCAACACTTTGTCGATGTACGTGCTTTGACTCAAGCCGAGTAACTTCTTGGATCTATCTCTATAAATCCTCACGCCTAATATATAGGCGGCCTCGCCCAAATCTTTCATAGCGAAACGAGTATTTAAATACTTCTTAACATCCGTAAGCATCGGAATGTCGTTTCCTATGATCAAGATGTCGTCTACATATAGTACAAGAAATACTACGCGGCTCCCACTAACCTTCTTGTATACACAAGGTTCTTCTACGTTTTTCATGAAATTATATTCTCGTATAACTTCATCGAAACGGATGTTCCAACTCCGAGAAGCTTGCTTCAATCCATAAATGGATCGTTGCAACTTGCACACTTTATTCGGACTCTTCGAATCGACAAAACCCTCGGGCTGTGTCATGTACACATCCTCTTCTAAGTTCCCGTTAAGGAATGCGGTTTTGACATCCATTTGCCAAATCTCGTAGTCATAATACGCAGAGATAGCAAGTAAGATCCGTATGGATTTAAGCATAGCTACTGGTGAAAACGTTTCTTCATAGTCGACACCATGAATTTGTTTGAAACCTTTCGCCACAAGCCGTGCTTTATAAGTGTTCACATTCCCATCCATGTCGGTCTTCTTCTTGAAAACCCACTTACATCCCACTGGTTTAACCCCGGGAGGTGGATCAATCAAGTTCCAAACTTGATTATCGTACATGGATTGAATCTCGGATTTCATGGCAGTTTGCCACTTATCGGAATCCTCGCTTTTCATAGCCTCGCGATAAGATGTCGGTTCATCATCTATGAATTCGACTTCATCGTCATTTGCCACGATAAAACCATATCGTATAGGCTCTTGACGAATCCTACCCGATCTACGAATTGCGCCTTGTGCACTTGACTCCGGATCCTCAACATTTGAGAAAACCGGATCAACGTTCATCGGTTCAACGTTTGTTTGCGGTTCTCGAATTTCTTCGAGATCTATTTCATATCCATCCATTCTTTTAGATATAAATTCCTCCTCTAAGAAGGTACCTCCACGAGCAACAAACACTTTGTTCTCGTATGGATGATAGAAATAATATCCCTTTGTTTCCTTGGGATAACCTACAAATAAACATTTTTCAGATTTGGGATCGAGTTTATCCGCGATTAATCTGCGGACAAAAGCCTCACATCCCCAAATCTTAACGTAAGACAATTTCGGAACTTTTCCGGTCCATATCTCATATGGTGTCTTAGGTACCGATTTAGAAGGTATGCGGTTTAATAAGTAAGCCGCTGTCTCTAGGGCATATCCCCAAAACGATTTTGGAAGGGAAGTTTGACTCATCATGGATCGAACCATGTCCAACAAGGTTCGATTCCTCCTCTCGGACACGCCATTCCATTGTGGCGTTCCTGCCGGAGTCCATTGTGGAACTATTCCACAATCTTTTAGATGATCTTCAAACTCATAGCTCAAATATTCGCCACCTCGATCTGATCGAATGGCTTTAATTTTCTTGCCAAGCTGATTTTCAACTTCGTTTTGAAACTCTTTGAACTTTTCAAAGGTCTCCGCTTTCGTACGCATCAAATAAATATATCCATATCTACTATGATCGTCCGTAAACGTAACAAAGTATCGATAGCCTCCTCTTGCCTCGATGCTCATCGGTCCACACACATCGGAATGTATGAGTTCCAATAGATCGTTGGACCGCTCTCCGACCTTGGAGAACGGCGCCTTAGTCATCTTGCCAAGCAAACAAGATTCACAATTCCCAAATGAATCCAATTCAAATGAGTCTAGCATTCCATCTTTATGGAGTCTAGCAATGCGTTTCTCATTCACATGACCGAGACGACAATGCCAAAAGAAAGTCCGATTATCAACTTTAGGTTTAATCCTTTTTGCATTAACGTTATATATGGACTTATTATTTCCGTGATCGAAATCCAACACATAAAGACCATTTTCTAACAGAACATTTCCATAGATAATAGAATCCTTACATATCGAAAACTCATTATTCCTAATAACGAATTCATAGCCATCATTGGCCAGTTTCGACACACTTATTATGTTCTTACATAATGTCGGTACATAATAACAATTATTTAGTACTAAAATAAGTCCACTAGGTAAAGTCAAATTAACTACTCCTACGGCAAACGCAGCAACTCTTGCTCCATTCCCGACGCGTAGATCGACTTCACCCTTTTCCAACCTTCGACTATTTTGAAGAACCTGCATATTTCGACAAATATGAGTCCCACAACCGGTATCCAATACCCAATTAGTCATAGTTGAAATATTAACTTCAATAACGTTAATACCTGAGAGGCCGGTCGCTGAAACCGCCTTGCCCTTCTTCACCTCCTCGAGGTAAGACTTGCAATCGCGCTTCCAATGTCCAGCCTTGTGACAATGAAAGCACGTCTCATCCTTGGATTTCTCCTTTCCCCTTTTATTCGGCTTCGAACGTTTCTTAGCCGAACCGCCCTTGGACTTTGATCTCTTACGATCCTTATTCTGAATTGTGAGAACATTTCCGGCAACTCTTGCCCTGTTCTCTCCGGACGACTTTAACGTCTCCGATTCAAAATTCTTGAGCATTCCGTGAAGCTCAGGGATCGTCTTATCCATCGAATGCATGTGATAGTTAGTCACGAACGGAGAAAACATTGGAGGAAGTGCACACAAGATCAAATCTTGTTGCATAATCTTCGACAATTTCTCTCCTAGCTTCTCAAGACGGTCTATGAGAGCTTGCACCTTCAAAACGTGAGAGCTAACCGAAGACCCCGAAGGCATCTTGCAGTTTACCAACTCTTTGAGCGTACTGAACCGTTCAATACGCTCCTGCTCTTGGAACATTTCCTTGAGCACAACGTCTATGATGTGCGCATCCGAGTCCTCAAACTGCTTTTGAAGACTAGCGTCCATACATGCCAACATGAGGCACGTAACATCATTTGAGTCCTTCTTAAGTTTCTCAAACGCGGCCTTTTCTTCGGCCGTAGCATCGGGGCCCGGTTCCACCAGTTCCGTATCCAATACGTGACTCTTGCCCTCTTGCCTGAGAACTATTCTCAGGTTTCGGTGCCAGTCAAAGTAGTTCCGACCCACTAGCTTATCCTTTTCTAAAGTCGATCTAATCGACATGGTGTTGGTGTTACTAGAAGACATATTCTACAAATGAAATAAAAGATTGATTACTAACGTTGCGTACTTATCTTATAGGGCTTATATGATGATTATATGATAGTGTTATTTTATCGAATCGATAACCCTCATACCGATACGGGACTCCAAGTCCATAACACTCAAGACCCATATTTTACGATCCTCCCACAAGTTGCTTTGGCAGACGAATGGGATCTCGCTATTTAGGTAGGATTATATCCAATCACATCCAATGCGACTCTTGAACCTTTATAGGATTTCGGTGATGGATCGTATCCAATACAATCCCAGTTCCGTGTGTGCATCCTATCTATGCCCCGAACTTCCAATCAAGTCGGCTTTGGCCTCAACCCTTACTGGCTAGAACGGTTAAGTCACAACCATACTCATCGTATCGTTCAAATAAACTACTAATAAGTCGGCTTTGGCCTTAACCCTTATCAGTCCCTATTTAACGCTTGCCACCCCGTCGATGACTACAATAACCCATGTCGGCTTTGGCCTTAACCCATGTGAGACGTAGTACCGATCATAGTGGTTGTGAATATGGAAGGCATTTCCATGACTTAAATATTATGAGGGATCATGCCATTGCATGTTTCTAAATCCGTGACATAATCCAATTATATCACTATCACAAGATTTTCATAAATGCATATGTATTTATTTGGGAGTCTAATTATTCTAAATAATTATCTAATTATATGCTAGTATGATTGATGCCGATCAAATCGATATAAAGAACTCAAAATTCCAAGTTGTGTAGCCAAAGTTATCACGAAAACAAAATCAGCAACCAGAAATCAGTCCGTTGTAACGCAACATAGTCCGTTACAACGGACCTCCAGTATACTTGGCACTCCGTTACAACGGAAGTCCAGTCCGTTACAACGCTATTTATTTCGGAGTTTGGCCAAATTTTGCCAGAAACATGTCCGTTACAACGCAACCTAGGTCCGTTACAACGCTATTTTCTGCAAACTTTCGTCCAAATTTCCAGAGACCAGTCCGTTACAACGCAACATACAGTCCGTTACAACGGACCAACTGTGTAGAGCTCCGTTACAACGGACCCAGTCCGTTACAACGGACTCCAATAGACACCCTAGGCATCCCCGCAACCTCGTATCAGATACAAGGTCCGTTACAACGGACTCCAAGTCCGTTACAACGGAATATGCAGTTTTCACGGTCCTCCTCACATCCCCGCATCCTATACAGGGTCCGTTACAACGGACACCAAGTCCGTTATAACGGAATATGTGTTTTTTCGAAAAATTCTCAATTTCCTGTATCTGCTACAGGGTCCGTTACAACGGACACCAAGTCCGTTATAACGGACTATGCGATTTTTGAACTGCTGTTTTCGCTCGTTTCCAAAACGATCAATCATGAAACCTTTTCACGATTATTCCTAGATACTCTCAATCAACTATTGATCGATCTCTAGCGAATTTCACTTGTGATTTTAATGGAATTTGACATTCTAAATATGTAACATCATGCAAACGGGTACGAACTTTGATAACCCGTGCGTATATCTAATATACGACTATGATTCGACCCTCGAATCGATGGCGATCGCTCTGATACCACTGATGGGGAATATCCCCGGCCCCGGGCCCGCGCAGCGGATATGTAGGCCCGGTCCGGTTCCCCGATTCCCGAGATCACGCCACGACTTCGAGGGTACGATGCAAATAGAAGGTTAGATCCATACCAGTTCCAAATTGATGGAACACGAAGGGTTGATCGCTGCCTCCTATTCCTCCGGTCACGTTGGTGACTTTACGCGCGTCCCACACCGTGCGTCCTTCACCGTTCTTTCCCGTTCTTCGATCACAACGGAGAGCCCCAAGTGTTGCTCCTCCACACGTATCCACCTTGAGTCGGAAGACGCCGGACACGGATACACCTGCCTAGACGATGTATCGGTGCACTTGCTTGATCTCGATCGATTCTCTATTAATCTCTCTTCGTGCCTTTTCACTCACAAAAGATCAAATCTGAATTTGCTCTTTTTCTTGTGTCTTGGGCAGAATATTGCTTTGAATTACTTCTGAATTCCTTAGTGAAGATGAGAGAGAAAATCCTATTTATACCTAATAGGATAAGGATTAGCCAAAAGGCATGTATATCCAATATACACCCTTTCACACAGAAAACTGTATGAACCTGTTCAGTATTCTGTCCAGACGAAATTGATAAATTTCTCTGACAGAAAATCAACCAACACGAAAGTTGTAGATAATCTTATTATCTACTCAACCCAATTTGGCCCAGCCCAATTGGAGTTCGTATGCAAAAGTTATGACTGTTTTACTAACTGTATGTCGTACTGTTGCACCCTTTCGGTATTTCACAGAAACGACACTTATACTTCGTTCATATGAAATATATTTCTATATGAAGGTTGTAGATAATCTCATTATCTATCTAATCCAATTTGAACCATTCTAATTGGATTTTCCCACTGAAAGTTATGACCACGAATGTACGACTACATTCGTTTATCCTTGTGTACACTTTTACGGTTGATCCGAAACTGTATTTCTTTCAAAATCAAGATAATCATATTTATCTTTGAAAAACTTATAAGTTAAAAAAAATTCAAAATAATAATAATAATAACAATACAAAAGAGCATATACATATTTATCCTCCCAAAACCCAAAAATAATATGTTATCATTCGAAAAACAAAAATATCATATTTAACCATCCAAAAATCAAAAATATCATTTTTACCCTTGAAAATCTTAGAAGATATGAGAAATATTCAATTTAAAGATGATAATAATAATAATAATAATAACAACAACAACAACAACGACGACAACAACAACAACAATAATAATAATAATAATTTACATATTTGCCTTTTAAAAAACACAAAAATATCATATTAATCATTCTTTATAAAACTCCTTTGAAAAAAAATTAAAATTGAGAAAATCATTTTTGAAATAAAAAAAAATTAAAAATAGATTCATTTCAAATAAAAAATATTACATGGTTATTTGTGTGGGCACGGTCCCTGAAATGATATTTTCAAATAAAAAATAGAGTCATTTTGTTTTAAATTAATAAAAATTAATAATTTTTTTAAATTACCACATACGTAAATTGAAGGATATTTTGGAGTTTCTAAAAAGATGGATTTTTTGTTGACAATATCCAAAAATAGGGAGTTTTTTGAAAAAAATTCAGAAAAATATATAGAAGAATGAGAGAACATGATAATGTATGAAGGCATAGTCTATATGTATTAATAATTGTTGTTGCTTTAATTTGTTTGGTGATAAAGATCATGTATATTTAAATTTAAATACATAAAATACTATTTTTTATTTGTACCGTTAGATCTTTAGTTCAAGGACTTAGATTATACCAATGATGCGGATTCATGTGGAGCAAGAAAATGTGTGCAGCATTATCATAAAGTATAAATTTGTTTCGAGCGAACTCGGCTCGACTCGATTATGACTGGAAATATTTTTTTAGTTTCTAAATAAATACAACTAGATTCAATTGTAACTCGCATAGCTCAACTCAGTTTGGTTCGAAAATTATGAATAGTTTTCAAAATATTAAACTAGTGTTTCAAGTTTCGAAAAAAATAAAATCATTTCAAGTTTGAAAAAAATACATAACCACCTACTAAAAATCCAACATAGATCATATAATAATAACATAAACACAACCAAACAAAAATTCAATATCATCATGAATATGATTCGAACTAGCTAGGTCCGGCCAAACCTTGGCTCGACTCGATTTCGAGCGGGCATGGCTCGATTCCAAATTTATTCGAGTTGTTTTCGAGCAATGTGCAGATGAATTTTGTCTATGAATTAGTTGTGCCATCAACAAAAACTCGAAGCCCTCCAAAAATGTCTTCAAAAACTGTCCGGCCCAAAACATAAGTTCGTAATTGTTTTGGGTTTATCATAAAACCGGTTATGAAGGTATCCTGATTCCTGAAGCCACAGAGTTTACACAGCTACTAACTTATATGATCAGTTTAATTACAATTAGAAGTTCAAAATTGGTTTTAAACAGAGAAGAAGTACGTGTTGGATTTGAAAGTGAAATGTTGTAAATTGAGACAAGAGAAGGAGAGAGCCACACACATTCAGTTGCATTAAACATAACTAGCATTACCCCCGCGCAATTGCGCGGGGCTGTTCGGATTTATAAGTAATGTAGTTGAAAAAAATTGTTGTTCGTTTTGTGTATGTGACTTTCTTTTTGTAATCATTATTATATATGTAATTTAGTGTGTTGTGTGCGAGTAAAATTTTGTAGCAAAAATCGTTTGAAAATTTTAAGAGCCGGATTTCTTGAATAATTCAAACGGTTATTGCTAAAAAAATTATCTATATTTTATACTTCATAAGTAAAATAAGGAAAAAGAACGAATGAGTTGTCATGAAATTTATTAAGAAATAATAGTTCAGAAAACATTGCTGAAAAAAATAGTGTTTTTAATTTCACAAATCTTTAATTTCGCTACATATTTAGTACAAATATTTTTCGTCCTTTGTGTGGTCAGCCAACAACAAAGTTTGACGATGTCATCGCTAACCGTTTCGTTCGAATCTTTAATTTAAATTATGTCATGATTATTCGCACATCCATGATTTGGTATATTTTTAACCCCCTAATTTTTTTTGGATATTATAAAAAATTCTCTATCTTTTCGTAAACTCCCAAAAAAAAAAACTCTTTACCAAACTTTTATTTTAAAATACTCCTTATGGATGATATTAATTTTTTTTTTCCAAAATACCCTCCAAATCTCATATGTAATAATTAAAACTTATTTTTGTTATTTTTTATTAATTTTAAGAAAATTCATAAACACTTCTTAACACGTAGTGATTTAAAAAAATTTAAATTATTACATATTTTGTTTATATAATTTTAATATTACATTCTTTATTCATAAAAAAACTAACATTAAATGATAATAAATAAACACCTTGCAAATATATTCATAGAAAATATCTATTTAAACATCTATTTTTTATTTTAGTTTTCTTTTTATGTATTTTTTAATAGTTTTGAGATATTTTATTTTTAAATATTTGCAAGATGTTCTTTTATTAATATTGTTCAACTTATTATAATTTTATTTTAGTTTTTCAAGAAAAATAATAAAGGACCAAAATGTAAATTTTAAAACTTCGGAGGACAAAAATGCAAATATAAAGGACCAAAATGTGAAAAAAGGACAAAAATATAATTTTTTTTAAAAAATATGACCAATTTGAGGCCCCCTGGACTAAAATGTAAATTTCAAAACTTCGAAGGGCCAAAATGCAAATATAAAGGACCAAAATGAGAAAAAGGACCAAAATGTAAATTTTTTTCTAAAAAAGGACCAATTTGTAAATAAAAAAGGACCAAAATGGAAAAAAAGGACCAAAATATAATTTTTTTTCGAAAAAAGGGCCAATTTGTAAATAAAAAAGGACCAAAATGTAAAACAAATATTTTTTGTTTACCAATAGGCCCCTGGTGACGTGGCTGCACCATGCAAGAAAAATAATAAAGGACCAAAATGTAAATTTTAAAACTTCGAAGGACCAAAATGCAAATATAAAGGACCGAAATGTGATAAAAAAGGACCAAAATGTAATTTGTTTTAAAAAACAGGACCAATTTGAGGCCCCTGGACAAAAATGTGAATATTAAAATTTCGAAGGACCAAAATGCAAATATAAAGGACCAAACTGTAATTTTTTTTTTAAAAAAAGGACCAATTTGTAAATCAAAAAGGACCAAAATGTAAACAATATTTTTTTTTTACAAATAGACCCCTGGTGACGTGGCTGCCTGGACTAAAATGTAAATTTCAAAACTTCGAAGGGCCAAAATGCAAATATAAAGGACCAAAATGTAAAAAAAAGGACCAAAATATAATTTTTTTCCGAAAAAAGGACCAAAATGCAAATATAAAGGACCGAAATGTGATAAAGAAGGACCAAAATGTAATTTTTTTTAAAAAACAGGACCAATTTGAGGCCCCTGGACCAAAATGTGAATATTAAAACTTCGAATGACCAAAATGCAAATATAAAGGACCAAAATGTAATTTTTTTTTTTAAAAAGGACTAATTTGTAAATCAAAAAGGACCAAAATGTAAAAAAAAAAAAAAATTACGAATAAGCCCCTGGTGACGTGGCTGCACCAGGAGGCAGCAAATCCCCTTGCATTAGTATATAGATAGATAGATTGGTATTGTAGGTATAAGATATAGAGTATTTCATCCCCAGTTTAAGAAAAATAAATATATACAAAGTAGTAAAATGACAAATGATAGTGGAAAACAAAACTTTAACCTTTCACCGTTTAGTGGAAGCTTAGTTTTTGTCCAATATATAAAGTAAAAATAATTGGTTTTGTAACTTTCTGTCTCTCACATAAAGATAAAGTTTTGAGGATTAATGTATCTTTCATTGGAGCAAATCTGCAATTCAGCTGTACTTCAGCAATTACAAAAAAATTCTTTTCAATGGCAACAGAATAAAAAAGACACGTTTACCTGCAATAAAACATATAAATTTTTAATAAATGATGTTCACATTAAATCAAATTTTAAATCTATTTGGAAATTAAAAATTCCTAATAAAATTAAAAAATTCCTATGAATTGCAAATCAAAATAAAATACTTATTTTGGATAATTTAAAAAAGAAAGGCTGGAATTTTGTAAATAGATGTCCATTATGTCAAAAGGAAGAGAAATATGTCCAACATTTGTTCAATAAATGTCAATACACGAAAAATGTGTGGATGAAATTACATGGATTACTTGGATTATACACATCACATAATATTAATCCAATGATTATCATAAATAATACTAGATAAAATAATGAGTATAAAGAACTTATTTCTATTCTATCACTGATTGCATTTAGAGTGAATGGAGAATTTCTTCATGAAAGAAAGCTATTGTAATTTTCTTCTTTTCAATTTAACGATGATAAGTTCTATAATCAAATCTGTAATAACATAGCATTACAAAATAATTATCAAAATAGTTATTCTACTGAGGACGAAATTGAATTAAATGAAAACAATCATAATGAACAAACTCACTTGTATAATTCAATACTTGCTACAGTAACATGTAGGGAGCTGCAAGGAGAAGAGAAATCGGAAAGAAGAGCACATTTACAGAGAGGCACACCGCCTATTTCCATGCCAGCACAAGATCAAATCTCAATCTGGTGGTTTCCATCTGAGATCAATCATTAAGATGAGACTCAACCTGAAGAAACATAGCAAGAAAGAAGACCGAACGAAGAAAGACTAAGATCGATTTATGAAAGGATTGAAGAATTTGTTTATCCAGATGAATCGAGCTACTCCACAACAATTTCGAGACTGGATAATCAATGTCCAATCATGCAGGAGCAATCCTTTCAACATCTAGAGCAATATTTACCTCAAAGTGAATAGAGCAATGCTATCAGAGGGAGTACAAGAGTCTTCACATAAGTAAGCGAGAATTCATGCCTCAAATTCCATATGCATCATATCATGCAGGAGCAATCCGCTTTTTTGTTGAAGATTCTATTATTTTTTTCCTTCCATATGCATCATATCGCCGCAACCCACAATCGTGTTTCATTGTCTTTGATATTCTCGTTGATTTCTTTTTTTTTCCTCTTGTATATTTCTTCCCAAATTGTCATCATTGTTGTGGAGACGGAAATCGAGAGTCCTACTATGTTGAAGCATTCCGAGGTGAATGAGCATGACGAAAATAAGTGATCTACACATTCAGGTGAATCGGAATATAAAACGCAATCCGTCGGGTGATCCCATCCTCTTTTTGTCAAGTTTTCTTGAGTGAGGATTATGTTGTGTAGTGCGAGTCATATAAACAGTCTTACTTTTAGCGGGGATTTTGAGTGATAATATTTGAGATGATCAAAATATTAGTATGTCCGGGTGTAACAAGAAATTGTACATATTTTTGGTGTTGTATTTGGGTTTTTGTAAAGGTGAATTTGGATTGGAAACATCCTTCCAATTTTTTATGGAGACTTTGAAAAAGAAAACATTTTAGTTCCTACCTTTCAGCCCCCTAATGGGGGCGATAATGATTCTTTTTTTTTTTCCTATTTTTACATATGGAAATATTTTTCAAAAGAGAAGAAAAATTGTCAGATGAGACAAAAATGTTATTTTTACAAATCAGATCGAACTAACATTATTTTTGCAAACCTCATCAAAACCGTGGATAGACAAAAAAAGATAGGTTATAACTTATAAGTCTATGAATTAAGGCTCCAAAATAATATTGTAGTATGAAAAGTAAATTTGTTACGGTGAATGCTAAATGCATATATAATATGTTCACAGTGCATGATGTATTCATTTGGATAATTATACCATACCCCCTCATTTTCCCGTCACATCCTCTATATCAATAATTAATCATTAATTGATGATTAATTAACATGATAATTAACAAAAGTACATCCGATTAACGATTAATTGATATTAATTAAGAAGTATTAATGTATATATATTTTAATTATATATTAATTAACGGTTAATTGATATTAATTAACCATTAATTAGGGAAGAGAGGGTGTTTGGGGGAAACGGGGATACTCTATAGGGAGTGTGTTTTCTCTGTGGCCTCCGAAAGGAAGCTACATGTGAAACTGCCTGCGTGACTTCGTTTCATTGGTCAATACAATGTATTTTGCACATAAACTCCTATTTTATATAAATTAACTGTCTAGAGGATTCGGTGAAAATAAGGATTTATATACAAAAATACATTGTATTGATCAATGAAACGATGTCACGCAGACAGTTTCACATGTGGCTTCCTTTAGGAGTAGAAAACCCACTCCTCTATACGGCCTTATTCGTTTTGAACTTGATAGGTGGTTAATAGTTGTGCTATCAAGAATATCTGCTTCGGATGCCTTTGAACTGTAGTTGTGGCTGACCGCCTGACCCTATCCGTATGGCTGTATTAATTCTCAATGAGGCCTTTCCTGCTTTGACAGCTTCTGGCACTAGCTCCCATTCTTGGCTTCTTTTAGTTTCTACTTCTATCTATTGTCGTCGGGGTCAGACTCTAGGCACAGGTCTACGAGATATGTATGTATGTACGTACGAGGTTTAGAGTCCGATTTTGATTTTTTTTTTGTAATGTACATATTAAGTATTGAGAAAAAAAATTGTATTGTTGGAGAATATGTATTTGAAAAGGATGAGTTTGGAGAAAAAAAATGAGAATTGAGAACAAAAAGAAGATACAATAAATGTCAGGTGAGTTTTTTTGTGAAATTATATTTGTGGTATTTTGTGCTTACTTATTTATAATAATTGAAACAAAAATAAACATCCAATATACTTAGGGATGTCAATGGGTTGGGTAATACCCGTGCCCGACGGGTATCCGACCCGGGCGGGCCGGGTAATATCCGATTAAGCCTGCCCGCGGATCGGGTATTACCCGATTAAAAAATACCCGGCACGGGTACGGGTAGGGTATGGGTGAGGTCGTACCCGACCCGTGGGTATACCCGACCCGAACCCGGTCCTTAATAATCATAGTTATATTAATATTTTAATATATATTTTATTATTTTTGTTGTTTTTCAAATGGATTTAATCTATTTTTTCTACTGTTCTTTATTATACAATTTATTTTTATTTTTTATATTTGTTTAGTAAATAAAACAAAAATAAATAAATTTCTAGATTCATGTTTATTTATTTATTTATTTACAACTATTTCATGTTTCTACCAATTTTAGTTTCATACAATAATTTCTACTTACAAATATTTGTTAAAAATATTTGTTGTGTATTTTATGATATTATTATGTTATGTGTTGATATTTTAATTTGAAAAAATATATTTTTCGTTAGTATATTTTAATATTTTGTATATATTTAAGTATGGGTAAAAATCCCCGTGGGTAATCCGAAAACACGCGGGTAATAAACGGGGCGGGTAAAATTACCCGTTTAGTTGACGGGTCGGGTATGGGTATTACCCGATTAAGATGGATAAGGATATGGGTGAGCCTATATCCGACCCGAACCCGACCCATTGACATCCCTAAATATACTACAAAAGAATTCACAATTGATCTATCATAAGTGATCCACCACTTTATATCTTACAAAGAAATAAGATGCCATATATTATGGAGGTCATTTACTGTGCCCCCCAAACCCATCACCACATCCTTGATATCCTATCCATCTCCCAAAAATTACCCACTCGATTAACAATGCTTCGAATTAACAGTTAATTGAATTAATGAATTATTAGGTACTAATATGAGGTGTTAATTTACTCAAAATTAACTGTTAATTCGAAGCATTAATTAATTTGGAGAGAGAGTGGGGTGCAAATTGGAGTTGGGGATTAACACCCAACCCAAAAAAAACAAAAAAGAATGGGATCGTGAGTGTGGTGATGGGTTTTGGGGGCAAGGTATAATTTCCCTATATTATGTTCTCACGATTCATAAATTTTATCCTTGATGTTGTCACATGACATCATGGTATTAGCGATTAATGATTAATTATTAACTCAATTAACACAAAATTTATATGTAAAATAAATTAATGATTAATTACATGTATTTTTATTGATACGTTGAAATGAACAGTTAATTCGTTTTTGTGTGTTAATTGTATTGCTAATTATTCCTACTGGCCCTTCTCGAAATACGCATAGAGGATGGAAGAGAGGAGTTGTGGGGGCAAAAAGAAATTCCCAAAAAATAATGCTTATAATTAAATTCAAGTTGCATGTCATCATGAATTATTAAAAAATGAAAGATATATATTAATAAAATAAAATTTTTAATTTAATAGAATTTTATTAGTACTTAACTTTTAACGATTATAGTTATTTAATTAGAATATATATTTTTGAATAAATTAATTAGAATATTTTTTAAAAATATATTTATATCTCGGGTCTCGTAATAGCTGATATTAGACATGCTGCCAAGACCCCTCCTGAAACATTAACTCTTCACTAAAAGTAAGAAAGGGGAACTCAAACTGGCAAGAAAATGAAAAGAGTTATTTTTAGGTCCAAATCGTGTTTCTGCCAATTGTGTTTTTTCTTTGTTCCAACTTGTTGTTCTTATTCTTAAGTATTTTTTATGATAATGTGAAGTTTGATCATTCATGATAGATAACCATATTTTCGAAGCCTCGCTATATTTTTTTTTTCTCCAGCGTCAAACAATTGGGCACAAGTTATTTTGAAAAATAAATCTTCGTATTTTTTTCTTTTTCTTATTTTATGTTATGTCATGTTTAAAACTTACTACGGGGATTCGTTCCTCGGAAAAGAAAGAGTTTCCAGGACACGAGAATTATTTAGATAGAGAATAAAAAGCAAATACAAGTTATACTTTTTTAAATTAATTCTCTCGTAATAGGTTTATCAAGAATATTCTTTATACAATACACATGTTACTATTTTTTACATGTATGATATATCGTTTTTGATGTATCCGTACACCTTTTTTTACATGAGTAATACTCTATATAATTTTTTTAATACATTTATATATTTTGTATAACAATTTATATCTTTTTGGTCCGCTAGCGTTAAACGACCAAAATGACAAAAAAATTAATTTTTGAAAAAATAAAACGGTCATGTGGCGTGAAAAAAGTGAATCCTGACGGAACGGCATGTACAACACAGGCAAGGCCGACCCGTCTATTTGCCTAATAAACGGACTCCGTAGGCCTCCAAATATTTATATTATCATATCCCATATATTCAATTATTCCTGATTACCAATGACCCTTAATCCAACAGACACGAGATCTAGGGTAAGAAGAGAAGCGTTACAGTGCGCTCGCCCAATCCGCTCGTTTCTTGCTGGAGAAAAGAGAAGTGATGTGTTGTGCTCGGCCAATCGGTTCACTTCTTGTCTGAGAGGAGAAGATATGCTTATCTCACGCAATTTGTTCACTTCTTGCTTGAGAGAAGAGAAGCGAAGCGTTGTTATGAAGATAAGTGACGTATCGAGCAAGTTGAGTTTGGCTATTTCTGGCTGCTGTCATGACGCAGCCGCGCACCTTCCGCAGATGCTAAATACGATGCAAACTTGCCACTTTTCCTTGTCTGTTTTGTCGGGAAGGTGCGATAGAAAAAACAAATTGAGAAAAAGAAAAAAAATGATGAATTTAAAGAAATGGAGGAAGAAGACAAGGGTGAAGGTTCAAGTTCTCATTTTGAGAAATATAATATTTCTCGTACTTGTTAGTATGTAGGAAAAGGATATATTTGATATCTTACCTTAAATATTCATAAATGAATAATTACTCCAAATATCCTTGAAAATTGGTGTATGATAAGGAAAAGGGTGTATGATAGAAGCCCCCTTCATAAATGGATAATTACTCCAAAATGAATGTATGATAAGGAAAATGATAGAAGTGAAGGAAATACAGTTTCAGGATCAACCGTACAAGTGTACACAAGGATACACGAATGTAAGCGTACATTCGTGGTCATATCTTTCAGTAGGAAAATCTAATTTGAATGATTCAAATTGGGTTAGATAGATAATAAGATTATCTACAACCTTCATATAGAAATATATTTCATATGAACGAAGTATTAGTGTCGTTTATATGAAATACCGAAAGGATGCAACAGTTTGACATACAGTTAGTAAAATAGTCATAACTTTTGCATACGAACTTCAATTGGACCGGGCCAAATTGGGTCGTGTAGATAATAAGATTATCTACAACTTTCGTGTTGGTTTATTTTCTGTTAGAGGAATTTATCAATTTCGTATGGACATAATACTGGACAGATACATGCAACTTTCTGTGTGAAAGAGTGTATATTGGATATACATGTCTTTTGGCCCATCATAATCCTATGTGATATAAATAGGATAATTCTCTCTCATCTGGTGTGGTTCATTCAGTTAATTAATTCAGAATATTCCAGAGAATTGTAAGACAACTTTCTAGAGCAATCAACCCTTCGTGTGCAATGAATCGGCGACGTTAACGAGCGGTGAAAAACGCGTGGTGTGGGACAGGCGGATTGTCACCAACGTGACACGGAAAAGAAGAATAGCAATCAACCCTTCGTGTGCAATGAATTTTGCACTGGTATGAATCTAATCTTCTTATTTGCATCGTACCCGTCGAAGTCATGGCGTGATCTCGGGAATCGGGGAACCGGACCGGGCCTACATATCCGCGCTGCGCGGGCCCGAGGCCGGATAGAATCCCCAACAAGAAGCCCCCTAGTATGTATTATTTATTTTTATAAGGCAGCTAGATATGATGAAGTTGAAGTAATTCCAAGCTTATTCTCAGTTGGTGTTATTTTTAATTTCTAAAATAATCATGGAAGAAATGGTAAATGTTTTGTTATGTTTTTAGGAAATTTCGCAAAGAGAACCATAAATCGTGTTTAATTTTTCAAAAGAATATCATCCAAAATTGCAAAAAAAAACCCATCTTTCTTGAATGTATGAAGAATACATAGATTCTTTTTTTGCATTTTTTATTAATTCAATGACCTTTCTTTGCGAATTTATCTTATGTTTTGTAGCCAATGAAAGGTATAATTTTATTTGTTGTTCGCAGTTGCTGAAAATTTGACTAATAAATCATCTCATCAGTCTCACTTCTTCACAAGTAATTGAAGGTTTCACTTGATACATTTTGTAGTAATTTTCAGGTCTCGTGATATTATTGTCAAAAACATCCAAAAATACAGGACACGAGCTTACGTTACTCATCCTCATTTTCTTATAAACTGAGAATTTGTTCTTAACACCATGAACGGTATTAAGTCTCCTACAGAGAATCAAACCTTAAAAGTCAATTCCTCGTCAGGAGGCACACACACCATAGCCCACACGCGACGCCAGCCCTATGGCAAACCCAGCTAGAGGTGGCAAATCCGGTCCGAACCCAAAAAAACCGGCCGACTCGTCCGAGGTCCGACTCGTCCGTGACCCGAAAAATTTAGAAAATTCAACAACCGAACCCGTCCGACCCGAACCCGAAAAATCCGACCCAAAATTGATCCGGCGTGACATATTATAATTATTATTCCGACCCAACAAGACCCGAATCCGAGTTGTCCGAAATCCGATAAACCCGATTATGACAAGTCCGAACTCAAATAGTCCGAACCCAAATTGACCCGGTATTATCATTTTTTTAATTATATCTATTAACTAATCTCGATAATATTATATTTATTACATTTTTCAAGAATGAGATGACACCGGTGCTTTCAAATAAAAAACAGAAACCTGGATTTGGATAATATTTTAATTTTATATCTAATATTTTCAAAAAATTGATTTATATAATCATTAAAAAAAATCCGACACAACCCAAATTTGACTAACCCGAATTCCGAAAGAATCCTAATCCGGAACAAACCGCGTCCGCGAATCACCCCGAACTTGGAAACCCGACCCGACTATAATTTTCAACTCGAAATTGATCCGACCAAATATGATCCGATACGAACCCGGCTTGAGCCGAATTGAATTAACCCGATGAGATCCGAACCCAAAAATTAGCCCGAAACCAGTTGGGTTCAACCCGAAACCGCCCAAACCGCCTGTTTGCCACCTCTAAACCCAGCAAGATCACGGGCTAGGGGACCAATTGGGTTGAAAACATCATTTTATAATTTATTACATGTACATTATGTCTTGACTTAAATCATAAAGGGAATCGTTATTTCTAGAGCGGATATTTCTGAATCTAGAGCAATTGTATCAAAATTCCCAAAATACCCTTCTCTAATCAATCTTGATTAATTGTTATAATTAAAAACTAACATCAATGTAAATAATTAAAAATTTATTTTCTTCCATCATGTTCTCTATATTTGAAATAATATCAATAAATAACACCCCTTCATAAATAATTCAAAGCAATAATAATATTGAAATCAATAAAAATATTTATTTATACAAAATAACAACTTTCTCAAACCCAAATATACTAAAACTAATTAAACTCGATATAAAAAAATGTGCAGTGATCTTTGATCCGTAAATAATCTTACTCACTTATTTGATGTCCAATAATAAAAATTTACATTATAAAAGATAATTTGTTATAATGAAACAAATACAATAAAACTTATAATTATTTATTTCAAATCATACAAAAACAACTTTATGATTAGAAAAGGGTATTTTGGGAATTTTGATATAATTGCTCTAGATTCAGAAATATCGGCTCTAAAAATAGCGCTTCCCAATCATAAATATGACGTCGCATAATTAATAGATACTTTAATTATGACTATAGATTGCCGGTTCAATACCCGGCGACTATTTTTGAGTATTTGTAGTTTTAATATTTTTTTATGGTTTTTTTTTAATCTACAATATTTCTGGGTAAAATAATAAGGGGAATTCTATCATACACCCTTTTACAAGGGTATTTTGGGTATTTTAGCAATTAATTATATTTGTAAAAGGATGTATCATAAAATTTATCTTTTATGGACATTTTTGTTTAAATGAACAACAAAAAATTCCAATTTAGTCAAATATTAATTGATAAATATATTTGAGATCTTACCTTAAATATTCATAAATGGATAATTACTCCAAATACCCTTGAAAATGGGTGTATGATAAGAAAAATGGTGTATGATATAAGCCCCCAAATAATAATTATAATACAACTAAAGAAAATTTTGTAAACCTTTGAAATATCAAATATTATTTATATATATTTTTTGAAATATCAAATATTATATATATATATATATATATATATATATATATATATATAATTTAAATTTTATTGTCCAATAATTATCAGATATTTTTTTATTTATCATCAAACAAAAAATATATATTGTCCATAACGTGTTATTGATAGTTTTGAAGAGAAAATTAAAATAATAATGAATGAAAACAATTCGAGATGATATTTTGAATTTTTTTGTGAAAATAATAACATGTTAAATATTTTTGCTGATATTTTTTATTTTGATGAGGGAGTATTTTTATCGTAATTTGAGTACCCGGTACAAGCTCGGGCGTGGGCAGCCCTGCCCGCACACTGGGACTGGCAAGGAGCCAAGTTCGAACAAACAAATCCAAGCTCGAGCTCGGCTCGACCTGGCTCGAGAGCCAGCTCCGCTCGGCTTGAGATAGAAGTTCGAGTAGTGTTTTTCAGTTCGAGCTCGGCTCGAGTTTGGCTCGAGCCAGCTCGGATCGGTTCAAAATCGAGCTGGCTCGACTCGGCTCGAAAAATATCTATTTTTTTTTTGGATTTATATGTAAAATTGTTCGAATTTGACCTAACTACTCGAGCTGGCTTGGCTCAGTTCAAGTTCGTTCCGGACAGTTTTAGAATAAGCTTTTCTGAGTCGAGTTCGAACGTCGATTTTCGAGTTTTTTTGCCAGTCCTATGTCCTCACACACACGCCTATAGGAGAGAGAGAGAGAGAGAGAGAGAGAGAGAGAGAGAGAGAGAGAGAGAGAGAGAGAGAGAGAGAGAGAGATTCTCATCTATCCAATTGACTGATGGCAACAGATGCAGAAATCTAGCTAACAAACAAAGAAAAACAAAAAATTCAAGCAAGATACTATATCGAGTTCGATTATTTTGTTATGTAACAGTAAGGACAAAGCACATAACTGATATTTCACTTGTTCTAATTATGGAATTGCCGAGAAAATATATATATAGTAAGCTTACTTAGAAGACCTCTAGGCTCTAGCTTATTTCCCTCTTCTGTACTGAACCATCAGTTAAAGCCTTTACCCTAACTAACAAACAACCAGGAAAGAAGATAAATCTCAAATGCTAACAAAACAGGCAGTTGGCCCCATAATGTTAAAGTCTAGCCTAAAATAACCCCACATACAGTACCCCTCTTCCATACCCCATTACCATCTCAAATTCATTCTGAATCTTAAAACCTGCAGAAAACTGTAACTCTATCACACAAAACATGAGTGAACAAGAGACTCCATATAATTTCATGACCATCGTAGAAACCCTTCCGCAACGATCAACCAACACCGATAAACCTCTTCGTCTCTTCGGTTTCAACTTCCCCAAAGAAACCACAACTTCAACCGGAGCCCAAACAAAATATGACAATTGCTCTACCAGCATTGCTAACACATCACAAACAAGTACACAAACTGCAGCACGTACAAAATTCGAATGTCACTATTGCTGTCGCATCTTCCCGACATCACAAGCGTTAGGAGGACACCAGAATGCGCACAAACGCGAGAGACAACAAGCAAAAAGAGCACAATTTCAAACCTCAATGTCAGTGGAAGGACACATGTACAGCCCCTTTGCTTTCTACCGAGTACCGTATGTGCCTTCGTCTGCACGCTTTGAGTCACCGCCAGTAACATCGCATTACTCTTCACGGGTCAATGCAAATGCTACTCTTAGACACGGTGCAAGTGTTTATAATGGGTCAGCATCTGTATCGTACCCGTTAAATGGCAACCGAGCAAGTAGTATGTGCAGATTTCCGTTACGTCAAGACCGTCCTATGGTCTTGCCGTTGTTAGGAGGAGCTGATCCGAAGTTCGTGGTTGGTTCTTCTTCCGATGATCATAATAATAGTAACGATTTGAAAGAGAAAGGACTGAATGATCCGATCAGCTTGGATCTGCATTTATAGTTGTCATGATGAATATTGAACTTTACTTGATTTCAGTTAAATGCATTGGATTTTACTTTATTCTGTTAATTCTCCTTGAATTCATGCAGGAAAAGTTAATAAGGTTTTACAATTTAATCAAGCTAAATGTATGTGTATGTTTTTTGAAAAAAAATTCTAGACCACGATTCGTTCTTATTTTTTTATTCAATTTTTATATGATGTTAATATGACTCGAATTCATAATACATGCTTCTTATGTCAAAGAACCAACCATCCAATTTATAAGAAAAATATACTTGCCCCTCATACTAATCATCCCACTTAATTTTTTCTTGCCATCTCATCAAAGATTTTTTTTTTTGAGTTCGAAGGACACCATCATATCAAACTCCCAATATATAAAACTATTGGCCAAATGTATGTGTATGTTGGTCTATTTGAGTTCTGATTTTCTTTTCTTCCTTTCTTTTTTTCCTTCCATCTTTCGTGACAGATGATTGGCTGAATATACATAGAAACTCTTCGAGCTAGCACTAATTTTCCAATCATTGACGTTCTCTCTCTCTCAAGCTAGGATTAGTTATTTTGTATAGAGTGATGATATACCTATAATCTATAATCAGGGTCGGCTCCAACATTTTAAGGAATCGAAATCATTTTTTAGAAAAAACTTATTAAATTAATTATTTAGGACAAGTAACGTATCATATGTGATTGTATGACTTAGGTTCTTGATTTTTTTCTATATATTCAATGTTCAAATCTCGTTTGGACTAATTTATTCTCATATTTTCATTATATTTTGGAGATTTTTTTTTTTAATTATGATTTGTTAGGATTTAAACTCATGACTTCTCAAAAAGAAAATAATTGTTCTACCAATAAACCAAAAAAATTCTTATGATCTCTACTAATTTTATTATAATTATATTTATTTTTAACTGAATAAATTATTTTTTCATAAAGTTTGGATTCTTTAATATTTTGGATCCAAAACCCAGACTATGTTGACCTAACTCATGGACAGACCCTCAACCAGATTCTACGTTCAGATTTTAGATGGTGTGGATCGTGTCAAATGCTATGAGCTTATTTTTGTGCGCCTATATTGAATGGGTGTTATTGTTTGATGGTCGGGTCTGTCAAGCCTTATAATCAACTTGGTTTAACATCAAAGAAACTCGAAATCTTTTCTGTAAATTGAGTTCCGTACATAAATTATGAATGTTTAGGAAGCAGTAAAAAGAGAGAGATCATTTCATCGATGGTGTTCTTTGATTGAATACACATATCATTGAAAATAGAATAAAAATAGTTTTTTGTATTTAAAAATAAAAATTCAAATAGAGAAATCATAAAAAATTAAAATTAAAAAATACAAAAATTCCAAATTTACACACTCGAGCATTTATAAAAAGAACCAAAATTTTTTAGAAATTCCAAATAGAGAAATCAGAAAAAATAATATAATTGAAAGCTCAAATCCGCAAATAGACAAATTCAGACTTAAAAAAAATAGAAAAAAAATAAAAACAGATCAACCCAAATATAAACGAATTTAAAAATAGAGAAATTCAAAAATAAAAATAAATGCAATTAGAACAATCACACATTCAAAAGTAGAGAAATTTTAAACTAGAAATTAATCAATACAGAAACTTAAAATATAAATTTGTAGCTCTGAAATTGGGAGAACATCATGTGTGCAATAAAAATATAACGGGAATTCATCAAAAATCCCCTAACTTTTTTGAAAATTATGAAAAAATCCCTATCTTTTTAGATTTCCTCAAAAATTTCCTATATTTTTGGCTTTCTCCAACATCCCCCAAACTTTTTTGGATTCCCTAAAAACTCTCCTACCTTTTTGTTATGATAATGAAAATGACCATTATACCCCTTCTCATAATTTTTTTTTATAAACATCCATAATTTAATAAATAGATATTAAAAATATTATATTAAAATAAAATAATAAATAATACATAGATATTGTAATACTATAATAAATAATACATAGATATTAAAATTAAAATATTAATAATTGTTGAAAATGATATTAAATAATATCAATATATTATTTATTATAATATTTTAATATCTAAGTATTTTTTATCATAATATTTTAATATCTCTGTATTATTTATTTTTGAACACTTCTTTATATTTTTTGTAATAGTTTAATATATATTTATTATTTATTAAATTATAGAGATTTATAAAATAAAATTATGGGGGTATAATGGTCATTTTTTAAAACATAATAAAAGGATAGGGAGTTTTTTAGTGAATCTAAAAAAGTTAGGGAGTTTTTGGAAGAAACAAAAAATATAGGGGGTTTTTTAGGGAATTTAAAAAAGATAGGTGATTTTCTAAAAAGACAGGGGACTTTTCATAATTTAGAGAAAAGTTAGGGGGTTTTTGAAGAATTCCCCAAAATATAATTATACTATATATTACAAAATTCCAAATCAACAAAAGGATGACAAGTGTTTTTTTATTTCATGTTTCATCATTTTTGTAGTCAATCATGTAATGTAACGAGTGTAATAATGAGCAATATTTAGCGTTGCATAATTTTTGTAGCCAAATCGTGTAACGAGTCACAATAATATCAAACGAACAACAACATGAGATGTGTCTATTTTATTTTATGTTTTACCATTTTTGTAGCGAATTATGTAACGAGTCACAACAATGGACAAGATTTAGTCTTGCATAATTTTTGTATCCAATCGTGTGTATGATTCATTTTTTTAGTTTCACTTATTTGAACGATTTTTTTTCCGTAAAGTTGGGATTTATTTTTTCAATTTTCACAAATTGCAGGGTTCTTTTGCTCAAATTATTTGGGTCAGTGGCAAATTAAAAAAAAATATTTGCAAATTTTTAGTATTGTAGTTATTGTTTCGACTCGGAGACTATTTCTCCAAAAATGAATGCGTTTTCTCTCTTTTACAGGATCTGGGAATGTTGATGTTCATTTTTGGTGCGATTAAATGGTTGTGCAAAATCTTGCATCATCAATATGCCGCGGCAGGTAAACCCTAAAATTTTGCTAAAAGCTGTGCATTTTTTCAAAATTGTAAATCCTCCGTCATTTTCTCACATTGGCTATTCATCACAGTATTGAACTTGAGTTTCAGTGTATTTAGGGATTCTTTTGTAATTTTTAGAATTTTTTGTGTTTTTTTTGTATATTTCACAAGTTTGACGGATTTATTTATGAAATTTGAGCATTTTTCCTGTTTCGTTATAATGCATATATTTTTGAGGTCACTTTTTGTAAGTTAAAAAGATAATTCGTATCTATAATTACTTCTTTGGAAAAATTTAGCATTTTTTCAAAAATTATTTGTGTTTTGTAAGTTCAATATTTTGGTGAATTTGTTTTCCGTATTTGATCATTTCTGGTTTATGTTTTGTAATTCTACAACTTTGGTTTTCGTTTTATAATTTCAGCAAAAACTCAGTAGTTTAAATGTTTTTTCGAAAAATTATTCATTTCTTAATTTCAATAAAAAATACAGGTTCCGCACATAATTTGAAATATTTGAGGGGCGTACATGATAATTTCATATTTTTTGGGGGTTTCTTTGTAAAATTTAACCTATTTGAATTGTGCTCTGGAAAATGTGGAATTTTTAGTATTTCATTTGATTTCAGAATTTTTTGCTATTTTTAATGTTGAGCTAATTGAATGGTTCATTTTTGAAAATTTTAACATTTTTTGGGTGTTTGCGTAAAAAACCGCATTCAAATCCTCTAATTAGGCCTTTCCTTATCGTTTCTTCATCGTCGTTATTTATTTAATCTCTGATTCACTAATCATCATGATTATTTATTTAATCTCGCAAAAATTTAATTATTTTATGTTCATGTTTGTGTTTTTGTAGGGTAATATCACGCTGTGGGTCTCGAGGCCAAATTCAGCAATTGCGTCGGTGCTTCTGATAAGTTGGGAAAGAAGTAACTCCTATGTGTGTGAAGTGTTTTATATACTTGGACAAAACTACGACGAAATCAAGATCAAAGGCAACGAATACCGATCCGAGCGGTGCACGGAACCAGTCACGACGACGCTGTGCTGGTAAGAAATTGATTTGACAAAAATAAACTATTTGTGGGTTTTTATTCTTTGCCTTGAGAACATTTGAAATATTACATTTTATTGATTATTTTCTCCATTATTAATTACATTATTCATTAATGCTTTCATCGAAAATTTCAAATGGGCAGGACATGTTATTGCTGGTACCAGTGGGTAATTCAAGTCATCTTCGATTGATTCGTTGGCGCGTATACGAAATATATTTTCTCTCTTCGAGGGGTTGAGTGAGTACGTAGTTGCCGTATTCAGCAGAGTACAAGCAAGGTCTTTGACTAGAGGCACTCAACTAAGGAGTGGATTTTTTTTGAGACAAGTCAAAAGTATAATTCCGAAACTGGAGCAATGTAATGAAGGATCTTAAGATAATTGTTCTCTGCCAATACGATCTTCATCTGTGCTAATTTTGTAACATTGTTAGTTCTATTTTTTTCTGGACAAAGTTTGAAGCAAACATAGGGGATTGTAAGCTAAAAGATGTCTTCGTATGTTGGATTTTTTGTGGGAGTGTTAAAAAGTTGGATTAGGAAACAATGACGAACAAATCAGTTGGATTGCTTTATTGTTACAATAGAAATATAGACGGTCGGTTGAAGATACATGGATGAAATTATTCAACACCTATGACGATATTAGAGACTTCTTTAAAAACATATAGAAAAAGGATATGTGCGCAATTTGCGCACGCTTTAAGCTAGTTTACACTTTATGATAATCCTACATAATTTTTCTTGCTCCGCATTAAGCCACATCATGGTATAATACAAGCCCTTGAATTGAAGATCTAATGGTACAAATAAAAATAGTATTTTATGTATTTAAATTTAAATAGACATGATGTTTGTGCACCAAATAAATTAAAACAATAATAATTATTAATACATATTGACATACCTACACAAATTATCATGTTCTCTCCTTCTTTTATACATTTTTTTAAGAAAATTTTCAAAAAACTCTAATTTTTTTTGATACAGTGAAATATCCCTATCTGTTTAGAAACTCCAACATTTTCCCTTTACCAAATTTTGGTTTTCAAATACCCATCCTACCGAGGTTAAAGTAATCATGGATGATGTTTTTTTTTTATTTTACCAAAATACCCTTCTATTTACATATGTAGTAATTATAAAAAAATTGTTAATTTTTAGTAATTTTAAAAAACCCCAAAATTTATTTAGCATATAATAATTAAAAAAAAAAAAAAAAAAAATATATATATATATATATATATATATATATATATATATATATATATAAACATTTTTACTCTTATATCATGTTTCCACCTCACCTAAAAAATCTATAACTTCCATTTTGTTGATCTAAGAATTGTAATTGATTTAAGCACTAGATATCTTTAAATGGACATGCTTTTGTACAATCAAACACATACAAAAAAATAATCATTTATCAATTTTCATGAACCGTGTCCACACAAATAATCATGTACATTTTTTTATTTGAAGTGACTCTACATTTAGTTTTTTTTTTTAATTTCAAAAATGATTTTCTCAATTTTATTTTCTTTTTGTTTCAAAGGAGTTTTATAAAGAATGATTAATATGATATTTTTGGGGTTTTAAAGAGCAAATATGTAAATCCATTATTATTATTATTATTATTATTATTAAATTGGATATTTCTCATATCTTCTAAGATTTTGAAGGGTAAAAATGATATTCTGGATTTTTTTATGGTTAAATATGATATTTTTGTTTTTCGAACAATAACATGATATTTTTGGGTTTTGGGAGGATAAATATGTATATCCTCTTTTGTATTGTTCTTCTTCTTATTATTATTATTTTCATTTTTTTATATTATAAGTTTTCAAAGGTAAATATGATTATCTTGATTTTTTTTAAAAGTAAATATGATATTTTTTCGAATGATAAATATGATATTTTGGATTGTTAGGACGGTAAATATGTAAATCCTTCTTCTTATTTGTTTATTATTGTCATTAATATTTTATTTTCTAAGTTTTTGAAGGGTAAAAATGATATTTTGGATTTGCGGAAGAATAAATATGATATTTCTTTTTCTAGGAGGGTAGATATTTAAATCACCCTTTTAATTTGTTAATTATTACTACAATAATAATAACAACACAATAATAATAATAATAATTAATATATCAAACGATTTTTACAATTATTCGATGTCTTTTCGTTGGATAAATAATTAATGGTCCAATTCTTTGGATATTAAGACAAATCGAGAAAGACGCGCGGAATTTTCATTCCGCGCGCATCATACTAGTTAGTACTAAATAATTAATGGTCCAATTCTTTTGGGCTTTTTTGTAATAAAAAAAAATTTACATTTTGGTCCTTTTTTTTTACAAATTAGTCCTTTATTTAAAAAAATTACGTTTTGGTCCTTTTTTTTTACATTTTAGTCCTTTAAATTTGCAGTTTGGTCCTCCAAAGTTTTACAATTTACATTTTGGTCCAGGGGCCTCAAATTGGTCCTCTTTTTAAAACAAATTACAATTTGGTCCTTTTTTCCACATTTTGGTCCTTTATATTTGCATTTTGGTCCTTCGAAGTTTTAAAATTTACATTTTTGTAATAAAAAAAAAAATTTAAATTTTGGTACTTTTTCATTTACAAATTAGTCCTTTTTTAAAAAAAAAATTACATTTCGGTCCTTTTATTTTTACATATTAGTCCTTTAAATTTGCATTTTGGTCCTTGAACAATTTGCTGCCCCCACAATGAGCCATGTCGCCAGGGTCTTTTTTGTAATTTTTTTTTTACATTTTAGTCCTTTTTTATTTACAAATTAGTCATTTATTTAAAAAAAAATTACTTGTAGGTCCTTTTTTTTTTAAATTTAGTCCTTTAAATTTGCATTTTGGCCCTTCGAAATTTTACAATTTACATTTTGGTCCAGGGGACTCAAATTGGTCCTCTTTTTTTTAAAAAAAATGCATTTTGGTCCTTTTTTTTCACATTTTGGTCCTTTATATTTACATTTTGGTCCTTCGAAGTTTTAAAATTTACATTTTGGTAAAAAAAAAAAAATTAATATTTTGGTACTTTTTCATTTACAAATTAGTCCTTTTTTTAAAAAAAAATTACGTTTCGGTCCTTTTTTTTACATATTAGTCTTTTAAATTTGCATTTCGGTCCGTCGAAGTTTTACAATTTACATTTTGGTCCAGGGGTCTCAAATTGGTCCTCTTTTTGAAAACAAATTACATTTTGGTCCTTTTTTTCACATTTTTGTCCTTTATATTTGCATTTTGGTCCTTCGAAGTTTTAAAATTTACATTTTGGTCCAGGAACCTCTTTGTAAAAAAGAAATTTTATTTACATTTCGGTCCTTTTTTTCTATTTTGGTCCTTTTTAATTAAAAAATTGCATTTAAAATTACATTTTGATCCTTTTTTTTTTACATTGTCATCCTTTATATTTCCATTTTGGTCCTTCGAAGTTTTAAAATTTACATTTTGAACCAGGGGCCTCTTTGTTAAAAAAAATTATTTATATTTCGGTCCTTTTTTATTTATATATTGGTCCTTTTTAATTGAAAAAACTAAATTTCGGTCCTTTTAAGTTGAAAAACTTACATTTCGGTCCTTCATATTTACATTTTGATCCTCTTTTATTTACATATCGATCCTTTTTAACATTTTTCAATTTACATTACAGTCTTTTTTATTTATATGTTCGTCCTTTTCAGTTTTAGTTCACACTTTGGTACTTTTTATAAATATTTTGGTCCTTTTTTATTTAAATTTCGGTCCTTTTTTACATTATTAATAATTTCTCTCATCTCATGCCTCCACATCACCACCTTATTATGCCTTCCTGTCACCACTTTACTTGGAAAATTTTCAAAAGACTCCTTAAAAAAAATGCTTCCTTTAATTTTAAAAATTTCTTAAACTTTCTGTAATATATAATAATTAAAAAAAAATTATTATATGTTATATGTTATATAATTTTAATATTTCATTCATTACAAATATTGGATTTATGTATTATTTTTCTTGAAAAACTAACATGAAACTATAATAAGTTCAACAATATTATTAAAAGAACATCTTGCAAATATTTAAAAATAAAATATCATAAAACTTTTAAAAAATACATTAAAAGGAAAACTAAAATAAAAAGTAGATGTTTAAATAGATATTTTCTATGAATATATTTGCAAGGTGTTTATTTATTATTATTTAATGTTAGTTTTTTATGAATAAAGAATGGAATATTAAAATTATATAAACAAAATATGTAATAATTTAAATTTTTATAAATCACTACATGTTAAGAAGTGTTTATGAATTTTCTTCAAATTAATAAAAAATAACAAAAATAACTTTTAATTATTACATATGAGATTTGAAGGTTATTTTGGGAAAAAAAAAATTAATATCATCCATAAGGGGTATTTTAAAATAAAAGTTTGGTCAAAAATATTTTTGGAGTTTACGAAAAGATAAATGATTTTTTACAATATCCAAAAAAATTAGAAGGTTAAAAGTATAGCAAATCTCGGATGTGCGAATAATCATGACAAACTCGAGGACTCCCGCGCAATTGCGCGGGCCTAAAGCTAGTTTAACTAAAGGCTGTCTCAATCATACAAATAAATCGAAGATTTCAAATAGACCCCTACATAGAACCTAATAAATCTACCACAAATTAGTTCCAAATTACTCAAAATTCCATTGAATTCACTGTTAACTAGCCTCAATAGTGATCCAACTAATTCAAAATTAGCCAATTTAGACCCAATTAATCAAAATTATCAGATATAAAGTTGTATGCGTCAAAGTGGACAAACCTCTTATTGTTTGTTCACCTGATCTTTTCTAAGGACTAAAAAGTTGCACGACCAGGTCTCAGGCCTTTGAATCTGATTTGAGCAAGAAAAAAATGGGGGAGATGGAACGACATAGCTTCTTCGACCTTCTTTTGCTAGATGACGAAATGAGAGAGAAAGGAAACGGAGGAATGTAAAAATGTAAACGGACATAAACAAAAGTGTTAGTCATTATAAACAGCACGCATCACGATGCAGATCCAAGAGCGAAAAAGTCACAAGTAAAAACTTGTTTCTACGTGTACAAATATTTTAGTTGCACTCTATAATAAATACTGAATACTCTTCGTATTCTTTCCAAAAAAAAAAAAAACTGACAATAATAAATGAGTGTGTATAAATATACATGAGAGGTAAATCGATTGTCAATTACTATCATAAATATGTTTACTATTGACATGAAAATAGCAACAATTATTATCGTGATATACAGTCTGGCGTTTGTCACGCCTCAAAATCAGAACGCAAATAGCAAATAAATTGTATTGTTACCATAACTATGTTCTATTTGTTACCTTTTTATTATTGTTTTTTGCCAAAAAAAAATTGGCATTATAAGAAATTTTCTACAGCCTTTTCTATGTTTTATAACCAAAATTAAATTGCAAATAAAGAAGATAATTTTTTTTTACTAAGTTGTGAAGAGAAACCAAAATAAATAGAGGTCATTTATGTTACCCCCAGATTTCCCACCTAGTTCCCCATCTCTTGATTAACACTTAATTAAACATTACCACCGCTTCGATAGTTCAAGCAGATGGTACATATCCTCACTTTCTAGAGGTGCAGGATTCGAGTCACGCGTGCAGCTGAACTTTGAAGAGATTTTATATTATGATATCATTTAACCTCTAGTGTTTGCGCGCCTACGGGTTGTAACAAAAAAAAAACAAAAACAAAAAAACACTTAATTGAACATTATCCTTAATGGTTAATGCATAATTAGTGAAATGTTTTTATGTAATTAAGATTCCTTCCAATTAACCATTAATAATTTGTATTGATATTTAATAATAATACATTAATGATTAATTGAGATGTTAATTAAAAGGGTAATTAAGGTTCCTTGCAATTATTAATTGGGAGATGGAAAAGTGGGTGGGGAGAAGTAAAGTTTCTCAAATAAATAATGAATCTAAGATTTAAATTTTTTTTTGGTAGACATTAAATTTGTACATCAGTTAACCATTAGTCTTCATGCAATAGTTGATTAAAAAAATAATTGTTCATTAAAAAGAATGCCAAATCAGCATTGTATATAGTTGTAGAACATGAAGTCTACAAAATAGTGCGTGAATTATCATGAAATTCATGGGGAGTCTTAATTGTTTGATCTTTTGTGGCATTTTTGTGCTTTATTAGTGTTCATTATCTATTATCATCTATTTTATATCAACAACATCACATACACTAGATTTATGTTCACATAATATCCTTCTTAACCTTGAGTCTTGCCCATTCTTTCTTTCTTCTCCAGAGCTTGTTTTATTTTCTCATGAGTGCTTCTTTTCTTCTTTTCTTCAGGGAAGCTTTTTTTTTTTTTAACAATGAAAGATCTAATTTCTCCAACATTAATTTTCACTTTCTTTTGAGAAGAGATGTAAATATTGAATGAGAAAAGTCAGAAGTTAGAAAATATTAACATGAGTTAAGAGTCGGACAAATAAATATGGGGCCTAGGATTTCGATGGGGCTTTAGGCGGTCGTCTCCTATGTCAAAGTCCTGGACCGGTCCTGAACGTTGTACACATCCAATATCTCGTGAATCTGAATGAATTGTCTAAGATAGCTGCTTAAGATGACCAAAAAATACCAATTGCTTTCTAAAATCCGCTCATCCAATATCTCGCGATGAGGATCAAGAAGAATGAATGAGATGTGGGAGAGAGGATGGACAGCGAAGAAGAGTACGAATGAAAGAGATGTGTAGAAAGATTGAAAGAGAAGTGTAAGAAGGAGTAGAGTGAAGATGCTTCGGACAAGAAGTCTTGGTAAAGAGGATAAGGGTAAGAAAGGGGATTATGACTCGTCATCAGACGAAGGTGAAAGTAGGAGTGAAAGAGAAGAAGGAATTGAATTCTATCATATTATAGATTTAAAATTAGGGCTTTCAACAGGAGACTAGAAATTGTTTCTAGGTTGGGCCGTTTGATGTAAAAGACTGCATGATTTTGAAGGATTCTAGTATTGTTCCGAGAAAGTGGAATGAGGGTAAATTATTTGAGTGATATATGTTTCTCACATGAGTGTTTGATGTGCAAGAATGTTAGATATGGAAAATGAAAGTTATTATTTAATGGGAAAGATAATTAATAAAATAGTTAGATTTGAACTATTAATTTATTCATAAAAATAATTTAATATTACTTAATAATTAATATAGTTTTTTTATAAAAAAGTATTACTTAATAACAATAATAATAATTATTATTATTGTATAATAGTAATAATAATTATTATTATTGTTATTATTATTTAATAATAATAATAATAATAATAATTAATATTGTATAAGAATAATAATAATAATTATTGTTATTATTATTTACTAATAATAATAATTATAATAATTATGATAATAATAATAATTATTATTATGATTATAATAATAATTATTATTATTATTATTATTATTATTATTATTATTATTATTGTTATTATCAGTACAATCATTATTTTATTGTTATTGTTACTTTTAATATTGTTATTATTAATATTATCATTATTATTACTATTATTATTATTATTATTATTATTATTATTATTATTATTATTATTTAATATATATATATATAATAATTATTATTATTATTATTATTGTTATTATCAGTACAATCATTATTTTATTGTTATTGTAATTGTTACTTTTAATATTGTTGTTATTATTATTATTATCATTATTATTACTATTATTATTATTATTATTATTATTATTATTATTATTATTATTATTATTATTTAATAACAATATATATATATATATATATATATATATATATATATATATATATATATATATATATATATATATTTGTGTCGTTATAGTTAATTCATAAATATAATAATATTTTTATTTGATGTACTAAATTTTTTTTTAGAATATATATAATATATAATAAAATACATTATATTGAATAAATTTAAGAAATTTAATATATATATAATAATACAATATATTACAATATAATATAATATATATAATAATATTATATTTTATTATATTAATATTATACATAAAATATTTTTTTTTTATGGAAAACATTGAGTGATTGTGTTTTCCCATCTTTTTTGAAAGACATCAAATGCAAGAAAATATGGATGAAAGACATGCATGTGGGATTTGAGATTCTTGCTTTGTCTCTCACATCAAACATAAGATTTCTTAGTTTTCTTGAAAAGTCATTCATTTTCTTGCAAAATACTTTAAAATCCTTTAGATCAAACAAGCCCGTTATGCAATGAGAGTTTATATAGAAGTTGAGAGAAGAATTTTTATAAGTTCATTTTTCTTACTTTCTTGTGTCTTTATAATTATGTTGCAGGGGTTTTTTAACACCCCTATAGATGATGTAATGACTCTTAATTTTTAATTAAGCAATAGAAGTGGGACTTGTGAGTCCACTCTATTTTTTTTTTTTTTTTTAAATCCGCTCATCAAATCAAAATACACTTATACGGGTCACAATTTATTTATATAACATACATATGTATCACAATATCAAGTATATAAAATCATCAATTCAAAATAAATAAATAAAATCGATAAATATAGAGAAATCTAGTTACCTTGAATATGATTACGACGTGACCAATTAGCTACAAAGGATTGTGTGACCCAACAGCAAACACCTGATAATTCATCATGACTTTCGAAAGATTTTTGAAAGATCAAGAAAAAAAAGGATTGGAGGCAATGAAAGAAATATTTATGTTTTCTTGTACAAATGGATATTTAAGGCAATGAAGGAAACCTATAATTATGCAACAAGCCCCTTGGTATTTTAGATTTCTAACTTTTCCAGTGTTATAGAAATCGTTCGGCGCTCGCTAGTCGGCAGGGGTCCATCAAGCGCCAAGAATGATTAATCGGGATTAATCGGGAATCTCGGCGGGTCTCGGCGGATTTTACTTTTTTACATATTTAATATCAAAACTAATTAAAAAAAAATACAAATCATAATTTTTTAATCAAGTCTCGATTATAATTTAACTAAAAAAATACACTTCACCACATAACCTTAAATGATTATTTAAATAACATAAAAATGTTCAAATAACATAACAAAATGTATAATAATATAAGATTATCACAAAAACAAAATTCACGAAATAAGAAACCCCAATTTAAATCACAAAATCAAATTCTTGTCAAAATCTGAAAAATAAATAAATAAAAGGCAAAAAAAAATTGTAAAATTTTGAAAATTTTAGCTTAAAAAAAATTTGGCCCAAAAAAAGAACTTGTGAAAATCAGCTTGGCGGATGCTCGGCGGACTTGGCAGACGCTCGGCGGGCTTGACGGGCGCTTGGGTGAAATCCGCCAAGCACAAAAAATCAAGGAATTATCGAGACGACGGACCATCGACTAGCGATTAATCGCATTAATCGGCGACTGGTGACACTGACTTTTCTGGAACACTGACTTTTCTAAGTGGCGGCTGGTGACAATTGGAAAACGAAATTGGGTCATTATGGTTTCTTGTATTTGGGTACTTTATTTAGTCAAATTATTAATGTGACATGATTAGACAACTACAAAGAATCTTTTTAATTTTGAATAATTATTGTAAGAAAATAATTTAAGGCATTGATTTTCAAATAAAACAAGTAATTAATATTGAATAATGAAAATACCCAATTGTTTTTTTTTCCCGAGGTGTAACAGCATTTTAATGTAGAAAAAAAATCTAATTTGTAAACTAACGAATTTCCAAAATAGATATTAAATATAGGGAACAGGGGAGAGTTCTATGATAGACCTATTTTCTTATCATAGACCCATTTTAAAAAAAAAAATTCGAATATTTGTTAAATAATGATTTTTTTTTGTAAGATTCTAGTGTATATTTATTATTTAATGCTATCCAAAACATAAATTTTGTATAATTAATTAATAAATAGCTAAAATTCTTAAATTATTTTTTTGAAAAAGGATTCATGATAAGAAAATTGGTCTATCATAGAACTCCCCTATTAAATAATATAGAAATTAATAATTAACCAAATTCAGTAATAGAGAATTAAAAAAAAAAGAAATTGTTTTTATGTTTAAAAACATAAATTAAAAATAGAGATATATTTTAAATACCATTATTAAAAACTAGAAAAAAAAAACAATATACACACACGAGCATTTAGAAACCGAAAATTCATAGAATGGAGAAATTCAAAATATTAAAAACACAAAAAGAAAAAAAAAGTTAGAAACTCAAAACAGAGAAAAATATGAGAAACTCAAAACTGAAATCTGAAAAACTTGAAATTTCAAAAAAAATATTAATTTGAAAATCACAAACTAAAAATAGATAGAAAGATCCAAAAATAACTAAATTCAAAAATAGAGACCTCTAAAATAGGAAAAATAAATAAATAAATAGATAAACCCAAAAATCGAAACATAAACCAGTCCAAAAAGTGTAGAAATTCAAAAATTGAGAAATGCAGTCATAGTACACACTGTACACAGACATTCAAAAGTAGAAAAATTCAACAATAGAAATTAATCAATAGAAAAACTTAAAAATATAAATTTTATAATTCTAATTTAAAAATGGTTAAATTTGAAAATAGAAATTTAAAAATATACATCAGGAAATTCATAAACTCAAAAGTACAAAAGATGAAAATAAAAACTAAACAACAAGAAATTTGAACAACGTGAACAAAAAAAAATAAAAGTAAAAAATAGGTTGATTCAAAAATGGATAAATTCAAAAATAGACAAATCCAAATAATATAAACTGAAATTTGAAGAAAAATAGAAAAATAGAAATCCATTTTACACGCACGAGAATTTAAAAATAGAAAAAAAAAATCATGAATGGAGAAATTTAAAATAGAGAAAACTGAAAAAAAAATTAGAAATTCAAAATAGAGAAAAATAGTGAGAAACTCAAAACTGGGAAATTTGAAAATTGAGAAAAAGATTGATTCAAAATTAGAGAAATTCAAAATAGAAAAAAAATAATAAATAGACAAACCCAAAACATAAACCAATCCAACATATTTAGAAATTCAAAAATTGAGAAAAACATTCAGAACACGCTCACATTCAAAAGTACAGAAATTCAACAATAGAAATTAATCAATAAAAAAACTTAAAAATATAAATTTGTTAATTCAAATTGAAATATAGATAAACTTAAAAATAGTAATTAAAACTAGGGAAATTAAAAAAAAAATCCTAACTTTTTTTAATATCGTAAAAACCCCCTATCTTTTTGGAAACTCCAAAAAAACGCCTCTGCCAAATTTTTATTTTCAAATACCCCTTATGGAGGTTAAAACTAACCATGGATGGTTTTTTTTTTTTACCAAAATGTCTTTTTATTTACATATGTAGTAATTACAAAAATATTTTTGTTATTTTTTGTTAATTTTTTAAAAAGTCCTAAATTTTAATGGCATGCAATAATTTTCAAAAAATAATTATTATATGTTATATTTAAATAATTTTAATATTGGAAAATTTTCAAAAAAAATCCCTAACTTTTTTGTATATTGTAATAAACACCTCTACGAAACTTTTATTTCAAATACCCCCCTATAGGGGTAAAACTAACCATGGATGATATTGCAAAAAATTGACCAAAATACCCTTCTATTTTCATATGTAGTAATTAAAAAAATATTTTTGTTATATTTTATTAATTTTAAGAAAATTTATAAATATTTTTTAACATGTAATGATTTAAAAAAAATTATTATATGTTGTGTTTATATAATTTTAGTATTTCATTTATTATTCATGAAAACTACTAAAAGATAATAATAAAATAAACAACAATAAATAAACACCTTGAAAATATATTGATAGAAAAATATATGTTTAAACAACTAGTTTTTTATTGTCATTCTCATTTTATATATTGATAGAAAAGTATATGTTTAAATATTTGCAAGATGTTCTTTTAATATTGTTGTTTATCTTTTTATTATTTTATGTTAGTGTTTTTGGAAAAAACTATAAAAGTCAAATATATATAATGTATGAAATATTAAAATTATATAACATATAACATATAACAAAAAAAAATTGTAAATTATTATATGGAAAAAAATTTAGGCCTTTTTTAATTAATAAAAAATAACAAAAAAATTTGTTTAATTACTACATATGTAAATAGAAAGATATTTTGGTCAAAAAAAATTTTAACACCATCCATGATTAGTTTTAATCCCTATAGGGGGTTTTGAAAATTAAAGTTTGGTAGAGGAGTTTTATTTGGAGTTTCCAAAAAGATAGGAAATTTTTTACAATATCCAAAAGAATAAGGGGTTTTTTGAAAATTTTCCTTAAAAATATATATCGGGAAATTGATAAATTCAAAAGTACAAAACATGAAAATAAAAACTAAAAAATCCAGAAATTTGAAAAACATGAAAAAGAAAAAAAAATAGATAGATTCAAAAATAGAGAAAATAAAAATAAAAATTGAAAAATCCAAAATTATGTATTTTTTCAGTAAATCATGCACAATTAAAAGTAACATATTTTTAGAATAAATGAAAAATGCTGGTTTGTTCTTCATCCAATGATGTCAACATGACTTGAACCATAATCTCTGACAACATATGGTTTGTTGTGTCTTACACTGAAACAACTCAGTTATGAATCCATTGATTAAAAATAACTTTTTATTTTTGTTAGTATATTTTACCTTGATCTAAATTATAATTAAATTACCATACAGAAGTTTATAAATACCAATACTATCACAAAAAAAAATTGTCAAAAAAATTATATAAAATGTATAATTTGACTCAAATATGATCCAAAGTCCAAACATAAAACAGCTCACAATTGCACGAGCTATTAAGTTCATTTTCAAAGTATCCTTATTTTTATAGTATATTCCAAGTTTCGTCATTTATAAGATTTATCCATGGAGTGGACGGCCAATATAACATGGTCGGTGACACGTGCAAGGCCGAGCAAGAAGGAGTTTACTCGTAGCTTTCGAAGCATCATCAGTGCATCACCACTCAGGAGTTTTGATTCTTTGTGGTTTGTAATCTGGATTCCTAAGCAAACATGATTTGAGTCCAAATCTAATGTCGGCTTCTTAAATTAACATATCTTGTATAGTGAGATGAGTTGGAGTAAGGTTTTCCCGTGGCCTTCACAGTGAAACCATTTGTGAAACTGCCTACGTGGTTTCGTTTTATTGGTCAATACAATATATTTTTGCATATAAACCCCTACTTTTTCGGAAGGCTCTGTCTGTTAATTTATATAAAATAGGGATTTATGTGCAAAATACATTGTATTGACCAATCAAACGAAGCCACGTAGGCGGTTTCACAAGTGGTTTCCCTGTGGCCTGCGGTTTCACAAGTGGTTTCACTGTGAAGGCCACAGGGAAACCTTACTCGATGAGTTGCAATCTCCAGTGTAAAAGTTATAGTCCATTATTCATGCTACAAAAAGCTTCGAAGAAGAGTAGTAATGTACACTTTTTTAGTATTTTTTTTAATATCTTCGATAACGTGGATATGTTTTAATATTTTCGAAATTAATACAGAAAAACATAATTTAATATTTTAAATTATGATTTAATTATTTTAATTTATTATTAAACATATAATTAAAATTTTAAATCATATTTACGTCATCAAAAATATGAAAAAAAAATAAGATATGTCCAACATTTTTCTTCAAGGAACTAGCAAAATGATATGTGCACAGCATTATCTACACAATCTCCTTGATTACATGTAATTAGACTTTTTGAGCCGACATTATTTTTAAATAGCATCTATCACCACGTTGAACCACACAACCTCTCTCACCTTCAACCACACAACCTCTCCATAAAACGCCCATCAATCATCCACATATATAGAGATGACCCATTTCAAAACAAGCTTTCATATTCGTACATCATTACACAAAACTGAAAAATATCATGGCAAACAACTCGGATTACCAAAGGAATAACTCCTATTATACCAACCATAATTATCTCACTGATCAGCCACTATATTTTTGGTTCTTTCTCTTCATCGTAATTTTCATTCTAGGGTTTTTATTGTACACGAGTTTACAATCAGCCATGGAGAGCTTCACAGATCATACTAAAGTGTTCTTCCTTCTGGTACCTCTGGTATTGGTTCTCGCCGTGAGTTTTTTGTCGAAAGTCGACACGCAAAATTTGTCCTCCTCGTTTCTTTTGCCCAACCAGGATTCGATACATCGGGCTGGTGGTTCGCCTTGGGGGGTAGGATTGCTCGTCATGGTTCTGTTGTTCATGATTTATTACAAATCTTCTTTTCATGACATGTGGTTTCCTTTTGGAAGCCGTAAATTTTAGAGAGAGATGAATTATATGTTTATGGTATTATTGGTTTTTATGTTTTAATTGAGAAGAAATTTAGTTAACATCTTAAGAAACCTGCTTTTGCTTCTCAATTTTAATTTTTTTCTCATTTGCTTTTTATTGCAACCACGAATCCGAAATCACTAGTGAAATTCGGCTAGGGCCGGTAACGAGCCAAGTTCGAACGAACGAAAATTAGCCCAAGTCGACTCGGCTCGGCTCGAAATAAATGTACGAGTTGTGTTTTTCACCTCGAGCTCGGCTCGATAGAAGTTTGAATCCACTCGATTCGGCCCGAAAAGAACTGCGTTTCGAGTCAATTTTCGAACGAAATTTTTAGAGCGATTTTCAATCCGAATTTGATCGAACACCGAACAACGATTTTTTTTCCCAGTCCTAGATTCGGCCATAAACCATCCTAAAAAGCACAATTAATCTATGTTCTCTATCATGGGTCGATTTTGGACTTTGACCCATAAATCATGGCCTAAGTCAAATAATAAACCATCATAAAAATCACAATCAACCTATGCACTCTATCGCGAGTCGATTCTGAACTTTGGCCCATAAATCATGGCCTAAGTCAAATAATAAACCATCCTAAAAATCACAATTAACCTATGTACTCTATCGCGACTGTACTTTGGCTCATAAATCATGGCCTAAGTCAAATAATAAATCATCCTAAAATCACAATTAATCTATGTACTCTATCGTGAGTCGATTCTGAACTTTGGCCCATAAATCATGGCCTAAGTCAAATAATAAATCTTTATTTATTTATCCGTGATTTATATATATTCGTATTAAAGAGAAGAATTGAAATAATACACAAGAACTGCATAGGCGATTCCATAGGCGATTCCATAGGCGATCTCAAGAACTGCATCGATCCTGAGATCGATCTCCTTCGAGATCCTTCTCCGGTGATCAGATCTGAATCGCCGGCGTCCAGATAGAGCGGCGAAGCAAAGTAACTCCTGAATTCTCGTGGAGATTGATCTATAGGGTGAGAAAAGAGTATTAAGGCTTTCTGAGGAAGCTAAGCTCTTCAACACCCTGTGGATCTTCTCCGATCCACAAAAAAAGTGGATTTAAGTGTTCGATCCATTAAAAAAAAGCGGATTTCAAGCCTGTTTGGAAGAATCGAAGAGTTTTTGGAAGGCAATTTGGGGAATTCTAAGTAGAAAGATAGACGATCCGGGGAATTCCAAGTAGAAAGGTAGACAAGAATGACAGAGGAAGCACCTAAGCATGGTGATGAAGCGACTAAGCTTCAGGAAAGTGATGATAATCCGAATCCATGGATTCAAGTACAGAAAAAGAAAACAAAAAAATTCTGTCTCAGATGCTTATCCACTGATCATTCAAGAGAAACATGCGAAAATCGAATTAGATGCCATATCTGCAAAACATTTGGCCATATCTCTAAGGATTGTTTTAACAAAATGGATCATTATTACACACAAGAATTTCGAATATCCTCTCCTCAAACAGAAAAACAAGCCTATTACGATACCAAACTCATGATCAAGAACCTTCCTTACTCGCTTTGCAATCTATCCTTCCTTAAAGGGCTTCTCAGCAACTATGGCTTCTTCCACTCCATGGAAAATCTGAAAAAAAGAGGTGAAAATTACAATGTGGTTACAAGAATCACTACAGTAAACGCGAAAACCATACCTAAGGTGATTAAAATACATGATGGAGAGAATTCGGCAAGAATCTATATTTCACAATTGAACACGTTTGTCAAATCAAAGGAGAGATGGATTCCAAAAACAAAAGAGATAGAAAAACAGAAGGAAAAAATATTCAAACAAAGCAATGAGGAAGAAACCAAGGGTCAGAATAATAACTCATCATCCCCTTTGATGGAACCTCTAACTCTTAACAGCTATGCTAGCATAGTTAGATCCAATTCCAATACCGAAGAAAGGAGGTCGCCATCTCTGAACCACACTCCGATTATGGTGAAGCCCACTCAACAGTCAAAACCCATTGAAGTAGTATCTGTTCAGAATGACTTTGAAAGTACAACTTCAACATATCGGATGTGTGAGAAAAGAGGATCCAACACTCCGGACCCGTTAAGAAAATCAGAGAATCAGTTCAGAGGTAGCCCAAGTAAGGGACCCGATAAAGCAAAGGAAGTATCTGCTACAAGGAAAATACAAGAAAGTCCTGCCCCTTACAGGAGCACACCTGTTCGGGGGGATTCAAGCCCCATTTTGATGTTAGAGGGTCCAGATTATACTAATATATCAAGGGACAGTAATGATAAGCAATTAAGTGTGATTGATGTGACCATTCTGAGTGAAGGAGGAGAAGAAAGTGAACCCCAACAGATTAGAAGAAGCATAAGGCTAAGGGAAAAAGCAAGTGCTCAGTTTATTTCGATCACAGAAAAGGCTCAAATGGTGCAGTATAAGGAGATCTCTCATGGTTTTGAGAAAAAACCTTATACAAAGCAAAAGAAAAGTTATGCCCCCATAATTGAAGAAGAAACACAGTTCTTACAAATAGGAGAGGTATATAATTTACTTCAAGCCATTGGCATTGAAGTAAATAAAGACATGGAAGATCTGGTATCAGGTCTGATACACAGAGAAACCTAAAAAAGAAAAAACAACAAGTAAAGTTAAAAAGTACCCTATTAATAATAATGGATAATAAAAAAATGTCGATTACCTCATGGAATGTAAGAGGGCTTAACTCAAAAGAGAAAAGAGAACAGGTGAGGAGGAATCTCATGGAGAATAAACCTGAAATCTTAAGTCTGCAAGAAACAAAGATAGAAAAATATAATGACTCACTTCATAAAGAAATTACAGGGACTGTGTTGAAAAATTATAGTACCTTAAATGCCAGAGGAACCGCAGGAGGAATTTTAATGGCTTGGTCTGAGCTATTTAACCTCAAATCAACCACCATTAAAAGATTCAGTATCTCGATAATACTAGAGTGTGCATGGGATGGACAAGAGATAATGGTAACGGGTGTATATGGGCCGCATTCTTTCATAGAAAGAATAGAATTCATTGCCGAATTGGAATCTTTAAAACCAAATTCTGATATACCATGGATAATCTTAGGGGACTTTAACATGATCTCATCAAGTGAAGATAGAAACCATATCTCTCAAAATCAATGGAGGGAAATTCAATTATTCAGTGACATGATAAGCAACCTAAAGCTCATTGACCCACCTTTACAAGGAAGAAACTTCACGTGGGCCAACAACGTTGCGCAAGCTAGATTGGATAGATTTATTTTTTCGCTTGCATGGTCCACTCACTTTCCCAATTCAACTCAAATGGCTCTAGTTAATACATGCTCAGATCATGTGCCCATACAATTACTGGCAAGCACATCCTTTCCAATTCACAGGGGCTTTAGGTTTGAGAACTATTGGCTCAAAATCAGAGAAGCAAGAGAAATTATCGAAGAACATCTAAAAAACAACAAAGCCACAAACTCAAGAGAATTAAAAAACAAATTGCAAAGTCTGGGAAAAAAACTCAAACAGTGGCAAAAAAATAGAAATGCAAATAACAAAGAATTTATGTTAAACTGCAAAAACATAATAGATTGGGTGGATAAAAAACAGGAGAGTAGAGTCCTAGAAGAGGTTGAGAAATGGCTTAGAGATTTAGCCAAATCCAGAATCAAAGAGATGATAGAGAAAGAACAATGCTATTGGAAACAAAGAGCAAAAGACAGATGGGTAAAAGAGGGGGATAAAAACACCAAATATTTTCATAAATGTGCAACATTAAGAAAAAATAAAACACTGATAGCAAGATTGAGAGATGAAAACACAAATACAGTTGAAAATAAACACAATGAAAAAGCCAAAATATTATTTGGTTTTTATAGGGACCTCTTTGGAAAAAACCCACCTCAACCAGGGTTTATGTCAGATTTTAACATGGATGCTTTCTTCTGTAATAATAAACAGGATTTTACCGAACTGGAACAAGAGATTAAAATAGAAGAACTAGATGAGGTAATTAAAAGGTGGAAATCAGATAAAAGCCCTGGACCAGACGGTTTTAATGGAGAGTTCTATAAAGAATTTTGGCACATATTAAGAGAAGAATTGTGGAGTATAATAGCGAAAGGGGGGGGGCTATGGAGGAATTCAGAGAATCCTATGTCACACTCATTCCTAAGAAAGATCGAGCTGAAATGGCAAAAGATTATAGACCCATAAGCCTTATTTCTAGTGTGCAGAAAATAATTTCAAAAGTTATGGCCAACAGATTAAAAAACCACATTGCAAATTTGATTCTTCCTAATCAGTTAGGTTTTATCGAAAAAAGAGAAATATCAGAATGCTTCGTATATGCTCGAGAAATGGTACATTCAGCCCATAAAACCAAGAATCCAATGTTGCTTTTTAAAGCGGATATCCATAAGGCATTCGATACTATTTCCTGGAATTTCATCCTCAAAATTCTTAAAGCTAGGGGCTTTGGGCCAAATTGGATTCAATGGATGCAGAAATGGATTTTTGGAGGATCCACAAAAATATTGTTGAATGGAAATCCGGGTAAAACCATACATTTGAAAAGAGGAGTTAGACAAGGTGACCCCATCTCTCCCCATCTATTCATAATCGCTATGGATACTTTAGGGAGGATTTTAGAAAAACTGGCTAGTCAGAACTTTATAGAGAGACCTATGAGGAGGGCACAAGTGGCAATTTTTTATGCGGATGATAGTCTTTTTTTCATTAAGCCCACAATAGAACAAGCAAAACGACTGAAATTTGTTCTAGATTTATTTGGAGAGCAATCTGGATTGACTATAAATTACAGCAAATCTGAAGTAGCTGTAATTAATAACAATGGAGAAAATGGTGAAGAGGTGGCTAGGGTTTTAGGGTGTCGATTAAATGAACTACCCTTTACTTATTTGGGATATCCATTGCACTTCAAAAAGCCAGACAAGGCAATATTCAGAAGGTTGATTGAAAAGTTTCAATACAAGCTACAAGGATGGAAGAGTGGATTACTATCAAAGGGGGGAAGACTTATCCTTATTAATGCAGTTCTGAATGCGTTACCTATATACTATTTTGCAGTATTCAAAATCCCTATATGGGCTCTAGAAGAAATGGAAAAAATTAGAAGGAATTTCTTGTGGAAGGGGCACAAGGAAACAGGATTTAATTGGGTTTCGTGGGAGAAAGTATGTAGACCGAAGGAAGGGGGGGGACTCGGAGTGATCAAATTGGAAACATTCAATAGAGCCATGTTGATGAAATGGACTTGGAAGTATTTTAGAGGTGGATGCCTTGACTGGAGAAATCTAGTCAGTAATTTGAGAATATCATCAAAACCGGAAGAGCAAGTATTAGAAAACGATTCCTACTTCTGGAAAGTGATCAAGAGAAATGCTGGATTTGTAATGAGCAATGTGGAAGTGGAGTTAGGGAATGGTAAAGATACGAGCTTTTGGTACGGGAGGTGGAATAATATAAGTTACGATAAGAGATTTCCAAATCTTCTCAGCTTTGTAATCAACAAAGAGATAACAGTAGAGGAAATGTTGAAGGATAATGGAAATTGGAGGAGTAGGACAGTATTTAAAGGGGAATTGTCGTGGGAGGCGATAGAAGAAAGCTTAATATTAGACAAATCCTTACAAAGAATCAATCTCTCAGAAATTCCGGATAATCTGAGATGGAATTTAGAAAAGAGTCAAACTTTCACGACAAAAAGTGCATACAAAGGGCTGATTTTAGGAGTGTTGTCCCACACAAACCTCCAATATATATGGGGAATTGAAATACCTCTTAGAATGAAAATACACCTATGGATGTTGATGCAAAATAAAGTGGCAACAATGGATAATCTACAGAAACGAGGTATGCAAATGGTCAACAGATGTTATCTATGCGAGAAAAATGAAGAAAGTACCTTGCATCTGAAAGGAGCTTGTGAATTCGTGAGAGAGGTATGGTGTCACATCCATGGAAAACTCGACCCCAAGTGGTGTTTGCCGAGAAGAGTCGTTCTAATCACTGAAGCGATTTCGAAGAAGGGCGCGAGGAGGTTGCACAAACAGCTAGGTGGATTGTTGCTCTTCGGCACTTGGAGGGAAAGATGTAGAAGGGCCTTCTCAAGCAGTAGAAGCACGCCTGAACAAGTGGGAGAGGAGGTACTGGAAGAATGGATAATGGTCGCTAACTCAAGGAATCACCAAAACTTACAAAAAATGGCCATGGCAGGGGAGACCTAGAATATGAGAGAGATAAAGCGGCGACAAGTTCAAAGAGAGAGTGGCGAGTGGCTAGGGTAAAAGCACTTAAATATGACTAAATGGGTGGAGAGTTATGGGCCAGGATTTCTAGAAAGAAAAAAGAAGTAAAAATGGGCCGAAGGCCAAGAGATACATAACACATAATAGACTTAGTACCATACTTACACTTTTTCCATTTGAGAAAGGAGGGATTGTAACATCAATCATAGAACATAGTCAAATTTATAATGACTGTGTTTTACATTGATTAGTTTTTTTTATATACTCAGTTTTTTTTTTTTAATATTGTACAGGGAGTTAAAAGTGTAACGAAAATGTAAAAAACAAAAATTTTATGAAACACGTAACTTTCAGAAGTGAGACAATAAAGCTCACTCTGAAATTTCTCTAAAAAAAAAAAAAAAAAAAAATATATTCGTATTAACTAGCTCTTCGTCCGCGGGATTACGTGAGTTTGTTTTTTGCGTGTTTGTTGTTGCAGTTACTAGTAGTTTTTATTCATAAGGGTGCAATGTACGTGTCGGAATATATGCATCGAGTAGCTGCTATGTTCTTCCGTAGCTACATAAATTAGCAGCTCTATGTTGGCTGTGCGAGTTCGATGGGAGAGTCGCAACAATTTCGAGAATCCAAAAATAGAGGTTTACAAACTTTAAAAGTTCGAAAAGTGTTGCATGGTTGATAAATGTAATACAAAATATTGAAAAAGCATGACAAAACAGTTTTTACCATTTAGTTTTAAATCAAGTCTTGAGCACAATAGGAAAAATTTATATACCCTGCATAATAAGAAGTTTCATGGATGCCTTTAAAAATAGAAATAAATGTAAATATTTCCGAAAAATGTAAATTTTATGAAGAAATTATGTAAAAAAATACAACGCAAAATAAAACATATAAATATATAAATAACTAAATTTAACTAGTTATTATTTTTATGATAATTATAATAGTTAGTTAGAATCATGTATTACTAATTATGTTATATTTGTGTTTTTGTTTTTCACAACTTTAAAATATAAATAACTGCTTAAACTTATAAACTTGTTTTGAATACTATTGTTCTAAACTAAATTTTAATATTATTTTCATTGTTTAATGGCATGCTATGTATAATTTTCATTTTGTTTATCAATAAAAAAAAATATCAGTATTTTATAACTGATTATGTGTCTTGAGTATAATAGTTGTATTGTTAATGTTTCTATAATATTTATATTGCATGAATTATTGTGAGCTATTTTCTATCAGAATATAATATAATTGTAAAATATATTCTTGTTATAATTAGATTAGTTGTATAACATGATCAGATTAACATAACACGAAATAATTTTATTTTATTATAATATTATCATTCATAATAAAATAAAAAAATATAATTACCATATTCGTGTCGCGTAGCTCGAGTATTTTCCTAGTTCTCCATTAAACTTGACACGAAGTACAAGCTAGAAAAACAGGCACCAAAAGAAAGGAGCCGAAGTTTTCTCCAAAGGCTCGAAACAAAAGGCCCCCAAAAATATATAAAAAGCAAAAGAGGTTTGCGTGCATGCAAAAGTAATTTTGGGCTAAAAATCAGATTCTCACCATGTGTGTGCCTAGGCCTTTGTGGCTAAAAAGAAAACCATAATCAATACAACCACCTGGTCTAAAAAAACAACTTTCGAAGATAACTTGGTAGAGATATGATCATATTTTCACTCTTTCAATATGAATTACCCTCTATTCAAAATTAAACATTTTCATTCGAACTTTTTACATAATTTTGACGAAATTTATGCAATGCAATCGTTTCGTTTGATGATAAGAGATTTTATTTGCTGAACAGTATATAAACCGCCCGAAACAGTTAAGCTGTTAATAGACTAGAAAAAGTCTACAAATTTATGAATTGTGTGATTTAGGCTTTAAACATAATGATAATAGAGAAGTTTTGGCATATATTCCGCAACAAAAGCAGGTCTGACTCTGAGTTAAAGAAGACTTCAAAGTGCAATTACAGACCCTTTAACACGAGGGACGAAGATTTAGGATGCTAAGAGGAATGTTCGTATGAAAGAAAGAAAAATCTTTTTTGTGGAGAATCCAATGCTCTTCTCACGTGTAATCCAAAGCTTTATGTTGGTCTCGTGTACAGATAAATCGGTACTTAATGATTTTTGTCTTTAATTTTCAATATAACAATCATGCTAGTTTAATAAAACTAATTTTCAAGAGAAAAGATATCAATCTCTAGATTGTTTTTGGTTTTGAGGAAGTTACTTTTGAACTTACTTCAACAAAAATATGGAGAAATTTAAATCTTCGAGAAAGCACACCCAATGTGAGAATTTATTCTTTTCTTGGGGGAATTTGTTCTCTTATTCCCTAGAAAAACAACTCTCTTTTATTTCACATGGCTGACTTCCGGTGTCCATAAAGAAATGTGTGATATCATCATCTCAAGCTTTTTATGTTCTTTCAATTAATTGTTAATAAAAATAATGATAATAATAATCCTATATTGTAATAAATTATAAAAAGAAAAGAAGAAATTTCTTATTTGATTTTCCATTTTCATGGCATATTGCATCAATAAAGTTCATATATTTAAAAAAGTGAGAGATAAACTTCAGCAATGATAAAGACTCTCATGCTATCTTTCACAAGTTGGTAAGGGTTCCGGGTGACACGCGAGTCTCTTCTCTTATGACAAGTTTGGGTACACATAATTATTTGGATGAAAAATATAGATTGCGCGGTTGCAAGAGCTAACATGACTTACAAATAGTAATTAAAAAAAAATCGAAAAAATAACTATTTTATTCTCATTTTATAATTATCACTATTTAGTATTTTTATTTATTAACATTATAACATTTCATAAATTGTGCAAAAGAATATATATATATATATTAAATCATAATATCTTCAATTTTAAACAACTATAATCTCTAAAAGTAACTTGCACAATTTTTATTGAATCGATATAGTAGAAATAATAATTTTTCAAATTTTAAATTTGATATTCTTGGCTAATACTTTTTGTTCAAATATGAAAGATCTTATACACTTCTTATATTACCATGTTAATTAAGTGTATTAATTAGGATATAAATAATATGGTGGTGAAATTTGGAGACATGATAAATGCCTCGATTTGAATTGGAATTTGCATCTCAAAATTTCCTAATACCAAATTATGTGTTTGGTACACGTTTTAGATTACTTCTCCTCTTTAGAACTCTCAAATTTTAGCTCTTCAAAAAATCAGAATATCAAGATCCGACAAAATTAACATGTCTAAATTACTATTAGATTATATTTAATTATTATATATATTAATTTATTATAATAATTATGTTAGATCTATATATTAATTAATATAATATTATATATTATTATCCAAAATATTATTATATGGACAAAGTATAAAAATACATGCAATATATAATAAAAAGAGACGGGGAGGGGGTGTTATCACAATTGAGAGGTTCGATTACTCGGCTAGACCTATTGAAATGTAAGTTAGTTTTATTACATTTTCTTGACAAAAAAATGTAAAATAAACATTACATTCAAGGTTCATTGTTCACGGTCATATCATATGACCTCCAGAAAAATAAGAAAAAAACCATAATTAGGACCCCCAACAATAACGATCATACGTGTCCTTGTCGACGACCGTCATCTTGTCCCCTTGCACCGTTCATCCATCTGTTGTCCTCTTACATTGTTCATCCATATGCGTCGTCATGGTCATAGTGTCCATCAATTGAACTTGAGAGGAGTTGAGAGGAGGATAGACAAGGCGTGGTACGTGTACCGAACTTTTTGTACACAAATGGGGTAATTCTTTGAATTGAAAAGTATTTGAACCGGTCTATCTCGTACCAAAAATGGGTCGATCTCGGATCTGAATAAGCGGGACAAGGATATTTTGTTCCTTTGATGGGGTTGAAAGAATCTACAAATTTAGGGTGTTTTTGATGATTTTCCGAAAAAAATAGGAATTTAAAAATGATTGTGCACTTCATGTACGCGTCAAATCAATAGGAGAGCGACATGCGACAGTTTGAATTATTTTTCATTTTGAACGTATTTTTTCACTCTATGCACTCTCCAAAACGCACGTTGTTTCTTATTTAGTTTTTTTTAGATATATATTATATTTTTTATATGTAGCTTTAAAATGTAAACTGTATGTTGTACCTTTTAGATTTTTGTTATAACTTTCCATAAGCATGATGCATCTTCATGTATTTTACCTTTTCAAATGTATATTATATATTTTAAATATATGATATGTCATTTTTCAAATACGATACATGTTATATATTTTTACATGTATGCTATATATTTTTAGATTTATCATATATTTTTTTTAAATACTACAGTACATGTTATATATATATATGATACACTTTTTCAGATATATTATTCTACAAGAGTAATATTTTGTATAAATTTTTTGGCCTGGATTTATACATTTTGTGTCAATGTTTTTTTTTTTTTGCGACGTGTGTTTGAAGTGCATAAATGTGGTTAAAATTGAAAAAAAAATCAAATTGTCATGTGTCGCATTCATGTTCTATTGGATGATCAGAGTTCACAAAAATGAAGTGCTCTAGTCTAGTTGATCGATTTTTAATAAATTCACACTAAAAACATGTGATCAAACATCTAATTGGAATAATACGATCTAAAGTATAAAAAAATCAATATATTTACAAAATCAATGTTCAAACATTGCTTCAAATTTACCTACTTAACATAATCAATTTGCTAATTTTTTTTTGATGATGTGGTTTTTAAAAATGTATAAAAATAGATACAAAACAAATAAAGGCTATGGAACTAATTCCTCTGCTCCTTTCCACATAGCATAATGGTTTTTCTTTTCTTCTATGAAAAGGTAATTCACCGTGCAATCTATACAGGGAAGAGTAATCATAAAGTCTTCAAAAAAGAAAAGAAAAAAGACCTATTGAAATTAAAATGAGATTACTTACATTTTTTTTTTTTTTTATTTAATGGGATTACTTACCTGAAAATAATAATACGATGAGGTATTTAAACAATGTCCAAAATGATTTAATTTAACAAAGGGAAGAGACAAAACTTCTTCTGATGGGCATGGCTATGGATTTCTTCCTCGTGTGGGGGATCAATTGTCTTTGCCTTGATCCCTATTCCCTCCCAACTTTCGTTCTTCTCCCGAGGCACCACCTCTCCAACAAAGGTAAAAACAAAAAGAAACCAATTTATGCAAAGCATAAAGCACCCTCTCTTCTCTATCTAATCCTCCCTCTCCCTCATAATTATCATCTTTCACTTTACACCTTTCTTTTCCCTCTCTTTCCATTCAAAGTTATAAACCAACTCCTCCTCCTCTCCATCAACCTAACTCAAAATGGAGTTTTTATCACAAATGTGGTCTCTTTTAGGTCTCCTAACAATCCTTCAAAATGTTCTTCCATCCCAACTTCTCTCAGCCCTCCACTCTCTTTGGCAATCCTTACAAGACTCTCTCACTCCCTACTCGTACTTTGACGTGCCAGAATTCCTTGGCTCGGCGTCGGTCGAGCCAAACGACCTATACCGACATATTCATCTCTACCTCCACCAATGTGTTCTCTCCTCTCGTTCTCACACTCCCCCTCGCCTCACTCTCTCGCTCCCTCGCTCCACCTCCGACCCTTCATCCTCATCTTCTTCATTCTCCCTCTCTCCAAACCACTCGCTCGACGATTCATTCGAAGGACACCGGCTTGTATGGACCCACCATGTAGATACACTGCAAGACTCACTCGAGGAGCGCCGCTCGTTTTCTCTCCGCTTGCCAAAACGTCATGCTTCATCATTACTACCAGCTTATTTGACACACTTGTCAACTTCAGCTGACATGCTCGAGAGATCATCCCGAACACGTCGTTTATACACCAACTCGCAACGTGGCGGAGGTGCATGGATGTCGGTTCCATTTCAACACCCCGCTACGTTTGACACGCTAGCACTCGACCCATCTGTGAAGTCACAGTTACTTGCAGATCTTTCTGCATTTGCTGAAGGACGAGATTTCTACCGCCGCACCGGAAGACCCTGGAAACGTGGGTACCTCTTACACGGACCGCCTGGTACCGGCAAATCCTCGCTTATCGCTGCAATGGCTAACCATTTACGATACGATGTATATGATCTCGAACTCACCCGTGTGGGTAGTAACTTAGACCTACGCGCACTTCTCCTTCAAACCACTAACCGGTCACTTATCGTCATAGAAGACATCGATTGTTCTCTTGAGCTTACCGGCGACCGGCGTGCCCGTCAACTTGGTAAAAACACCAAGAACAGAACCAAAAAACAACGAGCTCAATCATTTGATGATGATTCAGATTTCGACGAATGCACCGGTAGAGATGAAGGAAGAGTGACACTTTCAGGTCTGTTGAACTTCACGGATGGACTATGGTCATGTTGTGGGGAGGAGAGAATCATAGTTTTCACCACAAATTATGCTGATGGTATAGACCCAGCATTGTTACGGGCCGGCAGAATGGACATGCATGTTACGTTAGGCCATTGCGGAGCACATGCAGCGAGAGAATTAATCGAGAGATATCTCGGCACTGTCGGCAACAATGAGCAGCTTGATAAAATTGAGAGTTGTATACATGACGGCGCTAAGATGACGCCGGCAGAGATAGGGGAGGTATTGTTGAGGAACAGAGAGGATCACGATACGGCGGTTAGTGAGCTGGTGGCAGAACTGCAAATACGAGCTGGCGGGAGCGAAGAAGAGATGGACGGTTGGGAGGAATCGGGACCCGAGAGCTCGGAGGGATCGGTGGTGAAGAAGGCAAGGAAGGGGAGAGCTGGATGGGAAGGAAAGGTGAGATTTTTAGGGAGGCTTAGGAGTTTAACAAAATCTGACTCAGAGAGGAGAGGAATCTAGTTCAGGTTGGTTAGTTTAGTTGGTTTCTATTTTTTTTCTTTTTCTTGTTCTCCTTTTGTGTTTTATCTGTTTTGCCTTGCTTGTAGTTTTCTGTCTTGTAATATTGTGTTAGTTATGTCCTATGTAAAATATTGGTCATTTGAGCCCTCCATTGTTTTCAAATTTCAGTTAAAAGATGTATGAATGAACAAGTAAAAATAAATAAACAAATCATACAATTTGAAATCAAACAAGCCAAGTGATGTACCAGAACAGGCCAGTCAAGTTCATGACAGAAGCAAGTGAAGGAAAAACTCAAAAAAAGATATTACACATGTATATTTTGCATCAAAGAGACAAAAAGTACTAATTGATATATCTAAAATCATGTCTTAAGCCAACTAAACTCAATGCACATTTTCCTCTTAACAAAAAAAATTAACATTCACTTCCCATACAAGGCCTGTACATTAGAAAATCATCGCAAAGGTTCAGTGCAAAATATATATTTTCTCTGATGTTTGAAAACTAATTGGAATTATCATCAGGTCATTTCTCACCTAACTCTCATTAGTATGAGCCATTTGAACTTTAATTTGTATGAGATTGTCTGATTGTACCATGATTCTACTAAATTAAAATTCTACATGCAAATTGACTCGTTTCGTGTTTTGTCATCATAAAGTCATACAATTGTATGGTATAGTCATTTCAGTTCTTCGATACATAAGTTGAATCACAATTGATTATTTCACATTAGAAGCCAATTGATTTGTGAGAATTATGAATTACTGAAGAAATGGTTTGATTTCGATAGCTTGGGGCCTTCGACCATTTAGGGATAGTTCTAGATATCCAAAATTCAAATTATTGAAGGAATAAATGAAGAACTGTTTATAAACCAAACGATCTGTTACTTTTGATATTATGCACATCAAATGTTTGACAAATTGCCATTGATAGCATAAACACACTAAAACAAACCAAAAAGGAGATATATATACCTAATTAGTTGCAGAATTGGCTTGAACTCTTTTGAAAAGGAGGTAGCCGCAACATGGCTTGTTCCGTCTGTATGGGTTCTGATCTCGAAATCTGAAATCAACAATGAATTGACAAAAACCCAAATAACAACACATCTCAATCAAACAACATCAAAAGCAATGACAAACCGGGTCGCGAAGGAGAGGTTTAGTGTCGTCTTTCACCGGCCTGAAGAGCGGCTTCGGCTTGGGTTTAGTCGTAGTGAAATTGTTGCCGTCGGACGGAGGACGCGGACAAGGAGGGGGAGGAGGTTGTTGGTCTTTTGTTTTGATATGGGTCATAGAGGGCTTCGTTGTTCCGTCGGCCATTCGCTTCGGATGGCTGGCCTGAAGAGGAGCAAACTCCGTCGTGGAAAAGAATGGGAATATCTAGAAAAGCCCTAACATTTTTACAAAGAATTTTTAACATATTTAGGGTGATCCTGTTGGGAGGGCTAAGATGACTTAACACAGAGAAAATGGTAAAATATGACTACTTTGCCCCCATTAATTCACTATTTAGTGTTTTAATTTGTTAACACTATTACATTTCATACATTATGCAAATAAGTTTTATTTAGTGTTTTAATTAGTTAACACTATTACATTCCATAAATTATGCAAATAAGTTTTTATATATAAAAAATCATAATCTTTAAAAATAATTCGCACAAATTTTACTGAATCAACATATTTGATATAATAATTTTTCAAATTTCAAATTGGATATTCTTGGCTAGCAATTTTTTTTTTTTCAAATAGGAAGATCGAATACAATTTTTTTTTTCAATTTTGAAAATTGAAGAGCACATTTTGTTTAATTTTTGTTATAATATTCACTAACAAGAGAGCATATACGAGTAAATTTCTTCAGTTATGTTTTCGGATTTGCTAGATTTATTTTGTACATTAGGAATAATAATACATGGTGTATACATACAAAATAATAAATAACAATAATCATAAATGAGGGTAAAATGGTCATTTATTTGATTTTTTTTTTTAAATAATGCTCTTTGTTTAGTCATGTTAGCTATTGCAATAGCGCCACCCTATATTTATTCTTCGGCCAAATTTCACATGTATCCCTACAAAGGCTCACAATTTCACGTAAAATATCATGAAAATTCTACAAAATTATTATAATTTCATGAATGTATTTTTTGTTGGATTTTTGTTAACTATCCATTAAAATTATTGCTAAAATTTGCTTTTTCGATTTTACTCCTATCTAAATAAGGAATAAAATTTATGTCGGAATAATCGAAAAGGCACAGCTTATAACTTCATAATCAAATCGAATTTGTAGGTGTTGAACTTCTAGTATTGCCAGAGCAGAGGAGACCACTGATCGTTCAGGCCACGAGTCCACTTTGTTAACTGAAATCTAATAAAAATGCATTCAAGAAATTTTAGTAGTTTTGTAGGCGTAATCATAATATTTCACGTTTTATAGGGGTATACGTGAAATTGTATGATTTTGTAGGGGCACACATAAAATTCTGCCCTATTATTCTAATAGTATTAATGTCATATTTTATGATTTATCCCTATAATTCAGGTATTGTAGAATCAGGTCCGGCCCATGCATAAGACCATTGAAGCCTGGACTCGGGTCCTCGTATTTATGAAGTCAAAAAAATATTTTTTTACTATATCCCAATCAAAACTAATAATCCATAAATTATTCCTATAAATCCAATCCCTACATAAATTTGGTGGCAACTTTTTTTATCGGGTCCAGGTATTTATGAGGTCTGAGATCCAATAAATTATTTTACAAACCAATAACCCATTAATCCTATAATCCGCTAAACCCAATAAAAAAAGAGAATTTGGTTAACTGAGATCCAATAACCTACTGAACCCATTAATCTATTCTCTCTGGCTCTCTGGTTCTTTGGTGGGATTTCGCCATATAAAAAGAGCTCGCGGCTTTGATTTTTTTTGAAAATTTCTACACAATTTCGGGTGTTTAATCAAGAAGAATGTTAGCGAAGGTTAATTCTTGGATATTGAGTGGATTTCAAGATATTTGAGTGGGGATTTGAGGCGAATTTGGGTATTTTTCGAGTTTGGAGCTAGGTATTAGAATTTCTCGGTCTTTTGGTGATTTTGATGGGGATTTTTCGATTTTCTTGCTAATTAATTTACCGGATCCATTTTTCAATTTGGTTTCGAATACGCAATATCGTTGGGCCGGCCTTGTGTAGAATTTATCCCTACAATATCATAATACAATCAATTTTATTCAACTAAAACTTATAAAGTATCAAAATTATTCAAACCGATAAAAAAAAAATTGAATGAATTTGGAAAGAGTTTGTACACCCCTCACTCAAAAAATATTTTTAAAAACTTTATGACGTTTTTTAGGTCATGTTATCATTGATATTTTAAATCCAGATTATACGATTAAAATCGGACGTTTGACATTAAATAGTATGTTCACACGACAATGAATATGAAATTTTTTGTTAAATTTTCTTTTGACACATACAAATTATACAATTTTGTTAATAAATAAACTTTTTTGTTGCCATAAGTGTTTGTTTACATAATTGATTCAGAATATTCAGAATATTCAAGATAATTTGAGAGACATCTTTCTATTGAGTGAAAGGGTGTAAAGAGAGAGAACCTAGAAAAAGAGTTTTCCGATATAGAGAATCAATCGATCAAGCAAGTTCGCCGGTGCATCGTCTAGGCAGGTGCATCCGCGACCGACGAACTCCGACTCAAGGTGGATACAAGTAGAGGAGCGACACTTGTGGCTCTACGGTTGTGATCAATCCGAAGGAGAACGAGGACGGTCAACGAACGGTGAAAGACGCGTGGTGTGGGACGCGCGGATTGTCACCAACGTGACACGAGAAAGAAGACTAGCAATCAACCCTTCGTGTGCAATCAATTTTGCACTGGTATGAATCTAATCTTCTTATTTGCATCGTACCCTTCGAAGTCATGGCGTGATCTTGGATTAAGGGAACCGGACCGGGCCTTCATATCCGCTGCGCGGACCCGGGGTCGGGTGAATTCCCTACAGTGGTATCAGAGCGATCGCCATCGATTCGAGGGTCGAATCATAGTTTTATATTCGATATACGCATGGGTTATCAAAGTTCGTACCCGTTTGCATGATGTTACATATAGAGAAAGTCAAATTTCGTTAAAATCACAAATGGAATTCGCTAGAGATCGATCAAAAGTTGATTGAGAGTATCTTGGAATGATCGTGAAAAGGTTTCATGATTAACCGTTTTGGAAACGAGCGAAAACAGACTAGACAGCAGAAAAATCGCATAGTCCGTTATAACGGACTGGTTGATCCGTTATAATGGACACTGTATGAGATACATGAAATTGGGAATTTCTGCGAAAATCACATAGTCCGTTATAACGGACTTGGAGTTCTGTTGTAACGGACCCTGTATATGATGCAGGGATGTGAGGAGGACTGTGAATAAACGTATAGTTTGTTGTAACGGACATGGGTTCCGTTGTAACGGACCTTGTATGTGATACGAGGATGCGGGGATGCCTATGTTGTCTTTTGGAGTCCGTTGTAACGAATATGATCCGTTGTAACGGAGTTTGTTCACGAGATAGTCCGTTGTAACGGACCTTAGGTTGCGTTATAACGGACATGTTTCTGGCAATTTGGACAAAGGTTTGCAGAAAATAGCGTTGTAACGGACCTAGGTTGCGTTATAACGGACATGTTTCTGGCAATTTTGGCCAATCTCCGAAATAAATAGCGTTGTAACGGACTAGTGTTTCGTTATAACGGAGTGAAGGGAACTGGGGTTCCGTTGTAACGGACCATGGTGCGTTACAACGGACTAGTTTCTGTTTGCTGATTTTGTTTTCGTGATAACTTTGGCTACACAACTCGGAATTTTGAGTTCTTTATATCGACATGATCGGCATCAATCATACTAGCATATTAGATAATTAATTATTTAGAATAATTAGTCTCCCTAAATAAATCATATGCATTTAGAAATCTTGTGATAGTGATATAATATGATTATGTCACGGATTTAGAAACATGAATGTCATGATCTCTCATAATATTTAAGTCATGGAAATACCTTCCATATTCACAACCACTATGTTCGGTACTACGTCTCATATGGGTTTAGGCCAAAGCCGACATGGATTATTGTAGTCATCGACGGGGTGGCAAGCGTTAAATAGGGACTGATAAGGGTTAAGGCCAAAGCCGACTTATTAGTAGTTTATTTGAACGATACGTTGAGTATGGTTGTGACTTAACCGTTCAAGCCAGTAAGGGTTAAGGCCAAAGCCGACTTGATTGGAAGTTCGGGGCATAGATAGGATGCACACACGGAAATGGGATTGTATAAGATACGATTCATCACCGAAATCCTATAAAGGTTCAAGAGTCGCATATGATGCGATTGGATATAATCCTACCTAAATAGCGAGATCCCACTAGTCTGCCAAAGCAACTTATGGGAGGATCGTGATATATGGGTCTTGAGTGTTATGGACTTGGAGTCCCGTATCGGTATGAGGGTTATCGATTCGATAAAAATAACGCATTCATATAATCATCATATAAGCCTATAGGATAAGTACGCAACGTTAGTAATCAATATTTTATTTCATTTGTAAAATAACACATTCGTTAGTAATAAACCCTAAACACACTTACATCCCACTGGTTTAACCCCGGGAGGTGGATCAATCAAGTTCCAAACTTGATTATCGTACATGGATTGAATCTCGGATTTCATGGCAGTTTGCCACTTTTTGGAATCCTCGCTTTCCATAGCCTCGAGATAAGAGGTCGGTTCATCATCTATGAATTTGACGTCATCGTCATTTTCCACGATAAAACCATATCGTATAGGCTTTTGACGAATCCTACCCGATCTACGAATTGCGACTTGTGTACTTGACTCCGGATCATCAACATTTGACGAAACCGGATCAACATTCATCGGTTCAATGTTTGTTTGTGGTTCTCGTATTTCTTCGAGATCTATTTCATTTCCATCCATTCTTTTAGATATGAATTCCTCCTCTAGGAAGGTACCTCCACGAGCAACAAACACTTTGTTCTCGTATGGATGATAGAAATAATATCCATTTGTTTCTTTGGGATAACCAACAAATAAACATTTTTCAGATTTGGGATCGAGTTTATCCGCGATTAATCGGCGGACATAAGCTTCACATCCCCAAATCTTAATATAAGACAACTTCGGAACTTTTCCGGTCCACATCTCATATGGCGTCTTAGGTACCGATTTAGAAGGTATGCGGTTTAACAAGTAAGCCGATGTCTCTAGGACAAATCCCCGAAACGATTTTGGAAGGGAAGTTTGACTCATCATGGATCGAACCATGTCCAACAAGGTCCGATTCCTCCTCTCGGACACACCATTCCATTGTGGCGTTCTTGCCGGAGTCCGTTGTGGAACTATTCCACAATTTTTTAGATGATCTTCAAACTCATAGCTCAAATATTCGCCTCCTCGATCCGATCGAATGGCTTTAATTTTCATGCCTAGCTGATTTTCAACTTCGTTTTGAAACTCTTTGAACTTTTCAAAGGTCTCCGCTTTAGTACACATCAAATAGATATATTCATATCTACTATGATCGTCCGTAAACGTAACAAAGTATCGATAGCCTCCTCTTGCCTCGATGCTCATCGGTCCACACACATCTGAATGTATGAGTTCCAACAAGTCGTTGGACCGCTCTCCGACCTTGGAGAATGGCGCCTTTGTCATCTTGCCAAGCAAACAAGATTCGCAATTCTCAAATGAATCAAATTCAAATGAGTCTAGCATTCCATCTTTATGAAGTAGCAATGCGTTTCTCATTCACATGACCGAGACGACAATGCCAAAAGAAAGTCCGATTATCAACTTTATGTTTAATCCTTTTCGCATTAACATTATAGATAGACTCATTATTTCCGTGATCAAAATCCAATACATAAAGACTATTTTCTAATAGAACATTTCCATAGATAATATTATCCTTACATATAGTAAATTCATTATTCCTAATAACAAATTCATAGCCATCCTTGGCCAATTTCGACACACTTATTATGTTCTTACATAATGACGGTACAAAATAACAATTATTTAGTACTAATATAAGTCCACTTGGCAAAGTAAGATTATAAACGCCAACGGCCAAAGCAGCAATTTTTGCTCCATTTCCGACGCGTAAATCCACCTCGCTTCGCGCCAATCTTCTACTATTACTTAGACACTGCATATTGCGACAAATATGAGTTCCACATCCGGTATCTAATACCCAATTATTCATAGTTGAAAGATTAACTTCGATAACGTTAATACCTGATGGACCGGCTTCCGAAGCCGTATTGCCCTTCTTCACCTCATCGAGGTAAGCCTTGCAATTGCGCTTCCAATGTCCAGCCTTGTGACAATGGTAGCACGTCGCATCCTTGAATTTCTCCTTTCCCTTTTTATTCGGCTTCGAACGTTTCTTAGCCGAACTGCCCTTGGACATCGATCTCTTACGATCCATTTTTTGAATGATAGTTAGTCACAAACGGAGAAAACGTTGGAGGAAGTGCACACAAGATCAAATCTTGTTGCATAATCTTCGACAATTTCTCTCCTAGCTTCTCTAGACGGTCTATGAGAGCTTGCACCTTTAAAACGTGAGTGCTCACCGAAGACCCATAAGGCATCTTACAGTTTACCAACTCTTTGAGTGTACTGAACCGTTCAATACGCTCCTGCTCTTGGAACATTTCCTTGAGCACAACGTCTATTATGTGCGCATCCGAGTCCTCAAACTGCTTTTGAAGACTAGCGTCCATACATGCCAACATGAGGCACGTAACATCATTCGAGTCCTTCTTAAGTTTCTCAAGCGCGGTCTTTTCATCGGCCATAGCATCGGGGCCCGGTTCCACTAGTTCCGTATCCAATACGTGACTTTTGCCCTCTTGCCTAAGAACTATTCTCAGGTTTCGGTGTCAGTCCATGTAGTTCCGACCCACTGCCTTATCCTTTTCTAACGTCGATCTAATCGACATGGTGTTGGTGTTACTAGAAGACATATTCCACAAATGAAATAAAAGATTGATTACTAACGTTGCGTACTTATCCTATAGGCTTATATGATGATTATATGAATGCGTTATTTTTATCGAATCGATAACCCTCATACCGATACGAGACTCCAAGTCTATAACACTCAAGACCCATATATCACGATCCTCCCATAAGTTGCTTTGGCAGACTAGTGGGATCTCGCTATTTAGGTAGGATTATATCCAATCGCATCATATGCGACTCTTGAACCTTTATAGGATTTCGGTGATGAATCGTATCATATACAATCCCATTTCCGTGTGTGCATCCTATCTATGTCCCGAACTTCCAATCAAGTCGGCTTTGGCCTTAACCCTTACTGGCTTGAACGGTTAAGTCACAACCATACTCAACGTATCGTTCAAATAAACTACTAATAAGTCGGCGTTGGCCTTAACCCTTATCAGTCCCTATTTAACGCTTGCCACCCCGTCGATGACTACAATAACCCATGTCGGCTTTGGCCTTAACCCATGTGAGACGTAGTACTGAACATAGTGGTTGTGAATATGGAAGGCATTTCCATGACTTAAATATTATGAGGGATCATGACATTCATGTTTCTAAATTCGTGACATAATCATATTATATCACTATCACAAGATTTCTAAATGCATATGATTTATTTAGGGAGATTAATTATTCCAAATAATTAATTATCTAATATGCTAGTATGATTGATGCCGATCATATGGATATAAAGAACTCAAAATTCCGAGTTGTGTAGCCAAAGTTATCACGAAAACAAAATTAGCAAACAGAAACTAGTCCGTTGTAATGCACCATGGTCCGTTACAACGGAACCCCAGTTCCCTTCACTCCGTTACAACGGAACACTAGTCCGTTACAACGCTATTTATTCCGGAGATTGGCCAAAATTGCCAGAAACATGTCCGTTATAACGCAACCTAGGTCCGTTACAACGCTATTTTCTGCAAACCTTTGTCCAAATTGCCAGAAACATGTCCGTTATAACGCAACCTAAGGTCCGTTACAACGGACTATCTCGTGAACAAACTCCGTTACAACGGATCATATTCGTTACAACGGACTCCAAAAGACACCATAGGCATCCCCGTATCCTCGTATCACATACAAGGTCCGTTACAACGGAACCCATGTCCGTTACAACGGACTATACGTTTATTCACAGTCCTCCTCACATCCCTGCATCATATACAGGGTCCGTTACAACGAAACTCCAAGTCCGTTATAACGGACTATGTGATTTTCGCAGAAATTCCCAATTTCCTGTATCTCATACAGTGTCCGTTATAACGGATCAACCAGTCCGTTATAACGGACTATGCGATTTTTCTGCTGTTTCGTCTGTTTTTGCTCGTTTCCAAAATGGTTAATCATGAAACCTTTTCACGATCATTCCTAGATACTCTCAATCAACTTTTGATCGATCTCTAGCGAATTCTACTTGTGATTTTAACGGAATTTGACTATCTATATATGTAACATCATACAAACGGGTACGAACTTTGATAACCCGTGCGTATATATTCGAATATACGACTATGATTCGACCCTCGAATCGATGGCGATCGCTCTGATACCACTGATGGGAATTCACCCGACCCCGGGCCCGCGCAGCGGATATGAAGCCCCGGTCCGGTTCCCTTAATCCAAGATCATGCCATGACTTCGAAGGGTACGATGCAAATAAGAAGATTAGATTCATATCAATGCAAAATTGATTGCACACGAAGGGTTGATTGCTAGTCTTCTTTCTCGTGTCACGTTGGTGACAATCCGCGCGTCCCATACCACGCGTCTTTCACCGTTCGTTGACCGTCCTCCTTCTCCTTCGGGTTGATCACAACCGTAGAGCCACAAGTGTCTCTCCTCTACTTGTATCCACCTTGAGTCGGAGTTCGTCGGTCGCGGATGCACCTGCCTAGACGATGCACCGGCGAACTTGCTTGATCGATTGATTCTCTATACCGGAAAACTCATTTTCTCGGTTCTCTCTCTTTACACCCTTTCACTCAATAGAAAGATGTCTCTCAAATTATCTTGAAATATCTGAATATTCTGAATGATTTCTTATATCTGAAGAGAGAGAAATATCCTATTTCTATCATATAGGATTATGATTGGCCAAAAGACATGTATATCCAATAGGCGGGTTGCCGCACCATTTTCCATTTTTATTTTTTGGGGCGTGGCATAATATATAATGTTAAAAGTATATTAAATAATGATGATTGTTACTAAATTGTTTTGATTTTCAGTGTTAATTGCATCGACAACTACTTCTCAAATTTCATTTCGTTTTATTTCGAAATGATAAATTTATGATAATAACAAATATATTATATTAAAATAACTCAGTTTCACGTTATATTAATCTCATCATGTTATAAAAATAATTTATGTACAATGGAGAATATATTTTACGATTATATTTATGTTCTGGTAGAAAATTAAAAAATTACAAATTTTTAATACAAGTATTAATGCAAATAATAATATCCAAAATATAATACAATTGTGATATGATCAATGGTCAACACTCTTGTTTGGCCAACGTCGGCCAACAACACTTATTACACTAAATCTAAATATTATAATCGAATCTTAACCGTATAGATATGTTTTATATCATTTAGATATGATGTAGAATAAATTTTATACAATTTCGATTTTTGTATCTAACAAAACCGATAACATATTTTCACAACCGTCCATCTTGGTAAATTTATAGATTTCCATGAAGGAAAACTCGAAACTTAGTAAAAATTCATCTTGAGCCTATCTATATGATTTAAAATACATCGAAACCAAAAAAATCGAATTTCAAAATTTATTTAATGATGATTCATGTTGTAACTATTTTCTACCGTTCAATTTTTTAAAGTATTATGATAAGTATGATAAAAGTTTTTATTTTTCATGAAATTAAATCTACAACATTCTCAAATGATATTAATCATATCTATACGGTTAAAATTCGATTTTAATATTTAGATTTAGTGAAATAAGTGTTGTTGGCCGACGTTGGCCAAACAAGAGTGTTGGTCATTGATCCTATCCCAATACAATTTTAAGAAAAATATAACCACACAACTTATCATTGTTGTTCGCAATAATTCAAATTTCAATCAATATAGATATAAAATCATTGAACCATACAATATATACACTCAAGACATGTAATTAACTGTATAACACTGATAATTTTTTTGTCGATAAACAAAACAATGAAATTATAACCAACATACATTTATCAATGAAAATAATTAAAAAATAATATAAAAAATGAATTTAGCAAAAGAAGGTTTAAAATAGCATCATATGTTATTTTTAAATTTACAACTTAAAAAATAACATATTAACCAAAACATGTTTATAAGTTTAAAAATATATTTATTTTTAATAACTATATAATACTGGATTGTTGTACTACGTAGTTGTTATATTATCGCAGTTCTATCTTCTTTATACCATTCTATTACATCAATTGAGATTCTCATGAAAATTACAAGAGTCACAAAAGCACGAATAGAGGATTAATTAAGTATTAAATTAAATATGTGTTAATAATACTGTGAACAATGATGTTGTTTGAATAAATCGTATATATTCGAGTTTATTATTACATTTCCAACCATTTTAATTTAAATATTCCTAACTTCAAAAATTTGTACGTTGTATTAGTAGTGTGACATGTATTTATTATATTTCAATCTGATTATAAACTCGAAGTTGACTTTTGTGAGTTAAAACTAGAAACCATAATCTATATGTACATGTCTAAATTATTATTTATATAATTTTATTATGAATATATGTCATTTTGTTATGATGCATGCATAATATAGTTGCATGAATTCAATATATTCTAGTTAATTCATATTTGCAACATCTCATATTTACGACACTATTTACAATCATCCAAACATAAAAATTGCATGTACAATCATTTCAAGTTCTTAATTCCAAAAATCAAAAGTTAAATACCCACTGTGAGAATAGTACCAGCATTGGTTCAAACTACTATTGTAATTTTTAATACAGTCATCCAAACATCCTCTTATTGATGAGAGGAAGCATTAACAAAATATAAACTCGAAAGCCTACTTGAACTGACAAGGTTTTTTCCCCCACTCATATAATTTCCTTCTTCCACACTTCTTAGAATTTTGGGCGAAAATACAACAGATTTTAGGGTAATCTGCATTTTTTGAAAAATTTAGGAAGATTTAAAGTCAAATTAATCTTACTAAAATATCTTACAAACATTTTTTTGATCTCATCGTACGCCACGTCATATTTACTCGTTAATTATCACCAATCTTTTTTTGGACGCGTCTCTGCTTTCTTACGCCTCCCTCCATTAATGAATGCCATAATCACTCCGACCTTTTCATCTTATCTTGCCATAATCACTCCTCCATTTTCATCTTTGTTCAACATTGGTCTTCTTCTATTTCTCTTTAATCTTCCATCTCTCTTTCTTTCTCTCTCTTTCTCCGTCCTCTTCCATTTCTCTGTCTTCACTCTCTTGCTCCGTATTTTTTACCAACGAAGTTTCAGTATGGTGAGACGAAAGAGAGGCGATAAAACCCTAGATGCGACTGTGATAAAATCTGTCACGTCGAAGGCGAAGGAATCCTCGCGCTTTTAGTTTTCTGAAAATCTTCTCGCCAACTCATCCCCTCTCCTCACGTCGCTTCTATTCTGCCCCTTCCCCAAACAGACGCCCTAGAAGAACCCCTCCCCTCTCACGTCTGTTCTGATCTCTCTCCTCCGCTAAACATTGAAGAAGCACTTTCTCAACTTTCATACGAATTTCACACATTTCATCGACTGTTGTGCTCGCCGCAAGCGTTAATGGAGGATTGAGGAAGAAAAGGGGCAAGGGTAAGCCAGTACAGGCGCATATGGATGGAATTAAACAATAAAGTAAGAACTAAATCCGATTTTATCAATTTATGGTACTAATAGTACAACCAGAATTAAGGTTAAGGCCAATTCCGATTTTGAAATCAAGCAACTCTTTCAATGTGTATTTTTTTTGTTTTTTGGTTGATTGGTGATTGTGTTTTGATGATTTGTTTAGGATGACTGAGGAGGATGATAAAGGGAAATTAGCAATATAGAAGGCTCTCAGAGTTCTTAAGAATCATCATTTGCTTGAGGGAGGCGCTCATGGTCCAGCTTTTGAAGCTCCAACTAAGCCTTTTGCTACACAAGTACGATCTTTCTCGCACATTTCATCGACAATGTTATGGATCATCAATTATTAGGTTCTAATTTCTACATCATTGTTGCGACTATATAAAAAGTTCCGAATTTTGTTTGTAGTCTGAAATTTTTTTAGTTGGCATTGTAATAATGCCATAGGTCTCAATCCAGATTGGCAAGGGATTTCAGTACAGAGCATTGCTAATACTGGCAGAGGATTTTAATTCTACTTGTCTGTACGAAGGATTCAATTTGTTCGATCAAAAGAAATTTTTCTACTAATCACAACAAGAGTCGATTTCGAGACTAGGTATGTTCAATTAGTTATGTTAGAGTTAATTAGTAATCTAATTCGTTGTTTCTTGATTGAATCATTTTTTTCTTGAAAGTAAATAATATATAGACATATAAGAATAGGTATTTGCAGTTTTCCTCTTCTTTAATGAGTTAACCGATCTTCCTGCAATTTTACACATAAAACCCTCGGTAGTTTAGCTTCTATTTGTGAAAAAGTCAAATCTTTTTTGTTTAGTTTAGTGACTACATTGTTGAATTTAAAATATTTAGCATTAGATTATTAAAATTAGATATTTTGGATCATTTTGCGCTATTTTGATTGGTGTAGGGACTAAGATCAAAATACAGGGACCAAATTGAATTTTTTTCCCAAATAAATTAGGTTTCATAATTACACTTTTAGAATAATTTCACAAAACCATATCACAGTAAGTTGAACAGTTCGGAGACTATTTTTTGCATGTCAAAATTTTATGGATCATATTGGAATTTTGTCGGTTTAGTTACTAAAGTTTTTGTGATTGTCAGGTAGCTAAAAAGAGTTGAGAAAGCTATCTCACAATTAGATAAGCTCAGGTATAATGAAGGTTAAATTTATTTTTTTAAAAACTATTTTGTTCTTTTTAGCATTATAATCTGGATTTTCTCCATGTAACAAAGGAGTTTAACTTCTCTAATAAAACCCCTTTTTGTTCACTTCAATAAAAGGAATATTGAATTATTTTTGTATGAACAGTTAATACTTTTCTAAAGTCTAAGTTGTAAATAAAATTATAGTTGTATTATTGTACTGAAGGAACTGGTACGAGGACGGCTATGTGAACAAGTACGAGTACGGGTATATCTGTAATAGCTCATCTTTAAAAGGTCATTCAGGTACAGATTTCTTTACTCCTTACTCTTGGTTCGCCACACTTTGCAGATTTGAGTTGGCTTGAATTACCCAATAATTGCAATACACCACTATCCGAAAATTTAGGAGAAGGAATTAGCACTAAGAATATTTGTTTCTTTTGAAATTTTGAAAATGATCTTAATTTCAGTTTTTATATTTCTTGCACCACTTGATTTAGGTGAGTTTGGAGACGATATTAAATTATTGGGCAAGCAAGAATATGAATTTTTATTTGTAGCCGTTAACAAAGATCAGTACCTCAACCATTTGGTAATTATTAATCAATTTTATTTCTTCAATCTTAATAAACTAAATTATAATTGATTATTCAATTTAGTCCCTTGCATTTATGTTTATGTTTATGTTTATGTTTTTGTTTTTTAGTGTCTCGGTAGGAAGTTGCGGAGGAAAATGAGCAGCGATAAGCTTTATAATACCTGCTTCATTTGCAAAGCAATTCTCATGTACGAAATACATGTTCCTTTTTTTTACAATTACCATTATTATATATTTTCTTAATTTATTTTCTTATTGTATTTAGTAACATTTTTTAATTGTTTTATAGGCTAAAGATTATGATGCAGTGTTAGATTAGAGCTCGATTTTGTTTGATTCGGTTGATGAGCTCGAAAGATCTATTTGATCTGCTATATTAGAAGAGAGTTTCAATGAATATAATACCCCGAATCCACTAAGTATTAGACCGTCATTTATTGATTAATTGATTTCTTTTTCTTTCATATGTAATTTGGGGCTAATTGAATTTGATTCCTTTTAATTAATGCAGAAACGGACGTTGTCTTTAGCCAAATGACTGATTCTGAGACCGTGACAAGTTGAAGGTCGGTTCCAAAACAGAATCAAGGTAATAAAGGATCTAAACTAAATTTCAAGTTATTTTTTCGTCGCAAATATGAACTTTATTTTCGATTTTCTAATATTATCTTTTTTCATAGTTAAAAAGTAGCTTTCTTCACAAGTTTTCTGGCTTTTTTTCCCACATTTTGAAACTAATGTATAAACTAATATTATTGTTTGTGAAACTAATAAATATGGAAAATGTGCAGGGTGGGGAAACTTGCTTGTGTTTGTGAAGGAATTTATGTATAACCCAAAAAGTAGTTATTTAAGATGTTGTCGATGATGTCAATTGCTTATAATGTCTTGTTAATTCTCATTTTTTAATTAAGATTTTGTTTATATCAATTTATAACTAATGAGCTTGTAATTGCTTAATTGAAGTTGGAATTAGGGTGCTTTAATTAAGGCATTTGGACTGGCAATGAACCTAATTAATCGAGGAACCAAATTAACTTTTGTTTCTTAAAGACCATTATCTAAATGGAAGAATTTGATTAGTTAGTAGAGTTTGATATCAAACATTGGCCGAAGTTAGCATAACGCAATAAAATTAAAGTATTCTCAACTATGAAGAAGACTGGAATATGCTAGAAATTGTAAAATTTTATGTTGTGATTGCAAAAGCAACGTGGCTTATTAAGCAGCTCTTTCATTTCTCTAAAATCAATATCGATCTCCATTAAATTTTGTTTCCTTGCATAAAATGTAATAAGAATAAGAAAATAAAATTTAAAAACATAATAAATATTGTATTTTATTGCTTGCTATATTGTATATAATTTTGGGTTCAAATTATTGTTTTAATGTTATTAAAAAAATTTAAACACCCCCACATCGTAGCGCGGGTATTATCCTAGTCAGTATAAAATTCAAAAATAATTTCTTTTTGTCTCAACATACAACGTAGTAACTAATAACTTATTTCAATTTTCATACTTCAAAATAATACAATTAGACCAAGTATTTAATATAATCATCCAAAAATACATAATGCATTAATAGGACACTACACTTGTTACAAAAAATCTTTAATAATTTATTTTCTGGCCAAATGTAGAACAATATGCATCAATTATAAATTTCATATTTTTTCTTGTAAGAGAGGATGAAACAAAATGCACAAAATCATCTAAATTAATTATTTTTAAACTGGACTTTGAAAGACAAGCTCTTTGGACGACTTATATCTCGAAAATATTTGGAATTAACTCCGGTCTAGAACTGACTAGGTCAGCAGATTTTCAAAAATTAGTACCGAACTATAAAATTTTGTTTGAAGATAAAATCAGATCCGATAACATGACGAAGTATGAAACGAAAAAGTTTACAAATTCATAACGGACCTGGATGTGATTACAAAATGGCCGCAAGAAACTTTCATAATACGGGCACCACTTCAAATAAGGCTATTTTATATGGCTTGCGATTAATAACAGAATATTGACTCGGGAAAATCTTGCCAAAAAGAACTGGCCTCATGCAAATGGCAAATGTATGTGTTATGTGCTCAACCACCTTGAAAACGGGGGATCATCTTCTTGCTCAATGCCCATTCATATGCTATGATTTAGTTGACCTAAAGCATGCAACCCAAAGAGATGACCTATGACAAGCTCGGTCTAATCCGCAGCTCACGGGGCGAGTCATTCAAAAATGGACGGCGTGTATCCGGATCATATGGAAAGAGCGAAACAATAGGATTTTCCAAAAAAAAAAGCACGAATGCCAATCTTGATTAAATCGGTTGTTTTAAATCTTTTGCATTCGTGGATAGCTGCTAAACTTTTAATTGTGGCATTTATTTCATGTCTTGCTCTGTAAGTTATCGTCACGAACAACTTTTATAAATACTAGCTATACGCCCGCGCAATTTCGCTGGTTGATACATTCAAATATTATCTCTAAGTGATTTGAGCTACTACCGTTTGTTCTGTCAAGCAAGTTGTTTAACAAATCTGGTGGTTCTGGCAATACGGGAAGACGTACTCTTCCTTCTCTGCAACACAAATTGTATTTGGGATTTTGCAATGTAGACGTGTTCATACATCTTTCGTCATACCAGAAGAGAGCCGATCAGTACTCGCAAACATACAGGGGATCACCATGATCATTAACTCGTATTATGCTTGGCACTGATAAAAGAAGCAATTATATGGTCTTAAGTAAATTTCGTTTTCTTCGTTATTTGCAAAATGTAAATGTAATAGATATATACTAAAATGTTAGAAAGATGCATGCCTTCAGAGGAAGTTGTTCCGCGATCACGTTGAACAATTTGTTCTCTTTTACGTTTCATCAATTGAACCCTTGAAAATCCTTCGTCGAGCAAGATCACTCATTCTCTGGCACTTTATAGAACTTTTTAAAGGAAGAGAAACAGCATCATGTAAGAAGTTGATAAAAAAAAATTGCATTATTTTGTACGGGGCATGTTATTCTGTTGTTAATGTTACATACAAATGATGTTGATGTTAATTTATTTTCCTTTTTGGTTTTTTCTTCGCTTTATGTTTATGTTTTTGTTTCTATTCATGGTTTGACATGAGTATATTAAATACATGTATTTGTTTATCCATGTATTTGAAAATCCATGTTGGTTGTTTGGTTAGATGTTTTCTAAAATCATGTTTGATTTGAGGGATATGAGAATACATGTATATATTAAATACATGTATTTGTTTATCCATGTATTTGAAAATCCATGTTGGTTGTTTGGTTAGATGTTTTCTAAAATCATGTATACAAAAAAATCTTGTTCGATTCTTTGATGAAAAAATCCATGATTTTGAATTTTGATTATATTTATTTATAAGATCAATAAATTAAATCACACAAAATATCGCCAATAGAAAAAGTATACATAATAACATAAATATATTTAATAAACATAAACATGCACTAATATTAAATCATTCACATAATATCAAAAATACACAAAATATTATCGACATTGCTATCTAATAATTTTGAACATACTCAAAACACAAAATATATTCAAAATATTACTATAAATTATATCATAAGTGTCACCGTCTAGAAAAATCTACCGCCACCCACACGGCCACACCACGGATACCGTCCATTCTGCCAATATCACTTGCCTGATTCATACTGCACATGCCGCCAATACCATTTGCACCATCCATACCGCCGATATCGCAGTGAAAAATTAATCTAATTAATTAAAAAATAAGGAAAAAAAAAGAGGAAAAAAGAGAAACACTGCCTTAGTGTTACAGTGAAAGAATTGGGCAAATTGAAATATTACAAATATTTACGGTAGCCATTAATTACCATGGCCAATCGAAATATTATAGTGGCCATTCTTAGATAAAGAAAGGAAAAAAGAAAAATGTTTTTTCACATATATCGACATGCTTTTTACATTGGTCAATTGAAATATTACGATGGACATTTACAGTGTACATATGCCGACATGCTTTTCACAATAAAAACTTAGGGGAGTTCTATCATACACCCTTTTACAAGGGTATTTTGGTCATTTTAGCAATTAATTATATTTGTAAAAGGGTGTATCATAAAATTTATCTTTTATGGAGATTTTTGTTTAAATGAACAACAAAAAATTTCAATTTAGTTAAACATTAATTGATAAATATATTTGATATCTTACCTTAAATATTCATAAATGAATAATTACTTCAAATACCCTTGAAAATGGGTGTATGATAAGGAAAGGGGTGTATGATAGAAGCCCCCAAAAACTTAATCGACACTGTGATATCGAACTCTAACATGATTTTCATAAAATTAAAGCTAAATGGGATATATCAATTAAGGTAATTGACACTAATGATCCAAAACGAGACATTAATTGAAACCCCAGTCAACATTATTTAACTCTAATGGAACCATAGTTGAAAAAACACAATTGAACTAATGAGATTCATAATTAATACTAAATGGAACCAGATACTAATTGGTCTTATTTAAATCACGAATTATCTAAACGAGATACTAATTAAGGACAAAAAAAACCTTTCAATTGATGCAGGTGCAAATTGAAAATAATCAATTTTGTAGAAGTAGAACTTCAAAATACCAATTGCCAGTGAGCTTAGCATTTGACAAGGGCTCCATTTCGCATTTTAGCCTTTTATGCATGCATGGCTCCCCAATTTCATGATCCCATCTTCTATTTAAAAGGAAAAAAAATACTTCTTTGTAAGGAGAGTAATAGCCTAATTAACACTAATTGATACAAAGATTTATTTAAATCAATTTAACCCCGAACTAATACTAATTAGCCATAATTAACACACCAATTAGAAATGTGAGGGGTGGAAGGCGAGGAGCTTCAACTCTTCAAGGCGGATCTGACGAGCGGGTTAAGCTTCAACGAGAAACTGGAGGATCCGTGAGCAGGTTAGGTTTGGCAAGTCGCTTTGTTTGGCGATTGGTCTTGGCGAGCATGCTACAGCCTAGCGAAGAAAGAAGAACAGAAATGGTGGGTTGTAAATTGTTAGGCCCTAAACAGTCACAGAATACATGGATAAGAGATGAAATACCGATTTTTTAGATGTATAACAAAATCCCTGGATTTTGACTCCAAAATACATTACAACATGATATCAAACAATGGATTTTGAAGGTATCCCGGATTTCAATGTACATTTACAGGTAAATCCTTCAAATCAAACAAGCCCTATGAATGCGGTTCACGGTTAGGCATATGGTTTTTTTTCTCAAATAAACGAACCAAGTATGTTGTTTCTTTTATGTGCTGCACATGTTGACATCATGAAAAAAATTTCAAACAAAGCCAGAGATAAATTACTTCATTTAGTCTTCTCATTTTTTGGTTATTTTAGCACATGTGATTATATTTTCACTGTCTTGTAATTTACTAGCTTTATCCCCGCGCAATTGCACGGGATGTTTTTTATATAATTATTTAAATACAATTAACACGTGTACGAATTAACGCACATGTGTTTGAACTAAATTAATTTAATCATGACATATTTACAAATATCATGATGTCAATAGATACATAAGGTTCGTGAAATAAGTCTATCACGAATATTATTTCCTAATATAATTTATATAAATAGCATTTGTTCAGGTGCTTCTAAAATCGATTAATATAATCAGCACATGTTCGCAAATTTTAATATGTATGTAAAATAGAAAAAAAGACCAAATGTAAAAAAGGACCAAAACGTAAAAAAAGACCGAAATGTAAATAAAAAGGACCAAAATGTAAATAAAAAAAACTAAAATGTAAATTAAAACTAAAAAGGACCAAAATGTATATAAAAAGGACCAAAATATAAATTAATAAATGTAAAAAAAGGACCGAAATATAAATAAAGAAGGACCAAAATGTAAATAAAAAAGACTAAAATGTAAATTAAAACTAAAAGGACCAAAATATAAATTAAAAATATCAAAATGTAAATAAAAAATATTTTTTTACACAAAAATTCTTGATGACGTGGAGGCTTATAATTGCAAGAATTTTGTTTAACTTATATATAAGATATAATATATATATAAAGGACTAAAATGTAAATTAAAAATATTTTTTTTACACAAAGGCCCCTGGTGGCGTGGAGGAATGTAAAAAAGGACCAAAATGTTAATAAAAAGTACCAAAATGTGAACTAAAACTGAAAAGGACCAAGATATAAATAAAAAGGACTATAATGTAAATTCAAAAATGTAAAAAAGGACCGACATGTAAATAAAAGAGGATCAAGATGTAAATATAAATGACCAAAATGTAAGTTTTTAAGCTTAAAAGAACCAAAATAAAAAAATTTCAACTAAAAATGACCAAAATGTAAATTTTTTTTTTTTTACAAAGGGGCCCCTGGACCAAAATGTAAGTTTTTAAACTTGAAAGGACCAAAATGTAAATAAAAAGGACCAAAATATAATTTTTAAAGGACAAAAATGTAAATTAAAAAAAAATTTACAAAGAGACCCCTGGTGACGTGGAAGCACAGATTTCTTCCAATTCTTCTTACTTTATACATAAGAAGAATTTGCTATCTTTGTATTTTGTTTAATTCAATTGTTCGATTTGTAAAAAGTGCACGAGATGTTCTGTTCCTATACTGAATGAAGGTTCGTTTTTACACCACAAACTCAATTTGATTGAGTCGTTCAATTTGATTCAAAATGGGTATATTTTTTTCATGTTGATTCAACTTGATATGAAATAATGGTATAATACAAAATACTGGTCAAACAACCAACAATTACACAAAGACGGCTGCATTGTGTTCAGTTTAAATGGGCAAGTGTTTGAAGCAAAGTATATTAAGACGTACGAATACATCATACTGAAAATCGTAAGGACAGTTTGTTCACAAAATACCAATCTAAATCGAGCTTAGGGTGAAATGTTACCAACATGTGCCAATATCACAATACACAATGAAATGTTCTAAAAAAACAATGAAAGGAATAATAGCAATTTGTTCATACAATCGTCCGTTCAGAGCTCGCATAACCAAAAAAGCTTTTAGACAACTTAAATCCTCACAACATCTTTCTCGCAATCCAAAACGTTTGCTTGAAATTTTATCCTGAAAAAAAATAGAACAAACAATGTTACAAAATTAGCACAAATCAAGATCGTATTGGCAACGAAAAAATATCTTAGAACCTTCTGTTTCGGAATTATACTTCGACTTGTCTCACAAAAATTTCACTCCCCAGTTGAGTGCCTCTAGTGAAAGATCTTGCTTGTACTCGCTGAATCTGTCGACTACGTACTCGCTGAACCCCTCGAAGAGAGAAAATGTACTTTTTATACGCGCCAATGAATCATTCGAAGACGACATGAATTCCCTACTCATACCAGCAATAACATATCCTGTCCATTTCAAATTTCGATAAAAGCATTAACGAAAAATGTAATTAATAATGGAGAAAACAATCAATAAAATTTAATACTTTAAATATTCTCAAGGAAGAGAATAAAAACCCACAAATAGTTTCTCATAACAAATTTGCATAAAACCCCCAGAAAGATAATACCAAAAAAAAAACCTTGATAAAAAATGCTAAATCTTATAAGCCCAACATATGAAACTTAATAAATGACCTTGTAAATCAGGAAACCTGTAAATACGCAGATTCATTAAACGAACATGAATCTTGAAAACGATTATGTAAAAGATCATGCTTTAAAAGAAGTAAGAAAAAAAGAAAACTAACCTAGATGATTGCTGCAGTTTTTTAGAGTCTTGGACCTACGCATGACGAAGCAAACTTTGCCGCTGGTCTTGTACTTGAACAACTTCACAGTGTACAGATTCGAACGCCACTTCTTTTATACCATCTCGTTGAAACATATGCTTTTGTAAAACCCTAATTTTGCACACGTCCCTGAAAAATTTAAAGATATCAAAAATACCCCTCAAAATGGCAAAAATATCGCAATCGAGTTTACCAACTCCAGATCGCAATCAATATTTTTTGTGAGTTTCGTTAGTTGGTTCTTAATCCTCTTTTAATTATACGTACACAAAATCTGAAACTCCACCATTTTGATCGAAACAGATAAAAAGAGAAACCTAATGAAGCATAAATTTAAATAGGTAAAAATGTAGTCCAAGACCTACCAAATTAGCGACAAACAAACCTGATCGAAGAAGGGGCCAGTATCGCGAAATGTTTCTTTTCGACTTTCCTCGAACACGAATACTGAAAAGACAGAAACAAATAAAATCATACTTCAGAAATTATTTTGAGAAAGCATAAAAGGTTATTACTTAGTGACTGGTACCAGTAAGGGCAGAAGCAATCTCAATTTCTGTAGTGGCTGCGAACCTCAAGCTGCTCCAATTTGCATTGGCATCGTTTTTGTTGAAGCTGCTCAAAATGTAAGACACAAAACGAAGGCGTCGCAGGGCTTCAATTGATGGCTTCCTTCTTCTTTAGTCGTAAAATTAGGGTTTGGTACGTACCAACGGTGCCAACAGTATCAATTGATGCAGAGCCGAAAACATGTTTTTCATCCGTCAATGCTAATTCCACAGCGACCAATCCCGCTTCGCTCCTGCAAAATAATAAATAAATAAATTAGACAGCGGCATTTTTCAAATTTTATTTTAATGAAAATTACTTAATTTATTTTTATAACCTTTTTGGCATGAGAAGTGCGCCAACATGGTCTCCATTTGCTTCGAACTCTACTTTGATGCTTGCTGGAGCTGCAATTGCAGTCATGATAACGATTTGTATACCTAAATTCACAAAAAAAGGAGATTTGCAGATTAGTCCATGTATTTATAACTAATTGCAAAAAAGAGCGGCACATACCTCCGTCTTCTAGCAATGGCATTGAAATTGAGCGACAAAAAAATACCAAAAGTTAGGACCAAAAAAAATATCAAAGACGAATGAGCAAAATCAGAGAAGAAATGAAAAATTCACGAAAATGTAATCATACCTGGAGTAGCTTCGCCTTTATATCTCTGGAAGGGAGATAGCCGCGGCTCACGATGGAGAAACGATGCGATCAGAAGCTTCGTCCTCATCTCGCCGGCGCAACTCAACGCTAGGGTTTTCTCCTCTCATCTTTCTGGCGGCATTGAGGATTATCGCCCATCAGCGCCAAAGAGAGCAGAGAAATATCTGAGTTTTCAGATGTAGTGTTACATGTAAATATCATATTGACCCTTGTAAAACTATAAATATCAAAAGTTATATCATTATTGAGTATTTACGAACCTAGGATTAGGGTTTCCTTTGACTACTTTTTTGTCGTATTTCTCCATCTATAACCATCATCTAAAATGTCCACATTACTTGTAGTTTGTACGACTACTCTTCGAGTCTTCGTTCCTTTTGGGGTCCATTTTGGGAGATTGATCTTCTTTTTCTTCTTTTCTCTTTCTAAAAGAATTAAAATTAGCTCAACAATTTCATATACAAATATTTGATTTGGGAAATTTGAAAGACTTGAATTGAATTAACTTTTCTAAATTGAGTTTTATCCATGATACCCATCACCGCTTATCTGAGAGCTCATTTCGTTCTGATCAAGCCCTAATGAAACAGATGAATTATCGTGTGTGTTGTCCGAACCCGCTAACCCGTTATAACCGCATAACCGACCCCTTTGTGTTGTAGAACGTGAATTTCTTCTTGTGGCAACAGGGTCTGCACGATAATGTTCCCCTTTGTACACGATTTCGGTTTTTTCAACCTTCTTCCCTACTGCGCAATTCGAGGCGGCAGATTTGTACTAACTTCGAGGACCCGTGAATTTCAGAAGAACTGTGTAAATCAAAAAATATCGCAATTAGTTCTGAATTTCATTAATTTTTCAAAAATACCCTGAAAATGGGAAAAAATATCATATATACCACCAATTTTATAAGCTTACGAAGAAAAAATTGAAAATAAATGAAGAAACCAACATGAAAACTTGATGTTTGCATTTCACAGTTGATTCACGGCAACAATACAACAGGAAAAAAAATTACCCGATTGGAACAGTGTCTAGGGTTAGCTCGTCGAGATGTCGTCCATGGAGGCAGGCGAGAGAGAAACAGCACATCGTGCTGCAGCTGACATGGAGGCCGGCATCCTCGTCGCTCGTACTCCCGTTTTCACCGCTACGGTTTTGTGCCGCCAGTGTTTTCCAGCCGTAAAAGATGCCGAAGGAACTGCCAATAGCGTTGACCTTCAATGCCGCCGGTAGGGTTTTGTGGCGGTCGTTTTTTTTTTCTATTTTGCTTGGTCGATTGCTTGGTCGTGAAAGAGAAAGGAGGGGGGAGGTTATTTAGCGAAGAACAGTAAAGAGGAGACGTGGCCGAATAAGGGAAGGGTGAAATGTTTACCATTAGATCTATTTAAAGATATAAAGAAATATCGGAACACGTTTCGAGATCCAGGTTCTTCTTTAAAAAAAAAAACTAATATGCAGAATCAACTAAATTAACGTAAATATTATCCTAATTACCGACCAAACTTTTCCTAATTTAACCTTAAATATGCTAATTTGACTAAATATTCATATGTGTATTATTATTGCATCAAATTAACTGTGAAGTTTTATAGAATAAGCAAAATTGAACATACATAAAAAGAGGTAATAAATTCAACAATTATCTGAACATGCAGTGATCATTGACAGAAAAAAACAAATTACTATATGCAGAAAATAAAATTTGAAATTAAAATTTACTACGAATAATAAATTTACCAGTTCATATGATAATTTCTTGTTCAAATAAAATTATTTCCTATCAATATCATCACCTTTATTTAACTCGGACGAGTGAACAATAAGAACCGCCAATCCTAATTTATCCTCATCAATTCCTAACTGTAATTTCCTCGAGAAATTGCTTAAACGATCGCGAAGAAGAACCCTCTTCGTCAATCGCTTCCATGGCCTTCTTCTTCACCTCCATTATTTTCTCCTTCATCCTCTTGCCTTCATCCGATTCAATCAACCACTTCACCTTCTCCTCCACCTCTTCAGCCTTCACCAATTCCTCATCATACCCTTTCATCTCCACTCCAATCTTAAGCTCCTCAACTAAAATCACTTTGTTCAACCTTTGTTCAGCATACAAGGGCCAGCAGATCACCGGCACGCCAGCGGTCACCGCTTCGAGAATGGAGTTCCACCCGCAATGGCTCACGAACCCGCCAACTGCCACGTGGCGCAATATCTGAGCCTGGGGGGCCCATGATTTCACCACGAAGCCTTGTTCTTTGGTTCTTTCCATGAACCCATCGAGTAAGAGGGTTTCGAGCTCGGGCCGAGTCTGATTCTCTAATATCTTACTCGGATCGTCGGAAGTTTTCACGACCCATAAGAATCTTTGCCCACTCTTCTCGAGACCAATGGCGATTTCTTTGATCTGTTTCGGAACGAAAGAGCCCTTGCTCCCAAAACAGAGGAAAACTACACTCCCCTTAGGCTGCGAATCGAGCCACGCGAGGCACAAGTGCCTTCCTTCTTCTCCCTCTTTTTCTTCTCCTTGAGTGGTCAATGGACCCACACAATAAACAGGACACATTTTTCGATCAGGAATACAAAGACCATCTTTGAGTGCCATTACTGCTTTCGGTTCGAGCTCCTCGAAGCTATTGATTATGATTCCATATGCGTCGATTAATCGAGGCCAATTCTCCATGCGAACTTTATATGACTTACTGGCACGGTCCTGCACAGTTTCTGGTAAATCAGAGGCTCGAACAGGTGGAAACCCTGGAATATCGAGTATAGTTTTTGGTATATCTTTAAATGAACAAGACAAAGTTTTACTGAGAACAGTCATGCTAAAAGAGGCAGCAATAGCAGAGGCACCAGAAGCCATGAAGAAATAAGTAGGGATCCCCAATTGATTCGTCACTTCAAGAACATTTGTGCAAAAAAAATCGAGCACAATAGCTCGAATATTGCTGGTTTTTCTCAAAGATATGACGAAATTAAGAAGACTAGGGTTGTATTCACGATGAATGGTGAACATAAGTTCAAAAGAGTTGCTGGCCGCTTCAGGAGGAAGGGAGATTGAAGGGAGAAGATGAAAGGAGATTGATGGGTTGGAAGAGGCGAAGCGAGAAATGGCTTGGGCTGTTGATTTGGAGTTTTCGGGAGGATTAATGATGGCGATTGAGACGGAGAAGCCATGTTGGAGGAAGAGTCTCGCGAAAGCGACCATCGGAACCAGGTGGCCGACGCCCATTCCGGGATATAACACCACTGTCTCCTTCATTTTTCTTCTCTCTACTTTTCAAAAGAGATTCTACTTTGGCTTGAGGAATTTGTATTATAAAATAAATACTCTCCTATGGAATTTTTTTGTGGAGCATTTCTGCGTGTGATATTTATGGGGGAAATTAATTCAAAAAATAATTTTTTTTACAAATATTTCAAATATAATCTGAAACTAATTTTTAAATCCCATCAGTACCAGATTTTAAAATCCCGGTGCGCTAATAACCTTAAAAACCGTGTGTCAGATTTTGCAGTATTAAACTAATACTATCGGGTTTTAAAAACCCGCCGTGTTATTTAGCACTAAATACCGGATTTTAAAAACCCGCCGTGTTATTTAGCACTAATTACCGGGTTTTATAAACTCGTAAAAATAATTAACACTAACCGGCGAGTTTTAAAAACCAGCCGGTTTAACTGTTAATTAAAGAAAATGTATATAATTAAACTTAATTAACAGTGACATGCGGGATTTAAAAACCAAAAAACCAAATTAAGAAACCGAATTTTACAAACCAGCCCACTAAAAGACAAAAAAAAAGTAATATTAGAGCCAAACTTAACCTATTTGCTCCTTTGGGAGAGTGTAATCAGAACGAAATTATAATTTCAAGATATGGCAAAATTTAATTTTTGTTCGACATATGAAATTAGAGGTGAATTTTAAAATGGAGGTTATTATTATTTTTTTTCTTGGATAACTATGATTCCTCCAAAATTTGAAGTGTCAAGATGATGAAAACTCAAAATCAATTAAGCCAAATAATTAATCAAATATTTATAATTAATTAATATGTTTTCTCAAATATTTTTGACATATATTTAATTAATGTAATATTAATTATAAGGATGTAATAATTAAAATATGATTATTTTATTAATATAATTGGTATGTAATTTGTAATATTATAATAATTATCAAATACATATAATTATTATATCCATATAATTAATATAATATTATGATTATTATATAATTTCTATTATTGTATTAATTATATTAAAATAATCAAATAATTATATTAATTGTAATATATATTAAAATCCAAAATATAATATTATAATAATATAAAAGTACATTTAATATATTTGTATTTATATTATATAATTTCTAATATTATATTGATTATTTTAAAATAATAAAATAATTATATTAGTAAAATATTATAATATAATAATAATTATATAGTACATTTAATATTTTATTATTATTATTATATTATTTATAATATTATATTATTTATATACAAATAATAAAAAATCATATTAATTTTAATATATATTAATATATAAAATAAAATATTCAAATAATATAAAATACATCTAATATGTTTATATTATTATTAAATAATTTCTAATATATACTATTATTATATAATTTCTAATATTATATTAATTATATTAAAATAATAAAATATAAAAGTACATTCAATATTTTAATATTATTATTATATAATTTCTAAAATTATATTAATTATATTAAAATAATTAAATAATTATATTAATTTTAATATATATGAATATATAATAATATAATAATATAAAAGTGCATTTAAAATTCATATAATATATGGCATGCATATAATATAATATTATTTTATACAGTAATAATATTATTATTTTATATTGCTAGAATGTTATATTATAATAATATTTTTTAGTCAAACTAATATTATTATAATAGTATTACAATAATATTATAATAATATCACAATAATACTATTATTTCTTATCAGTTTTAACGAAATATTATTTTTACATTCTCAATAAAATTATATTTTCATCAGTTTTAACGAAATATAATATAATATTATTTTTTTATCAGTTTAAACGAAATATAATAATGCAATATAATAATACTTATCATTATATTGTATTTGTATTAATAATAATAATAATAATAATAATAATAATAATAATAATAATAATAATAATAATAATTTTAAAAATAAAATGACTATATTAGAATTATTATATCCATATAATTAATATAATATTATATACATTATTTCCACAATATTATTATTAATATTGTATCATCATTATATTATATAGTAATTATATTATGACAATAAAATTATTATATATCAATTATTATATTCATATAATTCATATAGTATTATATATAATATAATAATAATATATAGTATTTATATAATCATATTATATAATAAGTTTTATTATGTTGTAATAATATTAATAATATATAGTATTTTTCAGGAAAAACGAAGCGGACAATCTTCAAGAAGCAAGTGCACGTCTTGAAGACTTCCACGAGTTGGATAGTTGTAATATAAAATCGCTCATCAAACATAGGTCATCACAATCTCAAATCTAATTATTAAGCTCAATTTAAATAGATAATCAAATTATTATATTCAAATAACAGTGTTTTCGTTCGTGGAAAAATCATAATCCGTTTTAATTGGTTTGAATTATAATCTTGATAAAAGTAACGCCCACCCGATCCATATACATTCCTAATTTCGAGTCCTACGTATAGAGTTAAAAATTAAAGGAGAAGATTAAAAAATTAAAATTGAAGAAGCGTGGCGGGGAGTGAAACAAACCGACCGGTTCTTTTTTGTGGTTAGTCCGGTTCGGTTTTTTGACAAAACCGGCCGTGGATAAACCACACAAAATACCATCTTTCTTCTCTGATACCGAGAGAGAGTGGCTCAGAGAGCAACACAGCACAGGGACGAGCCAAGCGAGATGGGCACTGCATGCCCTTTATTCTTCTCTTTCTCGCTCCCTGCGACCTCATCTCTCTCATCCTCTCGTAGCACAACCGCCTTTAGGAATTCCAGGGGTATTTTTCTTGGTTCTCTTTTTCAATCTGCAAAATATTATCTCCTATTCATTTGTTTCTTTGATGGAACTAATTTGTGTGTAATATTAAACAGTGCTAGCCTGCTCGAAAAGCTCTGATTCTCAAAATTACCCCTCAGAGCAAGAAAATACCGAGTTTTCGCCAGAACCAACAAAACTCAAGGTCGAGTGACTCGAGTTTGATTCAGTATTTCTTCAATTAGTCTTTTTTTAGTCTTAATTTGATTTTTCATGTGCAGACTACTTATTCAATTATATCGAGAAGGAAGTGCGTTACGTGTATTTGTGCAACTCTTGCGTTAATAAACTTGTCAGGTACGCAAAATAGCGATGCATTGACAAAGGGATCCTCAGGAAATCCTCAGAAGGCGGTTTGTCGAAACTGTCGTGGTTCCGGCGCTATAATATGTACGATCCTTGCATTTATTTTTATTATGTTTGATTAATATTTTATATGATGTTGGTATAAAATTATAAATTAACTTATAAACAAGATATTTCTCTATCTTAGGCGACATGTGTGGGGGCACCGGTAAATGGAAAGCTCTTAATAGAAAGAGAGCGAAAGATGTTTACGAGTTCACGGAGTGCCCTAATTGCTATGGTAATCGCTTCTTTCCAATTTTGCTTCTTCGATTTCTTGAGAGAAATTGAGGACAATTGAAGCTTAATTGAATTAACTTAGGGTCAATTGCAATAATGAGGCTTATTTACTTTGGTTAAATTTGATATTTTGGGGGTGGGACTATTAATTTGTATTTGTATCCATTCAGAATTATGGACACTAATTTACTCGTGGTATAGGTCGAGGGAAGCTGGTCTGCCCGGTTTGTCTAGGAACCGGTGTGCCAAATAATAAAGGTCTTCTTCGACGACCCGAAGGAAAGAAATTGCTTGACAAGATGTATAATGGCAAGTTGTTACCTTTCAGCTAGTAATACAATACAATGTTCTGAAATTTTGGGTATTTCACAACATTTATTTTCGAGGAATTTCGATTAATGAGGAACCTTTGCTGATTAATACTATGGTTGGTGTATTTGCTTTATTGTAGAGGCTGTCGAAATTTTTGGCGTAGCTTTTTGTTTATGTTTTTGGTTTGTCATAAATCGTGAAATACATACTCTTACATAGTTATCAAGACCATTTAGTGTATACCAACATGGTTTTTGTTATCAAAGGGCCTGAGCATTGTACTATCTTTTTAGTAAATCTTAAAAAAATAACTATTTTGAATATTTCAAAAAAAAAACTCATTTCTTGTATAACTCCAAAAAAAATCCCGTAAATTGAATTTCATTTTCATTTATCTCTCGGGGAGTTCTGTGATAGACATTTTTTCTTATGGTAGACCATTTTTTTAAAGGGTATTTTGGTATTTGTCAACTAATAATTCTTTTTTTGGTAAGATTCAAATGTATTGTTATCATTTAATGCTAGACAAAATTGAAAATATGTATTTTTAATTGATAAATTCTCAAAATACTGTTTTGAAAAAAGAATTGTCATAAGAAAAATGGTCTACCACAAAACTCTCATTATCTCTTAATTGGGGTCAACTTAGCAATGAGTAGTGTAACTAGTGTTTGATTTATTTCGGACCAAAATAACTTACAATTGTTTATTTTTAATCTTACTAATATTTTCTTATTATTTTTCATTATTTTAAAAATCCCCGTAAATATGTGTAGCACATACTTATTTGAAAAAAATGATAATCTACAATATTCATATAAATTTATATTTTATTTCTTAAAAATCTAATATCAACTAATAAAATAAATAAATAAATACTGATCTAAAATTAAACTAAACATCTTTAACAAAAAAAATATCTTTCTAGCAGCGTTATATTTGTAAAAAAAAATTACTAAATGGAGAAGGTTTTTTTTGTTTTTCATCCATCGATGTCAATAAAAATTGAAACTATAACATTTGATTGGTTGCTTTTATAATCTTTTCAATTGTTATATGTTTTTCTTAATATGTTCAATGTACTTTATTTTTAATATTTAATTCATATCAAAATTATATATTAACTTAGTAGCGTAATTCACAAATATAGTTTCATTTCTATTAATTATATTAAAATAGTTGATATCGTTAATTGAAGCAATAATTTAACTTAGAAGCCCCCCCCCCCCACACCCACACACACACACACACCCCAAATGTACATTTTAGGTACATTTTACATGATTTTATATCCTTTTGAGTAGTACTATTGTACACTCGAACAATGATATAAGGGTATGTTTGGTTATAGTAAAAGAGATATTTTTAAAGTAAGTATCGTAAATTGTACATTTTAAATCGTTATTTTTTGTGTTTGAATTGATGTATTTGAATGGAGTTCCTGCATTTTGAGATACCATAGATAAAAAAACTACGATATCTGAAATATTTTGGCGACAATAAAAAAATTATTTCTCTTCTCCATTGCTGTCTTTTACATTTGACTTTTATGATTTCTTGCATGATTGAAAAGACTATATTGACTCTTTTATTTTCTAAGGTTGATCTCTTTATATTCGTCCAATGAACTTTTCGAGGCCCTGGTTTATCCATTATAATCCACTTTTGTTACCATTAATTGTCATTACTTTAAACTAGTTTATCCATTATAATTAATATGGACAAATAACTTAATTTTGCAGGTATGGTCAAATTCAGTCAATCGTGAAATTGGTTTGAATTTTTTCATACTAGCATTACCCCCGCGCAATTGCGCGGGGCTGTTCGGGTTTATAAGTAATGTAGTTGAAAAAAATTGTTGTTCATTTTGTGTATGTGACTTTCTTTTTGTAATCATTATTATATGTGTAATTTAGTGTGTTGTGTGCGAGTGAAATTTTGTAGCAAAAATCGTTTGAAAATTTTAAGAGCCGGATTTCTTGAATAATTCAAACGGTTATTGCTAAAAAAATTATCTATATTTTATACTTCATAAGTAAAATAAGGAAAAAGAACGAATGAGTCGTCATGAAATTTATTAAGAACATAATAGTTCGGAAAACATTGCTGAAAAAAAGAGTGTTTAATTTCACAAATCTTTAATTTCGCTACATATTTAGTACAAATATTTTTCGTCCTTCCCTCCAAAATTGCTGAACATATTTAGTACAAAACATTGCTGAACATATTTAGTACAAATTTGTGTGGTCAGCCAACAACAAATTTTGACGATGTCATCGCTAACCATTTCGTTCGAATCTTTAATTTAAATTATGTCATGATTATTCGCACATCCATGATTTGGTATATTTTTAACCCCCTAATTTTTTTTGGATATTATAAAAAATTCTCTATCTTTTCGTAAACTCCCAAAAAAAAAACTCTTTACCAAACTTTTATTTTAAAATACTCCTTATGGATGATATTAATTTTTTTTTTCCAAAATACCCTCCAAATCTCATATGTAATAATTAAAACTTATTTTTGTTATTTTTTATTAATTTTAAGAAAGATATTAATTTTAAGAAAATTCATAAACACTTCTTAACACGTAGTGATTTAAAAAAATTTAAATTATTACATATTTTGTTTATATAATTTTAATATTACATTCTTTATTCATAAAAAAACTAACATTAAATGATAATAAATAAACACCTTGCAAATATATTCATAGAAAATATCTATTTAAACATCTATTTTTTATTTTAGTTTTCTTTTTATGTATTTTTTAATAGTTTTGTGATATTTTATTTTTAAATATTTGCAAGATGTTCTTTTATTAATATTGTTCAACTTATTATAATTTTATTTTAGTTTTTCAAGAAAAATAATAAAGGACAAAAATGTAAATTTTAAAATTTCGGAGGACAAAAATGCAAATATAAAGGACCAAAATGTGAAAAAAGGACAAAAATATAATTTTTTTTAAAAAATATGACCAATTTGAGGTCCCTGGACTAAAATGTAAATTTCAAAACTTCGAAGGAGCAAAATGTAAATTTTTTTCGAAAAAAGGACCAAAATTTAAATTTTTTTTGAAAAAAGGACCAATTTGTAAATCTAAAAGGACCGAAATGTGATAAAAAAGGACCAAAATGTAAACAAAAAGGACCTAAATGTAATTTTTTTTTTAAAAAAGGACCAATTTGTAAATCCAAAAGGACCAAAATGTAAAATAAAAGGACCAAAATGTAATTGTTTTTCGAAAAAGGACCAAAATGCAAATATAAAGGACCGAAATGTGATAAAGAAGGACCAAAATGTAATTTTTTTTTAAAAACAGGACCAATTTGAGGCCCCTGGATCAAAATGTGAATATTAAAATTTCGAAGGACCAAAATGCAAATATAAAGGACCAAAATGTAAACTAAAAGGACCTAAATGTAATTTTTTTTTTTGAAAAGGACCTATTTGTAAATCAAAAAGGACCAAAATGTACAATTAAAGGACCAAAATGTAATTGTTTTTCGAAAAAAGGACCAAAATGCAAATATAAAGGACCGAAATGTGATAAAGAAGGACCAAAATGTAATTTTTTTTAAAAAACAGGACCAATTTGAGGCCCCTGGACCTAAATGTGAATATAAAAACTTCGAAGGACCAAAATGCAAATATAAAGGACTAAAATGTAAAAAAAAAGGACCAAAATGTAATTTTTTTTTAAAAAAAGGACCAATTTGTAAATAAAAAAGGACCAAAATGTAAAAAAAAAAAAAAAATTTACAAAAAGGCCCCTGGTGACGTGGCTGCACCAGGAGGCAGCAAATCCCCTTGCATTAGTATATAGATAGATATGTAAGCCTTCAAATTTTATAATTCAATTACATCATTCAAAACACGAAATTTATAACTGCGGTAGTTTTAAACATGGTTCTGAGACTCGGCCGAGTTGACTCGGACTCGGCCACACCCGACCCGAGTATTGCCCGGATAACTCGGATCTACAGTATTTTTTTTTTTTTCTCATGGCTCTGAGATCCTGCAAGATTGGAAACTCTTCCGGAGATCGAGTGGAGACAGTAGTTGTGTTTGAAAAAAGCTTGAAGAAAGAAATAAAAGGGGTTAATGGCGGAGAGTGAGGGTAAAGAGAAGGAATCTTGGTCACGCGACCAAAGACAAGAAGTGAAGAAGTGGGGCTGGCTAGAGTCAAAGGTTGGCCCTGGTTCATGGTAGATAAGATAGACCGACTCATTATTTTTATTATTTTAATAGATGAGAGTTGAAATTTGTTTCATGCTATTGTTTAATTTGATGATGTAAAAAAAATATTGTATATCTTTTGATGTTGAGTTTTATTTAGTGTTTGGAAGGGAGGCTTTTAGAACAATCTCCAAACTTTCTCAAAAAAAAAAAAAAAAAAAGTTTTAAGGGTAGGTTTATAATTTACAAATATAGATACATACCATCCAGATTCGAATGATATTTTGCATATGAGATGTGATTTTTTTTTTTTTTTTTTTAAGATTGTTATATTAAAATGGATTGTAGTTATATAAAAATTGTCTTTATTTTATCCATCCTTCAATTTTATTTTTACAGTGCATAAAGATTTTACAGTACATATTTTATTTCAGCCATACAGATACTAGCCATACTAGACATACTTCACTTTACAGTATAAAAATTTGGGTTTTATTAGTTGAATTTGTGTGTATTATGTTTTTGAATGGTTATCTATTTTTAAAATAATTTTTTTTAATTTTTTTCTATTTTTTCCGATTTTTTTACTAATCGTCCGAGTTTTTTTTTTGACTCGTCCGAGTCTTGTCCGAGTCGTCCGAGTTCCGAGTCTCCGGAACCAACCGAGTCCGAGTCCGAGTCCGAGTTTCAGAACCATGGTTTTAAATTCGTAAATCCAAACATTAAGGTTTGAATTGCTATTTCGAAACGTTCACTTGCAAAATGTTGATTTACGGAATGTAATTCTAATACGGTCAGCTAAAAGTCTCTAAATAATTCAGGCCCACACAATAAAAAATGAAGCCTAAATTTTTGTTTCCAGGCCCTTGTTTATCGGCCCACGAACCTTGTGAAAAACCAAGGCGAGCTTAGGGTTTATCTCTGTAGGCATATATAAACAACCCAAAGATATGAACTTTCTCATCTCACCTCTTCTTTCGGCTGCGATGGTCTCCATCTATCCTTGATTCGGCGTTTTTCTCTTTCAGCAAATTATCGATCAGTTAATCGTAAATAGCCGATTTCTTCAATTTTTGATTCGCTTTCGTTGCCTATGATGTTCAATTGTCCGTACCATCTGATATCAAGCGATTGCTTGATTTATGAGGTTTACTTGTACACATTCTGAGGCCCTTTTGAATCCACCATTTTATTATTTCTGTATTTTGTTTGGGTATTTCGCAAATTTGATTTCGGCTGTGATGTTTATTATTGTACCATCAAACCCTGAATCTAGATTTAATTCTAGAGATGTCGAGGACTTTACAAACCTGAGTCGAATTTCCTTTGCAAAATATGTTAATTGTTTTTGTCGAAAAAGGCAACAATTTAGAGTCTCTGATCCGCTTTTTCTATAGTGGATTCAGTGCTGTACGTTGCCGAGAGTAATCCGAGCTGAGATTCTGGTATTTTCCATATTTGATGTGGTTTTTGCATTCAGATGCTTGGACATTATTCAATGCTCTTAATTTCATTATTGTTTAATTTGGTTGTATTTTTGTGTAAATTGGCAACAATTTAGAGTCTCTGATACACTGTTTCAATAGAGTCGTCAGTGCTGTACGTTGCCGAAAGAAATACGTGCTGAGAAACTTGCATTTGCCATTTTGATATGGTTTTTGCGTTCAGATGCTCGGACACCACCAATCTTCCAAGTACATAGTAATGTCAATGAACCGACTAATCATGAATTGTTAACATGTATTTGCAGGATGCATATTTTATAATGTTTTCATATATGATTATATAAATGAAAATCAATTGTTTGATTCTTGTGTAAATTAAATCAATTTAAGACTAATGTAATTAACTATCTTACAACAGTATATTATAAAATTCCAATAATAATAGTATATAATGTAATTTTTAATTAGAAATAATTATCAAATATGTAGGGAAAAATATAGTTGATAAGATTTAATAGGAAATAGGAAATAAATTAAAGTAATTTTTGATAAGATGCACTACATCTGACATAGTACCTAAGTCATGACCGAGCATAAGCATAAAAATGATCTAACAAGTAATAGAAATTTTCGGAATTGAATGATTCGAATCCGAAATTGATTTGAAACCCTATGTTGAATACGGATATGGATATCGAATTCGATACGACACAGATACGACGATATGGTAATTTTCAAAAAATCAAAAATCACGGATACGATACGGTTATATAATTATTATTTTAATATATTTATATTATATATAATAAATAAATAAATAATAAATTAAATAATATTTTAAATTTAAATATTATGACAATAAATAAAATTAACATAATAATACAAATATCAAAAAAATATTCTAAATTTATTTTAAGAGTATTCTAGAATTAATTTACAAGTATCCTAAAAATATCCTACAAATATCTTATATAATTTATTTAAGAATATTATGGACCAAAATATATAATAGGCCGAAGTATCATAAATAAAGTATCTTAGCCGTAACCTGAACGTATTCCAGACGTATAATGCCGTATCCTGCCGTATCCCCATCGTATCCGAAAAAAATAAATATTAAAATAATTGGATACGCCACGTGGCGTATCCAATACATATCCGAGCCGTATCGTATCGTACCCGGATCCGTATCCTCAGGATACTTTTGCATTTTTGAAGTATCCGCGTAACATAGGAAACCCGAACTAACCCGAATGATCAGAAATATCCGAATGAATCTGAATTGACGACTTGAATGACATTAAAATTAAAATATTAAAATCAATATAATATTGTTAAAATATTTTGGAATCAATAAAAAAACTCCGAATTATAAAAAATTAAATTTTCGAAATATCGAATGATTTTTAAAATCAAATTTTACAAAATCCAAATGACTTGAAAATCAATATAGTCAAGATCCGAGTGACCTGAAAACCAAAATGACCCGAAATCGAAACGAGCTCGATCCGAATGACTCGAAAACCGAAACAATTCGAATTCGAATGATTCGAAAATCGAAACGATCCGAAACCGAATGATCCGAAACTTGAACGATCCGAACCCGAAAAATTCGATGACCTGAATGACCCGTGAGCGGATGATCCGAAATGACCAGCAAACTTATCCGAACCCGAAATGACCTGACCCGACCGATTGCCACCTCTACTAGTTCCCAAGAGTGTACTGAGCATAACCATGAACTAGTTTCCAAGAGTGTACGGTTTTTCGAATGCTATTGTGAATTGCCATATTTTATAATGACACAACTGCAAATAAACGATAGGGTTGACGTCCCTCAAAAACCAGTTCCTAAAATTGGTTTTTGTGATGGTAGAAGGTGTGGATAAATGCTCATTCACCGAGAGGGAGAGAGGGACTGACACAATCTTGTTCAAACTCAAGGGCGCTGTATCTCGTAAAGGGAGACGCAAACACCTTAATATCTCTTCAATACACATCAGTCTCAATCCCCTTCTTACTTCTATCGAACCAAATTCGACACAAACAACCAGATGTTAATTTTTGGATTCACCGAAGGACAAGGGTTGTATACAAATACTTTGGAGACGTAATCACTTTTGACATGCCTTATCTCACAAACAAGTATTTGATTAATTTACAACCAATTTTTTCTTAATCGACAGAGAACTTACACATAATTATTTCCACAGATTCGTCATGCCCTTTTCTCCATTTGTCGGTATCAACCACCACAGACAATCTAGTTTGCTGGGTTGAACGCTTCTACCCGACGAGACAACTGACTTTTTTTGGTTCTGCAGACCTGGTTGGAGGCGATGAGAGGTGTACAGTCCAAAAGGATTATTACAGATCAAACACATGCCCTAGGGAACGCTGTCAAACACGTCTTCCCTCAGTCTACACCGCTGTCAAACACGTCTTCCCTCAATCGAGACCGCTTGGGCCTCTAGCACATTGCAAAGAAGTGGCCCGCCAAATGTGGAACGGGACCTTCTGGCCAGGAACGACTGAAACGGGTTTGACATATTGCATATTCATCAAAGTCAATTGAAGAGTTCGATTGTAATTGGCTAGAAATAATCACAGGAATCTCCCTAAAGCATACAAAAAAAACTTCTTCCAACACATGTTCAACATATGTTTCACGTGGGTCCCCATATATATGACGGGATTCTTTTGGGCAGAGATGAGTACCACGCTATGCTGCGGTCAGAGAGCATCAACTCCTTTTTTGATGGCTTTATCAATTCCTCTTAACACCCTCACGTGCTGCATTGAAGGTTACGAGACAACAATCCGTTCTCGCTGGCATGCTGAGACTAAATCAGACTTCGAGGACTTCAAAAACAGGCCAAACCTCATTTCTTCCCAACCCTTTCAAAAAAATTTGCAATTGCGTACATGCAATGTCATTTTTTCAAAGATAACTTCATGAACTTCTTAACCTAAATTCTCAACTAATCCATTCCGATGAAAAACATTCCAAATTCCTCATTACCGTGCAAAATCGTTCTCCTAATAATCCACGAGGATTCCAACCTTTTCACTTGCTCTTGCAAAATTTTCCAGTTGAAGGGGATTGTCTGTCGTCACGATCTTTGCGCATACCGTCACATTGGAATATAGAAACTATATGATGATCTGTTACTGGACCGTTGGAGGAAGGACTTAATCCGTTCTCACACACCTCAATGCGTCAAAACTCCTATAACTGTCAGTAACCTCGAAATCTACGACTCTCTTTACCGCAAGTCACACGCAATCCTACTCGATATAGTAAACATTTATTCGCCTGGTTCACAAATGCATCAGTACCTATTAGGTCGGCTAAACGAACTCCAGGCAGAAGCGTGCATCTTAATCCATGACGAACTCACTCATTCAGAACATGAATTTGATGATTTCGACTAACTCACCGGTGATGGAAGAAGTTGACTATCTCGAACCTTTCAATGTATCCCGACCCGGCAGACCATGTAACAAGTGCTTACCAAGTCACTCAGAACTACCAAAAAGAAGAGGACGTGTCAATCGGCCCCAAAGTTTTTTTAACGCTATGAGGATTCCAAATAACGTATTTTGAGATGGTTTGGATCGAATGTTTTACTGCGTAATTTTTCACCAAATTGTACAAACACTAAACAAGTTTTCATTTCGATTCATAGCAATCTTTTTACGTTTTGAGGAGTTCAAATAACATGTTTACAGATCCTTTGTATCGTATCTTTCACTACATAACTTTCCACCAAATTTTACAAACACTAAGAAAGTTTGTTTGTCGATTCATAACAATCTTATAACTCTCCGAAGAGCCCAAATAACTTGTTTTTGAGATGGTTTGGATTGAATATTTTACTACGTAATTTTGCACCAAATTGTACAAACACTAATAAAGTTTTCTATTCGAATCATAGCAATCTTTTTACGTTTTGAGGAGTTCAAATAACGTGTTTTTAGATCATTTGTATCGTATCTTTTACTATATAACTTTTCACCAAATTTTACAAACACTAAGAAATTTTATTTTTCGATTCATAACAATCTTATAACTCTCCGAGGAGCCCAAATAACTTGTTTTTGAGATGGTTCGGATCGAATATTTCACTACGTAATTTTGCACCAAATTGTACAAACACTAAGAAAGTTTTCTATTCGATTCATAGCAATCATTTTACGTTTTTAGGAGTTCAAATAACGTGTTTTTATATCATTTGTATCGTATCATTTACTACATAACTTTCACCAAATTTTACAAACACTAAGAAATTTATTTTTTCGATTCATACAATTCTTTTAACGCTACGAGGAGTCCAAATAACGTATCTGAAATGGTTCTGACCGAATGTTTTACTACGTAACTTTTCACCAAATTGAACAAGCACTAAGAAAATTTTGTATTCGATTCATAGCAATCTTTTTACGTTTTGAGGAGTTATAATAACGTGTTTTTAGATCTTTGTATTGTATCCTTTCACTACGTAACTTTTCACCAAATTTTTCAAACACTAAGAAAGTTCGGTTTTTCGATTCATAACAATCTTTTAACTCTCCGAGGAGCCAAAATAACGTTTCTTGAGTTGGTTTGGATTGAATCTTTTAATACGTAATTTTGCACCAAATTGTACAAACACTAAGAAAGTTTTTTATTCGATTCATACCAATCTTTTTAAGTTTTGAGGAGTTCAAATAATGTGTTTTTAGATCATTTGTATCGTATGTTTTACTATATAACTTTTCACCAAATTTTACAAACACTATGAAAGTTTGTTTTTCGATTCACACAATTCTTTTGGACGATATGAGGAATCCAAATAACGTGTTTTGAGATGGTTTGGATCGAATGTTTTACTAGGTAACTTTTCACCAAATTGTACAAACACTAAGAAAATTTTCAACTCGATTCATAGTAATCTTATTACGTTTTGAGGAGATCAAATAACTTATTTTTAGATCATTTTGTATCGTATCTTTTACTACATAACTTTTCACCAAATTTTACAAATACTAAGAAAGTTTGTTTTCTGATCCATACCATTCTTTTAACGCTATGAGGAGTCCAAATTACGTGTTTTGAGATGGTTTGGATTGTATGTTTTACTACGTAATTTTGCACCAAATTGTACAAACACTAAGAAAGTTTTCTATTCGATTCTTATCAATCTTTTTACGTTTTGATGAGTTCAAATAACGTGTATTTAGATCGTTTGTATCGTATCTTTCACTACATAACTTTTCACCAAATTCTAGAAACACTAAGAAAATTTGTTTTCCGATTTATAACAATCTTTTAACTCTCCGAGGAGCACAAATAACTGGTTTTTGAGATGGTTTGGATCGAATCTTTTACTACGTAATTTTGCACCAAATTGTATGAACACTATGAAAGTTTTCTATCCAAAGATACGATAAAAAATGATCTAAAAATACGTTATTTGAACTCCTCAAAACATTAAAAGATTGCTATGAATCGAAAAGAAAACTTTCTTAGTGTTTGTACAATTTGGTGAAAAGTTACTTCGTAAAAGATTCGATCCAAACAATCTCAAAAACAAGTTATTTGGGCTCCTCAGAGAGTTATATGATTGTTATGAATCGAAAAACAAACTTTCTTAGTGTTTGTAAAATTTGGTGAAAAGTAACGTAGTGAAAGATATAATACAAAGGATCTAAAAACACCTTATTTGAACTACTCAAAACGTAAAAAGATTGCTATGAATCGAATAGAAAACTTTCTTAGTATTTGTACAATTTGGTGCAAAATTACGTAGTTAAAGATTCGATCCAAACCATCTCAAAAACAAGTTATTTTGGCTCCTAGGAGAGTTAAAAGAATGTTATGAATCGAAAAACAAACATTCTTGGTGTTTGTAAAATTTGGTGAAAAGTTACGTAGTGAAAGATAAGATACAAAGGGTCTAAAATAACCTTATTTGAACTCCTCAATACGTAAAAGGATTGCTACGAATCGAATTGACAACATTCTTAGTGTTTGTACAATTTGGTGAAAAGTTACGTTGTAAAACATTCGATCCAACCCATCTCAAAACACGTTATTTGGACTCATCATATCATTAAAATAATTGTATGAATCGAAAAACAAACTTTCTTAGTGTTTGTAAAATTTGGTGAAAAGTTACGTAGTGAAAGATACGATACAAATGATCTAAAAACATGTTATTTGAACTCCTCAAGATGCAAAAAGATTGCTATGAATCGAATAGAAAACTCTCTTAGTATTTGTACAATTTGGTGCAAAATTACGTAGTAAAAGATTCGATCCAAACCATCTCAAAACACGTTATTTGGACTCCTCATTGCGTTAAAAGAATTGTATGAATCAAAAAACAAACTTTCTTAGTGTTTCTAAAATTTGGTGAAAAGTTACGTAGTGAAAGATACGATACAAAGGATATAAAAACACGTTATTTGAATTCCTCAAAACGTAAAAAGATTGCTTTGATTCGAATAGAAAACTTTCTTAGTGCTTGTATAATTTGGTGCAAAATTACGTAGTAAAAGATTCGATCCAAAGCAACTCAAAAACAAGTTATTTTGGCTCCTCAGAGAGTTATAATATTGTTATGAATCGAAAAACAAACTTTCTTAGTGTTTGTAAAATTTGGTGAAAAGTTACGTAGTGGAAGATATGATACAAAGGATAAAAAAACACGTTATTTGAACTCCTCAATACGTAAAAATATTGCTATGAATCGAAAAGAAAACTTTCTTAGTGTTTGTACAATTTGGTGCAAAATTACGTAGTAAAAGATTCGATCCAAACCATCTCAAAACACGTTATTTGGACTCCTCATTGCGTTAAAAGAATTGTATGAATAAAAAAACAAACTTTCTTAGTGTTTGTAAAATTTGGGGAAAAGTTACGTAGTGAAATATACGATACAAATGATCTAAAAACATGTTATTAGAACTCCTCAAAACCTAAAAAGAATGCTATGAATCGGAAAGAAAACTTTCTTAGTGTTTGTACAATTTGGTGAAAAGTTACGTTGAAAAAGATTTGATCCAAACCATCTCTAAACACGTTATTTGGACTCCTCATTGCTTTAAAAGAATTGTATGAATCAAAAAACAAAATTTTTTAGTGTTTCTAAAATTTGGTGAAAAGTTACGTAGTGAAAGATACGATACAAAGGATATAAAAACACGTTATTTGAACTCCTCAATACGTAAAAGGATTGCTACGAATCGAATTGAAAACATTCTTAGTGTTTGTACTACTTGGTGAAAAGTTACGTGGTAAAACATTCGATGCAAACCATCTCAAAACACGTTATTTGGACTCCTCATAGCGTTAAAACAATTGTATGAATCGAAAAACAAACTATCTTAGTTTTTGTAAAATTTGGTGAAAAGTTACGTAGTGAAAGATACGATACAAATGATCTAAAAACACGTTATTTGAACTCCTCAAAACATAAAAAGATTACTATGAATCAAAAAAAACTTTCTTAATGTTTGTACAATTTGATTCAAAATTACGTAGTTAAAGATTCAATCCAAACCATCTCAAAAACAAGTTATTTAGGCTCCTCAGAGAGTTATAAGATTGTTATGAATCGAACAACAAACATTCTTCGGGTTTGCAAAATTTGGGGAAAAGTTACGTAGTAAAAGATACGATACAAAGAATCTAAAAACACGTTATTTGAACTCATCCAAACTCAAAAAGATTGCTATGAATCGAATAGAAATCTTTGTTAGTGTTTGTACAATTTGGTGCAAAATTACGTAGTAAATGATTCGATCCGAACCATCTAAAAAACAAGTTATTTGGGCTCCTCGGAGAGTTATAAGATTGTTATGAATCAAAAAATAAACTTTCTTAGTGTTTGTAAAATTTGGTGACAAGTTATATAGTAAAAGATATGATACAAACACGTTATTTGTGTTGGGAATTCGCCCGACCCCGGGGCCCACGCAGCGGATATGAAGGCCCGGTCCGGTTACCTAAATCCAAGATCACGCCATGACTTCAAGGGTACGATGCAAAGTAGGATAGACGATTACCAGCGTGAAATTGATCACGCACGACGGGTTGATCGCTCGCATCCTTCTCTTCCTTCGGTGTCACGTTGGTGACTAGCCCGTTCGTCCCATACCGCATGTCTCCCACCGTCTTGACACGCCTCGGGTTGTCTTCGTGCGTTCCATGCCCGCATGCTTCCACAGCCCGTTACTCGATTCGCTCGAATCCGTCTCCGGCAGATTTCGTTCCTCCGAATCGATCACAACCGAAAGAGCCCCAGATGTTGCTCCTCTACGTGTATCCACCTTGACTCGTAAGACGTCGGTCGCGGGTGCAACTGCCTAGACGAAGCACCGGCGAACTTGCTCGATCGATTGATTCTCTTCTCCGAAAAAACTGTTTTTCTCGGTTCTCTCTCTTTACACCCTTTCACTCAATAGAAAGATGTCTCTCAATATTTCTGGAATATTCTGAATATTCTGAATGAATTCACATCTAGATTGACCAGAGAGAGAGAGAGAAACATCATATTTATATCACATAGGATTATGATTGGCCAAAAAACATGTATATCCAATATACACTCTTTCACACAGAAAGTTGCATGAATCTGTCCAGTATTCTGTCCATACGAATTTGGTAAATTCCTCTGACATAAAATCAACCAACACAAAGGTTGTAGATAATCTTATTATCTACACGACCCAATTTGGCATGGCCCAATTGGAGTTCGTATGCAAAAGGTATGACTGTTTTACTAACTGTATGTCATACTGTTGCATCCTTTCGGTATTTCATAGAAACGACACTGATACTTCGTTCATATGAAATATATTTCTTGATGAAGGTTGTAGATAATCTTATTATCTATCTATCCCAATTTGAACCATTCAAATTGGATTTTTCTACTGAATGATATGACCACGAATGTACGCTTACATTCGTTTATCCTTGTGTACACTTTTACGGTTGATCCTGAAACTGTATTTCCTTCAGTCTCCCACTCAATTTCAGATCTACCTAAAAGGTACTCATGCATATCCAATATGCATGATTTTAGAGAATATAGCTCGCATATCAAATACCAAGCTACGCACATCTTATGTGCCAATTTTATAATCAAGGCCGACTTAGTACGACTCGTTGTGTGACCAGGTAGGTTCGGTTAACGATGGCAGTATGCTGTTTCCAAAGCACTACAAGCCCATGATCGGGATCTAGTCACTCCATCATGGCTACCCATGTTAACACGAAAAATGATTGTGATCATTGTGCCTATCTCGAATAGCGGTTACTAGTTCTCTTGTTTGCGATATCTGTTAATCAAAATGCATTGTGGTAGTCATTATTATGTCTTGATTAACTGCACTTATTCCTCGATTCCGAATTGAGTTAACAAATTACAATCGATATTAACTTTTAATATCATTGACTCTGGCCAGAGATTTCGTTAATCAATTCATCAAGCGGCATAAGAGATATCTCTTCCTTTCGGAATAAACAATTCCTATCTTGGAGACTCACATTGAATTCCGTGTTTCGGACAATACCCAATGATGACCGTTTTGGCCCCCTGTTACGGTAGGCGTAAGGTCATATCAAAGCATTGTGTCACGCACGTAACGCAATCAATGGTCCCCTCAAGTGTGAAGAACCTAAAACCCCATCCGTCGCAAGTCCATATATAATGACTAAGCCATGTCATGGTCTCGCGGCTTTGGTCATATCCAATACATGTAACCTAACATATATCTACGTTCCCGATTCGACAAGCACCTTGTCCCATGATTAGCAAAACATAATCATCTCCTCGGCAAACGTACTAGTGTACACGTCCAGTCTATTATCTGATAATAGAAATGCTTCTCTCTTAAGCAAACTGATCCACGACTAGGGATGTTTAGAAATGACACTTTAAGTGTGACGGTTTTGCTGCACATAATCATCAATTATGCCGGCGTCCACACAAGCTCAAATCAGGGTTCATGTAACAATCATATTACACAACCCGCACACAGTTTTCATATAAGGTGAATGCATATTAATTTAAGTAAACAAAATTTTAAAAGGGATGCATTCATATGGATTAAGTATTTGGGTGATACAACGTTTACCTATGGATATCTCCATATCCATAACCTGCGAGGACTATCATATTAGATAACTACACTCTACTCTCTTCTTCCTCCTCTAGGTATCTCCATACCCATAGTCATCGCATGACAGTCACGCGCGACTAGAGAGAGCGGTTTTGTAAACGGGTCCGCACGTTCCCGCTAGTGTTAATCATCATCAGGATTGGAACATTTCCAATATCTAAGATCACATCTTTTCACAAAATTTCATGGATCAAATGAAAATTTTCTGAGTATTGGCTAGAAGTGGTTGTGACCTCGGCATTTGTGGCTTGTACTATTGCGTCTCACGCAATAAACAACCATAAATCCGATAACTCGTGACTACTAGAGTTTGGTCATGTATCCTTGATCCATACCACTTCCTTTTGCGATTAATAACCACAATATACTCGCCTCGGTAAATAGAATCATAAACTATTGGTCTTGTGGAACCTTTCCACATAACCATGTTTTCATTTAAGCAAAACATGTACACACTTTGTGATCGAAAGTCGTGCTACATATTTGGACGTGCTTAATATTTGGAAACTGTTATTGTTATAACTCTTTATAACCAACACGTCCTCCACACCAATATAGATAAAATAAAATCCTGAATTCTTTCGCAAAGTATTCAAGGATAAACTTCACCGCTATCAATAGAAATCCCGATGGGTTTAAATATACATAACCATTATGTATATAAATGTATAACCATTATACATTCACAAGAGTTAGTCTCATGTAATCGAATTACATTCAAACTCATGTGATTCCCATGAATTTTATTGACGGTAAATTAGACGATTTATGTGTACGACGTATAGCCACATACATATCATGACAGATATAATAGATCCTAACATCAAATGTAAGGCATCATATTATTACTTTTCACGCTGCTTGATGTCTCACATCGAGCCGTTGAAAATTTCTGCCATTCGACATTTCGATTTAACTCCTCCAAGGAGTTATATGTTGAAAACCATTTTCAACAATATGTCGATATATGTGCTATAACATAGAACGATGAACTTCTTAGATCTATCCTATAGATCTTCACGCTTAATTCATAAGCGGTCTCGTCTAAATCATTTGTCGTTACAAGAAATATATCGTGTCTCCCACTAACCTTCATGTGTACACAAAGTTTCCATTCGTTCCGACAATGTTATAACTGTTTATAACTTCGTCAAAACGAATATTCCAATTCCGAGAAGCATTCTTTAATCCCTCATATGGATCGTTAAAGCATGCATATCCTATTCTGATTCTTATGAATCGACAAAACCGTAAGGTTGTGTCAAGTACACGTCCTTTAATAAAATTTCTGTTAAGAAATTCGGTTTCGACATCCATCTTGCCACATCATATAGTCATTATATGCGATTATGGCAAGCAGAATTTCGAGAATGGGAAAGCATGGCAACATGCGAAAACGTTTCTTCATAGTCCGACTATGAATTGCATGAAACTCTTCGCAAAAAGCCTCGCTTTACATATATGTGTATTCCTATCCATGTAGGTTCTTCATCTTGAAAAACCCACTCACATTTCACGGGTCTAACCCAGAAAGTAATGAAATCAAGTTCTGAACTTGATAATTTACATGGATCGAATCTTAGTTTTCATGACACCATGTCATGTGGAATCAACTTTTCATAGCATCCTTGTAGGATATCGAATCATCATATGATTTTGATCTATCATCATTAGCCACGATAAATTCGTATTTACCGGCTTATGATATAGCCTACTTGATCTACGAAATTTTTTTTTGTGTGTTCGACTTGTGTTCATCAACTCTTGATGAAGCCATGTCAACTTTCATCGGTACAATGTTCATTTTCAGATCTCGAACTCTTTCGAGATTTATTCTACTCCCACTAGCCCGCATAGAGATAAATGGCACCAAGTTCCAAACTTGTGCGCATCTAGTCCTCCTCCAAGAAGGCATCTCTTCGAGCCATGAAAATCTAATTTTCGTCGAGACGTTAGAATTAATACCCTTTAGTTTCCTTAAGGATAAACGAACAATTTTCAGATTTGGGATTGAGTTTAACCGAAACAAATTTCGAAATATACCCACATCCTCAAATCGGTACAAATGACCACTTCGGAACCATTCCGATCCATATCTCATATGGCGTCTTTTGTACCGATTAGAAGGTTTATGGTCCATATCTTATATGCAACCATTCATTAGTGCCGCTGTCTCAAGGGCGTGTCCCCAAAACATTTTTGGGCCTATTGACTTATCATTTATTGAACCATGTCCAACATGCGTTCATTTCCTCTTTTCGGACACATCTCAATGTTCCGAATAAAGGCAATCGTGAAACGATTCCACAATCATAAATGATCATCAATATTCATAACTCAAATATCGCCTCTTCGATCCTATCGAAAGGTTTAGCTCAAATACTCGCCTTCTCGATCCTATCGAAAGGCTTTGATTTTCTTGCTTAGTTGATTTCGTATTTCGTTTTGAAACTCTATGAACCTTTCAAAAATCTCCGTTTCGGTACGCATTAAATAGATATTTTCATATCTACTTTAACCGTCCATAAACGTAACAAAATACCGATAGCCTCCTCTTGCCTCGGAACTTATCGGATCATCTACATGTGAATGTAAGTTCCAATAATTCGTTGGATCTTTCTCCAACCTTTGGAGAATGATACCCTTTGTCGTCTTGCCTAATAAATAAGTATCGTATTAATCAATCGAATCTAATTCAAATGATTCTAGCAATCCATCGTATGGAATCTAGATACGCGAATCTCGTTTATATGGCCAAGACGGCAATGCCAAAATAAGCAATCAACCTCTTGGTTTAATCCTCCTCGGATTTCACCATTCTTTGAGTCATTAGTTTGGACAACTCCTTGCCCGAACTTTCTGTTTTGGAAAACATTTTCCCAAAATACCCTTAAACATTCATTTCTTTCGATCCCGCCTTTGAATTACAGGATATCCACGCATCTCTATGCTTTGGATTCCCCGGACACTCCAAGCATCTCCTATTCAAATTTACATCGCATCATATGCAATTTCGGGATCGACTTATCTATCGAATGCATATGATATTCGGTCACGAAGATCAAATCTCGTACCATCAACACACGAGTGTTAATCAAAGACCCATAAGGCGTCTCAAAATTAACCTACTCTTTGAGCCGCATCGAACCATTCAACGCGCTCTAGCTCTTGAAACTATTTCATGAGCGTGGTGTATTACTTCCATATGCACCCGAATTCTCAAAAAAAAAAAAATTGAGAAATTTGCGTCAATACATGCCACCACAAGGCACATAATATTGTTCGATTCCTTCTTAAGTTTATCGAACCCGGCTTTCTCTAAAGCCAAAGCCTCGAGCTCCGAATCTACCATTTCCGTGTCCAACACGTTCCTTTAAGTCTAAGAACTATTATTTGAGTATCAAGGTTAATAATGGTAATTCCGGCCCAAAAGCCATCTATCATATCGATCTCATCGATATATTTGGTGTTGCTTGAAAACATAATTCTAAACGGATGATGAAGATTAACTCCTAACCGTGCGTACTTAATCTATATGCTTATATGATAGTGTTATTTTATCGAATCGATAACCCTCATACCGAAAGGGGACTCCAAGTCCATAACACCCAAGACCCATATATCACGACCTCCCACAAGTTGCTTTGGCAGACGGGTGGGATCTCGCTATTTAGGTAGGATTATATTCAATCGCATCCAATGCGACTCTTGAACCTTTATATGATTTCGGTGATGGATCGTATCATATACAATCCCAGTTCCGTGTGTGCATCCTATCTATGCCCCGAACTTCCAATCAAGTCGGCTTTGGCCTTAATCCTTACTGGCTTGAACGGTTAATTCACAACCATACTCAACGTATCGTTCAAATAAACTACTAATAAGTCGGCTTTGGCCTTAACCCTTATCAGTCCCTATTTAACGCTTGCCACCCCGTCGATGACTACAATAACCCATGTCGGCTTTGGCCTTAACCCATGTGAGACGTAGTACCGATCATAGTGGTTGTGAATATGGAAGGCATTTCCATGACTTAAATATTATGAGGTATCATGACATTCATGTTTAATAATTCGTGACATAATCATATTATATCACTATCACAAGATTTTCAAAATGCATATGATTTATTTAGGGAGACTAATTATTCTAAATAATTAATTATCTAATATGTTAGTATGATAGAATTAATTGATTAGAGATAAAGATAGGCCTAAAGGTATGTATATCTCATATACACCTTTTCAAACAGAAAACTGCATACACCCTTTCAGTAATCTGTCAGAACGAAAATGGTAAATTCCTCTGACAGAAAATCAACTAACACGAAAGTTGTAGATAATCGTATTATCTTTCCAACCCAATTTGGCCCAGCCCAATTGAAGTTCGGACCCGAAAGTTACGGCAGTTTTACTAACTATATGTCAAACTGTCTCACCCTTTCGGTATTTCATTAGAACGATACTGATACTTCGCTCAACTGAAATATATTACAACATGAAAGTTCTAGATAATCTCATTATCTAACTAACCCAATTTGAACCATTCAAATCGGAGTTTTCTACTGAACGTTATACCAGTTTTAGTAAAATACGGACAAACGAAAAGGTAAGTATATCCAACAGACACCTTTTCAACCAGAAAACTACAGACACCTTTTCAGTATTCTGTTGAAACGAAAATATTAAATTATTCCAACCGACTTTGAACGTGAATAAAAATTCTAGATAATCTTATTATCTAACTAACCCAATTGGATTGGACTCAATTGGAGTTTCGATACGACATATAAGGACGTTTTAGTCTCTGTATGTCAAACAGTCGCACCCTTTCAGTATTCCATAAAAACGACACTGATAATTCGTTCAAATGAAAAAACTTTCTGTATCAACGTCATACATAATCTCATTATATAACTACGTCAATTTGATCCAATCAATTTGGAGTTTCCCACTGAAAATTATCTTAGTTTTACTAACTGTTTCGTATTCTAATTTTCTGCAGATTTTGCCGTTTCTTCCGTTTTCGCTCGTTTCTGAAACGATAAATCATGAAACCCTTTTCAGGATAATTCCTGGATACTCTCAATCAAATTTTGATTGATCTCTAGTGAATTCTACTTGTGATTTTTAACGAAATTGGAATCTCTATATCTATCATCATGCAAACGGATACGAACTTTGATAACCCGTGCGTATATCGAATATACGACAATGATTCGACCCTCGAATCGATGGTGATCGCTCTGATACCACTGTTGGGAATTCGCCCGACCCCGGGCCCGCGCAGCGGATATGAAGGCCCGGTCCGGTTCTGAAGGGGAATATCCTCGACCCCGGGCCCGCGCAGCGGAATGAAGACCCGGTCCGATTCCCCGATTCCCGAGATCACGCCACGACTTCGAGGGTACGATGCAATAGAAGGACAGATTCATACCGGTGCAAAATTGATTGCACTCGAAGGGTTGATCGCTGCCTTCTATCTCCTGTCACGTTGGTGACAATCCGCGCGTCCCACACCACGCGTCTTTCACCTTTTGTTGACTTCGCCGATTCGCTTGATTTCGTCTCCGACTGAATTCACGCGTCCGAATCGATCACAACTGAAAGAGCCTCAGATGTTGCTCCTCTACGTGTATCCACCTTGAGTCGCAAGACGTCGGTCACGGATGCACCTGCCTAGACGATGCACCGGTGAACTTGCTCGATCGAATTGATTCTCTATCTCTCTCTCTTAGCACCCTTTCACTCACAAAAGATCAAATCTGAATTTGCTCTTTTCTCTTGTGTTTTGGGTAGAATAATTCTGTATTAATTAGCATAGGGATGAGAGAGAAAGTATCCTATTTATATCTAATAGGATTGGGATTAGCCAAAAGGCATGTATATCCAATATACATCCTTTCACACAGAAAAGTGCATGAACCTGTTCAGTAATCTGTCCAGACGAAATTGATAAATTTCTCTGACAGAAAATCAACCAACATGAAAGTTGTAGATAATCTTATTATCTACACAACCCAATTTGGCCCAGCCCAATTGGAGTTCGTATGCAAAATTTATGACTGTTTTACTAACTGTATGTCATACTGTTGCACCCTTTCGGTATTTCACAGAAACGACACTTATACTTCGTTCATATGAAATATATTTCTACATGAAGGTTATAGATAATCTAATTATCTATCTTACCCAATTTAAACCATTCAAATCGGATTTTCCTACTGAAAGTTATGGCTACGAATGTACGAATACATTCGTTTATCCTTATGTACACTTTTACGGTTGATCCGAAACTGTATTTCTTTCAGGTTCCCTAAATCCAAGATCACGCCATGACTTCGAGGGTACGATGCAAAGTAGGATAGACGATTACCAGTGTGAAATTGATCACGCACGACGGGTTGATCGCCCGCATCCTTCTCTTCCTTCGGTGTCACGTTGGTGACTAGCCCGTACGTCCCATACCGCACGTCTCCCACCGTCTTGACACGCCTCGGGTTGTCTTCGTGCGTTTCATGCCCGCATGCTTCCACAGCCCGTTACTCGATTCGCTCGTTTCCGTCTCCGGCAGATTTCGTTCCTCCGAATCGATCACAACCGAAAGTGCCCCAGATGTTGCTCCTCTACGTGTATCCACCTTGACTCGTAAGACGTCGGTCGCGGGTGCAACTGCCTAGACGAAGCACCGGCGAACTTGCTCGATCGATTGATTCTCTTCACTCAATAGAAACGACACTGATACTTCGTTCATATGAAATATATTTCTTGATGAAGGTTGTAGATAATCTTATTATCTATCTAACCCAATTTAAACCATTCAAATTGGATTTTCCTACTGAAAGATATGACCACGAATGTACGCTTACATTCGTTTATCCTTGTGTACACTTTTACGGTTGATCCTGAAACTGTATTTCCTTCAATTTGAACTCCTCAAAACGTAAAAAGATTGCAATGATTCGAATAGAAAACTTTCTTAGTGTTTGTACAATTTGGTGCAAAATTACGTAGTAAAAGATTCAATCCGAACCATCTCAAAAACAAGTTATTTGGGCTCCTCAGAGAGTTTTAAGATTGTTATGAATCGAAAATCAAACTTTCTTAGTGTTTGTAAAATTTGGTGAAAAGTTACGTAGTGAAAGATACGATTCAAATGATCTAAAAACACATTATTTGAACTCATCAAAACGTAAAAATATTACTATGAATCAAAAAGAAAACTTTCTTAGTGTTTGTACAATTTGATGCAAAATTACGTAGTAAAATATTCGATCAAAACCATCTCAAAACAAGTTATTTGGACTCCTCAGAGAGTCATAAAATTTTTATGAATCGAAAAACAAACTTTCTTAGTGTTTGTAAAATTTGGTGAAAAGTTACGTAGTGAAAGATATAATACAAAGGATCTAAAAACACCTTATTTGAACTCCTCATAACGTAAAAAGATTGCTATGAATCAAATAGAAAACGTTCTTAGTATTTGTACAATTTGGTGCAAAATTACGTACTAAAAGATTCGATCCAAACCATCTGAAAAACAAGTTATTTGGGCTCCTCGGAGAGTTATAAGATTGTTATGAATCGAAAAACAAACATTCTTGGTGTTTGTAAAATTTAGTGAAGAGTTACGTAGTAAAAGATACGATACAAATGATCTAAAAATAGGTTATTTGAACTCCTCAAAATGTAAAAAGATTGCTATGAATCGAGTAGAAAACTTTCTTAGTGTTTGTACAATTAGGTGCAAAATTACGTAGTAAAAGATTCGATCCAAACCATCTCAAAAACAAGTTATTTGGGCTCCTCGGAGAGTTAAAAGATTGTTATGAATCGAAAAACATACATTCTTGGTGTTTATAAAATTTTGTGAAAAGTTACGTAGTAAAAGATACGATACTAAGGATCTCAAAAACAAGTTATTTGGGCTCCTCAAAACGTAAAAGGATTGCTATGAATCGAATATAAAACTTTCTTAGTATTTGTACAATTTGGTGCAAAATTACGTAGTAAAAGATTCGATCCAAACCATCCCAAAAACAAGTTATTTGGGCTCCTCGGAGAGTTAAAAGATTGTTATGAATCGAAAAACATACAATCTTGGTGTTTGTAAAATTTTGTGAAAAGTAATGTAGTAAAAGATACGATACTAAGGATCTCAAAAACAAGTTATTTGGGCTCCTCAAAACGTAAAAAGATTGCTATGAATCGAATATAAAACTTTCTTAGTGTTTGTCCAATTTGGTGCAAAATTACGTAGTAAAAGATTCGATCCAAACCATCTCAAAAAACAAATTATTTGGGCTCTTCAGAGAGTTATAAGATTGTTATGAATCGAAAAACAAAATTTCTTAGTGTTTGTAAAATTTGGTAAAAAGTTATGTAGTAAAAGATATGATACAAATGATCTAAAAATGCGTTATTTGAACTCCTCAAAACGTAAAAAGATTGCTATGATTCGAATATAAAACTTTCTTAGTGCTTGTACAATTTGGTGCAAAATTACGTAGTAAAAGATTCAATCCAAACCATCTCAAAAACAAGTTATTTTGGCTCCTCAGAGAGTGACCAGATTGTTATGAATCGAAAAACAAACTTTCTTATTGTTTGTAAAATTTGGTGAAAAGTTACGTAGTGGAAGATATGATACAAAGGATAAAAAAACACGTTATTTAAACTCCTCAATACGTAAAAAGATTGCTATGAATCGAAATGAAAACTTTCTTAGTGTTTGTACAATTTGGTGAAAACTTACGCTGTAAAACATTCGTTCCAAACCATCTCAAAACAAGTTATTTGGACTCCTCATTGCGTTAAAAGAATTGTATGAATCAAAAAACAAACTTTCTTAGTGTTTGTTAAATTTGGTGAAAAGTTACGTAGTGAAAGATACGATACAAAGGATATAAAAACACGTTATTTGAACTCCTCAACACGTAAAAGGATTGCTAGGAATCGAATTGTAAACATTCTTAGTGTTTGTACAATTTGGTGAAAAGTTACGTTGTAAAACATTAGAGCCAAACCATCTCAAAACACGTTATTTGGACTCCTCGTAGCGTTAAAACAATTGTATGAATCGAAAAACAAACTTTCTTAGTGTTTGTAAAATTTAGTGAAAAGTTACGTAGTGGAAGATACGATACAAAGGATCAAAAAACACGTTATTTGAACTCCTCAATACATAAAAAGATTGCTATGAATCGGATTGAAAACTTTCTTAGTGTTTGTACAATTTCGTGAAAACTTACGTTGTAAAACATTCGTTCCAAACCATCTCAAAACAAGTTATTTGGACTCCTCAATACGTAAAAGAATTGCTATGAATCGAATTGAAAACATTCTTAGTGGTTGTGATGAGCGGGTTTTTGGCGTGTTTAATATGTCGTTGTGTTAAAACCCCGAACAATCAACAAAATTTGTAATCTAAGTTTGTACAGTGGCAAATGTATAGATTCGTTCCACGGGGAGCAATTGCGTCAAAATTTAGATCAAAATGGATGAGAAATAACGAAAAAATTCACAGAAGATAGTCCATTACAACGGAATTAAGTTCCGTTACAACGGATATCAGGGTTATGTCTAGCGTAGAGATGGATATGAACGTCCGTTACAACGGAGAGTATTCCGTTACAACGGAAAGAGGTAGTCCGTTATAACGGATAGTAGTAGCATTACAACGGATTGGTGGATCCGTTACAACGGACCTAATACTCCGTTACAACGGACTGTTAAGAGTAATCACGAGTGCTTAGCTCCACTAGTCCGTTACAACGGACATCAACTACGTTACAACGGAGTCTCAACAGACTGAAAATCAAGTACTAACTACCAAGTCCGTTACAACGCAGTATGAGTTCCGTTACAACGGAGTATTCACTGGAATTCTGGTTTATTATTTGGCTTAAGGATTGTATTGAAAGGAAAGATTAATGATTGAATTAAGGAACAATGAACTAAATTGAAACAGTAATTAATGGACAAAAATCATACTAAGAGCAAATTGTGAACAAGATTTCGATTCAAACAAGAACAATTCAAACAATTAACAAGGATTCATTCAAGCAACAAAAGATTCAAACGAGAAAAGAGATTCACACAAATCCAAGTAATTTTATGCTACAAGAAATGCAAGAAAGGAAGGAAAACACCTAGAGAGATGAAGAGAGTTCCGAGTCTCGTCTTGAGTGCCTTCCTTGTTGTTCGAGATGCTAGAGAGCTAGTCAACGCGCCCAACAATTTCCTTCCGTACCGATCCACCCGCCAATAGAAGTGAGCTTCGTACCGGTTGGGTGGGCTCGAGATGTGCAAAGGTCGATTGAAAAGAAGCTTCCAACCAATCACGCCGAGAAAGCTCGACTCCTTGCTTGTGAAAGTTCGAATGAAATAAGTTTCACCCTAATTCCACAACTTTTCCTTAGCCGAAGTGTAAACCGATTCACCGAATGAAGTGAGCTTCTATTCGGTGATCGATCTTAGAAAATTATCGTTCGTAGTTACAATTCTTGCGTGTTCTTGAAAGTTCTTGGACTTGCTTAAGAGGGAGAGAGAGAGAGAGAGAGAGAGAGAGAGAGAGAGAGAGAGAGAGAGAGAGAGAGAGAGAGAGAGAGAGAGAGAGAATGGGCGTAAAAGAGCGTGCTAAACTCGTGGCCCTTGTGGTCATATTTATAGCACTCATGGAGTCTTCTTATTGGCCACGAGTTGGTGGAGAGGATTGGGGTTAAGGAGGTAATTCCCACCAAAGGTAGGTGGGCAGGATAAGGACTAAGGATTGAGTGGTTTTCGTGTAGACTTTTGTGTAAGTTCCTATCATGATAATTGTTTGCCTCCCGTCTCATTCATGAACCGAATATATCGGTGTAATATATCGTTTTCACTCCTCTTGACGTGTTGGAGACAACTACATTCTCCAAATTCCCAGAAATTCCTTCTAATTCCTGTGATTAAGCAATAAAACACACTTAGTGAAGAAATATTCATGTTATCTCAAATATGATTAATAAAGTATATATAATTTCTCTTCACAAGGGCGAAAATCCCCAAATTAAGCATTAAATTTGTGCCTTATTTACCTCACATCAAATACCCCCACACTTAAATCCTTGATCGTCCTCGATCAATTAGAGTACAAAAGTCAAACATAAGAGAGAATTGCATAAGATTTTGTTGAAGTTATATTGTTGGTTCAAAAACTAATTTCACAAAGCAAATTGGGGTACTCTCATTTCATCATGATTACTAATAATTGAGAGAAATATAGTTTGATCAAATTTAGAGTTTATTTCAATAATTTTCACAAATTCGAAGAGTTTAATAGAGCAAATGATCTCAACCGAAAAAAAAATGATTAAACACCATCATTCAACTCTTTTCACTCCACTATTCACAAGGATTATCATGCAAAAGCATTAGTGAAAACAAATTTTTCCGTTTTGCAAAAATCATTTCTTAAATGTAATTTGTCACTTTTAAACCGTTCGGTACGTTAGTACTTGGTTCATCTTCGATTTCTATTAAATTTTCCCAACTTGCGCTCGATTTTCGAACTCCTTTTCTTCCCTTTTTATTCTTTTTATTTTTTTCTTCTTTTCTTTTATTCTTTTTTATTTCTTTTCTTTTGTTCATTATTGCTTTCGATGGTACCCATGTGTGTCCTTTGGGATAACAAGTGGTCATGACTCACACCACTTATTACTTAGTAAAACCCCATGGATCCGCGCAATCTTTAGCCAACAAGTGGTCATGACTCACACCACTCATTACTTAATCAATCGCACGGACTCGACAATCGAAAGCGCTTTAATCCGTGATTGTAGAAAACTTTTTCGCATCGACTCTTGATCATGACTCACACCAAGAACCGGCTACTTTCGTTTACTACGACTCATGCACCCCTTTAGCCAACAAGTGGTCATGACTCACACCACTCATTACTTAATCAAGGTGCATGAGCTCATCGAATCAAGCTTTGAGCGCAAATTGGTTCCCGTTAGTGTAATTTCGAATCTCCATGAATGGTTGGGCCCTTTAAGTGCAAATGGTCATATTTTAGATTCAAGCAAAACTTACTAAATTGGTTCAAGCAAAGCTTTTTAGAAATTCCAAGTTTAAAATGGGTTTATTTATTGAAAATGGTGTGTCATGTAAATCAAGGATTGATCAATTTGTCGAAAACTTATGAATTTAGTGAATTCATTGATTAGGGTTTGAATCCCCGAAAGAATCTCTTAAAGATTTCAACCAAAATTCTTCAAATATTATGTAAAATTAGAATTTTGAGAGTAAAAATGGTGGTTCGGTGAAAATTCGTTTAAAAACCAACAATTTAATTCAATGAAGTGGAGAAAAATCTTTTTATGCATTTAATGCTTGACTTACTTATTATTGATGCTCAGGGTTCAAAAATAATGTTAAATATTCGAAAAATTCAATTAGAAGAGAAAACTTGCCAGAAACTATTCCGTTACAACGCAGTGTAAAGTCCGTTACAACGGACATTGAGGTCCGTTACAACGTACTAACTGCGTTATAACGGAGAACTATTCGTAGCTTAGTTTGAAAATTCTGAGTATGTCCGTTGCAACGGACATTGAGGTCCGTTACAACGCACATAGTTCTGGCAAATTTTGGGAATTTACCGTTGCAACGCAATTTCCTGTGTTTTTCATGTCCGTTGCAACGGTATTTTCACTCCGTTATAACGGACATTGAGGTCCGTTACAACGGAACTCTTGGCGCCAGTCAAAATTTTTAAATTTCTGTACAGTTCGTTATAACGGACATTGAGGTCCGTTACAACGGAGTTGCTGGCCAGATCAAAAAATTTCAATTTTCCCTGATTTTTAAAATTTTTAATTGGGCTCATACAGGTCAAAAATTGTATGTTACCCCCCCATACTTAGAGAATACTTGTCCTCAAGTATAAAAAATTCGAAAATTTCAAAAAGAAGGATAATAGAGAGATACAACCTTTGATGCGTGGGCGTGCCTCCCTCGCTAGCGCTCTTGTTTAACGTCTTGAGCTCGACTTGGCCGAGCTCATCATTGTGAGGTGTCGTTGGGCTCTAGAGCTTGCTCCTCCATCCACCCGGTTTCGAAGTTTGCGTGGTAGTGCTTGAGTCGATGGCCGTTCACTTTGAATGTTTTGCTCGTTTCTTCGCTTCGAATTTCGACAACCCCAAATGTAGTCACATTGGTGACCACAAAAGGGCCGATCCATCGGGACCGAAGTTTCCCGGGGAAAAGTTTGAGACGAGAGTTGAATAACAACACTCTTTCCCCTACTTGGAATTCTTTCTTTTGAATCATTCGGTCATGAAACCTCTTTGCTTTTGCCTTGCACGAGCTCGAATTATCGTAGGCCTCTTGCCGGAATTTGTCTAGCTCGAGTAATTGAAGCTTACGCGCCAATGCGTCCTTCGGGTAGTCGAGGGCAAATTGCTTGATTGCCCAAAAGGCCTTGTGCTCTAACTCGACCGGTAAATGGCACGCCTTTCCGTACACGAGTTTGAAAGGAGTCATACCTATTGGCGTTTTGAAAGCGGTACGGTATGCCCAAAGTGCGTCGCCGAGTCGAGTACTTCAATCCTTTCGTGTCGGGTTCACCACCTTCTCCAAAATAGACTTTATTTCGCGATTCGAAACCTCCGCTTGGCCGTTTGTTTGAGGATGATAAGCAGTGGAGGTTCGATGGCTCACATGGTATTTCTCGAGGAGGCTTTGGAGATATCGATTGCAAAAATGGGAGCCTCGATCGCTTATAAGAACTCTTGGTATGCCGAATCGTTGGAAGATATTTTTCTTCAAAAAGTCCACCACCGTTTTTAAATCCGCATGCTTGGTTGGTACCGCCTCCACCCATTTTGTCACGTAATCTACACACAACAAGATGTAAGTATAGCCAAAAGACGATGGAAACGGGCCCATGAAATCAATGCCCCAAACATCGAATGGTTCACATACATAGATTGAATTGAGGGGCATTTGATTTCTACAGCTCAAGTTCCCCGTCTTTTGGCAATTTCCACGACCTTTCACAAAGTTCGCAACGACTTTATGCAAGGTTGGCCAATAAAATCCACATTCTTGTACCTTGTGTGTGGTACGTGAGATACCGAAATGTCCACCACATTGTAATGTATGACAAAAAGAAAGAATAGATTGTACCTCATTTTGGTGGAAACATTTTCGAATTACTTGGTCGGTGCAAATTCGAAATAAGATCGGGTCTTCCCAAACGTAGAATCGAGCGTTGCTTTTCATCTTATCGCGTTGTGCCTTGGAGAAGCTCGGGGGAAAATTCTTCATGACGATGTAATTTGCAAGGTCGGCGTACCATGGTTCTTCGACTTGGGCCGCGAGAACGTGTTCCTCGGGGAATTCCTCGCGAATCGGAACAAGATCTTCGATCTCCAATGGAAGCCGACTCAAATGATCCGCCCCGAGATTCTCACATCCCTTTTTGTCCTTGATCTCGAGGTCGAATTCTTGAAGCAAAAGGATCCATCGAAGCAGTCTCGGTTTGCACTCCTTTTTCTTCATCAAATGCTTTAGAGCTCCATGGTTCGAGAATACAATCACCTTCGTACCTAAAAGATAAGAGAGAAATTTTTCCAATGCAAACACAATTGCGAGGAGTTCCTTTTCGGTAGTGGTGTAGTTTCGTTGGGCATTGTCGAGAGACCTCGAGGCGTAGGCGATTACGTGGGGGTCTTTTCCTTCTCTTTGGCCGAGTACCGCCCCCACACTCGTGTCACTAGCATCGCACATTATTTCGAATGGTAGCTCCCAATTTGGCGACTTGATGATTGGCGCGGAGCAAAGCCTTCCCTTGAGATTGTCGAAAGCCTCCTTGCACCTTGCATCAAACTCGAACTTTACATCTTTTTGGAGAAGTTGGCACATCGGTTGCGAAATCTTCGAGAAGTCCTTGATGAAGCGCCTATAGAATCCCGCATGGCCGAGAAAGGATCGCACGTCTTTCACCGTCTTTGGATACGGAAGCGTCTTGATTACGTCGATTTTCGCCTTGTCGACTTCCATTCCTTTCTCCGAGATTAAATGACCTAAAACAATTCCTTCGCTCACCATGAAGTGGCATTTCTCAAAATTCAAAACAAGGTTAGCTTCGATGCACTTTTCGAGTATTTGTGACAAGTGGCTTAAACATGATTCGAATGAGTCACCAAATACCGAAAAGTCATCCTTAAAGACTTCTATAAATTTGGAAATATAATCGGAGAAAATAGAAAGCATACACCTTTGGAAAGTACCCGGAGCATTGCATAGCCCGAATGGCATGCGTCGGTACGCGAAGGTACCAAACGGGCACGTGAATGTGGTCTTCTCTTGATCTTCGGGTGCGACCGGTATTTGGAAATAGCCCGAAAATCCATCGAGGAAGCAATAGAACGGATTTCCCGCGAGTCTTTCTGTCATTTGATCGATGAATGGAAGCGGGAAGTGGTCCTTTTTCGTCGCCTTATTGAGCTTTCGGTAATCGATGCAAACTCGCCACCCGTTTTGAACTCGAGTCGGCACTTGATCGCCTTCATCGTTCTCAACTATCGTCATCCCCGTTTTCTTCGGCACCACGTGTATGGGCGAGACCCATTTCGAATCGGCGATGGGGTAGATTATTCCGGCGTCAAGTAGCTTGATCACCTCTTTCTTTACAACTTCCATCATTGGCGGATTGAGCCGCCTTTGTGGTTCTCGCGAGGGCTTAGCATCGTCCTCGAGGATAATGCGGTGTGTGCACATGGAGGGACTAATGCCCGGAATGTCCGCGAGTGTCCACCCGAATGCCTTCTTGTTCCGTTTTAGCACTTCAACGAGTTTCTCTTCTTGTTCCTTTGCTAGACTCGAGGCAATTATCACCGGCAAGGTCTCCGCTTCATCCAAAAATACGTATTTTAGTCCAAAAGGTAGTGATTTTAGATCTAACCTTGGAGCTTGTTCGGTGGAGGGTGGAGTTCGCTTTATCGGAATCTCGAAATCTCTTAGAAAGAGTGCTTGATCTATGCTTCGTTCTTCTTCCAATTCCGACTCGATTTCGAATGTAGGATTGTCACATCCTTCAAATTCTTCGAACAAAGGGTTTGAGCTCCATTGAAAGTTTTCAAGTGAGCTATCCATGAATTTTTGTACACAATCATCGATTATGTCCATAGCGCTTAAATTGAGTGTACCTACAATGGGTTCTTTTAGTTTGTCAAAGATATTGAACTTGATTACCTCATCATCGAACTCCATTGTGAGCTCTCCCGCATGAACATCGATTTTCGTGCGTGCCGTCTTTAGAAATGGCCGTCCAAGGAGAATTGGAGTTGAATCGATATTCCCCTCATTCATATCCAAAACGTAGAAGTCCGCGGGAAATAGCAATCCATTCACGGTTACTATCACGTCTTCGATCACTCCAACCGGTCGAGTCGTGGACCGATCGGCCAATTGGATCACAACTTGAGTGTCGCCGAGGGGCCCTAGGTCAAGAGTCTTGAATATCGAGTATGGCATTACATTTATTGAAGCGCCCAAATCAAGCATGCATTTCGGTAATTCATGTTGCCCGATTTTGCATGGAATGGCAAACATCCCCGGATCTTTGTGCTTTTGAGGGAGTCTCAAAATCGCCGAAACACTCTCCCCCACACTAATCAACTCATCTCCTTTTGTCTTTCTTTTATTCGTGCACAATGCCTTGAGGTATTTTGCCAAACGAGGCACTTCTTTGATTGCTTCGAGTAGAGGAATGTTTACCTCTACTTTCTTTAAGATGGCAAGCACGTCGTTGTTCGATTCGATTGGCTTTGGGAGACGACTCGGGAAAGGTGGCTTGACTTGAGTCGATTCGGGTTCTAGCTCTCGAGTTGGTATCTTCGTGGCTTGAGTCGGACTCTCTTTCGGTACCGGTACCTCGAGCTCCTTTTCTTCTTGTACCTCCTTGCTCTTCGAACTTTCGCCCACCTCTTTACCGCTTCGGAGCGATATTGCGTTCACATGCCTTTGCTCGGAAGGAGCCAAAGATTGAGATTGGAGTCGAGATGTACCTTGGGATTCGATTACGTTTACTCGAGTGGCAATTTGATTGATTTGAGTCTCCAAGTTGCCCACATGGCGATTCGTGTTCGAAACCTCTTGCCTTACACTTGAGATCTCTTGCTTCAATTCTTGCTTAAATTCTTGCTTCATCGTTTCCATGTTTTTATTGACCCCCCCGATTTCTTGCTTGATTATAGAGGTTATACCGTTCATCATCGCCTTCATATCGAACTCTTGTCCTTGTACCGGTTTCGGTATCGGTTGTGAAGCGTTCGGGTGTTGGTATGTGGCCGGCTTTGTAAACGGTTGGCGATACGGATCGGGTTGAGCGTTGTTCGTGTTTGACCATGAGAAGTTCGGGTGATTGCGAAGGTTGGGATTGTACGAATTGGAGGGCTCGAACTTCTTGTACGCGGCGTTTACTTCCTCGATTAAACTCGGGCACTCGTCCGTGTAGTGAGCACTAGCATTACAAACCCCACATTTCTTGGTTTCTTCCTTGCCCAAAGCCTTCATTATGATCTCGAGTTTGTCGTTAAGCACGTCGACATTGAGGTCGGTACATGCGTTAACTCGATATTCCACATTCTTCCTCGATTGCGAATTGGTTGCCGTGATCTCTAGCAACTTCTTAATTTCTTCGAGATCCTTGTTGGAGATACTTCCCCCCGCGGATGCGTTGAGGAATTGACTTTCCGAGTAGCCGAGACCGTTAATGAATTGTTCGTAGAGGAATTGCGGTTCCACACTATGGCTTGGGCATTCTTCCTTCAAGCGCATGAAACGATCGTAGTATTCGTGGAATGCTTCGTTCGGTTTTTGCGTTATTGCCAAAAGTTCTCGCCTTATAGCCGCCAATCGAGAGGCCGAATAGTACCTCTCCTTGAAGAGGTTTGCTACTTCGTTGAATGCGAGAGGGCCTCTAAGCGTGTAGAACCAATCCTTGGGTCCTTCACCTAATGAGTAAGGAAAAAGAAGAAGAAGAATGTCACTAAAAGCTTCATAATTCGAATATATGTTTAGTTGAATCTTGAAATCCTTTAAGTGTTTATGAGGGTTTTCCGTGGCTTTCCCGTGAAAAATAGGCAATGAGCCTATAATGCTCGGATCTGCCTTGAAATTCGGTATATTGGGCCTAATAAAATTATAATTATCCTCTACATTTCTAGGTGCTACTAATTCTCTCAAGGTTTTTGGCCTTGGAGCTCTTGTTTCATCACCCATATTTGAATTTAAATGAGTAGAGAGAGAAGAAAAAGTTTGAGTTTGAAGTTGAGGTTCGTCTTGATCTTCTTGTGTCGGTTCCTTGCTCTTCTTAGAGCTCTTGTTCCTTCTTTCGATTTCCTTGACAAATGGAAGTAATTCGCTTTTTTCGCGATCTTGTGTTGTGCATAAAGCTTTCTCCTTTCACCTAGATTGTCACAAAAGAAACAAAGAAGTGAGTAAACAAATTTATGAATTTAAATCTCAATTTTAGATCTAAAATATTGACTTAAACACCGCTCCCCGGCAGCGGCGCCATTTGATGAGCGGGTTTTTGGCGTGTTTAATATGTCGTTGTGTTAAAACCCCGAACAATCAACAAAATTTGTAATCTAAGTTTGTACAGTGGAAAATGTATAGATTCGTTCCACGGGGAGCAATTGCGTCAAAATTTAGATCAAAATGGATGAGAAATAACGAAGAAAATTCACAGAAGATAGTCCGTTACAACGGAATTAAGTTCCGTTACAACGGACATCAGGGTTATGTCTAGCGTAGAGATGGATATGAACGTCCGTTACAACGGAGAGTATTCCGTTACAACGGAAAGAGGTAGTCCGTTATAACGGATAGTAGTAGCGTTACAACGGATTGGTGGATCCGTTACAACGGACCAAATACTCCGTTACAACGGACTGTTAAGAGTAATCATGAGTGCTTAGCTCCACTAGTCCGTTACAACGGACATCAACTACGTTACAACGGAGTCTCAACAGACTGAAAATCAAGTACTAACTACCAAGTCCGTTACAACGCAGTATGAGTTCCGTTACAACGGAGTATTCACTGGAATTCTGGTTTATTATTTGGCTTAAGGATTGTATTGAAAGGAAAGATTAATGATTGAATTAAGGAACAATGAACTAAATTGAAACAGTAATTAATGGACAAAAATCATACTAAGAGAAAATTGTGAACAAGATTTCGATTCAAACAAGAACAATTCAAACAATTAACAAGGATTCATTCAAGCAACAAAAGATTCAAACGAGAAAAGAGATTCACACAAATCCAAGTAATTTTATGCTACAAGAAATGCAAGAAAGGAAGGAAAACACCTAGAGAGATGAAGAGAGCTCCGAGTCTCGTCTTGAGTGCCTTCCTTGTTGTTCGAGATGCTAGAGAGCTAGTCAACGCGCCCAACAATTTCCTTCCGTACCGATCCACCCGCCAATAGAAGTGAGCTTCGTACCGGTTGGGTGGGCTCGAGATGTGCAAAGGTCGATTGAAAAGATGCTTCCAACCAATCACGCCGAGAAAGCTCGACTCCTTGCTTGTGAAAGTTCGAATGAAATAAGTTTCACCCTAATTCCACAACTTTTCCTTAGCCGAAGTGTAAACCGTTTCACCGAATGAAGTGAGCTTCTATTCGGTGATCGATCTTAGAAAATTATCGTTCGTAGTTGCAATTCTTGCGTGTTCTTGAAAGTTCTTGGACTTGCTTAAGAGGGAGAGAGAGAGAGAGAGAGAGAGAGAGAGAGAGAGAGAGAGAGAGAGAGAGAGAGAGAGAGAGAATGGGCGTAAAAGAGCGTGCTAAACTCGTGGCCCTTGTGGTCATATTTATAGCACTCATGGAGTCTTCTTATTGGCCACGAGTTGGTGGAGAGGATTGGGGTTAAGGAGGTAATTCCCACCAAAGGTAGGTGGGCAGGATAAGGGCTAAGGATTGAGTGGTTTTCGTGTAGACTTTTGTGTAAGTTCCTATCATGATAATTGTTTGCCTCCCATCTCATTCATGAACCGAATATATCGGTGTAATATATCGTTTTCACTCCTCTTGACGTGTTGGAGACAACTACATTCTCCAAATTCCCAGAAATTCCTTCTAATTCCTGTGATTAAGCAATAAAACACACTTAGTGAAGAAATATTCATGTTATCTCAAATATGATTAATAAAGTATATAGAATTGCTCTTCATAAGGGCTAAAATCCCCAAATTAAGCATTAAATTTGTGCCTTATTTGCCTCACATCAGGTTGTACAATTTGGTGAAAAGTTACGTTGTAAAAGATTGAATCCAAACCATCTCAAAAACAAGTTATTTGGGCTCCTCAGAGAGTTATAAGATTGTTATGAATCGAAAAACAAACTTTCTAAGTGTTTGTAAAATTTGGTGAAAAGTTACGTAGTGAAAGATATAATACAAATGATCTAAAAACACCTTATTTGAACTCCTCATAACGTAAAAAGATTGCTATGAATCGAATAAAAAACTTTTTTAGTATTTGTACAATTTGGTGCAAAATTACGTAGTAAAAGATTCGATCCAAACCATCTCAAAAAACAAATTATTTGGGCTCTTCAGAGAGTTATAAGATTGTTATGAATCGAAAAACAAAATTTCTTAGTGTTTGTAAAATTTGGTGAAAAGTTATGTAGTAAAAGATATGATACAAATGATCTAAAAATGCGTTATTTGAACTCCTCAATACGTAAAAAGATTGCTATGATTCGAATATAAAACTTTCTTAGTGCTTGTACAATTTGGTGCAAAATTACGTAGTAAAAGATTCAATCCAAACCATCTAAAAAACAAGTTATTTTGGCTCCTCAGAGAGTTACCAGATTGTTATGAATCGAAAAACAAACTTTCTTAGTGTTTGTAAAATTTGGTGAAAAGTTACGTAGTGGAAGATACGATACAAAGGATAAAAAAACACGTTATTTGAACTCCTCAATACGTAAAAAGATTGCTATGAATCGAATTGAAAACTTTCTTAGTGTTTGTACAATTTGGTGAAAACTTACGCTGTAAAACATTCGTTCCAAACCATCTCAAAACAGGTTATTTGGACTCCTCATTGCGTTAAAAGAATTGTATGAATCAAAAAACAAACTTTCTTTGTGTTTGTGAAATTTGGTGAAAAGTTACGTAGTGAAAGATACGATACAAAGGATATAAAAACACGTTATTTGAACTCCTCAATACGTAAAAGGATTGCTACGAATCGAATTGTAAACATTCTTAGTGTTTGTACAATTTGGTGAAAAGTTACGTTGTTAAACATTAGAGCCAAACCATCTCAAAACACGTTATCTGGACTCCTCGTAGCGTTAAAACAATTGTATGAATCGAAAAACAAACTTTCTTAGTGTTTGTAAAATTTGGTGAAAAGTTACGTAGTGGAAGATACGATACAAAGGATCAAAAAACAAGTTATTTGAACTCCTCAATACATAAAAAGATTGCTATGAATCGGATTGAAAACTTTCTTAGTGTTTGTACAATTCCGTGAAAACTTACTTTGTAAAACATTCGTTCCGAACCATCTCAAAACAAGTTATTTGGACTCCTCAATACGTAAAAGGATTGCTATGAATCGAATTGAAAACATTCTTAGTGGTTGTACAATTTGTTGAAAAGTTACGTTGTAAAAGATTCAATCCAAACCATCTCAAAAACAAGTTATTTGGGCTCCTCAGAGAGTTATAAGATTGTTATGAATCGAAAAACAAACTTTCTAAGTGTTTGTAAAATTTGGTGAAAAGTTACGTAGTGAAAGATATAATACAAATGATCTAAAAACACCTTATTTGAACTCCTCATAACGTAAAAAGATTGCTATGAATCGAATAAAAAACTTTTTTAGTATTTGTACAATTTGGTGCAAAATTACGTAGTAAAAGATTCGATCCAAACCATCTCAAAAACAAATTATTTGGGGTCCTCAGAGAGTTATAAGATTGTTATGAATCGAAAAACAAACTTTCTTAGTGTTTGTAAAATTTGGTGAAAAGTAACGTAGTGAAAGATATAATACAAAGGATCTAAAAACACCTTATTTGAACAACTCAAAACGTAAAAAGATTGCTATGAATCGAATAGAAAACTTTCTTAGTAATTGTACATTTTGGTGCAAAATTACGTAGTAAAAGATTCGATCCAAACCATCTCAAAAACAAGTTATTTGGGCTTCTCGGAGAGTCAAAAGATTGTTATGAATCGAAAAACATACATTCTTGGTGTTTGTAAAATTTTGTGAAAAGTAACGTAATAAAAGATACGATACAAAGGATCTCAAAAACAAGTTATTTGAGCTCCTCAAAATGTAAAAAGATTGCTATGAATCGAATAGAAAACTTTCTTTGTGTTTGTTCAATTTGGTGCAAAATTACGTAGTAAAAGATTCGATCCAAACCATCTCAAAAACAAATTATTTGGGCTCTTCGGAGAGTTATAAGATTGTTATGAATCGAAAAACAAACTTTCTTAGTGTTTGTAAAATTTGGTGAAAAGTTGCGTAGTGAAAGATACGATACAAAGGATCTAAAAACACGTTATTTGAACTCCTCAAAACGTAAAAAGATTGCTATGATTCGAATAGAAAACTTTCTTAGTGCTTGTACAATTTGGTGCAAAATTACTTAGTTAAAGATTCGATCCAAACAATCTCAAAAGCAAGTTATTTGGGCTCCTCAGAGAGTTATAAGATTGTTATGAATCGAAAAACAAACATTCTTGGTGTTTGTAAAATTTGGTGAAAAGTTATGTAGCAAAAGATACGATACAAAGGATCTAAAAACACGTTATTTGAATACCTCATAACGTAAAAGGATTTCTATGAATCGAATAGAAAACTTACTTAGTATTTGTACAATTTGATGCAAAATTACTTAGTTAAAGATTCGATCCAAACAATCGAAAAACAAGTTATTTGGGCTCCTCAGAGAGTTATAAGATTGTAATGAATCAAAAAACAAACATTCTTGTTGTTTGTAAAATTCTGTGAAAAGTTACGTAGTAAAAGATACGATACAAAGGATCTAAAAACACTTTATTTGAACTCCTCAAAACGTAAAAAGATTGCTATGAATCGAATAGAAAATTTTCTTATTGTTTGTACAATTTGGTGCAAAATTATGTAGTACAAGATTCGATCCAAACCATCTCGAAAACATGTTATTTGGGCTCCTCGGAGAATTATAAGATTGTTATGAATCGAAAAACAAAGTTTCTTAGTGATTGTAAAATTTGGTGACAAGTTATATAGCAAAAGATACGATACAAATGATCTAAAAACATCTTATTGGAACTCCTCAAATCGTAACAGGATTGCTATGATTCGAATAGAAAACTTTCTTCGTGTTTGTACAATTTGGTGCAAAATTACGTAGTAAAAGATTCCATCCAAACCATCTCAAAAACAAGTTATTTGGGCTCATCAGAGAGTTATAAGATTGTTATGAATCGAAAAACAAACTTTCTTAGTATTTGTAAAATTTGGTGAAATGTTACGTAGCGAAAGATACGATACATAGGATGAAAAAACACGTTATTTGAACTCCTCAATACGTAAAAAGATTGCTATGAATCGAATTGATAAATTTCTTAGCGTTTGTACAATTTGGTGAAAAGTTACTTTGTAAAACATTCTATCCAAACCATCTCAAAACACGTTGGACTCCTCATTGCGTTTAAAGAATTGTATGAATCAAAACAAACTTTCTTACTGTTTGTAAAATTTGGTGAAAAGTTACGTAGTGAAATATACGATACAAAGGATATAAAAACATGTTATTTGAACTCCTCAATACGCAAAAAGATAGCTATGAATAGAATTGATAATATTCTTAGTATTTGTACAATTTGGTGAAAACTTATGTTGTAAAACATTCGATCCAAACCATCTCAACACGTTATTAGGACTCCTCATAGCGTTAAAAGAATTGTATGAATCGAAAAACAAACTTACTTAGTGTTTGTAAAATTTGGTGAAAAGTTACGTAGTGAAAGATACTATACAAATGATCTAAAAACACGTTATTTGAACTCCTCAAAACGTAAAAAGATTGCTATGATTCGAATAGAAAACTTTCTTAGTGTTTGTACAATTTGGTGCAAAATTACGTAGTAAAAGATTCAATCCAAACCATCTCAAAAACAATTTATTTGGGGTCCTCAGAGAGTTATAATATTGTTATGAATCGAAAAACAAACTTTCTTAGTGTTTGTAAAATTTGGTGAAAAGTAACGTAGTGAAATATATAATACAAAGGATCTAAAAACACCTTATTTGAACTACTCAAAACGTAAAAATATTGCTATGAATCGAATAGAAAACTTTGTTAGTATTTGTACAATTTGGTGCAGAATTACGTAGTAAAAGATTCGATCCAAACCATCTCAAAAACAAGTTATTTGAGCTCCTCGGAGAGTTAAAAGATTGTTATGAATCGAAAAACATACATTCTTGGTGTTTGTATAATTTTGTGAAAAGTTACGTAGTAAAATATACGATACAAAGGATCTCAAAAACAAGTTATTTGGGCTCCTCAAAACGTAAAAAGATTGCTATGAATCGAATTGAAAACTTTCTTAGTGCTTGTTCAATTTGGTGCAAAATTACGTAGTAAAAGATTCGATCCAAACCATCTCAAAAACAAATTATTTGGGCTCTTCGGAGAGTTATAAGATTGTTATGATTCAAAAACAAACATTCTTAGTGTTTGTAAAATTTGGTGAAAAGTTACGTAGTGGAAGATACGATACAAAGGATCAAAAAACACGTTATTGGAACTCCACAATACGTAAAAAGATTGCTATGATTCGAATAGAAAACTTTCTTAGTGTTTGTAGAATTTGGTGCAAAATTACTTAGTAAAAGATTCAATCCAAACCATCTCAAAAACAATTTATTTGGGGTCCTCAGAGAGTTATAAGATTGTTATGAATCGAAAAACAAACTTTCTTAGTGTTTGTAAAATTTGGTGAAAAGTAACGTAGTGAAAGATATAATACAAAGGATCTAAAAACATCTTATTTGAACTACTCAAAACGTAAAAGGATTGCTTTGAATCGAATAGAAAACTTTCTTAGTATTTGTACAATTTGGTGCAAAATTACGTAGTAAAAGATTCGATCCAAACCATCTCAAAAACATGTTATTTGGGCTCCTCGGATAGTTAAAAGATTGTTATGAATCGAAAAACATACATTCTTGGTGTTTGTAAAATTTTGTGAAAAGTTACGTAGTAAAAGATACGATACAAAGGATCTCAAAAACAAGTTATTTGGGCTCCTCAAAACATAAAAAGATTGCTATGAATCGAATTGAAAACTTTCTTAGTGTTTGTTCAATTTGGTGCAAAATTACGTAGTAAAAGATTCGATCCAAACCATCTCAAAAACAAATTATTTGGGCTCTTCGGAGAGTTATAAGATTGTTATGATTCGAAAAACAAACATTCTTAGTGTTTGTAAAATTTGGTGAAAAGTTACGTAGTAAAAGATACGATACAAATGATCTAAAAACACGTTATTTGATCTCCTCAAAACGTAAAAAAGATTGCTATGATTCGAATAGAAAACTTTCTTAGTGTTTGTTCAATTTGGTGCAAAATTACGTAGTAAAAGATTCGATTCAAACCATCTCAAAAACAAATTATTTGGGCTCCTCGGAGAGTTATAAGATTGTTATGAATCGAAAAACAAACTTTCTTAGGGTTTGTAAAATTTGGTGAAAAGTTACGTAGTGAAAGATATAATGCAAAGGATTTAAAAACACCTTATTTGAATACCTCATAACGTAAAAAGATTGCTATGAATTGAATAGAAAATTTTCTTAGTATTTGTACAATTTTGGTGCAAAATTACATAGTTAAAGATTTGATCCAAACAATCTCAAAAACAAGTTATTTGGGCTCCTCGGAGAGTTATAAAATTGTTATGAATCAAAAAACAAACATTCTTGGTGTTTTTAAAATTTGGTGAAAAGTTACGTAGTAAAAGATACGATACCAAGGATCTAAAAACGCGTTATTTGAACTCCTCAAAACGTAAAAAGATTGCTATGAATCGAAAAGAAAACTTTCTTATTGTTTGTACAATTTAGTGCAAAATTATGTAGTACAAGATTCGATCCAAACCATCTCGAAAACAAGTTATTTGGGCTCCTCGGAGAATTTTAAGATTGTTATGAATCGAAAAACAAACTTTCTTAGTGTTTGTAAAATTTGGTGAAAAGTCATATAGTAAAAGATACGATACAAATGATCTAAAAACACCTTATCGGAACTCCTCAAAACGTAACAGGATTGCTATGATTCGAATAGAAAACTTTCTTAGTGTTTGTACAATTTGGTGCAAAATTACGTAGTAAAAGATTCAATCCAAATCATCTCAAAAACAAGTTATTTTGGCTCCTCAGAGAGTCATTAGATTGTTATGAATCGAAAAACAAACTTTCTTAGTGTTTGTAAAATTTTGTGAAAAGTTATATAGTAAAAGATACGATACAAAGGATCTAAAAACACGTTATTTGAACTCCTCAAAACGTAAAAAGATTCCTATGATTCGAATAGAAAACTTTCTTAGTGCTTGTACAATTTGGTGCAAAATTACGTAGTAAAAGATTCAATCCAAAAAATCTCAAAAACACCTTATTTTTGGCTCCCCGGAGAGTTATAAGATTGTTATGAATCGAAAAACAAACTTTCGTAGTGTTTGTAAAATTTGGAGAAAAGTTACGTAGTGGAAGATACGATACAAATGATCAAAAAACACGTTATTTGAACTACTCATTACATAAAAAAATTGCTATGAATCGAATTGAAAACTTTCTTTGTGTTTGTACAATTTGGTGAAAACTTACGTTGTAAAACATTAGTTCCAAACCATCTCTAAACACGTTATTTGGACTCCTCAATACGTAATAGGATTGCTATGAATCGAATTGAAAACATTCTTAGTGTTTGTACAATTTGGTGAAAAGTTACGTTGTAAAATATTCAATCCAAACCATCTCAAAAACAAGTTATTTGGGCTCCTCAGAGAGTTATAAGATTGTTATGAATCGAAAAACAAACTTTCTTAGTGTTTGTAAAATTTGGTGAAAAGTTACGTAGTGAACGATATAATACAAATGATCTAAAACCACCTTATTTGAACTCCTCATAACGTAAAAAGATTGCTATGAATCGAATAGAAAACTTTCTTAGAATTTGTACAATTTGGTGCAAAATTACGTAGTTAAAGATTCGATCCAAACCATCTCAAAAACAAGTTATTTGGGATCCTCAGAGAGTTATAAGATTGTTATGAATCGAAAAACAAACATTCTTGGTGTTTGTAAAAATTGGTGAAAATTTACGTAGTAAAAGATACGATATGAAGGATCTAAAAACACGTTATTTGAACTCCTCAAAACGTAGAAAGATTGATATGAGTCGAATAGAAAACTTTCTTAGTGTTTGTACAATTTGGTGCAAAATTATGTTGTAAAAGATTCGATCCAAACCACCTCAAAAACAAGTTATTTGGGTTCCTCGGAGAATTATAAGATTGTTATGAATCTAAAAACAAACTTTCTTATTGTTTATAAAATTTGGTGGAAAGTTATATAGTAAAAGATACGATACAAATGATCTATAAACACGTTATTGGAACTCCTCAAAACGTAAACATACTGCTATGATTCGAATAGAAAACTTTCTTCGTGTTTGTACAATTTGGTGCAAAATTACGTAGAAAAAGATTCGATCCAAACCATCTCAAAAACAAGTTATTTGGGCTCCTCGGAGAGTTAAAAGATTGTTATGAATCGAAAAACATACATTCTTGGTGTTTGTAAAATTTTGTGAAAAGTTACGTAGTAAAAGATACGATACTAAGGATCTCAAAAACAAGTTATTTGGGCTCCTCAAAACGTAAAAAGATTGCTATAAATCGAATATAAAACTTTCTTAGTATTTGTACAATTTGGTGCAAAATTACGAAGTAAAAGATTCGATCCAAACCATCTCAAAAACAAGTTATTTGGGCTCCTCGGAGAGTTAAAAGATTGTTATGAATCGAAAAACATGCAATCTTGGTGTTTGTAAAATTTTGTGAAAAGTAATGTAGTAAAAGATACGATACTAAGGATCTCAAAAACAAGTTATTTGGGCTCCTCAAAACGTAAAAAGATTGCTATGAATCGAATATAAAACTTTCTTAGTGTTTGTCCAATTTGGAGCAAAATTACGTAGTAAAAGATTCGATCCAAACCATCTCAAAAAACAAATTATTTGGGCTCTTCAGAGAGTTATAAGATTGTTATGAATCGAAAAACAAAATTTCTTAGTGTTTGTAAAATTTGGTGAAAAGTTATGTAGTAAAAGATATGATACAAATGATCTAAAAATGCATTATTTGAACTCCTCAATACGTAAAAAGATTGCTATGATTCGAATAGAAAACTTTCTTAGTGCTTGTACAATTTGGTGCAAAATTACGTAGTAAAAGATTCAATCCAAACCATCTCAAAAACAAGTTATTTTGGCTCCTCAGAGAGTTACCAGATTGTTATGAATCGAAAAACAAACTTTCTTAGTGTTTGTAAAATTTGGTGAAAAGTTACGTAGTGGAAGATACGATACAAAGGATAAAAAGACACGTTATTTGAACTCCTCAATACGTAAAAAGATTGCTATGAATCGAATTGAAAACTTTCTTAGTGTTTGTACAATTTGGTGAAAACTTACGCTGTAAAACATTCGTTCCAAACCATCTCAAAACAAGTTATTTGGACTCCTCATTGCGTTAAAAGAATTGTATGAATCAAAAAACAAACTTTCTTAGTGTTTGTGAAATTTGGTGAAAAGTTACGTAGTGAAAGATACGATACAAAGGATATAAAAACACGTTATTTGAACTCCTCAATACGTAAAAGGATTGCTACGAATTGAATTGTAAACATTCTTAGTGTTTGTACAATTTGGTGAAAAGTTACGTTGTAAAACATTAGAGCCAAACCATCTCAAAACACGTTATCTGGACTCCTCGTAGCGTTAAAACAATTGTATGAATCGAAAAACAAACTTTCTTAGTGTTTGTAAAATTTGGTGAAAAGTTACGTAGTGGAAGATACGATACAAATGATCTAAAAACACATTATTTCAACTCCTCAAAACGTAAAAAGATTCCTATGATTCGAATAGAAAACTTTCTTAGTGCTTGTACAATTTGGTGCAAAATTACGTAGTAAAAGATTCAATCCAAACCATCTCAAAAACAAGTTATTTGGGCTCCTCAGAGAGTTATAAGATTGTTATGAGTCGAAAAACAAAGATTCTTGGTGTTTGTAAAATTTGGTGAAAAGTTACGTAGTAAAAGATACGATACAAAGGATCTCAAAAACAAGTTATTTGGGCACCTCAAAACGTAAAAAGATTGCTATGAATCGAATAGAAAACTTTCTTAGTGTTTGTTCAATTTGGTGCAAAATTACGTAGGAAAAGGTTCAATCCAAACCATCTAAAAAACAAACTATATGGGCTCTTCGGAGAGTTATAAGATTGTTATGAATCGAAAAAAAACTTTCTTAGTGTTTGTAAAATTTGGTGAAAAATTATGTAGTAAAAGATACTATACAAAGAATCTAAAAATATGTTATTTGAACTCCTCAAAACGTAAAAAGATTGCTATGATTCAAATAGAAAACTTTCTTAATGCTTGTACAATTTGGTGCAAAATTACGTAGTAAAAGATTCGATCCAAACCATCTCAAAAACAAGTTATTTTTGCTCCTCAGAGAGTTATAAGATTGTTATGAATCGAAAAACAAACTTTCTTAGTGTTTGTAAAATTTGGTGAAAAGTTACGTAGTGGAAGATACGATACAACGGATCAAAAAACACGTTATTTGAACTCCTCAATACGTAAAAAACTTTTAATATGTAAAAAACTTTTAATATGTAAAAAACTTTTAATACGTAGTGGAAGATACGATACAAGGAATCGAATAGAAAACTTTCTTAGTGTTTGTACACTAAGAAAGTTTTCTATTCGAATCATAGCAATCTTTTTACGTTTTGAGGAGTTCAAATTACGTGTTTTTAGATCATTTTTATCGTATATTTTACTACATAACTTTTCACCAAATTTTACTAACACTAAGAAAGTTTGTTTGTCGATTCATGGCAATCTTATAATTCTCTGAGGAGCCAAAATAACTTGTTTGTGAGATGGTTTGGATCGAATCTTTTAATATGTAACTTTTCCCCAAATTGTACAAACACTAAGGAAGTTTTCTTTTCGATTCATAGCAATCTTTATGTGTTTTGAGGAGTTCAAATGACATGTTTTTAGATCATTTTCATCGTATCTTTTACTACATAATTTTTCCCCAAATTTTACAAACACTACGAAAGTTTGTTTTTCGATTCAAACAATTCTTTTAACGTTATGAGGAGTCCAAATAACGTGTTTTGAGATGGTTCTGATCGAATGTTTTACTACATAACTTTTCACCAAATTGTACAAACACTAACAAAGTTTTCAATTCGATTCATACTAATCTTTTTAGGTATTGAGGAGTTCAAATAACCTGTTTTTAGATCATTTGTATCGTATCATTAACTACTTAAATTTTCACAAAAATTTACAAACACTATGAAAATTTGTTTTTCGATTCATAACAATCTTATCACTCTCTGAGGAGCCCAAATAACTTTTTTTGAGATGGTTTGGATCGAATATTTTACTACGTAATTTTGCACCAAATTGTACAAACACTACGAAAATTTTATGTTCGATTCATAGCAATCTTTTTACGTTTTGAGGAGTTCAAGTAACGTATTTTTAGATCATTCGTATCGTATCTTTTACTACATAACTTTTCACCAAATTTTACAAACACTAAGAAAGTTTGTTTTTCGATTCATACAATTCTATTTACGCTATGAGGAGTCCAAATAACGTGTTTTGGGCTGGTTTGGATCGAATGTTTTACTACGTTACTTTTCACCAAATTGTACAAACGCTAAGAAAGTTTTCTATTCGATTCATAGCAATATTTTTATGTTTTGAGGAGTTCAAATAACGTGTTTTTAGATCGTTTGTATCGTATCTTTCACTATATAACTTTTCACCAAATTTTACAAACACTAAGAAATTTTATTTTTCGATTCATAACAATCTTTTAACTCTCTGGGGAGCCCAAATAACTTGTTTTTAGAGGATTTAGATTGAATCTTTTACTTCGTAACTTTTCACCAAGTTGTACAAACACTAATAAAGTTTTCAATTCGATTCATAGCAATCTTTTTACGTTTTGAGGAGTTCAAATAACGTGGTTTTAGATCATTTGTATCTCCTCTTTTACTACATAACTTTTCACCAAATTTTACACACATTAAAAAATTTTGTTTGTTGATTCATAACAATCTTATAACTCTCTCAGGAGCCCAAATAACTTATTTTTGAGATGATTTGGATCGAATATTTTACTATGTAACTTTTCACCAAATTGTACAAACACTAAGAAAGTTTTCTTTTTGATTTATAGCAATCTTTTTACGTTTTGAGGAGTTCAAATAATGTGTTTTTAGATCTTTTGTGTCGTACCTTTTATAACAAAACTTTTCACCAAATTCTACAGAGACTAAGAAAGTTTGTTTTTCGATTCATACCATTCATTTAACACTATGAGGAGTCCAAATAACGTGTTTTGAAATGGTTTTGATCGAATGTTTTACTACGTAAGTTTTCTCCAAATTGTACAAACACTAAGAAAGTTTTCAATTCGATTCATAGCATTTTTTTTACATTTTGAGGAGTTCAAATAACGTGTTTTTAGATCATTAGTATCGTATCTTTTACTATATAACTTTTCACAAATTTTACAAACGCTAAGAAAGTTTGTTTTCCGATTCATACCATTCTTTTAACGCTATGAGGAGTTCAAATAACGTGTTTTGAGATGGTTTGGATTGAAAGTTTTACTACGTAACTTTTCACCATATTGTACAAACACTAAGAAAGTTTTAAGTTCGATATATATAAATCTTTTTACGTTTTGTGGAGTTCAAATAACGTGTTTTTAGATTGTTTATATCGTATCTTTCACTACGCAACTTTTCACCAAATTTTACAAACACTAAGAAAGTTTGTTTTTCGATTCATAACAAAGTAAAAATATTAATCACTAATTAAATAGTATTTATTTTTCTCAAATAAAAAAAATTAAATAGTAATTATTCGTAATTATTGCTCCGAGATAGAAAAAAGATAAGTTATTTACTAGATAGAACCTATGAGCCTCGTCAATGATTGAATCTTCAGCACCAATATTTAAGCAATTCACCATATACCTGATCTCATCTTTCCCTAGAAATACAAATAAAAACAATGAATTAGTTAATTACTAATCAATATGGATAATTATTTATTTATTTATAATGATAACCTCTCATTAAAGCTCTTTCATGCAAAGCAAAATAACCAGTCTCAATACTCCTCAATATATTACCTCGCAAACAACTCTAAACAACACAATCAAATAAGACTTCAAATTGCAATAAAAACTCTTAGGGGGACTTTTGAGCAAAAGTATGAAAACCTGTCCAGATTTATTCTGGAAAAAGGTAGGTTTGGTATAATATATTTCTTGATCGATAATCTTCCCGCAAATTCCACAACAACTGAAAAATATCACAAAAGATGAAAATTGTTAGCAAAATATCTATTCTAAAAATTCCGATAAAATTTATTTTACTGCAATTCGTTTACCTACATGTAATCCTTGTCAGCGTCTTAAATTGCAGGACAATAATCACCACAGTGACTACAGTACACCATTTTATCTTCTCTTCACCTATTGTTAATGATAACTGCATATTTCCAGTTTAGATACACAATGGAGTTCATACTACTCTGTTGTTACTACGTTATTTTTGTCTTTAGTCACAGTAAAGATATTGAGGTGTCAATTGTTTATAGGGTTAGTTAGAGAAGGAATATACCGTGTGTCTGTAGTAATGAGTATAAGTATGTGTAAGGTGTGAGCTTGTTATTCATCAAATGAAATAGAAAAGTTTATATATTATCTTCTTTATTATCTTTTGTATTTATCAACATGGTATCAGAAGCCATTAAAGCATAAGCTTCTTTTTTTTCGATTCCTCTACGCCCATGACTGTAGATCCGAGCTCTGCTCAAACAAACAATACTCATACTCCCTCCCCAAGTAATCCTGTAAATCACCCCTCTCCATTTTTCTCCTCTGATGATCGTGCCACAACATTCACTCATCAGATCCCCTTTAAGTTAGATTCCACCAATTTTCTACTGTGGAAATCACAGATTCAACCTATCTTACATGCCTATGATCTCATAGGTTATGTTGATGGCTCTATTTCTCCTCCACCACAATTCATTTTCTCTTCCACCACTAATACTACCCCCATTCTCAATCCTGACTTCCATCAATGGCGCAGACAAGATCAATTCATCTTAGGATGGTTGATTTCGTCTCTCACTGAGTCTGTCTTATCTCAGTTCCTTAATTCCAAGACAGCTTTTGAGCTATGGCAGAATTTGCACACAACCTTTAACTCTCAGACGATGGCTCATGCAATGGAGCTTAAAACTAAGCTCCACACTCTCAAAAAGAACTCCCTCACGTGTGATGAATACATCAAACAGATGCAATCTGTTGCTGACCGCCTTGCCTCTATTGGATCTCCCATCAGTGAGTTTGATCTATGTCTTTCTATTATGTATGGCCTTGGCTCGGCATACAACGGATTTGTTGCCTCCGTTACCACGAGATCTCCGCCTATTCCTCTCGCTGAGCTAACAGCTCATCTTCGCAGCCATGAAACCCTTCTTGAACAACAGAACTCTGAGCCTCTTGTAAATGCAGCAGTTGCACATCCTCGACCACTTGGATTGGGTAACTCCAACTACTCTTACAACCCAAATGGGCCCAACACAAACTATTATCCTGGCCCACAAAACCATCCGAGACCCTATTTCTCTCCTCATCAGAATCCGCATCCGCAACATCAAAACAATCCGCTCCATCAATACCCTCCAAATCCAGGGCATGGTTGTGGAAGAGGCAGAGGTCGTGGACCGAAGTGCCAAGTCTGCAATAGGATCGGCCACATGGCACTCCGGTGTTGGGATCGGTTCAATCAGAATATCCAACCTCCACCTCCCCAATTTCAACAGCAACCTCAACCTCAAGCACAGGCATTAATGGCGAATCCTTCTCCTTCGCCTCAAATAACGTCCTCCATTCCTCCTGTTGAATGGTTTCTAGACAGTGGAGCCACTCATCATGTGACAAATGATCTAAATACTCTGTCTCAAGTCTCCTCATATTCGGGTTCGGATCAAGTTCACATCGCCAATGGTCAAGGTTTATCTATAACTCATATTGGTTTTGCCAAATTACAATCATCTTCTTCTTCTTTCATTTCTCTCAATAATGTTCTTGTTGTTCCTCAACTATCTCGTAATCTGTTAAGTATATCAAAATTGTTGTCTGACAATTCTGTCCTAATTGAATTCTCTTCTTCTTTCTGTGTTATTAAGGACCGTATCACTCGTCAACATCTACTTCGGGCACCTCTCGTTAATGGTCTCTACACGATCAATCCTTCCACTCCTCCACCTCTACTCTCTGTACACTCCGTTCAACGAGTATCCTCTGATCTCTGGCATCAACGATTAGGGCATGCTTGTTCCTCTACAGTTTCTTTCCTTATTCAGTCTTCTCAGTTACTGTCTTCTTTCAATAAATTGAGCTTTTGTGATGAGTGTTGTCTAGGAAAGGCTAAGCAATTACCTTATGCTCTGTCTCCTTCTCGCTCCACCAGACCACTCCAGCTCGTCCACTCGGATCTCTGGGGTCCTTCCTCATGTTTATCATCTCAAGGGTCGCGTTATTATATCTTGTTTGTTGATGATTATACTAAGTTTGTTTGGATTTATTTTCTAAAATCAAAGGATGAAGTTTTTAATGTGTTTGTCGAATTTAAGTTATATGTTGAAAATCTCTTGTCTCAATCCATTCAAACACTTCAAATTGATGGAGGCAGTGAATATAAGCCAATCATCAATAAATTTCCACAACTTCAATTTCAAATTTCGTGTCCTTATACTCCACAACAAAACGGAATATCCGAACGAAAACATAGAAACATTATTGAACTTTCTATCTCCACCATGACAAAAGCTTCCATTCCACACACTTACTGGGAAGATATATTTCTCAGTATAGTTTTTCTCATCAATCGAATTCCGCCTATTTCTTCCCCTAGAATTTCTCCATTCGAGAAATTATGTCACAAAAAGCCAGATTATAGCTTTCTTCGTGTTCTCGGTTGTTTATGTTATCCCAATATTAAACCATACACCTCCTCTAAACTTGATCCTAGATCTTTGCCGTGTGTTTTTCTAGGATATTCTAATATATACAAAGGATACAAGTGTCTTCATCTCCCTACAAATAAACTATATATCTCTCGCAATGTATCCTTCAATGAAATTTCTTTTCCTTTCAAAACACACCATACATCAGTTCTGTCTTCTTCTCCTATGCATACCAACACTCCTCTTACTATTCTTCCAAAATTACATTCTAATTTTGATGAGTCTAGGCTTTCTACTGAGTCCAGTTCAAACTCTTTAAATGTTTCACAGCCCATCCAAAATTCACTTGGGCCCTTACCACTTTCGAATTCTACTGAGCCCATTTCTCCTTCTCTCAGTACCCAATCTCACAATGCCAACTTACCATCTGTTCCTCTCCAATCCTCCTCCTTCACGTCCTCCTCTCCTCCTCCAATTGTTTCACACCACCCCATGGTTACACGTAACAGAGACAATACTCGGAAAGTTCGTGAATTTCCTGATCATATTGCTTACTCTCTTTCCATTACTGATCCATATGACGAACCAACCTGTTTCTCTTCCGCAAATAAACATGTTCATTGGCGTGATGCCATGGCCATGGAACTGGATGCTCTGGCATCAAATCAAACCTGGATCTTAGTTCCACCTCCCACTAATCGCAAGATCATTGGTTCGAAATGGGTATATCGTGTAAAAAGAAAGTCGGATGGTTCAATTGAACGCTTTAAAGCTCGATTGGTTGCACAGGGTTTTAATCAAGATGAGGGCATTGATTACTTCGACACATTCAGTCCGGTCGTTGAGCCAACTACGATTCGTATTGTTCTTACCATCGCACTCTCAAAAGGATGGAAAATCAATCAATTGGATGTTCAAAATGCTTTTCTCAATGGTGATCTTGAAGAACAAGTGTTTATGAAACAACCACCAGGGTACGCAAACTCACTCTATCCAAATCATGTATGCATGCTCAAGAAAGCTTTATATGGCTTGAAGCAAGCTCCGAGAGCCTGGTTTCAAAAGCTTCGTTCCACCCTCAGTGAGTTTGATCTCTATCCCTCTCAATCAGATTCTTCGTTGTTCGTCAGAACCATTAATGGCGAATCCTTGTTCTTATTGGTATATGTTGATGACATTTTGGTAACGGGTTCTAATCCAAAATCCATTCAGCAACTCATATCGGATCTTAACTCCAAATTTCGGTTAAAGGATCTCGGATCCATTCATTTATTCTTAGGAATTCAGGCTATTTCCACTGAAATGGGCCTTTACTTAACCCAAACCAATTATGTAAATTCTTTACTTTCAAAGGCCTGTATGGACAAAGCAAAACCAGTTCACTCTCTCATCTCTTCCACTGAGCAACTTTCCAAATATTCTGGAGAACCTCTCAAAGATCCGTTCCTCTATCGAAGTCTTATCGGTGGCTTGCAATATCTCACCATTACTCGGCCAGACATCTGTTACGCTGTAAATAAATGCTCTCAGTTCATGCAATCCCCCACTGAGTTACATTTTACAGCTGTTAAGCGAATCCTACGGTATTTACAGGGTACCAAAAACCAAGGTCTTTTTCTCTCCAAGAATCCGGATTTAAGTATTAATGCATATCGTGATGCTGATTGGGCAAACTGTCCAGACGATCGCAGATCGACAACGGGTTTCTGTGTTTATTTGGGCTCCAATCTCATTTCGTGGAGTTCAAAGAAACAGCCAACCGTTACCAAATCCAGCACTGAAGCTGAATATCGGAGTATGGCAATGGCGACGATGGAATTGTTATGGATTCAATCGTTGCTTCAGGAGCTTAAGTTGTCATCTTTTTCTACACCGGTTCTCTGGTGTGATAATTTAGGTGCCACTTTCTTGGCAGCTAATCCAGTATTCCACTCTCGCACAAAGCATATTGAAGTGGATTTTCACTTCGTTCGTGAGAGAATTAATCTCAAACATCTTCGAGTTTCGTTTATCAGCTCGTCTTCTCAAATTGCTGATGTCTTTACAAAAGGATTGCCTACCAATCGCTTTCGAGAACTCAAACACAAGCTCACTGCTGTTTCTCCCCCAGTTTCGCTTGCGGGGGCGTGTTAATGATAACTGGATATTTCCAGTTTAGATACACAATGGAGTTCATACTACTCTGCTGTTACTACGTTATTTTTGTCTTTAGTCACAGTAAAGATATTGAGGTGTCAATTGTTTATAGGGTTAGTTAGAGAAGGAATATACTGTGTGTGTGTGTCTGTAGTAATGAGTATAAGTATGTGTAAGGTGTGAGCTTGTTATTCATCAAATGAAATAGAAAAGTGTATATATTATCTTCTTTATTATCTTTTGTATTTATCGACACCTATGAATTCCCAAAATAAATTACTGATTATTATTTATTACATAAAATGCAAATAGAGAGAGAGAGAGAGAGAGAGAGAGAGAGAGAGAGAGAGAGAGAGAGAGAGATGAAATCAACCCAATTGGAAAATCGAAGATTTTAGGATTCCATAGGAAATTAATGGAGTAAAATAACCATATTTCTTACCTGGTCAAGGTGTACGCAAGATCGATGTAGACGGTGCTCAAAGGTGGCAACATATCCGGAGGAGAGCGGCGAATTGGGGTTTTTAAGACTTGGGGAAAGATTAATTTCTGTTCAAGAGCAAAAACCTTTGAAATGCACATTCCCTTTTAATTTTCTGACAATTGAATCATCATCTCTGTCTCGTGCGAGGTCTGAATCAAGTGAAGAATTAAAACAAAAACAGTAAAAATTGAAATCGAAATCATCAACTAAACAACTATCAGTGAAGAGAGTGAAAACAAAAACGAAATCGAAGAAAATATTGTCAAATCATACCTTCAATTAAACTAAGATTAAGCAAAACCCTAATTCAGATACTCTCCAAAGCACCAATCAAAAGCAACCAATACAATCGAAGAGAATGGAATAGGGCTTAGTTAACTCACCAGTTTTGGCGAAACACGACCGAGAAAGGTCTGCAGCGGCTTCCACGGTGATCGTCGTCGCTCTGGTTGCTCTCCGCCACGCTAAGCCTTCACGCTCTGGTTGCATCTAATTAAGTGGATGAACGCAGAATAGGTTCAATCCGTGCCGCGGCTTTCATGATAATACGCGAAGGCAGAAGAGGTTATCATGCTCTGGCTGCACCCTTTCTCTTCTTTCTCGCGCGAGTGAATGAGTGGAGTGAGGAGAGCGTCGAAGAAAACTCAGCAAAGAGAGCAATCTGACGGAGTAAAGAGTGGGAGCGTGGAAGAAGGATATATAGGCCCATTGTTCAACTTTAGTAGTACAAAGAATAGATAGATAGATAGATAGGTCGTAACAACGAAAAGGCCTAACAATAATACATTGGAAGTGGTTTTAGATTTTGATCATAATATAAGACCCCATACATGTAATCTTTGAAGATGTTACCACCTCTCTTAAAGGAATCATCAAAGAACGCATATTTTACTAATTATTTGTTTTTTGTAATCAGAGACTTAACTTTTTGTTAATAATATATTTTTTTGTCAAATATGTCATGTAAGTATATTAACACATTTATTTTTGTTTCAGCCAAAATTTGACGACTGGAAAGAGTCCCGCCTTTGCATGTAAAACCACCAAGAGAGATCAAGGAATTGGTACCATTTTTATTTTTATTATGATTTTCGGAAAGTTAATTAGTTCTTTTGTACTTATATTATTCTTTATCAATACAAATATAATTTATTATTTTATTTACTACATGCCTTGAAAAATCGCCGCTGCTCTATTTGTGTAGTGTTTTATCCCATGTTAATTTCCTTTTATTGTAACCCCTAACCAATATGCTTTAATGATTAATTTATTTTTTATGTTTACTATTTTAAATCTAACTTTATGATATTTCTTCAATGCTAATATTTTTATTTTTATGATGTATCTAAATTGGTTTACGACCACAATTATGAAGACATTTAACCGTTATTAATGTTATAGTCAGTAATCTAAATTGTAAAAATTGTAATTGTCCCATTCATAATGAAATAATTCTTTTGGTTATAGTTTTGTTTACAAAGTTTTAAACGACTCGCGCATGTGCATGAGGGTTTTCCTAGTAGCTTATATTATTGGGGATGACTATAATTTTATTATGGTGAATTTCCCGTAAATTAGATATTATTTTCATTTACTTTTTATTGGAATTAAACTTAAAATTTGAAGTCCAAAATACACCTTTATTTTCTAGCTTTACTAAACTCCTCTAAGTTTTTTCATTATTTAAAAATATCCATATATATTTAAAATACTCTTATGTAATATTCATATGATTTTTAGATTTCATTTGTTAGATTTTTTAAAATTTAACATCGAATAATAATAAAAGTGAAGTACTTTAAAAAATTCTGATAGAAAATATATTTTAGCACCTACTTTCATAATCCTTTGATTTATTTATATTTTTTTCAAAATATATTCCAGGTATTTGTAGTTTTTAATATTAATTAATATGATAATTATATATTAATTTATTATTAGTTCTTTTGTCAATGAAAATAATTTATATATTTGAATGAATTAATACAGTTGTTGTTTTAATTTTATGTTCATAGATATAATTAGCATAATGAGCTACATCATTATCATAATAGTAATATATTATTTATTTATTAATTATTGTATCAAAAATATAAAAATATATTCAAATAATGTATCAAAAATATATAAATATTATGCTAATTATTGTTTGAAAATATAATAAAAAATTAAAATAATAAAAACTAAGAAATATTTAGAAAAAGTAAACATGAAAAAAATATATTATATCAATTTGATCCCTATATGAGTATTTGTAGTATCATGAAAAGTGAAGAGATCTTCTAAAATATTCATAAAGATGGGGCTTGTTTTATTTTAGAATATTAGGTGATACGATACGATGGAATAGAACTTCAAGGTGGCAATATGAAAACAGCTTTGTCCAACTCTTTGATAAGTATTATATTATATCTTGAAACCAATGAGACCTGATTAATTTCCCTATATATAGAAGTAACCAACCAGCAGCACTACATCACATCTTAATTCCACCACAATTAATTGAATTCAATTCGATTAAATTGAAGCCTAATTGTGATATCAATTAAGGGATTTACTTGCAACTATGATGGGTAATCGCAGCGCATGTCAGTCTTTCCTGGCTCTCGTCATACTCTCATGCGTCCTTTTCTCCATCTTTCATCACGCTAATGCCGAACTCGTTACCGATCTCGAAGTTATCTTTGATTATCAAGTCGTAGGTAATGTTCAAATTACAACTCCGAAGTTCAGAGCTCTTGCACTTGCTCCTGTGCCTGTGCCTGCACAAGTATCCGGGGCACCTCATCATCTGATAGAAGTTCATACTGGCTGGTATTCGCTTCCGTGCTTCAGTACCGTGATCATGGCTATTCTCTTCTATCTTCTTTGAGCGGACAATTCTCATGCCAATATTTTATTTTCAGTTTTTCCTTTGGCTTGGATGTGGCACTGAATTCTTTACTTGTTTTTGCTATTTTATTTATAATAATTGGCATAGCAGAGAGCACTGACACTTTTTCTGAGCAGACGATGCATCTATATCAGAAATTTGCTGTTGTGACTGGTATGTTGGGATTTTGATTGTGTTTGCATGTTTATATCTTTTATGTTGGGAGTTTTTATTGTACTTGTTTGTTAATTTATCAAATTAAGGAGACCTCTTTCAACAGTTAAAAAAAATCTATCATAAAGTTCTTCTATTATTATATCATCGTGTTGATATATTGAAATGAAAAATGTCCTTGTGAATTGACATATTCAAGTCTTGTGAGAATTAACTTTCGTTTGTCCTAAATGATCTAGAGGAAGTGAATAAATATTTATTGTATTTTTATACTAAAATTTACACAAGTAGGTATTTTGTCTTTTTAATTTCACTAAGTAACAACTAAATGGATTCGATTAATTTCAAATAACATCGAATAATGATAAGTACTAAAAGTAAGGAGTACGATACGATATTACCGAAATGAAAAGAAGAATGCAAAAATATTTAAAAGATCCGGCATAACTTTACGATGAACAACTAATCACATTCACAAGTCCACATGTCTCCGGCCCAAAACAAATCCTTCACTAACTCGAAAAGAATTACAACAAGTTGATTCAGGTTGCAACACAACGAATCAACCTTCGCGGTGGTTTCTTTCAACCGATAACATGAAAGCTCTTTCGTCGCCCTTCAGCTTTCTTATTTTATTTTCTTTTTCTTTTCTTAGTTCGAGAACTGGAATATGATTTTCCTTTTCATTTCGGAATATCACTAGCCGTGGCTAAAAAGAGGAAAATCTAGTGGAATGATGTGATCGATTGTGCTCAACTAGATCCGAAAATCAACAGTTCTTGTCCTTAATTCAATCCAAAATTTGTCTTTGTTACCTTTCATATGTGTAAATAACAGTCTTTTTGCATTATATGCTAGCTAATAAAAATGTCTTTAACTTTTAAAAAATTGAATTATAGTTTCTGACTTGTTTATAATTGTCTGACACGAAGAAATTAGTCTTCTATGTGCATCAAAAATTACATATGATAATTATATATTAATTTATTATTAGTTCTTTTGTCAATGAAAATAATTTATATATTTGAATGAATTAATACAGTTGTTGTTTTAATTTTATGTTCATAGATATAATTAGCATAATGAGCTACATCATTATCATAATAGTAATATATTATTTATTTATTAATTATTGTATCAAAAATATAAAAATATATTCAAATAATGTATCAAAAATATATAAATATTATGCTAATTATTGTTTGAAAATATAATAAAAAATTAAAATAATAAAAACTAAGAAATATTTAGAAAAAGTAAACATGAAAAAAATATATTATATCAATTTGATCCCTATATGAGTATTTGTAGTATCATGAAAAGTGAAGAGATCTTCTAAAATATTCATAAAGATGGGGCTTGTTTTATTTTAGAATATTAGGTGATACGATACGATGGAATAGAACTTCAAGGTGGCAATATGAAAACAGCTTTGTCCAACTCTTTGATAAGTATTATATTATATCTTGAAACCAATGAGACCTGATTAATTTCCCTATATATAGAAGTAACCAACCAGCAGCACTACATCACATCTTAATTCCACCACAATTAATTGAATTCAATTCGATTAAATTGAAGCCTAATTGTGATATCAATTAAGGGATTTACTTGCAACTATGATGGGTAATCGCAGCGCATGTCAGTCTTTCCTGGCTCTCGTCATACTCTCATGCGTCCTTTTCTCCATCTTTCATCACACTAATGCTCACGAAAAAAAACCTAACCATTTCGAACTCACTACCGATCTCGAAGTTATCGTGGATTATCAACTCGTAGGTCATGTTGCATTTAAGATGGAGAGACCAGCTCCTGCACCTGCTCCTGTGCCTGCACAAGTATCCGGGGCACCTCATCATCTGATGAGAGTTCATACTGGCTGGTATTCGCTTCTGAGCTTCAGTACCGTGATCATGGCTATTCTCTTCTATCTTCTTTGAGCGGACAATTCTCATGCCAATATTTTATTTTCAGTTTTTCCTTTGGCTTGGATGTGGCACTGAATACTTTACTTTTTTTTTGCTATTTTATTTTTATGACGAGAGCATTGACACTTTTTCTGCGTAGACGATTCATCTATATGAGAAATTTGCTGTTGTGACTGGTATGTTGGCAATTTGATTGTGTTTGCTTGTTTATCTCTTTTATGTTGGGAGTTTTTATTGTGTTTTTATTGTTGAGTGAATATTTAATGGAAACATATTTGGTTGGTTAACAACAGAGTCCGAGTTCGACTCCCGGCTAGCGCATATTAATTCTTACTAATTATTATCAATGGTTTCTTGGTTTAGTGGTAAAGTGTTTATCACAAGATATCAAAGATCAATGATTTAACTCCCATTGGTATCACAAATAAATAAAAAATATCTATGTTTCATGGATTATACTTCACTTAAAAAAAAAAAATAATAAAAATTCTTACTAATTATATGGATGGAGTATTTTTCTGCTGCTTTTTTTTGCTGTGCTTGTTTTTAATGTAGTTGTTATATTTCATATATGATTACTCAAAATCTTACAAATATTTAGGCACGCTAATTTGATGAGGAATTTATTTTGTATGATTAAAAAATAAGTTCTATTATTGCATCGTAAGAAATTGATATAGTTATATAGCATGCATTATTAGTTTACGTCAAAAATAATTCCAAAGATTAATTAGATTTAATTAAAAATATACATATATTTTAGAAATATTAAGAACATATAATTCTAATAAAATAGATAGATATCTTTGAATGTAAAGAGATGTGCAAGTTCAAATTTGGAACTAAAAATAATTTAGAAATCCATAAAACTATCACTTTTAATAAGGAAAAAAAAAATGAAATTGAAAACAAGAAAAATGGGAACATGAATATGTTTGTTGCAGATTATACATGATTAATTATTTTGAAGTTATTGTACACCCTACAAATATTTTCATACCGCTGTCAAAGTTAGGATCTCATGAAATATCAAAAAAATTAACATATTATTAGATATGCCTAAATATAAAAGAAATGTGCAAAATCAAAATTTGAAGCAAAAATATAGAAGCATGAATTGTTTTCTGTACATTACACATGATAAATTATTGGGAATTTTACTGTAGTAACCGTGTTTGGAAAAAAAATTCACGAAATTACCAAGTTTTGAACATAATTACCAAAATATCTTTTGCGGAGTACCATTCAGCACTTTTTTTGCTGGGCGGGGAATGGTTCAGCGCCTTTTCTTAATTACGCGCTATAATTAAAAGGGGAGCGGGCTTTGAAACAACGCCTAGTAAAAAAGGCGAGCTTTGAAATGGCGCCTAGGTGAAAAGCGGAGTTTGAAACTGCGCCTTTAATATGCATCAGATATTTAAAAAAAAAAAATTATTCCACTCCAAGATGTACCCGCCGAATTCTCCATTATTTAGTTATTACGTTCAATTATATTGATAATTAAGATATATAATTAAATATTCAGTAAAATTTATTCAAATTTATGAATTTGAATGAATATTAATTATGTATTAAATTAAAAGCTAATATGTAATGGTTATTATTTTAATTAAATATACGAATCGAAATTATCCAAATTTTATCATAACATTTCTATGTTATAATTAATATATTTAATTAAAATGATAACCAGTACAAGTTAGCTGTTAACTTAATACGTAATTAATAATTGTTCGAATTCATAAATTTGAATAAATTTTACTGAATATTTAATTATATATCTTAATTATCAATATAATTGAACGTAATAACTAAATAATGGAGAATTCGGAAGGTACATTTTGGAGTAGAATAAATTTTTTATATATTATTTCGAAGCATTATTGTACGAACTACAATTATTTGTCATAACTGCATCAAATTTGTAATCTCATAAAATATCAAAAAGTGCAAAATATAAAGAAATAAGATAAAAATAAAAATGTGCAAAATGAAATTTACAATTCCATAAATTGATTTTAAACATACGTAGTGTGTATTTAAGGCATAAATCACACCACAATTTTTAGGAAGTTGGAAACCAATTATTATGTATAATCTTGAAAACAAAAGTTGGTCGTAATTAGTTGTTAAACTTAGAACCATTTTGTTAAGCCGTAATTTATATAATCTTAAAACAATTCAAAACGTATATACAACTATCAATAAAATTACAAATATTTTTAATTAAAATTAGTTCGAAAATTAGTTCGAAAGTAATTTGAAACAAATATAACATACTGACAATTTAAGAATTCATACCAGCGGAACGAGGGTCCATACTAGTACGCACTAAAAAAAAAGCTAATTCTCATGGTATTTAAAACAAATTATCTATTATCTATTCTTCTCTAAATTATCAAGGTAAAATATTATAATACGGTATTAGCAGAGATGTCAAAAACTGAGATTTAAACTCAGATTTAAAATTGGAATTTGAGGACATGGAAGCCGGGTTAGGAATGTTGAGAAACTATATTCGAATCCATGTGCAACCAAGAACGATCGACATTAAAATTTTATTTTATTTATGTTTTAATTAAGAAAAAAATTCATTGGTAGACAGGCATGGAGCATGAACTAAAAAAATAATACTTAAAAAATACTAATTTCTGTCCTTTGAAATGTATAAAATGTTGATTATGTCTTGTTATACTGTCTCTTACTACACCCTCAATTGTAACCGAAATTTATATTATTTAAGAAAAAGTAAATATCAAAATAAATACTACATTTTGTTATTGAGTGTTAGAAAATTATATTTATTTTTTACAACAATGCATGTTTATATGTCAATGAACTAATATCCTAATTGGTTGAGTGTAAGACACACTAAATAATATGTTGTGATAAATTGTGATTTCGATCTTCATTGGCATGACATCAATAGATGGAGTACATACGAGTCTTCTCCATTTATTATAAAAAAAATAAGGAATTTACATATTTACCCATTGTAAAATTTAAAATTACATATTTACTCTTCTTAAAATTAAAATATCGCCAATGGGCCCATAGCTTAGCTGGTTGAGTGTCAGGCATAGGGTTGTTAATGAACCAAACCATGTTCGAGTTCGGTTCAAAACTTATCGAACATAGTTCGGTTCGGTTCGAAAACTTATCGAACATTGTTCGGTTCGGTTCGTTAACATTACGAACAGTTCGGTTCGTTAACATTACGAACAGTTCGGTTCGTTCGAAAACTTAAAAAAAAAAATCATATTTAATTTATTTTCTTTATATTTTATTAATAAAAAATATCAAACTAAATTTTCTAAAAAAATTAATAAAAACAAACTAAAATTTTAACTTTTAATATAAAAAAATTAAATTACATTTATAATCCACACAAAGTATAAATCTAACCAAAATAAAACCTGAACTAATAAAGAAAATAAATGTATATAAAAATATACCAATAAGAATTCTATCATTGAAAAAGACATAAAATTATTTCAACTCATTTTTTTATATGTGTGTTTAACATGAGTTCTAATTTATAATGATTAATTTTAGTATGGACTCTGAATTATATTAATAAAAAAATATAATAATCGAACATTCGAACGAACCAAATGAACACATTCAAGTTCGAGTTCGGTTCGTTAGTTATCGAACAATGTTCGGTTCGGTTCGATAAGAATTCGAACGGTTATCGAACGAACAATTAACGAACGAACTCGAATCAAACTCAAACGAACATCGAACTTCAAACAAAACTCACAGCCCTAGTCAGGCACAAAAACCGTATGTTGTGAGAGGTTGTGGGTTCGATCCCCATTGGCATAAAAAAATCGGGTATCAGTAACGAAATCGATCGCTTGTCGGATACCATTCAAAAAAATAAATTAAAATATCATATTTACCCTTTGTTAAATCTAAAATATCATATTTACCCAAAAATTAATAATCATCCAATTTCTCTGTTAAAACTAACAGTCAACCTTTAAACTTATTATTTTACCCTTTACATATTTACCCTTTCAAAAACCTAAAATATCATAATTACTCTTTTAAAAATAAAAATATCATATCGACCCTTTTCAAAATAAAAATATCATTACTATATTACTATTTAAATTAGAATTGGGAAATCAAATTATTAAAAATAGAACCACAATTGAGAAAATCGAAAAACTAAATTACATTGTTTTGTTTGTTTTAAATTGGATGGTAAATATGATATTTTGTTTTGAAAAGGTAAATACGATTTCTTGTTTTTATAAGGGTAAATATGATATTTTTATTTTGAAAAAGATAAATATGATATTTTTATTTTTGAAAGGATAAATATGATATTTTATGTTTTTAGAAGAGTAAATATGTAAAGGGTAAAATAATAATTTTAAAGATTGACCGTTAGTTTTAACGGAAGAATTGGATGGTTTTCAATTTTTTAGTAAATATGATATTTTAGTTTTAAAAAGGGTAAATATGTAATTTTAAATTTAACAAAGGGTAAATATGTAAATTCTCCAAAAAAAAACAATGTGTGCCTATAAAAAAATAATATATCTAAAAGTATTTTATTTCACAAATAAAAATTATACTTTTCAAAAAATAAAGTATAAGCATGAATTATATTTTCATTGTATTAACTTAACAAATTAATTAAGCACAATAATATCATGAAATATTTTAAATATGTAAAATATTGATTTTTATATACAAATATACATTATGTTTTAATATTCTCAAATACTAAAAATCCTCGACTTTTGAATATCAACCTTTCAAAATTTGAACTTCTGTAAATTAATTTTTGACCAATTAGGCGGATAATCACAGCAGTTAAATCATCGACTTTTGAAAGGTGGATAGCTTGCTTTCGACATTTCATAGGTCGAGAATGCTAGATTCAATTACCGAAAAAACGAGTTGACTATTTTTACGAATTTCCAATTTTTTGCCTATTTTAGATAAATTTTCTTCGTTTATTCTTTTACGAGAGTCAAAACATTACATTGTAATTGTATGATGTTAAAAAATTTGGAATCAAAATACTCCTTTTATCTTTTTTCCAAGTCATTATTAATATTTTTATTGTTGTAAACACCCTTAATATTTCAAATAATAATTTTAATTAACATAACAAGCAACATTAACTTAATACAATACTGATACATGTAATTCATACTGTCAAACAAACTCTTAATTAACCGTGATCCATTTTCAATTAACCACGATCCAGTCCCAATTAAGCACGATTAATCAATCTTAGGAAAAGATATCTTGAGAGCAAGAAGTATTGGAAGGTGAAAGACAGCGGAACGTCCGGTACTCGATACGCGGTACGGGTTCACGGTACGTCATATCTCCGGTACGCAGGGTAGGATTAACCAGAACGTTCTTGATGTATCCGGAACGTTGCCGGTGAAAGAAAATATGGCTTAAAAATTAACTTGGAAAAATTTATATAAATAAGCAATTCTGCAGTCAGAATTAGGTTCGTTCGAACGAACTATATGAGTGCGTTCGAACGGACTTATTCGTGACAGTCAGATTTGGGTTAGTTCGAACGAACTGGGTTCGTTCGAACGAACAATTTAGGTGCGTTCGAACTGACTTAGTTCCTATATATATATAGAATTCTGATTTCGTTTTAACAAAAGTTTTTCTAGGGTTTTGAGCCGTCGTTTCTCTCTTCTCTTCCACAGGAATTCTAGATCAGATCTGGAGTGATTGAGAGGGAGAATTGAGCAAGGATCTAGAGAGAAGTAATCGTGACGTCGACTAGAACGGCGTTGGCGATTTCCGATCGGTCGAAATCAAGGTGGACACGAGTAGAGGGACTGCACGAGCATTCCTTGGAGAAGGTTCACGGATTTGGAGAAGTAATCGACACGTACTAACTTGTACGAGGTAATTATCTCCAACTCTTCCTTTTTGGATGGTTTTAGAGCGTGATCCCGGTAGAATTAGGTTACGCATGCGAATCCTATTCCGCTGCACACTTTGATAAACGTGTGCGTAACCCTACAGCCGGTATGTACATTTGTGTGTGCATGTCAACATGTGTGTATATGTATACATGTATGTATGTATGTATGTATGCTTGTGATTATAAATAAAATAAATTTATTTTTTTATTATCGTCTAATGAACTTGTTTACATACAATAATCTACAAACACATTTATTCCAAATAACAAAAGTCACAAAATACATTAATAACATGTCGAATCAATAATATTCATATACAAATCATTATTAATAACAAATAATATGAAACTCCTAACGAAATATAATATCATAATTTAAACTGAAAATAAAATATAAAAAAAAAAATTGCTACGTAAATTCATTTCACTACAATGGTGTTTTTCATTTTTTCCTTTTGCGGAGATGGAGATTTGAATTTGATACAAACTGCGTGTACCACGATGCACTTGTATTCGTTAGAATCCGATTAGTGGGTCGAAAAAAACCCTTCAATTTTTATAACTTCTAGATCATATATATTAACATTACTCGACACAAATAATATTCAAGACAACGATATAATATATCATGTATTAACATATTCAAGACAACAAATATATTATATATGTTATTATATTTAAGGAAAATAAAATTTAAGACAACAAATATAATATGTCATATAATACATATTCAAGATAGCAGCAATATACATGTTTTCTAAAAATATCTTTTTGCTAAAATAGTTATTTCTTCACTATTTTATTAATAAAAAAAAATGTAAAGAACAAAATAAAAATTAGATGACGGTTTTTTTTTTTTTTTTTTTTGAGTAAATTCGGAGAGGGCTCAAAGTCCCCCTTCCAAACACAATATCTTTTTTTTTTTTTCTTTTTTTTTATTTTATTACAAACTCGTAGGCCACACACTCAATTCACTCATTTAACATTTAATCTATAATCCAAGGAGCAAGAGGTGTGACCAACTAGGCTAACTCTAGTTGGCTAGATGACGGTTTTGTATTTGTCAAATATCATTCGGAACGCTCGGTACGTTACTTTTGACGTTTCAGAACGCAAATGAATCGCGTTTTGAAACGAATGCATCGAAACGCCGAACGTAGGGGGAGTACGGTGAATCTGGCTACTATGTGTGAGACGCATCGAAAATCCCAAGAAAGGACCAATAAAGATGTTCCTACATGCAAATTGTAATAAATATAAAAAATATGATTTTGACATTTGTCGTTTTTCTTTATCAAGTAATTTGAAATGAAAATTTGTTGTTTGATATTTTACTGTTTTCGGCGTCAAGAAATATAATCTAGTACGTTCGACTTTTCGTAAAGGTTTAATTGCAATAATTTTTCTGAGGATCATTTGAATAATTATTAAGTAAGATCTTCTTTGCAAAAGATTACCAAACTATTTTTCCCAAAATAGGTGTTTTAGGGTTTAAAAAGAATATATGTATATTTTCAAAGTCATTGAAAATAAATAAGTTGGAAGGTCCTTTTAGTAAAATTACATCCCAGTTTAAAAGAGTTTTGAAGATAAATAATTTTTAAAAAATTTCAATTATATCAATTATGAGGTTATATTTGCACTCTGTACATTCCCCGTCTTATCCGAAACATTAAACCCTCATGAAGTAAAAGAGAAGGAGCCAACAAAGTGTGGAGAGTATGTAGAAATCAAGAAGACTTATGGAAAATGATCAAATCAGAAGTAGAAGAAAATAAAGATGTGAATGACGTGAGCCGACTAGCGAGTTAGCAAGATTCGTTTCGAGTTTTGATTGCGTATCTATTTCGTTTGATATTCGTTTTCGATTTCGGAACTAGATTTTCGATTCCGTCTTGGCGTCGATCGAATTCGATCAATCTGTGAGTGTCATTCTCCCTTTTCACCATTATTTATATCTATTTTGATTAAAACGGATTTTGTTACAAAAAAACGTGTTGAATTACGAAAACGTATATTATTTCGTTTATGATACAGTAATATTTCGGAAAACTGATTTTGAATATAATTATGATAATTTATGATATTAATGATATATATAAAATTATGATTTCGAATTAGAGGATTTGATAAATAAAATGAATTTGGATAATGATTTTGAATTACGATTCGAACTTCATATTAGTTATATATTTGGAACTGATTTTGAATAACAGGTACAACGATTTATGATTTTAAATGATTTGTGAAATTATGATTTTGAATTTTGGATATTCATTCCAATATAGAAAGTATATTTCGAATTTGTTTTCAGAAATGATTTGCGCTAAAAAACGTGTTTCGTTTTATGAAAGTTATTTAGTAAATTACATGGTTATAATATTTTATTATGAGAAAGGCTTTGTTTGGATAAAGTGTAAACAAGATTTACGATTTTAAAGAGGGTCTCCGAGAGACTCTATATATATATAGAATTTTATTTGGATAAAACGTAAGCCGGGCTGACGGTTTTGAAATAGGGTCCTATGTGAACATACGCAGCTCCTCCGGTATGTTTTAGTTTGATAGGTGTAGTGTCACGTGACCCCGTGGCGCTCTTTGGAGGGAATTGCGTAGCAATCTTGATGTAGTGCAAAGTCCAGACCCATGAGGGGTCTGGCTGTGGCGCATGAATATCCGTCGTCAGCTCATTTTTGTAGGGAATTCGCGCTTCCCGAGCTTTATGTTATGTTCCAGTCCGTGTGTGACTCGCTATCAGCGCGGGTTGGCACTTCAGTCGAGTGTTATTTGCGCCCTCACCCCGGGTAAAAGTATTAGTACGTATATGATTAGATACGAAGGTAATCGATTTGATTTCGATTTAGAGTTTGAAAAATCGGAGCAAGTATTTTGAGATATAATTAGAAACTTATGATTTGAAGATATACGAGATTATTTTATGAACTTATTTGAAAAGTACTTGTTGTAGTTATGATTATTTTTAACGAGGTTTCACTCACGTCACTTCCGTGACTAATCCTTTCGATTTACATATTTTTAGTTCAGGTATCGAAGGTCTAATATCGGGAGTTGCAGGTACTTCGAAAGTGAGAACGTCTACGTTATCTGAGTTTCGTATTAATATATTATGCTTCCGCAATATTTATGTATTATTATTTTAATTCCGTAATGTATGTATATGTATGTGTTATTTGTAGGAGAATATCCTCGACCCCGGGCCCGCGCAGCGGAATGAAGGCCCGGTCCGATTCTCCGATTCCCGAGATCACGCCACGACTTCGAGGGTACAATGCGAATAGAAGGATAGATCTATACCAGCGTGAAATTGATCACGCACGAAGGGTTGATCGCCGCCTTCTATCTCCTGTCACGTTGGTGACAATCCGCGCGTCCCATACCACGCGTCTTTCACCGTTCGTTGACCGTCTTCTCACTCCTTGGGTCGATCACAATCTAAGAGCCACAATTGTCGCTCCTCTACTTGTATCCACCGTGAGTCGCAAGACGTCGGTCGCGGATGCACCTGCCTAGACGATGGACCGGCGAACTTGCTCGATCGTTTGATTCTCTACACCGAGAAAACTCCTTTTCTCGGTTATCTCTCTTTACACCCTTTCACTCAATAGAAAGTTGTATCTTGATTATACTGGAATTCTCCAGAATATTCAGAATAAGATTGCTTAGAATTGCATTAACTTGCATAGTGATCAGAGAGAAAGTATCCTATTTATACCTAATAGGATCAGGATTAGCCAAAAGGCATGTATATCCAATATACACCCTCTCACACAGAAAACTGCATGAACCTGGTCAGTATTCTGTCATTTCGAAATTGGTAAATTTCTCAGACAGAAAATCACCCAACATGAAAGTTGTAGATAATCTCATTATATACACGACCCAATTTGGTCGAGCCCAATTGGAGTTCGTATGCAAAAGTTATGACCGTTTTACTAACTGTATGTCATACTGTTGCACCCTTTCGGTATTTCACAGAAACGACACTAATACTTCGTTCATATGAAATATATTTCTACATGAAGGTTATAGATAATCTAATTATCTATCTTACCCAATTTGAACCATTCAAATCGGATTTTCCTACTGAAAGTTATCGCTACGAATGTACGACTACATTCGTTTATCCTTTGTGTACACTTTTACGGTTGATCCTGAAACTGTATTTCCTTCAGTCTCCCACTCAATTTCAGATCTACCTAAAAGGTACTCATGCATATCCAATACGCACGATTTTAGAGAATATAGCTCGCGTATCAAATACCAAGCTATGCACATCCAATGTGCCAATTTTATGATCAAGCCCGACTTAGTACGACTCGTTGTGTGACCATGTAGGTTCGACTTAACGATGGCAGTAGGTTGTTTCCAATGCCTACAAGCTCATGAGCGGGATCTAGTCACTCCATCATAGCTACCATGTTAAACGAATAATGATTGTGATCATTGTGCCTATCTCGAATAGCGGTTACTAGTTCTCTTGTTTGCGATATCCGTTAATCAAAAGGCATGGTAATAGTCATCCTTATAATTTGATTAACTACACTTATTCCCCGATTCCGAGTTGAGTTAACAAATTTCAATCGATATTAACCATTAATACCATTGACCGTGGCCACGGTTTTCGTTAATCAACTCATCGAGCGGCGCCTAAGAGATATCTCTTCCTTTCGGAATAAACAATTCCTATCTTGGAGACTCACATTGAATTCCGTGTTTCGGACAATACCCAATGATGACCCTTTTAACTCCCTGTTACGGTGAGCGTAAGATCATATCAAAGCATTGTGTTACGCACGTAACGCAATCAATGATCCCCTCAAGTTTGAAGAAACTAAAACCCTACTCGTCGCGAGTTCATCCATAATGACTAAACCATGTCATGATCTCGCGGCTTCGGTCATATCCAATACATGTAACCTAACATATATCTACGTTCCCGATTCGACAAGCACCTTGTCCCATGATTAGCAAAACATAATCATCTCCTCGGCTAACGTACTAGTGTACGCGTTCAGTCTATTCCATTGTAATAGTAATGCTTCTCTCTTAAGCAAACTGACCCGCGACTAGGGATGTTTAGAAATGACACTTTAAGTGTGACGGTTTCGCTGCACATGGTCCTCAACCATGTCGACGTCCACACAAGTTCAAATCAAGGTTCATGTAATCATATTACACAACCCAGCACACAGTTTTCATATAAGGTGAATGCAAGAAAATTTAAGTAAACAAAATTTTTAAAAAGGATACATTCATATGGACTAAGTATTTGGGTGATACAACGTTTACCTATGGGTATCTCCATACCCACAACCTGCGAGGACTATCGTATTAGATAACTACACTCTACTCTCTTCTTCCTCCTCTAGGTATCTCCATACCCATAGTCATCGCATGACAGTCACGCGCGACTAGAGAGAGCGGTTTTGTAAACGGGTCCGCACGTTCCCGCTAGTGTTAATCTTCAGCAGGATTGGAACATTTCCAATACCTACGATCACATCTTTTCACAAAATTTCATGGATCAAATGAAATTTTCTGAGTATTGGCTAGAAGTGGTTGTGACCTTGGCATTTTTGGCTTGTACTATTGCGTTTCACGCAATAAACAACCATAAATCCGATAACTCGTGGCTACGAGAGTTTGGTCATGTTTCCTTGATCCATACCACTTCCTTTTGCGATTAATAACCGCAATATACTCTCCTCCGTACATAGAATCATAAACTATTGGTCTTGTGGAACAATTCCACATAACCGTGTTTTCATTTAAGCAAAACATGTACACACTTTGTGATCGAAAGTCGTGCTACATATTTGGACGTGCTTAATCTTTGGAAACTGTTGTTGTTATAACTCTTTATAACCAACACGTCCTCCACACCATTATAGATAAAAATCCTGAATTCTTTCGCGAAGTATTCAAGGATAACATTCACCGCTATAAATACAGATTCCAATGGGTTTAAATATACATAACCATTATGTATATAAATGTATAACCATTATACATTCACAAGAGTTAGTCTCATGTAATAGAATTACATTCAAACTCATGTGATTCCCATGAATTTATTGACGGTAAATTAGACGACTTATGTGTACGACGTATAGCCACATACATATCATGACAGATATAATAGATCCTAACATCAAATGTAAGGCATCATATTATTACTTTTCGCGCTGCTTGATGTCTCACATCGAGCCTTTGAAAATTTCTGTCATTCGACATTTTGATTTAACTCCTCCAAGGAGTTATATGTTGAAAACCATTTTCAACAATATGTCGATATATGTGCCATAACATAGAACGAGGAACTTCTTAGATCTATCCTATAGATCTTCACGCTTATTCATAAGCGGTCTCGTCTAAATCATTTGTCGTTACAAGAAATATAACGCAGCTCCCACTAACCTTCATGTGTACATAAAGTTTTCATTCGTTTCGACAATTTTATAACAGTTTATAATTTTGTCAAAACGAATATTCCAATTCCGAGAAGCTTCCTCTAATCCATCATATAGATCGTTAAAGCGTGCATATCTTATCCCCAATTCTTATGAATCGACAAAACCGTAAGGTTGTGTCAAGTACACATCCTTTCATAAAATTTCTGTCAAGAAATTCGGTTTTGACATCCATTTTGCCACATCACATAGTCATAATACGCGACCATGGCAAGCAGAATTTCGAGAATGGGAAAGCATGGCAACAACCGAAAACATTTCTTCATAGTCCGACTATGAATTGCATGAAATTTTTCGCAAAAAGCCTCGCTTTACATATATGCGTATTCCTATCCATGCCGGTTCTTCATCTTGAAAAACCCACTCACATTTCACGAGTCTAACCCAGAAAGTAATGAAATCAAGTTCTGAACTTGATAATTTACATGGATCGAATCTCAGATTTCATGACACCATGTCATGTGGAATCAACTTTTCATAGCATCCTTGTAGGATATCGAATCATCATATGATTTCGATCTATCATCATTAGCCTCGATAAATCCATATTTACCGGCTTATGATATAGCCTACTTGATCTACGAAAAATTCCTTTGTGTGTTCGACTTGCGTTCATCAACTCTTGATGAAGCCGTGTCAACTTTCATCGGTACAATGTTCATTTTCAAATCACGAACTCTTTCGAGATTTATTCTACTCCCACTAACCCGCATAGAGATAAATGGCACCAAGTTCCAAACTTGTGTGCATCTACTCCTCCTCCAAAAAGGCATCTCTTCGAGCCACGAAAATCTCATTTTCATAGGGACGTTAGAACTAATACCCTTTAGTTTCCTTAAGGATAAACGAACAATTTTCAGATTTGGGATTGAGTTTAACGGAAACAAATTTCGAAATATACTCACATCCTCAAATATGTACAAATGACAACTTCGGAACCATTCCGATCCATATCTCATATGGCGTTTTTGTACCGATTAGAAGGTTTATGGTCCATATCTTATATGCAACCATTCATTAGTGCCGCTGTCTCAAGGGCGTATCCCCAAAACATTTTTGGGAGATCCTATTGGCTTATCATTTATCGAACCATGTCCAACATGCGTTCATTTCCTCTTTTCGGACACATCTCAATGTTCCAAATGAAGACAATCGTGAAACGATTCCACAATCATAAATGATCATCAATATTCATAACTCAAATATCGCCTCTTCGATCCTATCGAAAGGTCTAGCTCAAATACTCGCCTTCTCGATCCTATCGAAAAGCTTTGATTTTCTTGCTTAGTTGATTTCGTATTTCGTTTTGAAACTCTATGAACCTTTCAAAAGTCTCCGTTTCGGTACGCATTAAATAGATATTTTCATATCTACTTTAACCGTCCATAAACGTAACAAAATATCGATAGCCTCCTCTTGCCTCGGAACTTATCGGAACATTTACATTTATATGTAATTTCCAATAATTCGTTGGATCTTTCTCCAACCTTTGGAGAATGATGCCCTTTGTCGTCTTTCCTAATAAATAAGTATCGCATTAATCAATCGAATCTAATTCGAATGATTCTAGCAATCCATCATATGGAATCTAGATACGCGAATCTCGTTTATATGGCCAAGACGGCAATGCCAAAAGAAGCAATCAACCTCTTGGTTTAATCCTCCTCGGATTTCACCATTCTTTGAGTCATTAGTTTGAACAACTCCTTGTCCGAACTTTCTGTTTTGGAAAACATTTTACCAAAATACCCTTAGACATACATTTCTTTCGATCCCTCCTTTGAATTACAACGACATCCACGCATCTATATACATTGGATTCCTCGGATACTCCGAGCATCTCCAATTCAATTTTAAATCGCATCTCATGCAATTCAGGGATCGACTTATCTATCGAATGCATATGATATTCGGTCACGAAGATCAAATCTCGTACCATCAACACACGAGTGTTAATCAAAGACCCATAAGGCGTCTCAAAATTAACCTACTCTTTGAGCCGCATTGAATCATTCAACGCGCTCTAGCTCTTAAAACTATTTCATGAGCGCTGTGTTTTACTTTTATATACACCCAAATTCTCAAAACAATTTTGAGAATATGCGTCTATACATGCCACCACAAGGCACGTAATATCGTTCGATTCCTTCTTAAAGTTTATCGAACCCGGCTTTCTCTAAAGCCAATGCCTCGAGCCCCGAATCTACCATTTCCGTGTCCAACACGTTCCTTTAAGTCTAAGAACTATTCTTTGACTATCAAGGTTAATAACGGTAATTCCGGCCCAAAAACCATCTATCATATCGATCTCATCGATATATTTGGTGTTGCTTGAAAACATAATTCTAAACGGATGATGAAGATTAACTCCTAACCGTGCGTACTTAATCTATATGCTTATATGATTAATATATGACAGTGTTATTTTATCAAATCGATAACCCTCATACCGATACGGGACTCCAAGTCCATAACACTCAAGACCCATATTTCCGTTCCTCCCACAAGTGACTTTAGCCTATCGGGTGGGATCCCGTTATTTAGGTAGGATTATATCCAATCGTATCCAATACGACTCTTGAACCTTTATAGGATTTCGGTGATGGATCGTATCCCATACAATCCCAGTTCCGTGTGTGCATCCTATCTATGCCCCGAACTCTAATCGGATTAGCTTGGACGGTTAAGTCACAACCATCTCCAACGTATCGTTCAAATAAGCTACTAGTGAGTCGACTTTAGCCTGTGCCTCACAAGTCCCGATTTAACGCTTGCCACCCTTTCGATGGTTACAATATCACGTGCCCGACTTTAGCCTGAACCCACGTGAAACGTAATCACCAAACTCGGTGGTTGTGGATATGGAAGGCATTTCCATGACTTAAATATTATGAGGGATCATGCCATTGCATGTTTCTAAATCCGTGACATAATCCAATTATATCACTATCACAAGATTTTCAATATGCATATGATTTTATTTGGGAGTCTAATTATTCTAAATAATTATCTAATAATATGCTAGTATGATTGATGCCGATCAAATCGATATAAAGAACTCAAAATTCCAAGTTTTGTAGCCAAAGTTATCACGAAAACAAAATCAGCAACCAGAAACCCATCCGTTGTAATGCAACATAGTCCGTTACAACGGACATCCAGTATACTTGGAACTCCGTTACAACGGAAGTCCAGTCCGTTACAACGCTATTTAATCCGGGATTTGTCCAAAATTGCCAGAAACATGTCCGTTATAACGCAACCTAGGTCCGTAGATCAGTCCGTTATAACGCAACATCCAGTCCGTTATAACGCAACATCCAGTCCGTTACAACGGACCAACTGCGTAGAGCTCCGTTACAACGGACCCAGTCCGTTACAACGGACTCCAATAGACACACTTGGCATCCCCGCAACCTCGTATCTGATACAAGGTCCGTTACAACGGACTCCAAGTCCGTTACAACGGAATATGCGTTTATTCACAGTCCTCCTCACACCCCCGCATCCTATACAGGGTCCGTTACAACGGACACCAAGTCCGTTATAACGGAATATGTGTTTTCTGCAAAAAAATCCCAATTTCTTGTATCTGCTACAGTGTCCGTTGCGACGGACTATGCGATTTTTGCACTGCTGTTTTCGCTCGTTTCCAAAACGATCAATCATGAAACCTTTTCACGATTATTCCTAGATACTCTCAATCAACTATTGATCGATCTCTAGCGAATTTCACTTGTGATTTTAATGGAATTTGACATTCTAAATATGTAACATCATGCAAACGGATACGAACTTTGATAACCCGTGCGTATATCTAATATACGACTATGATTCGACCCTCGAATCGATGGCGATCGCTCTGATACCACTATAGGAGAATATCCTCGACCCCGGGCCCGCGCAGCGGAATGAAGGCCCGGTCCGATTCTCCGATTCCCGAGATCACGCCACGACTTCGAGGGTACAATGCGAATAGAAGGATAGATCTATACCAGCGTGAAATTGATCACGCACGAAGGGTTGATCGCCGCCTTCTATCTCCTGTCACGTTGGTGACAATCCGCGCGTCCCATACCACGCGTCTTTCACCGTTCGTTGACCGTCTTCTCACTCCTTGGGTCGATCACAATCTAAGAGCCACAATTGTCGCTCCTCTACTTGTATCCACCGTGAGTCACAAGACGTCGGTCGCGGATGCACCTGCCTAGACGATGCACCGGCGAACTTGCTCGATCGTTTGATTCTCTACACTGAGAAAACTCCTTTTCTCGGTTATCTCTCTTTACACCCTTTCACTCAATAGAAAATTGTATCTTGATTATACTGGAATTCTCCAGAATATTCAGAATAAGATTGCTTAGAATTGCATTAACTTGCATAGTGATCAGAGAGAAAGTATCCTATTTATACCTAATAGGATCAGGATTAGCCAAAAGGCATGTATATCCAATATACACCCTCTCACACAGAAAACTGCATGAACCTGGTCAGTATTCTGTCATTTCGAAATTGGTAAATTTCTCAGACAGAAAATCACCCAACATGAAAGTTGTAGATAATATCATTATATACACGACCCAATTTGGCCCAGCCCAATTGGAGTTCGTATGCAAAAGTTATGACCGTTTTACTAACTGTATGTCATACTGTTGCACCCTTTCGGTATTTCACAGAAACGACACTAATACTTCGTTCATATGAAATATATTTCTACATGAAGGTTATAGATAATCTAATTATCTATCTTACCCAATTTGAACCATTCAAATCGGATTTTCCTACTGAAAGTTATGGCTACGAATGTACGACTACATTCGTTTATCCTTTGTGTACACTTTTACGGTTGATCCTGAAACTGTATTTCCTTCATTATTGTTGTTATTGTTGTTGTTGTTTTCGAATCAGTTTAGTATCTTGTTTTGTGATGTTTTCATATGAGAGCCTGTGGTATACGAGTTGTATACTGACGGGTTGCCGCACCCTTTTCCATTTTTATATTTGGGGTGTGACACAAATAAGTCCTCTTATCGAGGGAATCCCAACACAATGTGAGAATCACGTGTGGGGAGGAGGGTAAGCATAGTTAGTCGTTCCTGATACGTGAATAATACGGTACGTATAATACGTTTGTATATAGTTCGGATTTAAAGTTTTTTAAGTCGGTCAAATAAAACGTAATATGCTAATAATTTGTCAATTCGGTTTTTCATCTATAGTTATGTTTATTTTACATAATACGGATACAATAAGTCGGTATATAATATTATATACATATACATCTTTTTATCCATAAATAATTCGGAAATATAATTATTTTAGTTCAAAATCATAAATTTATATATTATTATTGATATGTTGATTGTCTTAATCATTTTTAAAATTTTAAGTTTTTTATTTATTAAGAAAATTATATTTTTTCTTCTAAAAAAACATATTATACGGCAATACGAGTAGTATTCGACGTTTTTTTAAATATTATAAAATATGCGAATTATTAATCAGGTTGATTACGTAGTTATTCAAATTATACAACTTTGGATAAGATCCATCATCATAAGAATAACCGAAAAGGTTAATTTTGGGTAAATTCGATAGATGTTAAGTATTGTAAGAATTAATATGATAGTTGTAATTTTAAAAAGACAAATTTAATATTTTGAATATTTGAATATTATACAAAAAATTAGGCCTTCTAAAACATCCAGAAATAATAATAATATTTTTCTTATAAGAATTCTCCTTATAACAAAACTAAATGTGAACTTTGAGCCTTATCCATTGTATATAAAGAAAATAAATAAAGTTGTATATGATTAAAAAAAAAAAAAGGTCCCTAGCTGGCTTGCTTAACGCTGGCTAATCACAATTATTGCCTCATTAAAGAAGAGGGGAAAGTCCACAGGGCCCCAGCAACAGTGCTGTAAAGCAGTCAGCATACCCCTTAATGATACTTTTTCAAAAACATTTCATTTTCCCTCCAAACTTATAAATAAATAAATTAACTACTAATAAAACGGCTCAAATAAAAAATAAATAAATATATATATTATATACTTAAAAAATATAAAAATTTTAAACTCCAAAACAAAAATACAAAATCCGATATCTCATCCAAACCCTAATCCTTACTCACCTTCCCTCCTCGTCCTCGCCATGAACGACCCCAAAACCCTAGATCTACTCACCGACCTCGTCACCCGCCTCCGTTCCTCCACCAATCCATCGCCCTCCGATCTCTCCAGTTCCATCCGCTATGCTCAGCGCGTTCTCTCCAGTCGCCTTTCTCCTACTATCTCGCCAGATGAGCATGCCATGGCTGAATCCATCAAACGGGAGCTTGCCAGTTCTGGTCGCTCCTCTGATGCCTTAACCTTTGCTGATCTCCATTCCAAGCTGTCCGCCAGATCTTCGCAACCTGGGGCTATACAAAATCGATGGGCTTTACTTTACCTCCTCAGGTCACTCTCTGAAAATCGTCGGAATAACGGCAACCATGGTGGATTACCATCGCTTCCCCTCGAGAATACTAATTATAATCCTAATTCAAGCTATCAGAATACTTCCTCGAGGAAGAAAAACCTCGGTTTAGGAGGTGGAGTGTTGCACGTGTCCAAAGATCCAGAAAACATTCGGGAAAATGCCTTGAGAGAATATTCGGATCTGGTAATGGAAGATACCGAATTGGAAGAATCTGCCCTTGTACGAGACATCTTGTACGCATGCCAAGGGATCGATGGCCGATACATTCGGTACATCAAACCAGATAATGCAATCGACGGCTATGATTTACCCGAGTCAATCAACCTCCCCAAATCGACGAAAACCATGGTCAGAAAATTATGCGAGCTTGGTTGGTTATTCAAAAAAGTCAAAACCTTCATCGCAAACACGATGAATAATTTTCCATCCGAAGAAGTCGGTACAGTGGGCCAAGCATTCTGTTCAGCATTACAAGACGAACTCACAGACTATTACAAGCTATTGTCCATACTCGAATCTCATTCAACGAACCCAATTCCTCAACCCGGTTCAGATCTGGGTTCGCAAAGCAACTATCTCTCTCTACGCCGCTTATCTGTTTGGCTTGCCGAACCGACGGTGAGGATGCGATTAATGGCTGTGCTAGTGGACGGTTGTACCGGTCTGAAAGGCGGTGCAATGGCTGGTACGATACATAAACAAGCCCAACACGGGGACCCAATTGTGCAAGATTTCATGAGGAGGCTTCTGAAACGAGTTTGTTCTCCCCTTTTTGAAATGGTATGTACTTGGGTTTTAGAAGGGGAATTAGAGGATTTTTTTTCTGAATTTTTTATAGTGAGCCAGCCTGTAAAGGCCGAATCTTTATGGCAAGAAGGGTACCGAATTGAACCTGCCATGCTTCCTTCTTTCATTTCTCCTACTCTGGCTCAGAGAATATTTCGTACCGGTAAATCGATTAACTTCTTGCGAGTTTGCTGCGACGATAATAAATGGGCAGAACATGTCGGTACCGATATGGGGGAAGAACGTGTCGGTACCGGTACGGGCCGATTCGGGTATGGTCAAACCGACGAACTCGAAACCCTAGTTGTCGAAGCAGCGAAACGAATTGACAAGCATTTAATCGACGTGATATATAATCGGTATCGATTTAAAGACCATTGTTTGGCGATAAAGAAATACTTGCTTTTAGGCCAAGGGGATTTTGTGCAGTCTTTAATGCACGAAGTGGGGCCCGATTTGTCAGACTCGGCGAATAAAATCAGTTCCTTCCAGTTAGCGAGTAAACTGGAGACCTCCATTCGAGCCTCGAATTCTCAGTATGACGATCGAGATATACTCGATAGATTAAAGGTTAAATTAATTGATTATAAAGATGGAGATATGGGTTGGGACGTTTTCTCTTTGGAGTACGAGACGGTAATGCCGCTTGATACCATTTTCACCGGTACGGTGATGAAACGATATTTACGAATTTTTAATTATTTATGGAAATTAAAACGAGTCGAGCATGCCCTGACGAGTATTTGGAAATCAACCAAACCCAATTTCATAATTTCGCGAATATTTTCGAAAAAGGGGCAAGTTGATAAACTCAAGTCCGTTTCGGTTTCGTTGCTGAGAAGATGCCAAGTTATTTGGAATGAAATGAACCATTTCGTTACCAATTTTCAGTATTACATCATGTTCGAAGTACTGGAGGTGTCCTGGGCCCGATTTTCCGATGAAATGGAGGCGTCCAGGGATTTCGACGATCTCTTAATAGCCCACGAAAAATATCTCACGTCGATTGTGGAGAAATCTTTGCTCGGAGAGAGATCGAGTTCTTTGCTTAAATCTCTTTTTGCCCTTTTTGACGTGGTTTTGAGATTCAAAAACCAGTCTGATTTTTGGTTGGAACCTTTTTTCGCCCTCAAATCAAGGTAACTATTCAAAATTTAAGGTTTTTTTTGTATTATTAGAATTAATAATTAATGTTTTTTTATAGTTATGGTGAGAAAGGTGGAAAAATGCAAAAGGGGGATCGAAATGCGATTACGCAGCTGGATGAAAAGCATTTGCGTAAAATGGGAGAAGATTTGGACCAAATTGCAAAAGACTACTCGAAGTCTTTGGATTCGTTTATCAAACAATTGCCTTTGCAACAGCATGTAGATTTGAAGTTTTTGTTTTTCAGACTGGATTTTACCGAGTATTATAGCCGCCTTAAATGAAAAATAAAAAAAGGAATTATTTTTGTGATTTATGTAGAAGGTTAGTACGTGTTGATATTTGTTTTTTTAAATTTGTATTGATTTTGACTTTGTGTTTTTATTTTAATTGCAGATGTAAATTAAATTGTAATACAAGCTTTGATTTAGTTAGAGAGAGTCCGAGGGACAGAGAGAGAGAGAGAGGGAGAGAGGATTAGTGTAAGCCTTTTGCACTTATTATTATTTTTTTAATTTGAAAAATCAGTGTGTACATTCTTGTGGTGGTTTCTTTTATTCTTGTTTTTTTTCGTTCGGTGATTTGATTTTGTTTGAAGTTTTATCAGAATGTTGGCCTGATAGTGGCGATAGATTACTTTATTCATTTAAATATGTACTTTGTGCAAACAGTTTAATAGAGGTGTTTGTAAATTGGATATCAAAAATTTGGTTTTGTGTGCAAACAGTTTAACCGATCCGGATCTGAAAAAATATTCGGATCTGGGTCTTGTATTCGGTTTTGTGTCGGATACAGATATGAATATTTCCCCCGAACCGATACTGGAATATTGGTTCTCGGAGGCCGATCTGGACATTATATATTTTTATGTGTTATATTTGATATTAGTTGAAAAATACATAATTATTGATCTGTGAATGATTTAAACTCAGAAATTACAAAATTACGTTTAAATTATGTGCATATATAATAAAATATATATTATCATATTATAGTATATGTTTTAATATTTGAAAAAATATATATCAATATTTGATAATATCCTAACCGGATTCTAATCGGATAGTTTCGTATCCGAAAAATAATATGGATTCATACCTTGGATGACCAGTATCCGAAATCGTTGAACAATCTAAATTACAATATTTAGATAGTTAACTGAATGGATCTTTTTTGAGTTCAATACACAGAAAAATATATCATGTTTTAATGGTATTTTTTGGGGTTCGATATATTTGTCCTGGTAAAAAAATATAAAATAAATCGACGCCTGAGAGATTCGAACTCTCGCGGGGAAACCCCATGTACTTAGCAGGCACACGCCTTAACCACTCGGCCAAAGCGTCGTTGTTGTTTCTGCGAGTAAATTTTAGTTATTTAAACGGAATCTTCATTTTTCGGCAATTACCAATGAAAGCACGATTGAGCCCCCACTACTTTCTGCGAAAGGAGCACACAACAAACACGTCTCCATCGATCCAACCTTCTAACCGGCGATCATCCGGCGGACCGCCACCACCATGTCCTTCAGCTCCGCGCCTTCAAACCCTAGCCCTAGCGCATCGCCGATCATCTCTCCGTCTGGTCCTTCCCTCACGTACTGGTGCTACTTATGCAACGGCGTCATCTCCATTCCGTCTTCCGCTTCTCCTCTTCGTTGCCCTCAGTGTATGCACGAATTCATCGCCGATCGTCCTCCTTCCCCTACCCCTACCCCTACCCCTACCCCTCTTCATCCTCCTGCTCCGCCGCAACCTGAACTTAATTTCCATTCCACGGTCTCTTCGCAAGCCTACCTCCGCCGAATTATCCGCCAAATCTCCTCCGACGACCCCAACTCGACCCCCTTTCCAATCCGCCGAGGTCCTGCTCCCACGGCACCTTCTGCAATAGACGCAATCCCAACCGTCAGAATCTCCGAACCCTCCATCCCTTGCCCAGTCTGCAAGGATGAATTCGTTCTTGATTCTCAAGCTCGTCGCCTCCCTTGCAGCCACCTCTACCACTCAGATTGCATCGTCCCGTGGTTACAAATGCGCAATTCTTGCCCAGTTTGCCGAGCTCAGGTCTCATTTTCCAATCCAGAACCCGTATTCCGGCCATCTCCGCCAGTGGGGACGAGTAACCATCTTTCAACCCATTTTTCAGCCCACTTCAGAGCGCTAATCGAAAACATGGATGGTGGAGAATCTGGCAGTGACGCAAGGTCTCTCAGGTCTGCGCTGAGGCAAATTGCGAGGAGGCATCGAGGTAGAGCGGGAAGATTGGAGGTGTCGCGGAGTCAGATGGCACAGGAGGAGACAGGTGGCACTTCTGAGCCCGCAAATAGTGGCGAGACCGTTTCGTCGGCTTGGCCTGTTAGTGGCGGGTTTGGTGGGGCCAGTGTTAATAGTAGCAGTAGTAACAGAACCGATGAAGATGGTGATACTGTCATGTCCGATGCTAGAGATGGGGTCTTTGATTGATTCGAGAAAGAACCGTCTTTTTTTTTTGGACAAATTTAGGTACGAGTTTTTCTTTTCTTTTCTTTTTTTTTCTTTAATTGATCAGCCAATTATGGTTTTTGCCAGTTTGGTACCGAAATTGAGCGAATAAGAATTGAATCGATTCCTTTTTTATGAGAGTATTATTTTTTATTGCAGTATATATTGAGATGATTGAGTAGATGAGTAAGAGAAAACGTGCGATTCGAGAAATGCCATCACCGATTTTTAATTTTTTTTTTTTGGTTGGTTTTTTCTGTGAACTGTATTTTGCCTATCGGGGATTAATTCTTTCGCATTAGCGTTCTCTACCATGTATATTATGAAAAAAAATGAAAAATTGCAAGAGCGGTTATAAATAAATAGTGCATATTTCATTTTTCTTTTTTGCGAGCAAATTGTTATATATACTTTGTTCTCAGATGTTTAATAGCTTTTGACGAGCTTGGTCTGGATCGAAAGGTGAGTTCTTTTTCTTTTCTATTTTTGTAATTTATTCATTGAGCAAAAAATGCGTATTTAAAAGTTAGTTCTAGGAGGTTAATTTATAAAATTTTATAGGATAAATTTCATTGCAAACTTTTCATTGTTTTTGCATAACCATTAGAATTCAATTAGTTCAACAAAAGATATTTTTTTTTACATTCTTGTTGCAATTATCTCGAAGATTATTCTTCGGATCGAATGATGTGACTTATCGGTGTATAAAATCCTTCACTTTTACTGGATTATTCTTTTTAAGAATCATTGTGCCATGCGAAATTTATCGTCTTGTCAATTGATTATTACATCATTTTTTTTCTTTGATTTTGTTGTTTATTTTCACTTCAAATTGTGTCCAAGTTTATCTCATTTTTATGTGTGAAGTCGAAATAATAGATATAAACTACTAAAAAGAAGCTTTTGCTTTGAAGTTATGTTACGAGTGCATTAGAGAGATATATGTATGAAATAATTTTATTATTGTATGAAATATTTTATATATTATTGTCATCCTTTTTAATCCCTTTTAACAATTGAATTTGATTTGTTAAGATTGTATTTTACAATGGTATGTTTTAGTTAGGTAGTGTATTCATATTTTTGAGTTTTTTTTTAATATAAAACCCAACCTTCAATATATAATTTGGAGCTATTACTGTTTTTAAGGTTTCGTCGTCCTGAAAATATAATCTCTTTGATGCCGCTACTATTTTATTTTCTTCATATACATCTGACATTTCAATAGATAATTTGGAGTTATTAATGTAATTCACGGTGACAATCCACTTTTGACCATTCTCTTAATATCTTCAATTTTCTTGAATTTAGAATTTAGAGTTAATATCTTCAATTTTCTTGAATTTAGAATTTAGAGTTAATATCTTCAATTTTCTTGTTAAGCCCCGTTGAATTTACCGCCAAACTTTGTTTTCATTGTTGCTCAATTATTTCTCGTAATTAAGATTATTTAAACCAGTAGTTCTCAAATCAAATTGTTATTTATTAAAACATGATCTTTCTTGGCAATGACCAGATGTTGCAGCTGCAAATTGCGGCAAAGATCGAGATACAAGAAACTCGTCTAGTCTCGTGTGACACCGATAAAAAAAATTAATTTTTTTAATTACAATTACGATACGGAAATTCCGCTATATAATGACTCGTTAGTCGAGACAATTATCTGTATGTGCCACAGAAAAAATAGAATCAACTGGTCCATATCAATGAGATCAGGCTGATCACAACCACTGAAATAATTAAGCAAAAGATTAGCATTATCTAGTCAGCAATGACCTACCATGCTAGAATGCTGCCATTTCCAGTTGGCCAAAGTCTTGTTATTATTAAATTTTTTTAAAAAAACTGAATAAAGTTTGATTGGTACTTTGTCGAATTATTTTTATCCGTTCAAACTTCGAATTACTTGAAATGTGGTGTTATAATTCGAATCGACTTGTATAACTCAGCTGATCATCTAGATTAATCGACCCCAATTAGGACTGTTAATTTAGTTCGAGCTGATTTGAGCCGAGTCAATTCGAATCCAAACCAAGCCGTGCTCGAGCTGGGTTGATTGGATTCGAATCGATTAGTTAACAATCCCTAACCCAAATTGATATTTTTATTTGGTCAACAATCCCTAACCCAAATTGATATTTTTATTTGGTCAAATCAATTTTGTGTTGTTTCTCGACTTGACATTAATTTGTAAAAGAGGGCACATGTTATGTTACTTTGTTAGTGTAATATAATAACATTATATATACTCCATCCATGCTTAATTAAGAAACGTGGACATCTCATATTTGAAAAAGTCATCTCAAATCAATTTCTTGTCTCAATCAAAAACCCAAAATGAAGATTAACATGAAGCTTCGTCAAAGGCTAAGTTTGTCAATCCAAGCAAATAGAATCTCTATTTAAACCACATCCATCTCCTACATTGAACTCACAAAATCAAAAAAATCCCTTCTCTACCTTTTCTAAAAAACTTTTTTTTCGTCCAATCAAAAACAAGAATGGAGTTTGAGATCACGAGTGACGTGTTATACAAGATCGGGTTATTCGTTGTTGTCCAAGCCTTGGTGTACTTCATACTCACGAGCTCTTCTGACGTGTTCTCCAGTGCAAAGAGGCTTAGCTTTCGTCGAACACGCTCGGTTAGTATGAGACGCATGGAGGCATTTCTCGCAGACATGCCATCTGGCGGCGTACCCTCGCCCCTTCCGTCCGCCGAGAATAAGAAAGATTATTAGTTTGTCGATCTCCTCGGATTTTCAGTTCTTTCCTTGATTTATTTAGTTCTAGGAATATAATTGATGTAGTTTTTCACAACCATTAGATTTCAATTAGTTCTAAAGATTTTTTTTTTTACATTCTTGTTGCAATTATCTCGAAGATTATTCTTCGGATCGAATGATGCGACTTATCGGTGTATAAAATCCTTCACTTTACTGGATTATTCTTTTTAAGAATCATTGTGACATGCGAAATTTATCGTTTGGTCAATTGATTATTACATCATTTATATCACATTTGTGTTGTTTATTTTCACTTCAATTGATTATTACATCATTTTTGTCTTTGATCTTGTTGTTTATTTTCATTTTTAATTGTGTCCAAGTTTATCTCGTTTTTATGTGTGAAGTCGAAATAATAGATATAAACTACTAAAAAGAAGCTTTGGCTTTTTTTTTTGAGGGAGGAGGCAGTGCCTCTCTCGAATTTGCAATATTTATAAAAAAAAGTAAAATAATGTTATACAATCATACTCCTATCAATATCATGAGATTATAGTGAGAAATAAAATTTACAAAGCACTGAAGCTAATATGCCCCAATAATGGATGGGCATCCAGAGAGTAAGCTGGAGAAATTTGATCTAGCAATTGATCCTCTATTTCTCCACATCGTGTAGTATCATTGAGGAAAGAAGTGTCGTCGATACCGTCTTGAACGCGAAAATTCTCCTCTTTCGTTCCTTCCATAAATTCCAAATCGTTCCGATCCAAGTTGTGCTCCACATGGAATTGTATAATTTATCGCCTTTCTTCTTGTTTCCAGTCCAAAACTCCAACAAAAGGACCGGAAAGGTAAGTTGCGGTAATTGTAAATTATTGGCTACGGCATTCCACACTTGTCTTGCGTAGGGGCAAGAAAGTAGTAGATGATTAACATCTTCCCTATGTTGCGCGCAGAGCGCACATCCTTCGTTATTTGGCCAACCTCTTTTCTCTAGGTTTACCGCCGTTAGGATTCGATCGTGTAGTGCTAGCCAACCGAAAAAACGTACTTTACTCGGAGCCTTGATCCTCCATAGTTGAACGTTCCACGGTTGGGTTACTCCGGGGTCTCTCAAGAAATTATATGCGGATTTGGTTGTGAAGATTCCATCTCGAGTCCATAACCATTCCGGCCGTGAGGTATTGGGATTCATGCGTAATGAAATTGAAGTAAAATGAATTAATTGAGAAAGATCCTTAATAAAGAAAGATGCATACCGACTCGGTATGGATGCTAGCTCACCGATAGAGTTTGCGGCATAAACTTCTTGTATTGTGTTTGCCCAAATCGAGTCGGAATCGGGTTGAAAAGCTATTTTAGTTAGTGCCTTTAATAATAAAGCGACATTTTGTGTCTGCCCAAATCGAAGCTTTGGCTTTGAAGTTATGTTATGGGTGCATTAGAGATATATGTATGAAATAAATTTATTACTGTATGAAATATTTTTTTATATTATTGTCATCCTTTTTAATCCCTTTTAACAATTGCAATGGAGTTGTTATTGTATTTTACAATGGTATGTTTTAGTTAGGAAGTGTATTCATATTTTTTAGTTTTTTTAATATAAAAACCACCTTGCAACAAAGTTAAGTCATTGAAAGTGTCGAAATATCGTAACCGTCACTACAAAATTTTCAGTGACAAATAAATAAACCAGTCACTAAGAATCTTTTAGTAATGATCCGAACAAACACTCGCATAAAGATCTTTAGTGACAAGACCATCGTTAATGAATTCAGAGTTACCGCCACGGAGCTTTCGGTGACGATAACCGTCACCGAAACCGAAACCCATAGTTTTTTTTTCAGTTTCCAGTGACCGGTTCTTACCGTCACCAAAATATAATTTGGAGTTATTAATGTAATTCACGGTGACAATCTACTTTTTGACCATTCTCTTAATATCTTAGTCAATTTTCTTGATTTCAGAGTTAAGCACAGTTGAATTTACGGCCAAAGTTTGTTTTCATTGTTGCTCAATTATTTCTCGTAATTAAGATTATTTAAACCAGTAGTTCTCAAATCAAATCAAATTGTTATTTATTAAAACATGATATTTCTTGGCATTGATCGGATGTTGCAGCTGCAAATTGTGGCAAAGATCGAGATACAAGAAACTCGTCTAGTCCCGTGTGACAACGATAAAATAATTATTTTTTTAATTACAATTACGATACAGAAATTCCGTTATATAATGACTCGTTAGTCGTGGCAAATATCTGTATGTGCCACAGAAAAATGAGGATTATCTGGTCCATATTAATGAGATCAGGTCAGGCTGATCACAACCACTGAAATAATTAAGCAGAAGATTAGAATTATCTAGTCATCCATGACCAACCATGCTGTTCCCAGTTGGCCAAAGTCTTGTTATTTACCTTTTTAAAACTTAATAAAGTTTGATTGGTACTTTGTCAAGTTATTTTGGTCGTTCGAACTTCGAATTACTCGAAATGTGGTGTTATAATTCGAATCGACTTGTATAACTCAGCTGATCAACTAGATTGATCGACCCCAATTAGGATCGTTAATTTAGTTCGTAGCTCGGCATTCGCTCAAGTTCGGGCTGATTTGAGCCGAGTCAATTCGAATCCGAACAAAGCCGTGATCGAGCTGGGCTGATTGGATTCGAATCGAACCCCAATTGATATTTTTATTTCGTCAAACCAATTTTGTGTTGTTTCTTGACTTGACATTAATTTGTAAAAGAGGGCACATGTTATGCTACTTTGTTAGTGTAATATAATAAAATTACGTTGTCAAACTTGAAAGTCTATATACTCCATCCGTGCTTAATTAAAAAACGCCGACATCTCATATTTGAAAAAGTCATCTCAAATCAATTTCTTGTCTCAATCAAAAACCAAAAATGAAGATTAACAAGAAGCTTCGTCAAAGGCTAAGTTCGTAAATCCAAGCAAAGAGAATCTCTATTTAAACCGCATCCATCTCCTACATTGAACTCACAAAATCAATAAAAACCCTTCTCTACTTTTCTTATAAACTTTTTTTTTCGTCCAATCAAAAACAAGAATGGAGTTTGAGATCACGAGTGACGTGTTGTTATACAAGATCGGGTTATTCGTTGTTGTCCAAGCCTTGGTGTACTTCATATTCACGAGCTCTTCCGATGTGTTCTCCAGTGCAAAGAGGCTTAGCTTTCGTCGAACACGCTCGGTTAGTATGAGACGCATGGAGGCATTTCTCACAGACATGCCAGCTGGCGGCGTACCCTCGCCCCTTCCGTCCGCCGAGAATAAGAAATATTATTAGTTTTTCGATCTCCTCGGATTTTCAGTTCTTTCCTTGATTTATTTAGTTCTAGGAATATAATTGATGTAAGTTCGTTCTATTTGTGTGATTTTGTGTTTTTCCTTCTTTCATTATTTACTAGAAATATTTCTCGCACTTCGCTGCGATTTTTCAAAATCTTTTATGATCATAAAATAATAATTTTATCTAAAACGTTACAAATGCAAAACAAAAGTAATCTTCATAAATGTTAATTTTAAAAAAAAAAGTCTGATATTAAATAGTCTCACAAGTATTATGCAATAAATACAAATTTTTTTCCTCCTCAAAGCATATCATATGTTCCAAAAGAAAAATTCAAATGTTTTATTTAGAATACAAAACATGTCAAATAAAATAAAATTCTGAAAAAAACAAACAAAAAAGCATAAAAGACGTAGCTTGGTACCAATCAAAAATATTATAATAAGCACAAAAAAACGCAGTTTGGTACCAATCAAAACTGTTATAATAAGCACAAAAAAACAATAATACCAGCTCAGGCTAACAAAAAGTATTTTCTGTGAACAATAAACGATGAACAGTAAAATTATAATATACAAATTATATTTATTAATACGATGAAAAATTCAAATATTTTATTTAGAATACAAGACATGTCAAATAAAATAAAATTACATATGGTAAAAAAAAAATCGATGAACAGTAACCCGGATGAACAGGAAGGAAGATGAACAGTATGTCGATGTGGCCTCTTGATTTGGCTCCAAATTGGTGGAAATTTAATGGGAGGGGATATAAGAAACTTATAGATGTAAATTCTTTCTTTGTATTATTTTGTATTGATTTGTATATACTTTGTGTTTGGGAAAATAGATTTGGTAATTTTCATTTAGTTGTTTTTCTTTTGAAAAAGTCGGTAGTTCAAAATTTAAAAAAAAGTAACTACTTTTGGTTCTTGGTCTTCATGTTGATATGGGTCGAATCATTTTGGATTCGTGAATTGATTCGGATTATAGATCATTTAAGTTAGAATTGTTAGGAAGATGGTAAAGAGATGACAAACAAACTGGTCGGTCTGGTTCTTGTTCAAGTAGACTCATATCAAATTCGGGCTATTTCATGTTGCGGGTCAATCGGGGCATGGCTCATTCGGGTCTAGGGTTGTTCAAGTTTTGCATCGTCTGGGTTTCATGGTATTCGAATTGCGTGTTTTAGGATCATGAATTTTTCATGTTTTGAGTCATTTGGTTTTCGGAGTTATTCTGGTTCCGAAATATTTGATTTCGAGTTATTATTGGTAGGGGTCCTACACAGTGCCGACCCGATATTTTTGGTGATCTTTCAAAAATATATAACCAAACTAATTAATAATTAATTCATAAAAAAAAATAAACCTTGTTGGGATTTTCAGGATATTTATTTATTTGGGGAAAGAATTTGGGAGTTGTGGAGAGTATCAAATATAATAAAGAAATTGGATGAACAAATATCTTCCACGGAGAGAGAGACAGATAGCAATGGCTCTTTTAATTTTTCATTTTTCCATGTTTGCTACAGCTACAGTATCTATCTAAATTCTAGAGACGGAGAGAGACAAATATCTTACACGCGTTCCTATATATAGGGCTCTTATATGTTTCCAATAGACACACCCTTTCAAACATACATCCATATCTATCTAAATTTTAGACATTTCTATTTAAATCAATAGACATATATTTATGTCAAGAGACATCTCCCGTTCACAAACAAATAAATTGAATATTATTCTGCCCAAATTATTAATAATATTATTATATAAAATATTAAAGCATTAATTTTAATAAACCTTTAATTCAAATTAAAGACAAACACGAAATTGGCGAGAGAAATTGAGGACAAACCTTAGAGGAATCGAGGAATCGAGAAACTAAGGTTGTGGTCTGGGTCGTGGAGCAGCGAGGGGTGATCAGGTCTGGTTCAGGTTCTGTTCTAGAGCGTGAGCCCAATCGTGGTGGGTTGTGTGAGGGACGATCAACAGCCAGCAGCGTGGGTCTCCCGTTTCAGGCAGTTCATGCGAGGTGCGATCGTGGCGGGTTTTCGTTCCAATCTGAGTCTGTTAAATTGGGCTCCTGGACTAGAAAACTAAAACAAGTTGAACTATTATTTATATTATCAATTAAAATAAAAAATTCAAATTGTTCATGACGTCATAATGTTAATCGGCATGCAACGGTATCACTTCCAATTAATTGTTTTTAACGTCATAATGTTAATCGTTTTTTGTATATCATATTTGATATTAGTTCAAATTCATAAATCATATTTGATATTAGTTCAAAACCATAAATTTATGGATGATTTCAGCTCACCGCATAATATTACTTTTAAATATTATTATATAAATTATTCACGTCATGAATTATGTATATATAATTAAAAATAATAATATGTTATAAAATGAGTCATAATTGTATCGGGCAATATCTAAATCATATTCGTATTTGTTTAATATCCAGATCTTATCTGGGTTAGTTTCGTATTCGAAAAATAATATAGATACAAATCCAGAATGACCACTATCCAAACCGCTGGTGCTCACGGATCGTTGAAGTGACAGATCATTTGGATTCGGATCATCCGAATTTCGAGCACTCATATGAACTTGTCCAAAAAATTCTAAGGTGATATCGAAACAAATCTGAAACAACTCGCTACTCGATTCAAAATCGCCAATTTATTTCGAATCGACTTGTATAACTCGGCTGATCATCTAGATTGATCGACCCAAATTGGGACTGTTAATTTAGTTCGTAGCTCGACATTCGCTCAAGTTCGGTTAATTTCAGCCGAGTCAATTCGAATCTGAACCAAGACGTGCTCGAGCTGGGTTGATTGCATTCGAATCGATTCGTTAACAATCCCTAACCGCAATTAATATTTTTATTTCGTCTAACTAATTTTGTGTTGTTTCTTGACTTGACATTAATTTGTAAAAGAGGGCACATGTTATGTTACTTTGTTAGTGTAATATAATTAAAAAAAAAATTTTTTGAAGGAGGAGGCGATTGCCTCTCTCGATTTGTATTAGAAATAAAATAGGGTTATACATCGAAAAATAAGAACTACAAACTACAATACATAAATGAAATATTGCTAATTAAAGGAGTGTGGTATTCGCTGGAGTTACATATTGCATTCTGCATGCAAGGGAGACCAACTCAACAATTGGTAATCCATCTAGCTACATCATCTTCAATCGTATTCGCCGTGGACGTTGACGAGAGTGCTTTAAACGAGAAAATTCTTCTATTACGTTCTTTCCATATGTTCCAAATTGTTGCGAGCCATATGATGTTCCATATGTTTGTTTGCTCCTTGTTTTCCTTTGTCTTATTTCTAGTCCAGAAATTTTTGAGTTTTTTCGGGTAAGTAAGGGGACCTAATTGAAAGGTAGAGGTGACATGGGTAATATAATAATTTTAGAGGCCATTTATCCTACCCCCCAAACCCACCCGTGCATCCACGATATGGGGAGGATTGATTCGCCTCCCCAATTCGTGTACCCAAGATTCTATTAACCATCAATTAAAAATTTTAATTTTTGTTAATAAATAATACAATTGTATTAACCGTTAATTAACTTTGAATTAATCATTAATTCAAATTTGAATTAACCATCAATTGAATGTGTGGGTGCATTTTGGGGATGAGAATTCTTCCCAAACCCATATCGTGGAGGGCAAAGTGGGTTTGGGGGGAAGAGTAAAATTTCCCATAATTTTATGTTGTCAAACTTGAAGTCTCATATTTGAAAAAGTCATCTCAAATCAATTTCTTGTCTCAATCAAAAACCCAAAATGAAGATTAGCAAGAAGCTTCGTCAAAGGCTAAGTTTGTCAATCCAAGCAAAGAGAATCTCTATTTAAACCACATCCATCTCCTACATTGAACTCACAAGATCAATAAAATCCCTTCTCTACCTTATTTAAAAAACTTTTTTTCGTCCAATCAAAAACAAGAATGGAGTTTGAGATCACTAGTGACGTGTTGTTATACAAGATCGGGTTATTCGTTGTTGTCCAAGCCTTGGTGTACTTCATACTCACGAGCTCTTCCGATGTGTTCTCCAGTGCAAAGAGTCTTAGCTTTCGTCGAACACGCTCGGTTAGTATGAGACGCATGGAGGCATTTCTCGCAGACATGCCAGCTGGCGGCGAACCCTCGCCCCTTCCGTCCGCCGAGAATAAGAAAGATTATTAGTTTTTCGATCTCCTCGGATTTTCAGTTCTTTCCTTGATTTATTTAGTTTTAGGAATATAATTGATGTAAGTTCGTTCTTTCGTGTGATTTTGTGTTTTACCTTCTTTTATTATTTATTAGAAACTTATAGATGTAAATTCTTTCTTTGTATTATTTTGTATTGATTTGTATATCCTTTGTGTTTGGAAAAATAGATTTGGTAATTTTCATTTAGTTGTTTTTCTTTTGAAAAAGTTGGTACAAAATTTAAAAAAAAAGTAACTACTTTTGGTTCTTGGTCTTCATGTTGATATGGGTCGAATCATTTTGGATTCCTGAATTGATTCGGATTGGATTATAGATCATTTTAAGTCTGAGTTGTTAGGAAGATGGTAAAGAGATGACAAACAAACTGGTCGGTCTGGTTCTTGTTCAAGTCGACCCATATCGAATTCGGGCTATTTCATGTTGCGGGTCAATCGGGTCATGGCTCATTCGGGTCTAGGGTTGTCCAAGTTTTGCATCGTCTGGGTTTCATGGTATTCGAATTGCCGGTTTTAGGATCATGAATTTTTCATATTTTGAGTCATTAGGTTTTCGAAGTTATGCTAGTTCCGAAATATTTGATTTCGAGTTATTATTGGTTTGGGTCACAAACATGGCCAGCCGGACATTTTTGCTGATCTTTCACACAAATATAACGAGACTAATTAGATATTAATATATAAAAAATAAACAAAAAAACCGAAATCTTTAAGGAATCGAAGAATTGAGGAATTTGCGAGAAAAAATTGAGGAATCGAGGAATTGAGAAATTGATGTCGTGGGGCCTGGAGCGGCGAGGAGCGATCAGGTTTTGTTCTGTTCTGTTATAGAGCAGGAGCTGTGGAGGGCCGTGCGAGCAGCGAGGGGAGATCAAATGTGGTTCTGGTTTTGTTCTGGAGCGTGAACCGTGGAGGGGCAATCGAGGGGCAATCGTGGTGGTTTTTGTGAGGGGCGATCAACAACCAGAGGCGTGGATCTCCCGTTTCAGGCAGTTCATGCAAGGTGAGATTGTGGCGGGTTTCCGTTCGAGCCCGAGTGAATTAAATTGGGCTCCTGGATCTTCTTTGTGTCATGGAGTCATTTTGTTGTTTTTCGAATAATATATAAGTAATTATGTTTTTTAGTACTATGTATTTTTTTATCGTGATTATAAGATCATCGATATTACTATATTTTTTAGTCATAATAAAAATAAAATCAAATATTGAGAAAATCAAAGTTCAACTTATTATATTTTTTATCGTTCATAACATCATAATGTTAATCGGTATGCAACGGTATCACTTATTACATTTAAGTGCTAATTAGACCATTAACACAAAAAAGCAAATATTGAGAAAATCAAAGTTATTGAGAAAATCGGTGTGCAACTGTATCACTTATTAACCAATTAGATCATTCGAATTCGGATTCGGATCATTCGAATTGAGGTTGCAATAGGGTTGTTATATTGAGAAAGTGCTACCTTGATCATTCGAATTCAGATCATCCGAATTTCGAGCACTCGTACGAACTTCATTAGACTTGAAGCTATCACACGAACCATTGATCCGAAACTGCGATATCTAAACGAATCCGAAACTACTCACAATTTGTTCAACATAATTTTCTATGAATCAATATACTTGAAGTTCATGCATTTTAAATTATCTATTATACATACTGTTATACATTTTTATTGACCTGCAAGTGCAACTAACTAACTACTCACAATTTCATAAATTTTCTAAGCTCAAACAAATAATTTCAAAATACTAATTGACCTCCAACCTGCAAAGGCTGCAATCTCAATAATTTCCTATCCAACCAACAAAATACCTAGGCGATCCAATCCATTCCCCCATTTGGCCCGCCCATCAAGATGTAATCCCTCCAACAGATCCGCAATTTTCCCAGCCCCACGTGACTCAACTGGGAATAATATAATATAAAAATAGTGGCTTCCTCTCTCACTGGATGACTAGCACAATCGGAGTGGGAGTGGGTTGGACGCTCAGAGTTGGAGAGAGTAGAGAGAGATCAGAAATGGCTTCTTCTTCTTTAAAGACGATTAGAAGGCTCGAGGTTACCTCTCCCGTTCCCCCCGATATCGACATAGCCAATTCGGTTCAGCCTCTACCCATCGCCCAAATCGCCGAGAGCATCAATCTCCGTCCCGAGCACTACGATTTATACGGAAAATACAAATCCAAGGTAACCCATTTCTTCCTTTCGTGTTTTCTTGGTTTTTTCTTAATCAAAGTTTGATTTTGGTTAGGTGCTTTTATCCGTGCTTGATGGGCTTCAAGGAACGGAAGACGGGTATTACGTGGTTGTCGGAGGAATTACACCGACTCCGCTCGGAGAAGGAAAATCTACGACTACGGTCGGTCTTTGCCAAGCTCTCGGTGCTTTTCTCGACAAAAAGGTCCAGTCTTTAATTTCTGCTATTTATTCTTTTGATTTTATCGATTCCAAATTCCAATCTCTTTTGTCGAACGAAACAGGTGTTTACGTGCATAAGACAGCCCTCGCAAGGGCCCACATTCGGAATAAAAGGAGGAGCGGCAGGAGGAGGATACAGCCAGGTGATACCCATGGACGAATTCAACCTCCATCTCACCGGAGACATCCACGCCATTACTGCAGCCAACAATCTCCTGGCCGCCGCCATCGACACTCGTATCTTCCACGAGTCTTCCCAATCCGACAAAGCCCTCTTCAACCGATTATGCCCGCCGAACAAAGAAGGCAAGAGGACATTCGCAAACGTAATGCTTCGTCGTTTAAATAAACTCGGGATCTCCAAAACAAACCCCGAAGACCTCACGCCGGAGGAAATTAAAAAATTCGCTCGGTTAGACATCGACCCGGAATCCATAACCTGGCGCCGCGTGATGGACGTGAACGATCGATTCCTCCGCAAAATCACAATCGGGCAAGGCCCGGATGAGAAAGGAATGGTTCGCGAAACCGCGTTCGATATCTCGGTCGCGAGCGAGATAATGGCTGTTTTGGCATTGACGATTTCGTTAGCGGATATGAGAGAGAGATTAGGCAGGATGGTAATCGGAAATAGCAAATCCGGCGAACCGATTACCGCCGACGATTTGGGAATGGGGGGCGCGTTGACGGTTTTAATGAAGGACGCGATAAACCCTACGCTCATGCAAACGCTCGAAGGAACGCCGGTTTTAGTCCATGCGGGACCGTTCGCGAACATCGCGCACGGTAATTCGTCGATAGTCGCGGATAAAATCGCGCTCAAGTTGGTCGGCAAGGGCGGGTTCGTGATAACCGAAGCGGGATTCGGGGCGGATATCGGTACCGAGAAGTTCATGAATATTAAGTGTCGGTATAGCGGGTTGGTACCGCAATGCGCAGTCATCGTCGCGACTATCAGGGCTTTGAAAATGCACGGAGGCGGGCCCGATGTGGTTGCGGGTAGGCCGTTGGACGAGGCTTATTTGAGCGAGAATGTTGCTCTTGTCGAGGCGGGTTGCGTGAATCTTAAAAAGCATATCGAGAATACGAAGAGTTATGGGGTGAATGTTGTCGTCGCGGTTAATAAATTTGCCACGGATTCCGATGCGGAGATGCGCGTGGTTATGGATGCCGCGCTTGCCGCCGGCGCTTTTGACGCCGTTGTTTGTTCTCACCATGCTCATGGTGGTAAAGGAGCCGTGAGTTTAAATTAAGTTTAAAAAAATATCGGTTTTGGATTTTTTTAAAATTTTTTTTTACTGATTTTATGTTTTTTAAGGTGGATCTTGGAATAGCTGTGCAAAAGGCGTGTGAGAGTCAATCACAAGAGTTGAAGTTTTTGTATCCTCTTGAATTCGGTATCAAGGAGAAGATCGAGGCAATTGCGAAGTCTTATGGTGCTGACGGTGTTGAATACTCGGAACAGGTTTTAATTTTGTTTTGACCCCAATTTCGCTAATTTAAGAAACTTTACTTATTATTATTTTTATTTTTTTGAAGGCGGAGAAGCAGATAGAGATGTATACGAAACAAGGGTTCTCGGGCTTGCCGATATGCATGGCGAAGACGCAGTACTCTTTCTCGCACATCGCGTCTCTCAAAGGGGTGCCGAGTGGGTTCACCATACCGATAAGAGATGTTCGGGCCAGTATCGGAGCGGGTTTCATTTACCCGCTTGTCGGTACGATGAGTACCATGCCGGGTCTCCCGACCCGCCCTTGCTTTTTCGATATTGATGTTGATATTGCTACCGGAAATGTGCTCGGCCTCTCTTAAATGTCGTTTTTTACGCCACCACATTTGCTACGAAATGTTGTTTTTAATAAAAATGTTGCACGCATACGGTGTGTTCATGTTGTGTTCTGATTGTTTGTTCGTCGGGGATGTAATTTTTATTGTAATGGAAGTCGATAAGCACTTTGAGAAGTTTTTTTTTTTTAGTTTTTTTTGGATTTTATCAGAATTGAATTATTTGAATTAGGGTTGATCAGATTTGGGTCCAAATTGAAACGAGACTTTTGGCCTGTTAGTGCCAACAGATCCATCGTGTATACTATTGAACAATCTCTACACGTGAATTTATTATTGCATTATTTATGATTTATGATATGTAATAACACTAATAGATGCTAGATGATGGGTGTAATAAATATGAATTATTGTTAAGAAAAGATATAATGGTAATTACTAATTTGAAAAGAAAGAAAAAAATATATATATTGGTCATATTTAATATCCACTCAACATATTGATGTGTTCGCAAGGAATAATAAATACATTAAATATTAAATTGTATTAAATAGTAAATCATAATATTTGACAAATCGTATTAATTAGGTGATGAATCATATTTATTAGGTGCTAAATCACTTAAACCAAATTATTAAAAAATAATTTGGTTTACTTAGTTTTTTTATTATATTTAATTTTATACATGATGAGTTATATTTTTCTGAGCAAAAATATTTAATTATTTCATCTTCTATCATTTTTAAAAACAAAATATTTTCATTTGTGTTTTGTAGATTTTTGCGAAATTATTATTTTTTATTTTCGTTCTTATATTTTTGTTAATTTGTACGGTAGTTTTATTTTGTAAAATTTTCGACAAACTCTAATTTAGGTGTGAAACGGTGCAAATGAGTCCATGTATCCGTTTAACACATTTTAAACGATGAAAATGAGTCACGCGTATATATTTAACACATGTTAATTGGAAATAATTTCATTTTTGCCTCCTGAACTATTGTCTAATGTTCAATATGTCTTCTAAACTTTAATTTTTTTCATCAATTTCCTGAATTGTTAATTTTATTCAATTAGTCACATCCATTCGGTTAAATGATGATTGTACATTTAACTGAAAGGAATGAATATCACCCTTACTTAATTAAACAATTAGTTTTCGTAATAACGTCACTCTAGGAGGATCATGATTCATCACTAATTATTTGGTCTGTATACCAAGTATCGCAGAAACATAAATTATCAGATAAAACATAAAAGAAAAAGTGTGTTGGGCCTACTATAATCATTCGAGCAACGAGATAATACCGACTAGAATGGCAAGAGCAATAATCAATCAGTAAAGGTGTTGATTTATCATTTTATCCCATAAAACTAAAATTAAAATTAAAATCCATGATAGCATTAAGAGGTTGGGTTGGGCCTGTAATCATTTGTATCATGCAAGGACTGCGACTTGTTTGTTTGTCCTCCCTCATTTTTCTCCACTTCCATTATTACTAACATGATTATCATTATGATTTATGCATCAACTTCTTGCCATTATTATGCATGCGAGAGAGAAGGTATCTTTTCTGGAGTTCTATCTTCACTTCCAAGTTATATATATTTTTATATATTTTAGTAATGATTTTTAGATATAGAGGTGTTAACAAACTTTTACTAGCACAGTACAGTGATTAAACTCTTTCTTTTTTCTTCTAAAAATAAAGATAATTTATCTTTTTTTAAATGAGTGTTTGAAAATGTACTATTTGTATATTTAGAATTTTCTCAATACCGGCTAAATTTTTGTTGAATGTTTAAATCATTTTTACCTGTGCAATATGCTTTGTTGAATAACAGTGTAGCATTGGAATTGGAATATGTAATTTATTTATGCATTAACACTTATAATTAATTATTTATATATACTTATGTATCTTTTCGAATATATAAATATATACATTTATATCTCTGAAATATATCTCCAAGTATGTTCAATTTTATTTATTATTAAATGGTCGTATCGGTATCGGAAACGTATACAGTCAAAATTTAATATTAAAATAGTCTGAAATGTCACGTGACGTAATGTCACATGGCGTATCGGATACATATCTGATATCGGTGTCTTATCTGTATCAGATATGGGTACGGTCATCGCAGCATAGATTAAAAATTTATTTTGATGGTGTTAAACATTTTTTTTGGGTCAAAAGTACATTTTTTTTGGGTCAAAAGTACATTTTTATTTTCATATTTAATAATAAAAAAATGGTATTTTTTTAATAATAAAGAGATCATAAATATTTCTTAACATATAATACTTTACAAAAATGTTATATTTACATAACTATGATATTTCTTAAATATCCGCAGAAAAATATCTTCCAACAATTAGTTTTTTATGAATATATAGTTCTGCATTTAACATAATAACTAATGATAAGTTAACATATAATTATCATATTTTCCTACCAATATGTAATTAATATAAAAAATACAACATCATGAAAATATTAAAAAGTACATAAAAATAGAATGAAAACAAAAAAAATAAACTGTTATAAAGATATTATATTATTATTCGATGTTAATTTTTCATGAAAAATACATCATATAAATATTTACAAGTATATAAATATAAAATATATTTATTATTATTTTTAAAGTATTATATGTTAAAAATATTTACGAAATATTTTAAAATTAATAAAAATATCAAAAATATTTTTTAAATATTAAATAAAAGAATATTCTGGTTTACAAAATATTTATCACATTCAGGATTAGTTTTAATCATGGTTGTAAAAATCGGTCTAGGCGGCCGCCTAGGCGCTAGGCACTGTCCAAACGCCCAGGTCTGCCCAATTAGTTTCTGTCTAGGCTGAATTTCGCCTAACCCCGCCTAACTACCGAATAATTTCGTCTAAGCCCAGCCCACTTAAATTTATGTTTTTTTTCACTTCTATTTTTGTAGGCCTACAACCAATTTTTTTTTAATGTTTAGTTTATTTCGCTTTGTGCATTTTTTTAGGCCCACAGCCCGTTCTAGGAGGATGAAAAATATTATAATACCAATTAGAATGTGTTGATATGTCAGTAATTTTATTTTGTGGTTTATTTTGATTTGTGTTAATGTTATGTTGTAGATTTCATGTTATGATTTGTTTGGATGTTGTCTAAAATAAAATTCATATACTTTATTTTTAATATAAAAATTTGTAACACAAATTATAATATATAGAAATTAAAAAATATGACAAAAATTATATAAAATTACAAATTCGTCTAGAACCGATTAATTTCCAATTAATTTCCGATTAATCTCTCTAGACACTAGACGTGTCTGTCCATCCGACTAGCGTCTAGCGATTTCTGTAACATTGGTTTTAATCTCCATAAAAGAATATTTAAAAAAAAAAAAAGCAAGTTAGGGTTACTAGAATGTCCCATGTTTTAAAGGATTTTATATGTTTGGAGAGAGAGAGAGAGAGAAGAAATAGAAAATTGGAAAAAAGGAATTGAGGAGAGGCATGATTGCAGAATGCATGTGGCATGATTGACCACACGAAGGGAGAGAGAAGAAATAGAAAATTGGAGGAGATGAGACAAGTTGCACATGTTAATGATTACATTGTTAGAATATCACCAAACTTGATGATTCATCAATGCAATGCTTGCTCCTTCGCTTCCTCCCCCTATCATCATATCATGTCTCCCTTCAATCCCCATTTAATATCTCCTCTCTCTCTCTCTCTCTCTCTCTCTCCAATCCATCTCCCTTTTAAGATTTGCAAAATCATTTCGAACTCGATTGGACTGTTAGGCTGCTCAGCTCAATACAATAAATGATCAGAACAGTATAGTCTCGTAGTTGTACAGTAGTACAGTGCAATAGGGTATGCTGTATACTATACGTACGTACAGGTCTGTATCGGACGGATGAGGGGGTAGGGTAGGCGGCGACGAATGCGCCGTGCAGTCACATCGCGGATAAACAATGGTCGTAGTACCGTATATATCCATCAATGTTGAAAATTTAATCAACGGTCCTGATTCGTTCGATGAAAATTCAATAAAGTTGTTCTTGGCTACGTCATGGCGCATGTTACATCATCACGGCCTTCTAAGAATAACCTAGATTTGTTTTGTTTTAAGGTGATTTATTTATTTTATTTTCAATATATCACGTATATTTTTATTTTTACAAATAATTATCATATTTATTATTTTAAAAAGGGAATTTAAAAAAAAACCTAGATTTTTCCAAAATTTCAAAATCCCCAAAAATTGATTTGAATTTCTCAAAAACCACCTACAAGTTACCTATAACATTCCATCAAAAAATTTTTTGAACAAAATATCTTTATTGATATTTTTTTATAAATTATTTATTTAATATAAATTAATACACACATAAATAAAGAAAATATTTCACGTCATTATGCTTACAAAAAATTATGATAATATTTTACGACTCACTATTTCATTTTATCATTTATAAAATATATAAGATATTATTTTAATAAATATATACTATTTTGTAGTTCCTTTTTTATTTTTTACATGAAATAATTTTACATAAGTAATCATATAATAAATTATAGAATTGTTTTATAAATATCATAATATAATATAATGAGATATTATATTGTAAAATATTATTTATTTATTAGATTATAGAATAAATTCAATTATATAACAAATTGTGAGGGGTATTTTGGTTCCAAAAAATAATAATTTGGATGAAAAGTCAGAGATAACGTTAGTAGGGGGTTTTTCAAAAATTCAACTTAAATTCTAGAGAATTTTGAAGTAATCTAAAAGTTAGGGGTTTTACGAGAAATCCAAAAAAAAATAGGTAATTTTTCAGGAATTCACCATTAATTAATTATATATTAGTTCGTATAATATCAGTTTATATATATACAAAATCATATATCCGGACATATAATTTATTTAACGAGTAAGAAATAATAAAAATATAAATAATAACAAAATCAATTTGGTATTATCCATATCTCGAGACGAGCTTGACCCAACTCGAGCTCGCCTCGGCTTCGGCTCGAGTGTGCACGGTTCGGCTTGAATTCGTTCGAGTCCATTCTCGAACGAGATTTTTTCGAGCTATCTTCGATCCGAGTTCGAACAAACGCTGATCTTCGAGTTTTTTTTTGTTAGTACTATATGTAATATTAAAAAATATATTATTATGATTATGTAAAATAAATGTATAATTAGTAATTACATACAAGTATAATTATGTTCAACAACATGTAGTATTAAAAATAGTTTAATATTTCTATCATGGGATGATGATTTATTTTAATGACTTGACATTTCTTTATCAAACTAATTAACATTGAAAATATTAAATAATTTCAACGAGTTAAATTTTTTGATATATATACATAGGTATGTTTAGTTAAATATTTTGATTAAGGAAATAAAATTATTATTATTTTGTCAATATCTAATTTAACAATTTAATATATGGAAATTTCCAAGTTCAGAGTAATAAGTCATAAGTACATCGCAAACTTTGACCCTTTTTCCAAGTTCAGAGTAATAAGCCAAAATCATCCCAAGTTTGAGTGTCCGTTTTTTATTTAATTAAATCACCTACCTATTTGCATTTAATTATGGATTGATTAGGGTGGCAATTGGGATAAAACTTTAGGAATCAGTCTGAAAGTTATGCAATATGACGAGTCTGAGAATTCGGAAATGCGAAAGTTGTAAATATTTCCAAAACTTGTTTTTTTCGTTTCTTAATAAATCTTACAAACGTGTGTACTGCTCGTTTTTTTTCCTAAAAAAAATAGAGACCTTATACTCTGCCTCTCTATTTCGCCCATCATATTTATTAATTTTTGAATATGTATTAAACTATTAATAACTATAAATTAATTAACAATGTATTTATTATATATTTATTATAGAAAATTAAAATTAAATAAAAATATGATATAAAAAATATTCCTCAAAATATCTTGACAAATTAATATTATTCTAGTATTTAAGTTTAATGTTAAATAGTTGTTAATAAAAATAGTTATTAAATAATATTTTTTACCAAATTAGCAATGCATGAGTGAATATCAAAACTAGCATTAAAATAATATTGCCGTCAATTATAATTTCAACAGCTCATTTTATTTCAGCAGTTTGTTTTGTAATCATTATTTTTATTAACTATTAGCCAATTAGCTCATGAAATCAATAATTGTTAATAAAAATAATTACTAAAAATTAGATACTGAAATAAAAATAGTTACTACAAAACGAGCTTCTGAAATAAAAATATTTGTTGAATAAAAATTAGAGGCAATATAATTTTAATCCTAGTTTTAATTTTCATTTATCCATTGTTAATTTGACAAGAAAAACTATTCAATGATTATTTTTATTAGTGACTATTTAACATTAAAATTGATACTAGAATAATATCAATTTGTCAAGATATTTCCAAGAGTATTTTTTATATCATATTTTTATTTAATTTTAATTTTTTATGATAAAATATATAATAAGAAAAGATTAAAATTATGTATATGACATATAATTTTTTTAAATTAGTATATGTTAAAAAATATTTATAGTGATTTTAAATTAATAAAATAATACAAAAATATGTTTATTAAATTTAAAGATGAAAATAGAGGGGTATTTGGTCCCAAAAAATTGTAATACCATTAAATACCTATTTAGGGGGGTAATTGAAAAGAAAACCTTGTATGTAGGGTTTTTTTTTGAGTTTCTCAAAAGTTAGGATTATTTTTGTGTAAATTGAAGAAAAGTTAGTGGGCTAAATGTAAATTTCCCAAGTATTATTTTATTTCCTTTGCAGCAATATTTTAAAACTAAGTATTCATAAATGATAGGTGTACTGTGTGAAAACACAAAATAAAATCTAGATTTTGCAAATATTTGTATGGGCTCAGTGGAGTAGACGTAGCCGCCTGTGTTGATTTACCGTACAGTACATACATAATACAGATACAGCCACGGATCTCCGACGAGTCGCGTCACCGGGAGGTGAGAAGAGAAATGAAGTAACCCGTTTCAAAAATAATACGTCCAGATGGTCCCGACAATTAATCAGCAGGAAATAATAACAAAACCGGACCCACTGGAGAGGACGGAGGAGGTGACCAGACCAATCGACCGTACTAATGATTGCGCCTGGTTTTTGTCGCCTCCAGTTACTACATGTCAAGCGTGCACCCTCATTAACTTTTGTGGGCTCCGGTAGAACTGGAGATGTTCGGCAGAAAAGGAAGCGGAGAGGAGGGTGTTTGGGGTCACGCGGATGTCACGTGAGCGGGTTGAATATGTGGATAATGATGATGGAGATGAGAAATGAATGAATGATTGCGTGCTTGACGGATGTGGATTCGTTGCAACAGTTAATGCTTTTTGGACTGGAGGAAACACGGGAAAAGTAATATCACCATGCATTCCTTCCTTTTTCCATTATTGAGTCTTACGGAGATGAGTTGTGCTTTTAATGATTTATACGGATGGGTATTCATTTATTCAACTATTAAATTAGGATATTCATTTCGATTAATGATTAACGATATAGTTACATAATTTATTTACGATGGGGCACGGATATGAATATCGTATCCAATACAATACGAATACAACGATATGTTAATTTTCAAAAAATCACGAATATAAATACGGCTATATAATTATTATTTTATTATGTGTATATTGTATTAGTATATAATAAATAAATAAATAAAATAAACCTAACAATAGAAGCATCATAAAATTATCCTAAAATTATTCTAGCAATATACTAGAACTAATTTAGAAGTATCCCACAAGTATTTTATATATTTTGTTTAAAAAAATATGGGCCAAAATATATAATGGGCCGAACTATCCTAAATAAAATATTACAGTCGTATCCTCGCCCTATATAAAAAAAAAATATTAAAATAATCGAATACGCCACGTGACGTATCATATACGTATTCGAACCGTATTAGATACCCGTATCCTCCGGATACTTTTGTATTTTTTAAGTATCCGTGTAACATAGTCTATTTATAAGTTCGACACAAACAATTACGTTAGTGTTTGATTAGGAAATATATATACATTGAAAATTAATATTGCTGTATTATACATTGGGTTCAATCAGTAATGATAGATCTATTAAGGAAACTAGAGGGGGTAGCGACCCCCCTAGATTTTTGAACGATTGTGTGTGTGTGTGTGTTGTGTGTGTGTGTGAAAAATTAAAAAAATATGTACTACCGTCTTCCCAAATTTTATTTGAAAATTGTCACGGTAGTCCCTTCTAGATTACTGTCGTCCCATTGTCACGGAGCAAGATCCGCCACTGTCAATAAGTGATGCTAATATTATTCTTTTAAATTATTATTTGTTAAAAATATTTGTGATTTTTTTTTAAATTAATAAAAAATACTAATTTTTTTTGCTTTTAATTATTAAAACATACATGCTAACGCACGCCAGGGTTTGGCACGTCCATGGCCGTCGGATGGAATCACGAGGAGTCACGTGGCAGCAAAGGGGATTAAAATAGGCACTGACAGTAAAATTAGACGAGCGACCGTATTTAACGGACAAGGCCTAAAATGCGGGCAACGCCTAAAATGAGATTAGAAAGCACATATAATTTTTTTTTGCATCATACCTTTCACTTTCATGTTTATAGTTTTTTACAACGACTCCTATGAAAAACACTACTATTTATTTATACATTTTTTCTACAATAAATATTAGAAAATGTATAAATGACAGTAAACAAGATAAAAATATCAACATGTCTTTATCCACAGTAAAAGATATAAATAAGAACAAAACTGGTATTCATAATATAAATTAATATAAATAATTATTATTTACATATTTTTTTTATCAAGATTATAGAAAATAAGGTATAAATAATAATAAAAAATATAAACTACAACAAATATTTAATTTGTAGTATAGAAAAAAAATATAGTGAAAATGTGTTAACCACATATCTTTATTTTCGTTGTATTGAAAAATATTATAAAAATACTAGAAAATTATATAAAATATAATAAAAACGGTATAAATAAGAACAGACAAAATTAGACATATGATAGGAAGAATGTAAAATAATATAGAAAAAAGTAAAAAACAATACCTATAAAGTATAAGATAAGGTGGAGAAAGGACCGGGCAGCAATGTATTTCAAAATGCATTGGCGGCCGTTTGGAGTGCATTCCTTTAAAAAAAAAATTACACATCGATTGTTGGTTCTAACCTCTATATACGAATATTGGGATGTAAATGGTTTAGATATTTTTTCGAACCGACCCGGACCGTATTCGAAAAAAATATTCAAATTCAAAAAACATTCGGATCCGGTACTTTCAATAGGATCCGGAACATATATTCGATTTAGTGTCATATCCAAGATTATCCTCCGAGACTCGGATACATGTATTATCCGATTTCGAATATGAACATTATATTTTATTATGTATCATATTTGATATAAGTTTGAAAAAACATAAATAATTAAAGATTTAAAGTAAATCATAAAATTACATATAAATATAATAATTTATATTGTTTGTGTCGTAAATTATGTATATATAATTAAAATTTATATTATGTTATGTCATCTTGTATATGTTTTATATCCAAAAAAAAACACATATTCTTATTTGGCAATATCCAAACCCTATTTTATACCCGTCCAATATCCGAACCATATTCGGATCCAAGAAGTTCCGTATTCAAAAAATAGTATGGATACAGATCATGTATGCCCACTATCCGAACCGGATCCGAACCGTTTACTTACTACTTATGGGGGTATTTGAGGGAATTTTCAGGTACGAGGTTTTTTTTTAATATAAAAAAAATTAGATTTTTTTTTAAAAAAAAAATTCCCCATAAAACCGGTTTATCTTTTGCATTCAATGCAATACGGTTGATCATCTATCTATATATATGAACAATAAATTTTATTAAATTAGATGGTTAATAATATAGCCCTCTTCGTTGAAATATACTTGTGATGGTTAAATTTTGACGTTCCGAGTCTCCCAAAGACCTCTATTTAAGACACACACATGTTTTCTTTTGACTATTTGTATTCACGTATCTATCTATCTATTTATGAACCATAGTGATATTGGTCCAAAATAACTTTCTTTAACACACACACACTAATGTTTTAAGGTAATGAATTTTAATATTGATTTAGTTGCAATGAATGGATGTATCCATCAGTATATGAGGAATTAAGTAGGATTCGACCAAATGGGTGGTCAGTGGGTGCATTGAATGAAGGGGGGGTTACACGGTTCCTAAGTCCTCTCTCACGTTTAATTAATTATTTAATTAATGGGCATTTATGTTGTTTCTGTCAGGTCATGGCACGTGATATGCTCATGTACAGAATTCTTCGCAGGTGATATGCTCACTTTTAAATTCATAAAAAAAAAAAAAATCGTCAAATCTATTCTCAAAATTTTAATTATCTATATATTTATATACAGAGGTAAAACGAAAAATATTTTGATTGACAAATTAAAAAAAAAAAAAAAAAAGTTCAATTTAGAAATTTCCACGAACACTATTCGAAATTTTTGACTTTCCATTAACTAAAACCACTTTTTTCATCTAAATAACTCATTAATGCGTGCATTGTGTATTTCTTAAATTTATATTACAAAAGAAAAAATACAACTAATGAAAACAAGCAAATATTCACTAGTAATGTATTGAGATAATTGTATAAATAAAAAATAATAATCAGTCATACATTTATAATAAACTCCCTTTAATATTCATTCTGTTTGGTAATTTTGGTTCTCGTAATACATCTTATTTTAATATCGAGTATTTGAACGTTTCCCTGTTTCATCATTGGATATATAGTATTTTATATATTATTATATTATATTACGTGTATGCTTTTTTTTTAAGAAAAATGAGATGGGTATTTGAACGTTTCACTATTTGATCATTGGATAGTATTTTATATATTATTATATTACGTGTATTTTTTTTTAAATGAAGTCGGCTCGGTTGGTCTCACATTCATTATATATATTAATATATAAGACCTATATTATGTGTATGCTTATTAGTTGTTTTATAATAATATGTTAGTTGAATTGTTACCATACTTTTTTGCGAAAAATATCGTACGCTATTCATTATATGCTAAAAAAAATCCCAACCGCAACATATAAATACACGTTATAGAGAGGCTTAATCCTCAAATTAAATTATTTCTTTTACTTTGTCGATATATTGTTACGTATATCCAAAATACACTTATACACATTTAACATATATTTATATATTTATTATGAAACCTTTTAATGTATATTAAAAATAAGGGGGTTTTCTATCATACACCCCTTTCTTTATCATACATCTATTTTCAAGGATATTTGGAGTAATTATCCATTTATGAATATTTTAAGGTAAGATATCAAATATATTTATCAATTAATGTTTAACTAAATTGAAATTTTTTGTTGTTCATTTAAACCAAAATTTCCATAAAAGATAAATTTTATGATACACCTTTTTACAAATATAATTAATTGCTAAAATACCCAAAATACCCTTGTAAAAGGGTGTATGATAGAACTCCCCTAAAAATAATGTACAAGTTATATATTTGCGAGTAATGATAGAACTTACATAAACCAACCATAAATGTGGCACAAACGTCTAATTTTATAACATTAATTATTCATGTATAAACCACAAATCAAACACAAATTTAGACATTTGTATCACATTTGTGGTTGGTTTAGTGTCATCTATCCAGGGTTGGACCTTGATTTTGGCCCAGTTGGCCTAGGTCACATTACCTGCTTTTTTTCTTATAGGCCTCCATTATTTTTGTTATGCATCATATTACCCTACCAGACTACCCACTAACCCGTTCCACAACTCGTCGACCCGCTAACCTGCACACGTCTCTCTCACCTCTCTCTCCTCATGTCTCCCTCACGACAACAGGATTCGTCACAACCCTTGAAATCGCCCTCGTCGATTTGTCGTAGCACTACAGACTGCAGAAGACCAAGACAACGATGACATTTACCCCTTCTACCTTCTCTCACGCGCTCTCACATACCACAAGTACCCATTCTCTCTCTCTCTCTCTCTCTCTCTCTCTCTCTCTCTCTCTCTCTCTCTCTCGTAATTTAACAAATTTTATTGTTTCGTTGTTTTCGGTAAAAAAAAAAGATAACGACGACAACGTAATAGGGAAGATTTGTAATTTCAGGTTTGCAAAAAGGCAGCCTAATCAACATTTGTTGTTTCGTTGTTTTTCAGACCCGCTCTCACATATTTCAGTTATTTAGGTTTAATTTCTAAAAATATATGTTCAATTTAGTTTCAGTTTAGGTTTAAATTTTCATTTTCGTAATTTTCAGGTTTGTTCAATTTAGACATTTCAACAATTATCTTGGTTATTTCAGCAATTATCTTGGTCAATTTCAACAGTTCCAGGTTTGTAATTTCAGTAATTTCAGGTTTGTAATTCCAGCAATTATCTTGGTTATTTCCCTGAAATTCAGGGATTTTCGGCATAATTTTATTAAAATTCAGGGGTTTGCATCATAATTTTAGAAATATTAAGATTTTTTTCTCAAAATCTAGGGTATTCGATAAAATTTGAGTAAAATCGAGTCGTTTTAGCAAAATTTAAGTGTTTTCACTAAAATTTAGGATTTTTGGCATGATTTTCTGAATATTCATTTTTCCACTAAAATCAAGGTTCTTCGACGAAATTTAAGCAAAATTCGAAGATTTTTCATCAAAATTTTGGACAAGTCAGTTTTAGCGAAATTTCCGTGCGTAGAATATTCGTTCTAGTTTCTTCGATGTATCGTATTAATAGTTATCAAAGGCCACCGAAAACTCCGGACCGGGCATGCATCTATCGTTACTTTATATTTGGTCACACTAATATTATTTTTTTATTTTGGGAAATTATTGAAAAACCCCTAATTTTTTTCAATATTTTACAAAACCCCTCAATTTTGAGATATTCCAAAAACCCCTCAAAAAAAAACATTTCTTTTGAAATACTCCCTAGAGATGTTAAATTTTACTTTGTTTGGTGTTAAATTTTTTTTGGAATATCCCATTATTTTTGTAATATACATTTTTACTAAATAATGTTAAGTATTTTTTTATTTTAAAAAAAATCATAAATATTTATTAATTAATTAATTATATATTAGATCGTATATTACATAACAATTTATATATTTACAAAACCATACATCGTTTGTAATATAATATATTTAATCAGTAACAAATTAGAAAATATAAATAATAATAAATTAATTTATTTTTATATGAATGATAAATTATAATATAAGATCATATATTTAGAACGGACTTTTTTTTCCAGGTATATTCACCTGTTCTGGGGTGAAAATAAATCGTATTTAAACATATTCGCCAGTGTGTCCGGCGAAAATAAAATGTAGCCATACTGTTTTACGAAAATGCTAGATCTGCAAATTCAAACATACTAGTGCTAGTTTAGCGAATGAGCTTTTCTGGATATTATATATGAAAAAAATTCTATATAAAAAATAAATGTACATTCGAACAAGTTGCTATAAAAAATTTGCTAGATATTTTCTAGGTGTTGAAATTTTTAAATCGTTGTTTATTTTATATCTTTTGGTGTTAGTTTAAAAAGTATATATAATATATATATGATAAATAAAAATATTAAAATCAAATGCCTATTACATATAATGTCACTTGTATTTTTTTAATAGATAGTATATGTTAGAAATATATTGTGGATTTTTTTAAATAATAAAAAATAACAAAAATGATGTAATAACTTTATTATTACAAAATTACAGAAGTATTTTGGGCCGTTTTTTTGAACATCAAACAAAGGTAACATTTATTTTTTTTTTTGATGGAGGGGGTTGATTCCCTCAAAATTTTCAAGGTAACATTTATTTATGGCAATATGTTCCCAATCTAAATATGGAAATTGGAAAATGGGAACGCATATCACACGACTAATTGAAATATTAAAATATTAAGATAGAATTTAGGAGACAATTTTAAGATGACATAATCAAAATGATAATCATCTTGAGAAATTGTATTTTTTTTTTCTGATTTAATTTCCTCCGTTGCTAATTGTCAACTTATGTAGCTATCACTTTGGAGCCAAGGTCAATAAAAATCTTTAATAAACCCATCAAAATCTCATTATTCGACGAAATTAAATGATTGGCCTACTTACATTTCAAACTTTGAGTTCGCACGCAATAATAAGTATTTAGTTTCAATACAAATCTTTTACACGTACATATAAAATTGAAGGCAACAATTCTTGTTTGCAATATATAAATTGATTATTTACTTAATTGAGTTCGTATGGAGAATTATTCGAATATGTAAAATACATTTGCATAAACTAAAAAATATTGGTGGATTCTTATATAATCCCTTGTTTTTTTTTTAATTTAAAAGCATCCGTCATTTTTTTTATGCCCCCAAAAAAAACTTTCTAATAAAATTTCGTTTTCATTAATTTTATTTAGATCAAAACATCTCTTATTTTTCATTTATAATTTATTAACATTTTTATATCTTTTATTAATTTAAAAATCTCCAAAATATTTTTTAATATATACTAATTTTGGTCCAAAATATCTCTTTAATATATATATATATATATATATATATATATATATATATATATATATATATATATATATATATGCTAACCTACTTAATTAAGTACCAACGTTTTGGTACTTAATGTTTTTTAATCATTGAATTTGCATTGAGATTTGTGTTTTTTTTCCTGATGATCATGAAATTTTGTGTATAACAATAAATGCATAAATCTGAATGAAAATTCAATGGTTAAAAAGTATTAAACACCAAAACTTTGGTACTTAATTAAGTATGTTAGCCTCCCTCATATATATATATATATATATATATACAAATTTTTGATGTCAATGGGGAACGAAACTTGCAACCTCTTAAAACATATAATTTTATGTGTCTCATACTCAAGCAACTAAGTTATGAGTTTATTCACACACACACACACACACACACACACACACACACACACACACACACACACACACACACACACACACACACACACACACACACACACACACACACACACACACACACACACACACAGATATATATATATATATATATATATATATATATATATCTTTTTGAACCAAAATATCCCACTGTTCTTAATATATATATATTTAATAATTCGTTTATTATATAGTTTGTCATGAAAAATTAATATTAGATACTACAAAAATAAATAAAGATATATATAATATTATTCTTAAAAATATCTTGGCAGAATAATACTATCTTAGCATCGAGTTTTAATATTAGTTCGTTGTCATAAGAATTAACTGCTGAAATGATTTTTTTTGTTGCTAGTTTAATTCCAGAATTTAACTTTCTTAACAATAAATGAATAAATGAACGTTAAGTTAATAAGTTAAAAACAATATTTTATGTCAAAATATTTTAAAGTGCATAACTTTTTTATATCAATGTTTATTTTTAATATTATTATAAAAATGGCAAAACATACTTAATAAAATTTGAAAATATAAAAGGATTATTTATGTCCAAATTGTGTTTAACATCGTCTAATATTAAGTTTAATCTCTACAGAGGTTAAATGAAAATAAAAAAGGAAAATTTTATAATGGAGACACAATTTGTTTCACTGAAGTTTGGAAATGTGAAATATGTTATATGACACAGGTCGAGTGATGTGGAAAGTGGGTTTTTCCATGATATATACTCCCATATATATATGTATGTAAAGACTATATTATTTAAAAATCAAAATAAAAATCATATTATTTATTACATCTTAGTAAATCATATTTATAAGTATTTTATTTTGCAAACAAAAATCATATTTTCAAAGAAAATAATTTTTACATTAAAAAATTAATCAAGCACAATAATTATGTTCAAGTATAAGTATGGATTATATTTTAATTGTGTTAATTTAAAAAATTAATCAAGCACAATAATTTAAATAAATAAATAAAATATATAAATATTGATTTTGTATACATCATGTTTTAATATTCTGAAATACTAATAATGTTAATAATTTATACTATTTGTAAATATTAATTATATTTTAAAATATTTGTGGTTTTCAATGAATTAGTAATGAGTCCCGCATTCAATTTAATTACTAATTGGTAAAAATTAAAAAATATTAAAAAATGACAAAATAATTAGAAATATTTTAAAATAATATAAAAAAATTAATATTTACAATATTTTTGGTTATTTTGTTAGATTATTGCGATTGATTAGCTTCTTATATTAACACAATGAAAATATAATTTATACTTACACTTAAATGTAATAATTTCTTGTGGTATTTTTGAGTGGTGTCTATTTATTTATTTAGATTATTGTGAGTGGTGGTTATTTATTTATTTAGATTATTGTGCTTGATTAATTTTGTAAATTAACACAATTAAAATATAATCTATACTTATACTTGAACATAATATTTTTTATGTACAAATTATTTTCTGTGAAAAATATGATTTTAGTTTGCGAAATAAAATACTTAAAAATATGATTTACTAAGATTTAATAAAAATTATGATACTTATTTTGATGTTTTTTTAAATAATATAGATTTTAGATATACATATATATGAATGCAACACGGGTTAATATAACAAGGAAAATACCACCTTCTATATCTCTCAATCTTTCATTTTACATTTCCAAACCTTTTTGTCTATTCTTGTAAATCTCAAACAAATTGTGTCTCCGTTATAAAATTTTGCAATAAAAAATAGTTGAGAGGATTTTTATGAAGCAGCCAAAAGGTAAGTTTTTTTTATTACGGATTTATTTAAGAATTCTCCAAAAACAATATTATATCGGGATAACATAATAAAAGTTGTAGGAAAAATGCCTCAATTGAGGTTATTTAAGACTTTTTTATAAAATATATTTAAATCATATATAATATTTTCTCAAATATATATATTTTTTATTATTGTTTATAATTTACATACCTACAAATATTTAGTATATGAATTATTCAATTGATCATTCTTTGAATGTGGATATAAATAACCTATACATAATTATCAAAAGGACAATAATTTTTATGTAGTGACATAAGTTAGTCATTTTCATTACTTCGAAATAGAATTCAAGTTCCACCAAAGGTTTATGTGAAATTATTATTATTCTTTTTTATTAAGAAAGTAGTTTAAGAGAAAATGATATACAGATGTCGCACAGAAAATATTTTATTTTGATGTGAATTATTGGAAAATGGAATTGAAATAGTAAAATATATAGTTGATTATGCTCGTAGTAATTACGGATAAGCAATCATCTACAAACTTCAAATAAATAAATAAGATAAGCTAACCGTTTCTGAATATAACAGTCAAACATTGTATTAATTATATATTAAATATTAAATATCGGTTGAATATATAGTTATTATTTTTGAATAAATGAAAAAATTATGAGGATTGAATAAAATCAAAGATAAAATTAAATGAAGCATTTTGGTCAAAATATTATTATCACACTAGAACCCTAATGTTGATATTAAAAAGGTACTATAATGATATATATTGTTTCTCAAATACTAAACAAACATATATATATATATATATATATATATATATATATATATATATATATATATATATATATATATATATATCATTATCAAACTGACCATATGTCTAGATTAATAATAAAAAGAATTTTTGTACGTACTCGGATATGGCTTGCCTCCTTGAAGTAGTCCAAAAGCTAATATTATAATTAGATGAATATTCAGTTGGTCCATAATATAGTTGATTAAGTATTAAACACAAAAAATCACATATTGTGAGAAATGATCGTGAGTTAAATCTTCGTTGGCACAGATGAATGCATAACATACCAGCATTCATCGTTTATTATAAAAAAAAAAAACAAATTAGATGAATATAATAAGTAAGAACGAGAATTACCATACTCCATAAGTGTAAGAACGGGGTGTGTTGCATCTTTGCATGTCACGTTGCAATGATGTTAGGGACCAAATTTTGCAAATTACACAAATTTTGTCTGGCATAGAGTACAATAATATAGACAAGTAACGAAAGAACTTCACACCTAAATAATGAAACCACTGATGATTATCAGCGGGGGTGGGGGTGGGGGTTAGGAAGAGGAGGGGGCACATCCATCGCCAATTATCATCCGACAAAAAGTGTCTTGCATGGCCATGAACAACAAACTCATAATATAACTTAGGGAAATTAGCAATAAGTCCCTATATATGTTTATATGGCAAAAGACCTCTGTCCCCTTCATTCTTCGAGGGAAGAAAATTTACTCCCTTATTTTATGGTGATAATTATTCATATATCATGAACATGTGGCAATAGGGTGGGTCGGACCGGGTTCAGATCATTCGAGAGTGCGGGTCAGCGTGTCATTCAAGTCATGAATTTCATCATTCGGATTTCGAGTTATTCGGTTTTAGAATCTTTCGATTTTGTGGGCATTCGTTTCTTGATCGTTAGGTTCTCGGGTCTTTATGTTTTCTAATTGTTCGGGTTATGGATCTTTTGATCGTAGGTTGTTTATATATTGAAAAGTTTGATTTTCGGGTCATTGGACTTTCCAGATATTTGGTCTTCCGCTTATTCAAATTTCGGTACATTTAGTTTTCGAGTTATTTTGACACAAATAAATTTAAGATTTTGATAAATATGTATATAATTATAGTTATAGTTATTTGTATTGTTTTTTTTTTTATCATTCAACTTTTTATTTTAGATCATTTTTTTTGTTTCGGATAATACATTTAAAAATATGTTTGTGGTGTTGATGTGTGTATTTAGTATTAATATATATATATATATATATATATATATATTTTTTTTTTTTTTTTTTTTTTGTAACTTCACAATAACATGACATTCATGATGTTAATTGCCAATATATTATTATTATCATTTTTTTAGTATACATATTACATTTTGATATTAAATAAACTATTTACATAATGAAATAAATATTTCAAAAATGGATAGTGTATTATTATTTCGAATTAAGATATTTTTTTAATTGTATCAAGAGGTCAATAGGTTTAAGTTACCGAGTTATTTAGATTCGGATTGTAAGAGTTTGGTAATTCGTATTATGAAGCACTTGTTTTACGGGTCGATTGAACATCGAATTATTTGGGTCACGGTCATTCATATATTAAAAGTAGTTTGGTTGACGAGTTATTTAGACATCTGATTATTTGGATATCGGTTTGTTTATTTTATTTTTTTGATAATAAATGGAGAAGACTCATATATATATGTCATCCAACCATTGATGCAAATGAGAATTGAATCAACAATCTCTCACAACATATGATTATTTGTGTCTCACACTCAATCAATTTGGTTATGAACCCATTGACAATGCCGGTTTGTTCATATTTCGAATCATTCAAGTTTTGAATAATTTATATTTCGGATCATTTCATTTTGATTTGTTGGGGAAATTATCTTTTCAGGTTTGTTTTTTCACATTTTGCTCTGATATGATATAATATTGAATACGATCTATGAAAATTTAGCCAAAATAATACGTTGAAATATCGGTGAAATTAGTTACTTTAAATTTGGGATTATCTGAAAATATCAAGCACGACAATAAATACTTAAATTTATTCATAGACAAGAAATATATTAGCGTATATAAACTTCTTAAATACTTATCATTTAAGCTACGAATACGATTTTTCAAATCCTATATTGATTAATAATTATTATATATTTAAAGTAATGCAAATAAGCCGAATTAGTAAAACAAGCAATAACTATTATTGATTAAAAAATCTCAAGTAAATGAAAGTGAAATGTAAACTCTCTCTCTCTTTCGAACTCATTTGTGTTGTAACGTTCACGCCTTGGCCAAGAAACATACAAATAATTACAAATTAAAATCTAAAAATATTTTTAACAAAAAAAAAAACGTATTATTATATACTGAAACCCCAATATCTATATTTTTAATATCATTATGTGTAATGTAAATGGGCCCAAGCATTTTACAATAAAATAAGAAAAAACGTATCCTAAATGGCACGGGGTAACTTTATCCCCAACTTTCTAAAAAAGAAAATGGGTGTTATTTATAAAAGGGAAAGTAATATAATATCATACAAATCCCCAATGATGGTCATCATAATTGCCTCTCCTCATGCCCATTCTTTTTCTATTCTTTTTTTTCTCCCTCTCTCAAACAAACAATTATTACATCATCTTTGCCTATTTTCCCTTCTAAAAATTCAAAATATCATATTTATCCTTTAAAAAAAAAAAATATCATAGTTATCCTCTCGAAATCATGAACATTATATCGTGTTGTATGAATTCGACGATACGGTGATACGTATCGAATAACGTGATATGACATTGTTACATATGATTTATGATACGATGATTTGTATACAGTAGTACAAATAAAATCAATTTTTTGAAATATTCACGCAACATGTACATTATAATAATCTAACTAGGTTTATTAGATTTTTTTTTACATGCTTGTCCCACTAAAAACCCAGAATATCATAATTATCCTTTCAAAAATAAAACTATCTTATTTATTCTCTCGAAAACTTAAACAGTATAATAAGAATAATAATAATAATAATAATAATAATAATAATAATAATAATAATCTAACAAGATTTGTAAATTTAAACTATCATAAACTCCACAAATTCAACACAAAATTAAAAATTTATATGTGTTTTTTCAGAAAAATGAAAAAATGGTCTTTGAGATTTTGAAGATTAGGTCACAGGAGGAGAGGTGAAGTTGAGGAAATGAAAGAGAGGCGGGAGAGAGTAAAAAGAATGAAGGAAGTGGAGAACCGAAGGTATTTATACCTAGGTTAACACATATCCAAGAAGTGATTTCTCACCGGCAAAATTGGGATTGGGTTTCCAAGATTTCAACTACAAATTACTGATGGATTTTGAATCAGGGTTTCTTTCCAATTGTAATATATCTAGTTTATATGATGATCAAAGAGAGTGTTAGGGTTAAATTATTAATTTTCTAAGGATAATACTCTCAAATATTGTATGGATTTAAAATATATTATAAATCAATAGAAGTAGGACTTATGAACCTACTCTATTTTATTCAAATTTTTTTTTTTTTAAGATTAAATGCGATAATTTAGGTTTTGGAAGGGTAAATGTGATATTTTAGGTTTTGGAAGGGCAAATGTGTAAATAAGACCAATAATTACAAAGAAAACAAAAATGCTTTAAAAAATGAAACTCACGTGCACCTTGTCAACTGTGTGTCGGTCAAAGTTCTCAGTTTTGTATTAACGAGTCATCTCTCTGTCCCTCTATAAAGACCCCTATCTCTCTCTTCCCTCTCCTCTCTCTCTCTCTCTCTCTCTCTGCCTTTTTCTCTCACAAAAATGGAGCTGGGTTTAAGCTTGGTGGCTTCGGAGGAGGATATAGGGGGAGAACTGGTTTTGGGTCTCGGAGTTGGGTCTGTAAGAAGAGAAAAAGAAGCACCCCGAGTGGAAAGAAGAGAAGAAAAGAGAAAAGTCGGAGATAAGAGAAGAGATGAGGAAAGAGACGAAGTGGGGGCTCGGTCTGGTCGAGCTTTGACACAGCTCAGCCTCCTCCCTGCTTCTTCTCTGCCTGACCACGGCCAATCTTCTTCAGAGCTTTGCTTTCCTTGGTCATCTCGGAATCGGAATCCTACTAGTAAGATCTATCTCATCTGTTTCGAGTTAAGAAGAGAAAATAAACACAACCAAGTTATTTTAACGAAATACTTGTGCAGAAAATCCGGAGGTTTCGTTGAGAGGGTTCGACGTGAACCGAGCTCCGTCAGATGAAGAAATGGAAGAAGGGGGTAACTTATCTTCTTCGCCCAACAGTGCGGTTTCTTCCTTCCAGATGGATTTCTCAGCTAACCGGAACTCTGGGTCGGCTAGCGGCGGTGCCGATCCGGAGAAAAGGGTTTCTGACGGTGGCGGTGGTGGTTCTGGGTCGCGGGCCAGTGATGAAGATGAGTACTCAGGCTCGGCACGTAAAAAGCTCCGCCTTTCCAAAGAACAGTCCGCCTTTTTAGAAGAAAGTTTTAAAGAACAAAATACCCTCAACCCAGTATGTGCTAATCTTTGTATAATGTTAATTTATATCTTTTGATTTGATTTTTGCTTCAATTTCATTGATTAATTTGTGTAAAATCTCTTGAAATATATATAAACAGAAGCAAAAAATTGCATTGGCTAAACAATTGGACTTGAGGCCCAGACAAGTAGAAGTGTGGTTTCAGAACAGAAGGGCCAGGTATAAATTATTAAATTTATCATCTTTGCATGCACTTAATTTCTTTTAGATAAATTAATTTGTCATTTAATTATTATTATAGTCTAATTGGTTGGATCAAAATTTGGTGTACCATGTAATTTCCCTTTCTTGGATACTCTTGAGCAAAAGTGAAAATATCTTTTGCATCATCCATTAAAAGATGGATGTATATCTTTATAAAATTTGAGAACCATCTTTGTGTTATTTTTCCTTGATTTATATGTATAAATAAAATTGGTGATAAAAGAATAGGTTGAATATTTTTAGCTTGAAAAGTTGATGGAAAGGATGTAAATTATACTTTTTAGATTTTTTAGGTGTATATGTGATATTTTTTCCATTTTATTGGGGGGGCATACTGCACAGTTGCATAGGCCACATTTAAAGATTATGCATTTGTGGAGGGAACAATATCCTGTGCAGGTGAGGGACTTGTGTGTGTGTGGTCACATCCTTCACATGCCAGAGTTTTTTAACATTTTAATTAATTAATTAGTTAATTAATTTCTGAATTAATCATAGTAACTTCTTTCGCAGGACGAAACTGAAACAAACTGAAGTCGATTGCGAATACTTGAAACGGTGTTGCGAGTCATTGACGGAAGAAAACCGTCGGTTACAAAAGGAGTTGTCCGAGTTACGCGCATTAAAAACGACGCACCCGTTTTACATGCATTTGCCCGCAACTACTTTGTCGATGTGCCCTTCATGTGAGCGTGTCGCTACGACCGCCGCGTCATCATCCTCGCCCTCTGGCATTGCCACATCGGTGGTCGGTTCTACCTCTGGTCCTGCCGCATCGGCTCCGGATCACCGACCGAGCTCGTTCGCTGCGCTGTTTAATAGGCCCCGTGCCAGTTACCATTTTGCTTTGCCAGCTCCGCAACCGCCCACCAATTCGTGAGTTTGGAGCGAGGTTTCGTGCCAATTGTATTTTGTAAATAAACTAATTTGTAGGAGGTTTAGGAATGGGATTTTATTTTTATTGGAAAAGGTTGATAAGAGAAAATGATGATAGTTTTTTCTTTGGGTTTATTTATTGTTTTTTTTCATCTCAATGACATTATAATCGGAAATTCTTGAGATGCCATGAATTTATGAATGTATTTTGAATGTCAATGAAATGTTAGTTTGTAGCTCCAATATGGCATAATTTGATTTTGTTTTGATGTATTTTTAGTTTTTTTAGCAGAACTTCGTACTTTTTATTTTGGTTTTTGTTAATTTGATTTTTAATGACCCTTTGGAGAGTAATCTAATGGGGGTTGTGTTAACTCAAATTTATGCGATAGGTCGTCGTTTTTGTATTAAGTACATTTTATCTTCATTGAAAATATATCAATCAAAAAAGTTGGAAATGTTATATTCAAAATGACATGTTCAACACGACAACCCGAGAATTATGGAATTTAATAATTAGTCGAAGTAAATTTAGATATTACTAAATTTCTCTATATATACACTATATTTTTGGAACAAAATATTCCAAAAATCTAGCCCCGATTACAATAAAAAACCTTTTCGTATACAAAAATGAAGAGCATTCATACCCATCAAGGCTTTTCATGTACCATTGTGAGGTAAGACGGGTGTGAGGAAACACATGAAAGCCCGATCCATACATCACAAGGCGAGAGATGCATGTAGAGAACGATTTTCGGTTCGAAAATAATACCGGTACAAGTAAAGATTTGGAAAACTAAAAGTTTGTAGCGTTACATCTCGGGAATATTAGTGATACCGTGACGGGATTTTTTTTTTTTTTTTTTTAATCTGTAAATACCGACGACCAACTTGGATATGCTATGCAAATTTCTTGACTCTCGAGGAAGGTGTGTTCTTCTTGTTTTTTTTTTGAAGGAAAGGTTTTTAGCGTTTCATATATTGAACAAATACTGAACAAGAACAAATGCTAAAAATGAGCCTGAGATCAGAAAGAGTTGGATCGAAATTTGCTCGTTTGAGCTAAAATAACTGATATCATATAAGAATTGAAGATGGTTTCTGTTTTGTAAGAGTTTGAATCTGTTTTTCTTGAATTGATCTTTGAAGTACAATTGCCCACTAATCTCACTAATCTCTAAAAAAATGAGTAAATGAAGAAGATTCGGTGATCCTCCAATCATTGATGTCAATGTAACTCAAACCCACAACCTAAAACTTAATCATGAGCACTAAGTACACCTTAATCCGTGTGACCAATCTCCCGGCCAATCACAATAAATATAATACAAAATATTGAGCGTTAATGACATAAGTACTTTTAAGTCCAAAAATTAAATAAAAATGATGTAATGAATCTAAAAGTGACTATTGGACGCGGGTAATTACAATACAAATTTAGTTTCCTCCAATCTCTTAATATAATTAAATGAATATATACTTCAATTTTCTTATTATTAGACTATGGTATTTTTCTCTTTCAATACTTATCATGCCAAATGTTCACTGCAAATATTTGATAGTCGATAGAGTTGTATAAGGACACGTCTTCATCAATTTAACGAACTTATCATTCATTTTTAATGAGGGTTCATGCTAATTTCATTTTGATCACACTTTCCTTCCCTATACAGATCATATACCAAACTTAAAATCCCGAATTACTACAAAATTATGAATTAAAATCCCGGATTCCATCAGACAAAGCCACCATCTCTTTCTCCTTTCTATTGTACAAATAAGAGAGATAATTTGTGGCAAATCATTTTTAAAATTCGAAATAACATAATGATCCCTTTGAAAGTACACGAATTTATCATTCGTAACTCATTTTATATCAAATTTATTTCAATATAATATTTCACGTTATGTTTAATGGAAAATACACGAAATGACAAGTATACACTCACTTATCTTCTTTATCATCCTTACTAAAATGATACTCACGCTAAGTTGCGAACATTTTAATTATGTTTTCATTGTAAAATATAAAATACATATTTGTATGATAACAACGATAATATTATCTTAAAAATAAAATTATTTGAACTCATAAATTTGTGCTTGTTTACATTCATTTTATATTAAAACAACAACAAAATTGTACGATTTTTGTGTTTTGAAGATTTGAGTTAGTGGGCCTTGAAATGGGGATTTCGATAGTTATGGGTTGTATGTGGATATGGTTTTATTTCAGAATTAATAGCCCAAAAATGAATGATGTAATTAAATTAAATTTAGTTTGTAAAAAGCGTTTATATTAATTAATACATGCTCATAAGCGGGAAAATAAAGCCCCCATAAATTTGGTTTATTAAAAAAATTAACAAATATAATATTTTTATTGGATTAGTACGCATAGTAAGAAACATATGATGAAGTAAGACAATGACATGAAAATTTAGGTAGTATAAATAAATTGGAGCATTGCTTGATTTTCTTCACCAAAATTTTATAATCACGTTGATGTCAAATTCATAATACATTATATTTAAATTTTACAGACGTGTATGCGTGTATGTATTTTAAATTGATAAGTTATTGGAGAAAATCATACTTAACGACAAATGAAGAGATGAAAAAGTTTTCTAAAGTAATTTGTAAAAAGTGACGTTTGATCAAAAGATGTTTGAATTTGATGTTTATTGTGTTAAATTGAATAGTTGTTGTTGTTGTTTTTGTTTATTTTTATTTTGAGTTAAGGTTTCTTATTTATAATTCGCTCACGGTAACCAAATAATTATAATACTAATGATATACAATGGACAAGATTTATTATTACGAGTGATTTTATGATAAAGACTTTTTTTTTTAATCCTTATACAAATTAACAAGGGTATTTTGAGTTTTTTTCAATCCTCTAATTTAAATATTTAAATAATAATTAATACAATGTTCAAACAGAAAACTAATTCAATTGCGAATATCTAATTAATTTCAAGTTTCCAAATTACCCTTTGAAAAGGCCATAATACCATAAAATCACCCTATTATTGCATATCTAATTGCTGGGATTCGGAACTCACTCGTGAATTTAAGAAGAAAAATTAACAATCACAAAATTTAACAAAAATAACTTCACTACATAAACTCATATCTCCATTTTAAGTAACCATAATGTCAAATTGAAGAATATGCATATGAAAATTACAATTTTAGATTATAATACGAAACTTCAGTTAATTTGTTTTGCTAAAGATTAAACATTAATCAATTGTCTTGTATATTTTTGTGCAGCAAATATGCAGACAATCTGGGTATTGATCTTAGTTCATCGCTGCTATATTTTGCCCTCATAGATATTGGTGTGCACATATATACTGGATGATCTAAATTATTTTCACATTTGTTCATTTTATTTTAAAAAAAATTTAATAAAAAAATTGGGATCTTGATGTACTTATGTGGATGATGTTTGTTTTTGTTTGTGGATAAAATTATTTTGTTTGTGGATGATGTTTGTTTTTGTAAGAATTATAAAAACAATTTTTCTTAAATTTTTGCAAACAAAACATTTGTATAAACGTAGTAGTTCGATACAATCACAGTACATTTCTCTCAACCAATGTAACAAAGTTAATTACAACACAAACTAAATTAATAATGATAGACACATAGATTTCGCACTTATATTTCATTTAGAAACATACGTGACAAATCACGATGTAGCTATATCAAACTTTTAAATTAAAATAATATTTTAGAAATTCTAAATTTGATTGCCACGTGTATTTCTAGGTGCAAATCTAGATAAAAAATCTAGGTGTCTATGATTATTGCAAATTAAATAAACCATATCTTGGATGAATTTGTTAGATTGATAGGGATAAATTTGTTATATTGAGATTTAAGAGGGATATAAAAAAAATTGTCCCAAAATATAATTTTTCGAGAAATTATAATTGATATATTTTTCCCAAATTATAATTTGTATATGTAGTTATTAATTGCTATTTTGTTTTGATTTATTATTTTTCATATTAATTGATATATTTTTCGAGAAATGCTACAGTTACCGAAACGATTCACAAATTTAGCCTCGACTTAAAATGCACATATAAATAATAATTAATATCAGGTGGGACCCACATAAAATTCATGTTCAATACTTACGTGAGTGAAACATTTTTGTATATTTTTCTCCTATCAATTGATACGTGAGAATTATTCTTTTGTTTCCATATGAATTAGAGAATTATTCTTTTGTTTCCATATGAATTAATTTTCAAATGAGGTTGTCAAAATCCTATGCAATCAATCATTAGTTAATTATTAATATTTTCCATATGGTACAATTAATATTTTTCATGTAATTAAACGAGGTAATTGACAAAAATATAATTGCCATGCTACGGTTTACTTATTAGTATCATTGAATAATGAAAACATTGCAATTAACATTCATAGATTTCCAATATGTACACTATATACAATATTCATTACTACTTATAACCCCAAAATTTTATTATATAATCTTGTAATTACGTTGCATACACACATAATAATTTTGAAATTAATTCAATACAAACTAATTAATACATCATCGCTCCATTTAGTACATGTCCATTAACAGCAGATAAAATACCAAAAATAAAATAAAAGGTAAATCCAAAGAATTATTTTCAAACTAGAAATTTAGTACCATAAAAATGATTATAAAATTAATATTTATACACAAAAATAGAATAAAAAAGATCTTTAATTGATTAGAATTAACTATAATTATAAACATAAAAGCATCAATGTGCACAACAATGAGTCCATAGATTTGACAATATGCACAACACCACTTCAGATTAATTAAAACTAAAATAAAATCAACTCTAGGAATGGAACTAACATTGCACATAAAATTAACATGAGTCTATCCATATTAACAAATAGTTAATTCAAGTTGGATGCAATTCAAAGATCTTTAAGGATAAATCAATTAACCAAAAAAAAAAATGAGAATAATATAAACCATGAATGGGATAAAAACAACAACAAAAACAAATAACACCAAACATAAAATCGTCACATCTCTTGTTAATGCGTTTTTAGGAGTTTGGATATTTAATATCGACTTTTTTTCTCTTTTTTTTTGAAACAGTGAGAAATCAAATCTTTTAATTAAAGAAAAATGTTGCACATACTCCATATCCCCCCACCCCTCACCCACATTCTTGATGTGTCGCACAATACTTAATACTTTCAAATTTAACATCTTAATTATATGTTAAATCATGAATTAAGATTTTACATTTGAAAATATTAAATATTACGATGACTGAATGAATGATAAGGAATATATGCATCATTGCTCGTGATAAGTCAAGCAAACGATTTGTTATAGTTTGATCTACTATAAATTTTGGGCGGGTGACATGATTTTGTTTTGCACATGTATACTTGGTGGGCCGAAACTCAACCCAATTGACGAGATGACCTCACCACTAACGACATCTAGGCATATAAGATGTGTTTCAGGCAATTGTATATATACTTTTTATAATAAATAGGCTTGGTCTTTTTTGGACCGGCCTTCCTGAGGCCCGGTTTTTTTTCCTGACCCGACTCCTTTCTGAGGTCCGGTTATATTTTGATTAATAATTTTGTAACATTATAATTAAATATTAGAATAATATTTTTTTTTTTGAGTAAATTCGGAGAGGGCTCAAAGTCCCCCTTCCAAACACAATCTCTTTTTTTTTTATTTTTTTTTATTACAAACCCGTAGGCCACACACTCTATTCACTAATTTAACATTTAATCTATAATCCAGTGTCCCCGCCGGGAATCGAACCCCACACCTCTCGCTCCCTAGCCAAGATGTGTGACCAACTAGGCTAACTCTAGTTGGCATATTAGAATAATATTATTTGTCAAGATATTTCCAAGATCGTACAAGCGGTCCTCTCGCTTGGTCAGCTCTTGGGCAATCTCTGCATTCGAGCGATTCGCGCCTGTTGGGGCGGCGGCAACGATCCGGCACCGTACCGTGAATAAAATAAATTAAATTTGCCCGTACAAACGGACCGTAATAACTATGTGAATTCAACCGAATAACCTTAATCAAAACCGTACCTTAACCGTATGCGGAAGCGTATGGAATCCGTCCGAATTGATGCCGCGCCATCACCGTTGTTGCCTTAACCGTGTGCGGAAGCGTATGGAATCCGTCCGAATTGATGTCGCGCCATCACCGTTGTTGCGTTCATGAAGCCTTAATTGCAAGAATAGATTACAAGTACTTTATGATGTCCAATTTAGAGTCTTTTTGATTTTCTCTAATGGATCTCTCTCTCCAATCTTAATGGGGCAGATTTAAGAGTGGAACATTATCTCATCATCATATGTATTTGGGACCAAATTGTTTTTATTGCCACAAGGCATCTTTTCACAAAAGACATGCCTTTTGGGTTTTCTAATGTGGATCTTCTAATTCAGCCATCATAGAAAATAGAATCACCACCACAATATTCTACACATCAAAGACTCACAACTTAATTGACACATTTAATGCTTAATTTTATAACTAAAATTAATCACTATGTTACAAGTATTTAAATGACAATATTACAACACATAATATTTTACATATAAGTCCAATGTTGAAATAATGTTCCAACAACGCCATCTTCGGTTCTGGTTTTTATATCATATTTTTATTTATTTTTAATTTTCTATGATAAAAATATATAATAAATAAACGATTAAAATAATGTATATGACATATAGTTTTTTTAAATTAGTATATGTTAAAAAATAGTTATAGTGATTTTAAATTAATAAAATAATACAAAAATATGTTTATTCAATTTAAATATGAAAAATAGAGGGGTATTTTGGTCCAAAAAATTTGTAATACCATGAAATACCCTATAGGGAGTAATTGAAAAGAAACCCATGTACGTAGGCGTTTTTATTTTTATAAATTCAAGAAAAATTAGGGGGTTATTTGTAAATTCCCTTAATAATATATACTTTTCGCATTGGATTCTTAACTTCTTTAAGATATCAATAAACTAGATGATAAATTTATATATTCTTTTATCAATCAAGTTTAATACTCACCAAGAAAATAATTTTATTCGATTTTATTGTTAGGCGGAAGGAAACAACTTAAAAAACAAAGAATCATTACTGCACTTAAAAGTATGAAAAACAGAAAATCATTACTTAGTTTTAATAATGGTTGAAATAACTATGTAAATTTAATTAATCAAATGTTTAATATATTAACAACATACATCAAGTTGTTACAAGTTTTGAAACAAATAAAAATTTCGAAGGGAAGTCGCTGGTATTTTAATTAAAAACCCCGCAGCGAAGTCGCGGGTATTTTACTAGTAAGTATAATATAATAGTATAATTAGTTTTCTCCAATTTCTTAATGAAATCAAACCAATACATGCAAATATTTCAATTTTCTTATTATTAGACTTCCCTATTTTGCTCTCTCAGCACTTATTATCCCAAATTTTCACTGTAAATATTTTTTTCTAAGATTACTATATATAGAGTTGCATAAGATCCGTCTTCATCAATTTAACATTTCTGTCATTCATTCGTAATGAGAGGTCATGCTAAATTCATTTGTAATGAGAGGTCATGCTAAATTCATTTCGATCACACTTTCTTGCCCTATTCAGATCATAAATCGTACTTAAAACTCCCGAATTACTATAAAATTGAGAATTAAAATCCCGGACTCCATCGAACAAAAGTCACCTACTCTCTTTCCTTTTTCTTGCACAAATAAGGGACAATTTGTGGCAAGTCCCTTTTAAAACTCGAAATAACATAATTATCTCGTTGAAAGTAAAAATATTAAATTTATCTTTCATAATTCATTTTATATCAAATTTATTCCAATAGAATATTTTATGTTATGTTTAATGGAAAATACACGAAATGACACGTATACCCTCGCCAATCTTTTTTTTTTTTTTTACTCCCAACTAGGATGATACTCGCGCTATGCGACGAACATGCTAATCATGTTTTTCATGTATGATAATAATGATAATGTTATCTAAAAAAATATATTTGAACTCGTTGATCTGTGATTATGTATATATTTTACAATTATTTTATATTGTGAGAGCAAAAAACTTTTTTTGTATCATATAATTATACCTATATTAGTGTCACTGTATAATTTATGAGGAATAACATAATTTACGAGAAAATCATACTTATCGTTTGTTAATTCGAAATTGTTTGCTGTTTTTCCTTTTCCTTGGTTCGATATGAACACAAATAAGTATGGCCACTATCCGAACCATGTATGCCCTATTCGCGAAGGTTGCAAAGATTTGTTCACAATTTTGTATAAATTTGAGATTTAACTAGAAGATGTTTGAATTTAATGTTTATTATGTTAAATTAAATTATTATCGTTTTTATTTGTTTTGGTTTCGTATTTATAATTCAAGTGCTAATCATATGCACTAGATAACTAGTAACTCATGAATTTAATAAAACGAATTAACAATCACAAACCCTAACAAAAATATCTTCACTACACATAAACTCATTTCTCCATTTTCAAGTAACCATAATGTCTTTTGACACAAGTTCCGCCTTGTCAACAATTACACCAGAGCCCTCATCGAACCGGTACGAAACATCAATTCCTTCAAGAATAAGATGGTACACCACATGATCATCTGAATTAATATATTTCACGCGCGCTTCTTCTTCGAAACTCTTCTCCTCCACATTCTCATTGCAAATCTCATCACTCTCATTTTTTGAAATTGCGTGGTGGGGCCTCGTGCGTTGAGAGATGGATCTTATATCCCAAGTTAACACCTCGTTAATTAAAGCTTGAAATTCTTCACACGAGACATAAAGCGATTTTCTTCCCTGAAATAAATGATGTGGACTAATTAGTAATTAAACACCAAGTATATTAATAGTTAAATAAATTAGAAAATAAATATATTACGAGTTGAATCCAGCAATTAGAAAGGGACGAAGAGAAGTCTGGAGAAAAAGTAACCGAATCAACAGCCAATGCGGAATCTTCCTAGAAACCAAAATCGTAACAGAAAAGATAAAATAAATATCATTTATTAAGGTGATATAAGTTTATAATAATTTGTGGAATAATTAGAAATGAAATAAGACCGGAACCCAATCAGGTACGGTTGCAGCTCTGATACAGTCTGAATAAGGCAGGTACGGTTTGATGTCAAGAACTGGCTGTTTAAACAAATTATCATTCGGTTCAAAATTAAATAAAAATAAATACATCAAATTAATATATTTATATCTAGAGAGAGAATACCGTTCCATCAACCAAATCGACGCCAGAAAGCAAAATTGTATGTCCATCTACAGCCTCGACCTGAAAATCATTTTACAATGGATTAATTAATTAATTAATTAATTATTACTAAGTAAAAAATATAAATAAAAAATGAAAATAATTACTTTTGCAACACTAAGACCAATGGGACAAGGGCGATGAGGAGACCTCGTTGCAAGAACACCCATTTTTCCACCGTTTAATCTCGGCACTCTAACCTATCCAAAAATATATTCGTTCACCTTACAAGTCATCAACAATGAAGTATATAAAATATTTTAGGAATAATTTAATTTTTTTAAAGATTAAAAAAGATGGGACGGAAAGTAAGAAGAAGACCTTAGCCTTTATTTTGGACCGAGAAGGATCTTTCCACATTTTATCGAGATTGGTGTTTAAATGAAACACATAAAGGATCCAGCAATGCGAGAAATCAGTAAATCCTTCGAGTGCTTCGGTCGAAACCCTAGACGGGTCCAGTACCAAACGTGCCCTTGCGAGCGGTACCACCAAAGGTTGTCTCGGCGTACCGTTTCTACATGGTTCGACATAAAGCTTTCAATTCGCCTCAGAATAACAAAATAATTGTAATAAACAAATATGAAATTACCTAGTGGAGAAGCAGGATTGAACGGTACCAATTGGAAGCATAGGGTATACCTGCTTCGACCCATCTCCATTTTGTTGAGTCACTGATTTTCTCAAAGCCTTGGAATTTGAAAAAAAAAAAAAAAATCACACCCAAATCATCTAATTCGTCGTAGTTAAAGAAAATTAGTGCAGAATTCGAAACCTGTTGAGCTCTGACACGGCCTTGCCTCTCAGCAGCACATTTCTCCTGATAAGACTTGAGAGAATCTTCCAATTCTCTCACCCGATTCGATAACCTCTTACATCTCCTCCTGTAGATCAGACCTGAACAGAAGAGAAGTCGAATTATTTCCCCGAAGGTGGGTTCAGGGTTTATTGATTGGTTGTTAGAAGTCACCTGCTAGAGTAAAGATGGGGAAATAAATTACTTGAGAGTAAGATTGCAGCTGTAGAAATGGCGAGCGTTATGGTTGTGTTGCGTACGTGGCTCGAGTGTTCTGAGGTCGCCATTAGAGAGACTAGAGACTGGAAGTGAGATGGCAACTGACCCGAAACAACACCTTTCCAAGGTTTAGGGCTTAGGGGTTGAAGAAGGGGAGCAAGAAAAGGACACGGAGTAATTGGGCCATAAAATTGAATATGAGATTTAAAAGAAATTCGATTTTCATTGCCATAAATAGAAGAAGAACATAATAAAGTAAACCTTCTCTATTTATTATTAAAAAAAAAATTACATGAAAAAAAATAGAGAGAAAAGATAGAAAACTAGACTAGAAAATATTTAGATAGATGTAATAAAAATATTTAGTAATAGTAATTGTTGTAACAAATCTAAAATTTATGTTTTGATAGTTGTAGTTGTTATATTATCGTAGTTTTATCTTCTTTGTACCATTCTATACGGCAATTGAGATTTTCATGAAAATTACAAGGATCACAAAAGCAAGAATGGAATCGAGATAAGTTTGTGAATTAATTAAGTATTAAAATATATATTGTGTTATTAAATGATGTTGTTTGAATAAATTGTATATATTCAAGTTTATTAATATATTTTCATTAATTTTTATTTAAATATTTCTAACTTCAAAATTTTGTACTTTTGTTGTATTAGTAGTGTGACATGTATTTAATATATTCCAATCTGATTATTAGCTCTAACTTGATTTTTGTGAGTTGAAACTAGAAATAACATATTCTATATGTACATGTCAAAATTATTATGTATATTGTTTTATTATAAATATATGTCATTTTGTTACGATGTGCATCCATAATATATTTGCATGAATCCAATATTTTCTAGTTAATTCATATTTACAACAACTTATATACAACATTATTTACATTCATCCAAACATGAAAATTGCATTTACAACAATTTCAAATTCTTAAGTCCAAACATCAAAAGTTAAGTAGCTACTACAGGAATTGTACCCGCATTGGTTCAAACTACTGCTGTAATTTCTAATACGGCAATCCAAACATTCCTTGTTGTTGTTTGTGTTATAACTGGAAGATAAATCGAGAGAAGAAATATAGAGATAAATTTCCATTATTTATTATTATTATTGTTTGTTCATATAATAAAGAAAAAATATATAATTAAAAAAGTTGAAAATGAATTATTATTTTAATTAATTGAATCTGGTTTTATGGTTTATTAAGGAGTTAACAAATATAATACTTTTATTGGGTTGGAAGGGGAAACCGGCACACAACACAACACAAGTAAAAAACACATGATGAAGTAAGACATGTATGTGGATTGTGGCATGACAATCCAAACAATAGTGCGTGATGGCCACTCGCCAATGACATGAACATTTAGGTAGTATAAATAAAGTTGAGCATTGCTTGATTTTCTTCACCAAAATTTTATAATCACGTTGATGTCAAAATTCATAATACACTTTTTTTTTTAATGGAAAATTCATAATACATTATATTCAGACTTTTGTTAATGTCTAATTCAGAATCCAGAGTACATTGTAATTTATATTCAAATTCAAATTTTATAGGCATGCATATATGTATTTTAAATCGGTAAGTTATTAGAGAAAATCAAGATAAATAATTATCGCCATATGAGGTGTTTCTTGTAATAAATATTAAAAAATATGATTTTAATATTTGTTATTATCGTTTCTAAAATAATTTTGGTACGGGATTTTATATCAAATATATAATTATTTATAATTCTAAAATTGAGATTTATTATATTTGTGTTTGCATAAAATTGTAATGTAATATATTTTCGGTATTATAAAAATAAATATTTTGGTATGGTTTTATTTGTAGAAGTATCAAAGTATATGCTATAATCTAATATACTAATTTTGGAAGGATGTATTTAGAAAAGTGTTATTTTGATTATGAAGACCAAAACCCAATTCGTCTTTCTTAAGCGGTTAGAGATATGAGAAGAACACATAAACCAAAGAATGGGAGAATTTCATGGAAAGTTGCAATAGAAAACGTAGGAGGTGAAATAGAAGAAGAAATTGTGCGAGTGGTTAGTGAGTTTGCGGGATTTAGTTCCAAGTTTTGATTTTGTGTCTATTTCGTTTTCGATTTCGATGGGGTTTGACGAGTTTTATATTGTGATTTAACGAGTTATCTCAATCTGGCAAGTGTTATTCTCACTTTGAACTGTTAATTATATTTGTTTTGGCTATTTTGATTTTGTTCCAAAAGACAAATAAGGTTTTGAAAAACTATATTATTTTGTTTACGGTGTAGCGACGTGTTTCGAAATGATTTTTGAATAACATCTACAATGATTTATCATTTTAGGGGAATTTCTATTATACACTTTTCCTCCTTATGATGCATCATTTTTCAAAAATATTTTGAGTAATTATTATTTAATAAATATTTAATGTAAGATTTTAAGTGTATTTATTAATTAATATTTGACTAAATAACAAATTTGATTGTTCATTAAAAAACAAATCTTTCTAAAATGATGTACGGTAAATTTCCTCCATAATTTTAAATGATTTGTGAAATTATAATTTTGAATGTGGTTATTCTTTCAAATATATAAGGTATATTTCGAATTTGTTTTCACACAATAATTATTTGCCCCAAAAATTGAGTTTTGTTTCAATAAAGGTATTTAATAAATTATATGGTTATAATATTTTATTATGAGAAGAATTTTGTTGGGATAAAACGTAAACATGGTTTACGATTTTAAAGAGGATCCTACGATAACATGATTAGGTTCCGCTGGTATGTTTTATGCATGTTATGGTTAGTGTCGCATGACTACGTGACGTTCTATGAAGGAAAATCGTAGCTAACTTGATATAGTGAAGAGTCCCAACTCATTAGAGGTTTGGCGATGACGCAATGATATCCGGTCGTCATCTCACATGTTGGAAACTAACGTATTCCGGATATTTATGTTATGTTCCAATCCGAGTGTGATTCGATATCAATTTGAATTTACAATTCAATCGAGAGTTATTAGCACTCTCATCCCGGAGTGATGATGCTAATAACTCTCGGCTGAAATATTAACCCGAGCTGATTGAATCACGCTCGTTTTCGAAAATAACATAAAGCGTTGAGAAGCGTGAATTTCCAAACATATGAGCTGACGACTAGATGTCATTGTGCCAACGTCAAATCTCTAATAGGTCGGGACTTTGCACTACATCAAGTTAGTTATGATTTCCCTCTATATAGCATCACGGGGTCACGCGACACTAAACATAACATACATAACACATACCTGCGGAACCGCGTCATGTTATCACAAGACCATTTTTTAAATCGTAAACCCAATTTACATTTTTATCAAAATTTAAATTCCGGATACATATATACGATCAAATTTGCATATTATACAATTTATTGAAGCAAACACGTTTTTTAAGACAAAATACAATTTTAAAGCAAGAACTCTAAACTAGCAAGTAAAGTCTAGAAACACTCGAAATACGAATCTTAATAAGAAAAAATTGAGAGTAGCACTCACTTAATCGAAACAACTTGATAAACAAGAAATTTCATCCCTAAGTCCTAACACACAAGATGGAGTGAAGGAAATGGGGCACTCCAAAATTCCAAAAAACTCACTATTTTGATCTTGCATACTCACACAACTCAACCTCCTTAATTTGATTCAACTTGTCGTTTTGCGAAATTTCCTATTTTCCTTAATTTTTCCTCTCTTTCTCTTATTTTTTTTTATGGTTTCGTGAGTGTATAATGTTCTTGGATGGTGAAAAGTTGTTGGGCGCCCAATTAATGCTTGGATGGTGAGATGGATGGGCATATTTCGAGCATAACTTAAAAAATATCATAATTGCAAGTCCTTGAATTTACAAGTATATGAGTGTTTCTTTACGAACTCTATTTTTCTTATTATTAAAGAATTGATCAATTAGCAAACAAGACCTTATAAAAAATTTATTTAAATAATCCATGCAAACGGAATTACGATTATATATTTTTTTAAACTTTGACGCACAATAATCCGATTTGGATCGTTGAAAGAGTTATATTTTTAATATAGTTCTTATATTCTGAAATTTTAGGATTAATATTTGACCAATATCAAAATCATATTTTTGATATGTATTACGTTATCCCTCCTTAAAGAAATTTAGTCCATAAATTTGATATTTAACCTTCGTATGAAAAAAGATTTTGAGAGAGTACAACTTGCACACTTGATTCTTTTATTAAAGAAAACAACAGTTATTTACATCAAATATTTAAAAACATATTTACAATGTCTCTAAATATAACTCGAGGAATATTGTCCAATAATTGGAGTGAGAAAGTCCTGTGTAGGTTGAAACAATAGATGGTACGAGGAAGTCATTAAATTGGACTGCTTAATGGATGCAACTTGAAATTTGTGGATTTGTCTGAATTGGAGAACTGAATTTACGTTGAAGCAATATATGACAGTTAATTGGAGGAATTATAATACGCACCACGCAAAGTAAACACGCATATACCCCGCATGTACTAATTAGACATGTAATAAATGTATTTAATTTCCTAATTAACAATTGCGTGGGATATTGCAGGGTAATTAAGCGGGGTGCCTAATATTGTTGTAATTGGAGTGAGGAAATCCTTAATTGACAGTTAATTGCGGTTAATTGGGACGACAAAGGCATGAAACTTGGAATGAAGTTAGTTATCGGAGAGATAGTCACAATCATAGTTAGTCATTCGTGATATGCGAATAATACGATAGTGATACGTTCGTGTATAATTCGAATTAAACGTTTTTCAATTCGGTCAAATATTCGGTCAATTAAAACGTAATACGCTAAAAAAAATTTTGAATTTTTGCAACTTGTACTTTTGACAGGGGAAACTGACGAAAAAGCTTAAACATCAAATTTCGTTCTTAAGAGGAGTCTAAAGCTAATCAGCGCTTGTAGGGACGAAAAATCCTAGATTTGTTGTCTTTCGTCAGCCTCTTGTCTTAAACCAAACAAACAAGACATAAAATATGTGAAATTAAATTATTCAGTGTGTTAAACCAAATTAAAGATGTATTCATATATTAAATCGAATCCATCCACACATTTACTATTAACTATAAAAATAGTTAATATTTTTAGTGGTAAAGTGCTTGGTTCAGTGGTTCCTTGGTTTAGTAGTAAATTGCTTAACACAAGGTACCAAAAATCAAGGGTTCAAACCTATTGGTATAAAAAATAAAAACATGAAATCAATAATATTCATGTTTCGTGAATTAGATTTCACTTCAAAAGAAATATTAACTATAAAAATATAGTAATGTGTAAAAAAGAGAAGAGCCCATTATTAATTAACACGACGATTAACTAATAATGCACAATTAGTAAAATTATGATATGTAATTAAGGTTTATTCTAATTAACCATTTATAATTAATATTCAATAATAATGTACTACTCGTTAATTGAGATGTTAATTAAAATTATTAATTGGAATTTCAAGAAGACCTGAGAAATTGGGTGGGACGTGGTATAATTTTTCCAAAAGAAAATTAGCATCTTTTCAGGACCACAATTGCTTCAACGAAGTCGACTTAAATTTTTTTTATTTTATCTAGTACTAAATTTAGAAAAATGCTTAGCATTCGAAATCCAATTCTTTCATTTAGTGAAATTTGGAGACGCAAAGCCCCACTTCCAAATGTGTTCATATATGAATTTCTTTTTGTAAAATCTATACATGTTTTATAGCATTTTCCAACTTGGATCGTTTTCTTTATCAAGCATATCTTAATCTTTTGCCTGGAAATCATACTCGAAAAACCTCTAGCATTCTCTAAAATACCAAAAAGCTTCCAAAACATACTAGTCGCGACAAGCAAACCAGGTTCACAAAAAAATCCCGCGAATTATACTACAAAACAAAAGCAATCATGTCGATACATTAAATATCTCAATATATAAAATTCATTACAACCCAAAATTAAAATCACATCATACACGGGTTCCCTTTTCAAAGGGTATTATTTCCCCAGCAACTATAAGATCGAAAAAAAGAACGGCCTTCAAACAACTAAAACAATGCCTCTTTCTAACATTTTTCCTCTACAAAAACTTTTCACCTATTAATAGGTGTGTGCATGCGCAAAACAATTCTATTCACAGCATCTCTAGTCATCACAACCGTGTCATGTTGCAAGATACTGTATACATTCAATCCCTGCATTAAAATTAAAATTAAAATTAATTCCCTTTTGGCGAATTATCAATGAGTTCACATATTTTTACTTACAATCGTGGGAAGGATATTCACGTAGTGAAGATTACGAGTGGCCATTTTTAATTTTTCATCCAAAGGACCTCCATCTACCAACAAAATCTTCTTCACATCCTTCATTTGCGACACGTAACTCACCATGTTCTTCGTTTTGTGACTCGGCAAATCCAAATCCTCAAACACCAATAACTACACACGCTCAAAATCAACAATTACAATTTATTTATTTATTTTGAAAAATAAATGAAAATTTGAAGTAAAACACTTACCTTGCCTTCAGCTAAACGCGCGGACAAGGCTACTTTGAGCCCGAGACGCCTAACCTTCTTTTGACATTTAATTGCATGGCTCCTCGGATGCGGCCCATGTGCGGCAGCCCCACCTCTAAACTGCATACCAATTTAACATTATATACATACAAAAATAAAAAAATAAAAAATCTAAACCTGTGGGCCACGGAGAGATCCATGACGTGCTCGTCCAGTTCCCTTCTGATTCCACGGCTTCCTACCCGTACCGCTCACCGTGCTTCTGGTTTTCGTCGAATGCGTTCCCTACAAAATATAATCTTTAATTTAATTATTTTTTCTCGATTTAGTTACGCGGTGTTAAGAGGTATATAATACCTGGCGCCGTTTGGCGAGTTGCCACTTGACGACGCGATGAATGATGTCTGTTCGGAGAGGGACGTCGAAAACATCACCCGCTAAAACCATCAAACCCTTGTCTTCGTTTTGGAAGTTCGTTACCCTCGCAACTAGGTCCGCATATTGCCCTAAATTACAAAATTATTCTTTAATTTTATTTTATTAGAAAAAAATAGTGAATTGTGTGGCGAAAGTAAGGAAAATATACCGATTTCTCGATCGGGCGTTAATACGGAATGGCCGGATAATAATTCGGGGGGGATCATCACGTCATTCTCATGAGTTTCGAGTGTTGTATAGCTTCGATACGATGCAAATGGGGATAATTTCTGCATGTATAAAATCAAAAAATCACAATGCACCCACGTTCGATTCACATAAACCCTACCAAAACCCATATAAGCTTTCCACATTATCAGAAATGAAATCGAATATTGAACCAAAGAACTAAAGAAGAAAACCCATAAATTACCTTGATATGAAACGGGGCAAGGGGCGGCGGGTCGATCGGAGATCGCACGGACAACCTTCCTGACTGAGACTGAGTCTGCCTCAGAATCGCAGATGCCGCTCGGATCAGATTACGCATCTGTACCGACGTAAAGCCTTCCGACACGGCGGCGGCGGCGGTCTAAGATGAGCTAGTTGGGTTTAGGCTTGAGCTGATAATTGATATCTTCAATGGCGACTGAAGAGAAATGACATTGGTATAGGTTCTCTTAGACAGGCCTGTGTAAGTGGAGAGCAAAGTTGTGTATTGGGCTCTGAGTAACTAAGTTTTGTATGGGCTCTCTTCATCTTTTAACTGTTAATTGATATGCAATCTCCTGTTAATTGATATATACTTCACTATTAACTGGTACGCACCAGTCGATTATTAACAAATTTTATTTATTAATTAACATATTTGTTTAAATTAAACTTTGTAATGTTTTTTTATACATTTTGTTGTGTTTAATTACTTTCATAAAATTAATTAAGAGCATGATTAATAACAAATAAATGTTAAACTTAGTTATTAATACATTTCAGTGTCTGTTAATCAATGAAATTTCAGAAAATTAAGAGGATAATTTGTAAAATGAGTAAAAATAAAGTTCGAAAAATTTAAGAATAATTAACAATTTATAGGGTAACTAACAACAAATTATTCCATTTCTGCTAATTCATTACTCATAATTGTTTATTTTTATGTAAGGTAATTAACAAATTAATTCTTGAATTAAGATGCATACAAGTTTATAAATTAACAATTAAATATATAAATTAATAATACTTCAACATGAAATAGAGTGCTTAATTCCAACTTTTAAGTATATGAAATGTCCACACAATTTTCCTTAAGTCCAAACACTCAATTTTCATATTTTTCTCAAAAAAAATCCCATAAATAAAGACGAACACAAATAATTTTTTTTTTAATTTCGCAAAAAATACAAAAAAGTAAAGTTTACTTTCAAAAAAATCAATAATCTTATTTATTAAAAAATACCAATATTTAAGTTTAACATGAGAAAAATACTTATTTTTCATGTTTTCCTCGAAGAACTCCGTAATTGAAGACTAACAAAAGAGAATTTATGTTTTTTAAAAGATTTCACAAAATGCAAAAAGTAAAATCTAAAGCCTTAACAAAAATTCAAAATTCAACTCTCTTCAAGTTTGATATTTTTCCTCAAAAAACTCCATAACTGAAGGCTAACACATAAGCAATTTTTTTTTTTTTTTTTTTTTTGCGAAATACAAAAATTTGAAGTCGAACACATCCAAAAAAATTAATTGTCCTATTTTTTTTTTAAATGACAAAATTTAAGTCTAACATGAGAAAAATACTCAATTTTCATGTTTGGCTAGAAGAACTCCGTAAATGAAGACTAGACAAATTTTTATTTTTTTCAAAAATTTCGTAAAAATAAATTTAACATCTAAAAAAAATGAATTATTCTATTATTTTTTTAAAAAAAAAAAATCCCAAATTGTATGTCTAAAATGGACAAAATACTTATTTTTCATGTTCTAAAACAAATCCGTAATTGAAGGCCAACACATGTGAATTTCTATTTTTTTCAAAATTTTGCAAAAGTTCAAAAAATGAATTCGAGCAACACCTTCAAAAAAATCACTTATCTTAATTTTCCAAATAATGCAAAAAAATAAAGTCTAACATAAGAAAAATACGCAATTTAATGTTCTCCTAAAAAATTATTCAATTAAAGACTAACGCAAGCAATTTTTTTTTTAAAAAAAAAGATCATAAATATTACAAAGTGAAGTGTAACGTTTTAAAAAAAATCAATTGTCCTTTAGAAACTTAATTTCAAAATCTTATTTACATATATTGCTCGAATTTGCTCATAATTATGAACTCCATATTATCCTATTTTCAGCATAATTTTGTGTCTATCGTAAAGCTGTGAAGAAAATATATATAAAAAGGAATTTACCAACCTCCTTATTTTGGACCCATGTTTATGCAATTTCCTTATGCCACCTCATCACAACTCGTGCCACATCATCACAATTATTTCAACCATTAGATTATGATATGTGTCAATATATGAACCATAGATTAATTTTTGATTTTGTGTGATTATGTTTTATTTGTAGATATTTATGTGTCCCTTATTTTACACATACTTTTAAGCAATTTTAGAAGGCCACATCACCTTACACTGATGACATGTCAAAATATTATTTGTTAGGTTCATGTTGAACCAATTGTATTTGATTTTGAATTTTTTCACAATATATTACATGATCAATTGTGAATACAAATAGAATGTGAAGAGTTTAAATATCTAACATTAATAAATTAATATATAATATCATAAATACATCAAATATTGTTAGTATTTTCATAATATAATTTCAAAAAATTAAGAAATATATTCGCTTGAATTTTATCTTTATTTTGAGATCCATATTATCATATTTTTAATATTTTTCTCTAACTTAAAATTATGAAAACAATTATGTAAAAAAAAATATAAAAATAAATACAATTACATTAATGACTTGTAAGCCTAATAATTATTATTTTTAAAACTATAATTGATAAAAATTGCACATACTACTAAGTATGTTATTATCATATATTCAATACTTTTCTCTAACATAAAATTATGAAAACAATTATGTAAAAAAAAATATAAAAAAAAATATAATTACATTAATGACTTATAATCATAATTATTATTATTTTTAAACATATAATTGAAAAAAATTGCACATCCTAATTATTATTATTTTTTTTAAAACAATTATGTTATATTTGTATTTTTACTTAAAACAGTTTCATGTTAATCTCTAAAAAAAATAATGAAATATATTTATTTACTAAACACAAATAATTTCTTTAACTTATATAATATTTTTCAATAATAAACATGAAACATAAAAATTATCAGACACAAATAATTTTTTTAAACTTTTACAATGTTATTATTCTTAATTTTAGATATGAAAATTTAGAATATCATATGATTTTGATTTTTGTTTATGTCCATGCATGTTATTTTATTATTTTATAGTGACATTTATTCTTTTTTGTATATATTGTATTAAAATACTAAATAAATATTTCGCAATGTGTCATATTCAAAAATAATATAATAATTTTGTCATAATCAAACTTCCATAATCAATATGATATTTATTTTTATAAAGTCTTATATTTGATCCCGAAAAATTATAACTATATATTATGTGTATGATAAATCAAATGAAACAAAACCGCCGCGAAGCGCGGGCAATCTCCTAGTAATATAGAAATATTGGGTTTTTAAGAACTATTATCAATAGTTTTTAAATCATAATGTAGTAAATTGCTTTAGTAATGCTTTTTGCTCGAAAATGTTAAATATTAGTTTTTACAATAAATAATAAAAATGGAAGACAAGTGTTGCACAAATAATTTTTCAAACTTATAAAACATTTATAAATTATAAATTTTATTTTTACATTTAAAAACTTAAAAAAATCATATGATATTAAATAATTTCATAATATGATATTTAATAATTTATTATTATAATTTTTCTTTGTTAAATTTTGATATAAATTTTTGTTCATATTTTCTGAAGACATTGTAAACCATTCCCAAGACAGAAGGGAGATCTTATTTTTTTCAGTTTCCTTTTACTTGTTATTTTTAAAAGACAATTTTTATATTTTAGAGTTTTAGAATATGAGTTTCGAGTTTCGAGATTTTGGGACGTTCGGGTTTTCGGTAAATATCAATTCCATGTCATTCCGGTTTCGAGACATTTTATTTTTTAGTATGTTGGGTGTCGTGTTATTTTCTTTCGAGTTACTTGGGTTTCGAGACATTTAATTTTCGAAATATGCAATTTTGGTCATTTCGACTTGTATTTTGACCATTGAGATTATTTTTTCGGGTTACTTGATTTGTACTTTTGATAATATATCTACAAATATGTTTGGTAGTGCCGATGTGTACATCCAATAATAATACTAGTAAGTATAAGTATTAGTTTTAACATAACTATACGACTATGCTATTATGATATATTATTTTAATACTAGTAAGTATAAGTATTATTTTTAACATAACTATACGACTATGCTATTATGATATATTATTTTAATACTAGTAAGTATAAGTATTATTTTTAACATAACTATACGACTATGCTATTATGATATATTATTTTTATTTTAGTATTGTATTGTTTTGAAGTTAAATGTTAAATGTACATCTAATTTATAATTTATAATTTATATTTATAATAGATATATTACATTTCGATGTCAAAATAAATTTCCCAACACAAATGAATAAATAGTAAGAAAAAGAATAGTATATGTTTTACATTGAATTCATGACAAAATCTATGATTATATCAGAAACCCAATCGGTTTCAGTTTTGGAGTTATCTAAATTCATATTTTCGCTCAATTGAATTCGGATCATTTTAACTTGCATGGTGTACACGGGTTGGGTTAAACGGGTTTTGATGAACACTATGACCCAACCCAATCATGTCGGGTTTGAATTTTTGAATCCGACCCAACCCACAATATTTCGAAAACCCATTCAATATGATAAATGTCGGATTGGGTGGGTTGGCCGGGTTGGCGGGTCGGATAGGTTTTGAAATAGATTAATAATAATACAAATAAACATACAATAATTTCATGAAAAAAAATAATTTATACGTAATACCCAGTAGACAATAAAATGCATAAATTTTATTTTATAATGTCACTGAAACAACATACATGATTAAATTCATAATTGCAAACTAAAAAAAAAAAATCGACATCTCAAAAATCAATTTTTTTAAAAACTATCTTATTAATTTAATTTTATCTTGGACTCAAATATGGAGGCCAAACTTGTGATGTAAAAATGAGAATTGCAATATGAAATATGCATTTTTGATGGAACTCTCTTGATGAAAAAGAACAAGAAATAATTAAAAATTATTTTGTCGAATTAAATGATTAGTTATTTCTTTCATGAAACATATGAAGACATATCTTTTTATTAATTAAATAATGAATAGGAAATAATACCGTGAATAAAAAAATATATTATTGTCATGTTATATTGTTTCCTCAAAAAAAAAACATAAGAAAGAAATAATTTATATATAAAAGAAAATAAATGAATTATCATATACACATTCATGGCAATTCATGCTTTCATATTTGTAAAAAAAATTCATGACATATTTAGTTTTATTAAAAATAATTACTAACAATACAAAATACGGGTCGGGTTGGGTTAATTCGGGTTTTTAATTTCTAACCTATAAATCGACCCATATTTTCGGGTTTTTCAAAATTAAAACTCAAACCAAATTTAATAGCATACAAACTCGTAAAAAATGGATCGGGTCGGGTTGGGTTGGACGGGTTGGGTGGGTTTATGGTTTTTTGTACACCCCATTTTTAAGATATGGGTTATTTTTGTTTCAAATTAATCAAATAACACGTTATTTTGGCCCGGGTCGTTCGGTTAACGAGTTATTCAAATTTCAAATTTCGGATTTAGTCCAAATATCAAATTTTTCGGGTTTCGAACTGATTTTGTGTTCGGGTCTTGGACTTGGTTCGTTTCCGATTTCGAATCATTCGATTTTGATTTGTTTAGTTAATTTTTTTATATTTTTCGATTCGGATCGGATTCTCATAATTTGTATTTGTTGGGTCGGGTTACATTGTATGACCTCTGACCACCGTTTTCTTCGTATCGACGAAATTCTTTGGTCGTTTCTTTATTCACCACGACCGACTTCTACAACAGTCTAGGGTTTCATACTCAAGCCTCGTCTCTGAATGCTGGCGGTGGGATCAGCGATGGCCGGAACTACCGGTGTCCCCATCAGCGACCACCGCCGGGTCACGTGGCATCAGGCCGTGAACCGAGTAAGACAGCTGGGATATAGTTTGCCACGGAAGAAAGGGGGAGATAGGTGTGTTGGGTGCTTCTCATCACCCGTTTTGATGCAAAAGAAAAAGGCAACGATGATTGTGAGAGAGAAATGGATTCACACAGAGCCTACTTTCAGTGGGGGAGAGGATTTGTGGAGCTCTGAATCCGCGGAAGCACGAAATGGACGATCTCCTGAACATTTGATCATAATGGTTAATGGATTGGTTGGAAGGTAATTAAAGTGTATTGATCATATTTACTAATTTGCAAAATACATTTCGCCCACTGAATACAAATGTGGTTTCTTTTTGCAGCGCAGAGGATTGGAGATTTGCCGCAGAGCAATTCGTGCGGAGAATACCAGATAAAGTAATCGTACACCGTGAGTTCTCCCTTTTTTTTTTTTCTCAATTGAAGCTAAAAACAGTTCTAATCGATACTAAACCGAATCCTAAATCCAAATCGAGAAATAATTGCATAATTCAGTATTTCTAATTTTATTTTCGGAGCAGGTAGCGAGTGCAATTCTGCTATGCTAACTTTCGACGGAGTTGATTCGATGGGTGAGAGATTAGCAAACGAGGTAATTTCATAAAAAAATAATATCACCAACTTTACATAAATCAATAGATAAATTACAGGTACGATCAGTTGTGGTACAGAGAAGAGGAGTACAAAAGATATCATTCATCGCGCACTCATTAGGTGGTTTAGTCGCCAGGTACGCTATAGGACGACTGTACCAACCACCCCCATCTTATTCTGACGATAACTCGAATAAAATAAAAAATAAAATTCAAAATGGAAGTTCAAATTTGAAAGGCCTAATGGCTGGCTTGGCACCGATGAATTTCATTACTTTCGCGTCCCCACATCTCGGTTCGAGGGGTAACAACCAGCTCCCATTTTTGTGCGGGCTTCCATTTTTGGAAAAAAGAGCTTTGGAAACCGCGCACTGGGTAGCGGGCAAAACGGGAAAGCATTTGTTTTTAACGGATAATGAAGGGAAAAAGCCTCTTTTATTACGTATGGTCGAGGACTCTGACGATATTAAATTCAGGTATATTGGTCGACAAAATTTCATATTTGACCTTCGTAATTCTTGAAATTTTATGATTGTGTTTTGCAGGTCTGCTTTGGGATCTTTTAAGAGGAGAGTTGCATATGCAAATGCTAATTTTGACCGTATCCTTTTTTGTAATTAATTGTGTTAATTTAGTACGCCATTTTGTTTTTTATATTTATTTTTCCCGTAACTTAGACTGAAAAAAAGATATGGTAGGATGGAGGACCTCATCTATTCGTCGACAACATGAATTACCGAAAGTATATTCTAATAATTTGATAATTTCATGAATGTTTTTCTATTATTTTTTAATTTTGTATATACGTGTTTATGATATTTCAGCACAGGTTGCTTGTTCAAAATGATAAATACCCGCATATAGTACACGTCGATAAAGGATGTTTGGAGCAGAATAAATCACAAGTTTTACCTACAGATGTTAGGGCTCAATTTAATGACCTCGAAGGTTCGATTCCTTATTTATTATTATTATTTTATTTTATTTTTTTGTGAAATTTCCCTATTAAAAGACCTGAAAATTGGGTTTAAAATGGGTGCGTAGAGGAGATGATAAGAGGGCTAACTCAAGTACCCTGGGAGCGTGTAGATGTGAGTTTCCAAAAAAGTCGCCAAAGATACGTTGCCCATAACACCATTCAGGTATCTTCAATTATTTCTTATTATTTTTTTTTATTCGAATATTAGTATTAATATGCGTGAAATTTTTAGGTGAAGAGCTACTGGCTTAACTCGGACGGGGAGGATGTCATCTCCCATATGATCGATAACTTTTTAATTTGAAATCATTTTTTTTGGTACATTTTGTTCAAAATTGGAACATTATTCAACATCATTTATTTCTCAATATTTTTTGAGACATCTAATTTTTGTTTTTTTTTGTTTTCTTTTGGTAGAATAATGTTCAACCTCCCCAAACACACAAGCACATAATATTTGTACAACAAAAGAATTATTTTATTTATGTTCTATGTTAAGATCTCCCATATCTACAAAAAAAACACAGCTTCATATAAAACTTTTAACAAAATTACAAACATCACACTTCTCTTTCTCTCTCTCTCTCTCTCTCTCACATGTATAGTCCGGCCTTGACGGGCGTGCCAGTTGCTTTGATCCACTGCTCGCCGTTCAAGAAGGTGGCGACGGTGTACTTGGATGCCTCTTCTTTGGTCTTGACGAGCTTATACCCTGGCCATTTCACTCTACCCGTGGTGGCCGCACCGGGCCCCTTGTTGTTGTACTCGCGGTAAGAAAGGGTTTTTAGCGCAAAATCGCCGTTCCATGGTAGGAAGCCGTCTGGGTGGATGAAGCCGCCAATGTCGGACTCCATGATCATGGTGTGTGAGTATTCCTTCCATGGTCTCGCAAGGTAACTCGGGATCTTTTTCACGTCTGGGACAAGCTTGGCGTCTGCGACGATCTTGCATTTCTGTAGGACAAAGCCAGTGGTTTCATGGGGGTCGATGCGACCTTGGGCGGTGACGATATTCTGTTGGTTGTCGAGTGGACGACGGACGGTGAAAATACAGTTTTGGAATACGGCTGCGGCATCACCAAAGAGGAAGTCGATGGTACCGGAAATGACGCAAGCACGGTAGAATTGGGTGAGGGAATGCGCATATAGGGTATCTTGATATCCCTCCATGCGGCAGTTAAGGAAGATGGCACGATCAGATTGGACACGTAGAGCCACTGCTTGGTGCTTGATGGCACCAGCCGTGTTGCGGAAGCCCATTGCAATGGCCATGAAACCATCACCACTGACACCTGCAATTACAAGTCCATGAGATCACAATTAATTTCAAATTTTTAACATGATAAGAGGATGAGAGAAAGAAAGAGAGCGAAGTAATTTCTTACCGACGGTTGCGGTTTTGTAGGTCGTGAGGCCATCCACGAAGTTCTTGCTACCGGTGATGATACTTTTCTGTGATCCATCTCCAAGCATGGTGATGTTGGACAACTTGTTAGGGATTAGCACCTGTTCGTCGTATTCCCCTTCCTTGATGTATATCACATACCTTCCATCATATTTCTTGGGCATGGCATCAATGGCAGCATTGATGGTCTTGAAGTCTCCGCTTCCGTCCTTGGCCACAACCACATTAGGCTTGAGGTTACTCTTGACCTTGCCCTTGAGGATCCTTCGGTCCTCCTTTGAGATCCAAGACGGGAAGCCATCCTTGTCGAGGCTCGGTTGAGCAGCCATTTCCTCGGAAAGGAGTCTGCGACGATTGAACCCTGGGATCTTAATGTTAAGCGAAGAAAGGAACGACGAGACCTTCCCTATGATTGCTAGCGCATTGCTCGTCAATTGCTTGGACGATTTCATTGCCTCTCGCATCTTAGTCTTGAGTTCGCCGTCAGGAAAACCGTCAATGCAGGTTTCTTGGTAGGCGACCACCGCGCTCAACCAGACTCTTAGCTGTTTTGATCTGCAAGAATATATCGCAAAACAATACATATTTGAATTGATCCTTGCAATCCCCAATTACGAATCGGGAAAAAAATACCTTGTTGGAAGAGCGTCTAGGTTGTGCATGTCAATGCCTTCTAGCGTCTTTGCGAGGTCGTCCTTTACGTATTCTAAATGCTCTTTGCAATCCTCGATTGCTTGCTTGACACGAGGGTCGTTGGATTTCATCAATTTTGAGTGCTCAAAGGCCTTGCTAACCTCATCGCCAATCACAGCTACGGCTGCCCGGATCATGTCCTTGGGGGACGAGGTCGAGTTCGTTGCCTTCGAGAGACTCTTCTTGCACGCATCCTTGTAGGTAGTTGGAGAACACATCATTTCGAGGGATTTGGAAACCGTATGCATCTGCGTAGTAGAGGCCGAACCATCACCAGCACCGGAGGGTTCTTTCGAAGAATCCTTATCCGTATTGCCAGCCTTCAACGATGAAGTGTACATGACGGCACCGACTGCGGCAACTACGACAAGCAAGACGAGTAATACGGAGCTGCCAATGGTTGCCATGCGCTTGCGTTTCCTCTGGCTTAGCTCGGCCCTTCTCCTCTCGGTGAGAGGTCCAACATCGGAAAAGGTAGACATTTTCTTATCGATTATGTTTATTTCTTTTTCGTGTGTGCTCTTTGCGTTTCCCTGCCTTGGTCGAGGATGGCGAGGGCAGAGAAGATGGAAAAAAGGGTGAAACGAGTGTAGTTTTGGTTTGTGAAGAAGGGAGGGGGGGAGAATTTAAGCACTAGTTTGTTTAAATTGTGATGGTTTGGTTGTTGATGAAGCGAGGGAGAATGGACACTTGCTTAGTTACTTGTTGCCCGGTCCAACGCGGGAATACAAATTTGTGACTCGTAATATGTTTGCGGTTATTCAAAATACAAATCATAATCATTATCAACAATGATTCATGACAAGCCAATTATTTTTCGAATTGCTATTCATGCGGTTTCGTTTTTCAACTTCTTGGGTCCAATTTCAAAACAGCAAATTGATGTAATGTATATTTTGGGCCATAGAATCTCGATCCAACATCTCTTGCTTATATTTATTAGAAATTCAATAGTTTGGGCCATAGAATTGTTTTGAATTAATTTCTTCATATTCCTTTTTTTTACTTCTAAGCAAAATATTATGTTTTTCGTATTAAAGTTGCTCAAGTACTTTTTTTTGAAATTAAGTTTAGTGTAATAAACTAAAATTGCCCATAAAACACATTTACCACCTAAGAATCTTGAATTGGATATTAATTTATTTTCCATTTGTACTTTTGTGTAAATACCGTCCAAGTTCATATTTGATTTCAATAGATGCATCACAATTTTGAAGGCCTTCTTGTACCGATACGATACCAATACCAGTAGTAATTGTCGTTGCCAGCGTGAACTATGAAAGTCTTAGGAAAGCCGAATTTTTATTTGGGTTCAAGAGAAGGTTTACATTAAATTGACAAATAAAATTAATATCTTTGATACAAACAAATTATCAATAAATATTGATTTAGAGAGAATACTATTAATCTAAATGATAAAACTCATGTACCCAAAAAATGATTCAATTATTTTTGCTGTACGCATGAATGAGAAATTACAATCCAAATATATAGTCAGAAGTGTATGATGTATGAAATAATGGTATAAACAATAAATTTTCATTTTCTATAGATTTGCTGGAATGGGCCGCGCGATACATGTAGGTTGTGCGAAAGATTAGATCGACAATTCGGGTTGGCGATAAAATACCTTGGCCGAGAAGTTGATGTGCGAGAGATTCTGCTCGTGATAAAATAGACGGTCCGTTCGGTTTGCAATACAGAAGTGTTTAAAAAGATTTAGATTGAGAGATTTTGTTTTTAATTTTACTTCAATGGATTTTAATAAATGATCTAGTTGGGTTTTCCAATTTTCACTTAAACGGATTTTAATATATCTATGCGATGTACTTATAAACAAAATATTTTTACGCTGGAGATAATTGTGAAGACCCAAAAATTCAGGTGAGTATTTAGCCCGTTATATGAAATTCCGGATACTGAATAAAATACAGAGTTTGAAGCCTAGTATATCTGGATCTGAAAGCCGGGTTTTCAGTAGAAAAATCTCAAACCTTGTTTTCTTTTTTCTCATTCTGCCTTCCGAAATTCTAGTAAGATGAGTTTAAACTTTAAACTTTTAAAACCTTCTAGGGTTTTGCAACAACAACAATGACGAAGAAGGAAGAACGGAGAAAGAAGATCTTTGACAATCTCAAGTAACCTCAGGTAAATTTTGAAGTCAAATTTTGGTTGACCCGTTTTGATTCTTTGTGAAATTATTTTCTAAAATTGCGGTAAAGATTTTTCTAGTTCATTTTGGTTTTGCAAGTTCTGCTTGAATGTTTCCCTTTTCGGTTAGTTTGGTCTGTAAGGTTGTATGAATAATTTCTGGAGGAGTTATTTTTACAATTTTATGTTGCTAAACAGTAAACAGGTTTCTTCGCAAAATGTAGTCAAAGATAGAGAATATATTTATTTTAGTGATGGTGATGAGAGGACCAAACTAGGTTATGGGTCATTGTTTGTTTAGGAACTCAATCAAAATATTTTTTTATGAACCTTATAAAAGTCTAGTGTTATTTAAGGAATTGATCTTTTATTTTTTGAAGGTGGATGGACAATTAGTCAAGGCCATATATTTCATGAAATCAATCGTTACATTTTACAATATGCAGGAAGGTAGATAGGATTACATAATTTATTTCTACCCTCCCAATATAAAGTTAAGAGCAATAATGATATCCTAACCGATTATTCACAATACTTGTTTCAGGCAATATGTCTAGTAAGACTTGATTGGAGATCCGTGTTGAGGACTGAACTTTTGTCATTGAAAAGCACGTTGTTGCTGGATTTTCATATGTTTCATATAGCTGCGAGCCAAGCCGTTTGCCATAGCTTGTTGGTAGGGATCGTAGACTAGAATTCTAGTAGGTCCGATATCGCGGGGCATGTCCCATGTAAACTTGAAGAGAGGGAACACCAGATTATGTCGGAGGAGGAGCAATCAAATATTTGGTGCTTTGTTGTCTTCTCTTATGTTTTGCATAAGGGGCATAATTTGTTATTGGGCCATCCCCTTAATTGTAGCTTATCACTCGTAAGAATGCGAAATTGAATGGCTAGCCATCCGAAAAAACGAACATTTAGAGGGGATTTGCTTTGAGTAGCAATGTGTTCCACGTACATGTATATATACTTTTACTTATAACTCCCGGGTTTATGAAGAAGGAATATATGCTTTTGGATTTGAAGGTCTGAAGTTGTTCGTTGGAGCCATCGCTGGAGAGAACGACGGAAGTGTTGTATAGTGGTTCCAAGTTGGCAAGGTCTTTGATAAAGAACGGAGATATATTTTTTTGGGAGATTGATGTATGAGATAGGTTTGTAGAGCTATAAAACTCTGTGTATTCATTTCATCAAGAGAGCTTCATTTTGTAGTTTTATTTTTCCTAATCCAAGTCTCCCGTTAGCTTTTGGAAGTGTGACTTTATACCAGTTGATTAGGCAATGTCTGGCGAGACATTTTGGTCACCCCTCCATAGGAATCCTCTAGCTATGAAATGGACTGGTATTGTATCGAGTACGGACTTAACTCAAGTTAGCCTACCACCTCATGAGAGAAGGAGACCTTTCCAGGATGAAAGTTTATTTCTCATTTTTTGGATGAGGGGTGCGAAAGCGATTTTTGTTGGCTTTCGAATGGAGAGCAGAATTCCCAAATATGTGATTGGTAGGGATTTTTTGGAGCATTTGAGAATGTCCGAGAGAGCAGAGTGTAATTCCTCAGGTATTGCTACAGGCACAAATGATGTTTTGGGTGCAAATTTCATTGGGGTGGATCCTTATATATGTGTTAATAAATTCTAAAATTTTGATATCCAACTTTCAAATTTCGATATCAAATTCACAAAATGTATATAATTTTAGATCTATGTTGAAAATTCAGTTTGATTTGGACTAATAAATAAAAAGTAATAGCCGATTTAGAAAACAGTCCCTACAATATTTATGAAAATACCCAGTAATTTTTAACGTTTTTAATGATTTTTGCAAGGCTATATCTTTTGATTTATAATTCCAATTGAAACCAAAATTATTGTAAATCAATCTCTAATCTCTATTACTTGAACTTTGCAATTATCTAATAGGTTTGAAGTTGAACTAAGTTGTTTTAATTCTTCTACAAATGTTAACCAAAGAAGGAGAAAAATCAATTTCCAGAAAAACGCAAAAACTTCACAAATAAGCCTTTCTTTACATAATCGAGAGAGCTAACTTCAAAAATCAATATTAAATCGAAAAATGAACCAAATAAAATGATTCAAAAGGTGAATAAATCTATGTCTGTTTTACTAAAAAAGATCTAGAAATCACTCAAAAGATTTAGGAAAAGTCACAAATGAATTGAAAAAACTGGAAAAGTTAAAAACTGTTTTTGTACAATGAATTTCTCTCAACTTTGGAATATTACTAGCTTTCTCCCCGCGCAAGTCTTCGAGTCTGTCGTGATTTTATTTTTCTCAATACGTAATTAGATTCTACATTTTTTTTTATCTGATTGTACACACATAAAAAAATCTATCTTTTTGTAAATTTCAAAAAACTCCTCTACCAAACTTTTATTTTCTAATACCCTTATGAATGATCTTAAAAACAAATGGACCAAAATACCCTTCTATTTTCAAATGTAATAATTAAAAAAATATTTTTATTATTTTTTATTAATTTTATTAATTTTAAGAAAATTCATAAATATTTTTAACATGCAGTGATTACAAAAAAAAAATATCGGTTTAAACATCTTGTTTTTTGTTTTCATTCTCCTTTTATTTATTTCTTTAATAATTTCATGATATTTTATTTTTCAAATATTTGGAATGCGTTCTTTTAATATTGTTGTTCGTTTTATTATTATTCTATGTTAGTTTTGTAAAGAAAAAATGCAAAGGTCAAAATGTTAAAATTATATAAATAAAACATATAATAACTTTTTTTAAAATTATTATATGGTACCAAAATTTAGGATTTTATTAAAATTATTAAAAAATAACATGTACATATGTAAATTATTAAAATTTGATGACGTGGAGTAACCAAATGAGAGAAATTTTCTTAACTTTATACATATTATCAATTTCTCCCAAAATTGAATTCTAATTGAGGTGTGATAAATTTTTACTAATTTATTGGTGTAAATACTACTTGTTATCACTTTGTAAATATATCAATAAATGCTTTAAATAAATTAAAAAAGATGAACAATTGAAATCAGAAAACTGTAACTTAGGTCAGAAGGGTGTTTTAGGAATTTTTAACAATTATACTAAAGATCTAAGTGAAATTATGTTTGAGAGAAGTTAAAGAGGGGACTTGCGAGTTTATATACATAATTTTAATTGAATTTAAACAGGTCTAACTTAATCACAAATTGGTGTAATTAATTAGAACCTTGTACAAATCTTTCGACTTTATGTTAAATCTATAAAAGAGCTCGGTAATTCACCGACCTCACTAAAAAAAAACTTAATCACAAATTAATTAACAAAAAAACAGTAAATGAAAAAGATAGAATTAGGGTTTCTTGACTTGGGAAATTCGAAATTAATTTAAATGAATTGTATACAAATCAGAAAAAAATATTAGTCATTAACCAAACGTAAACAAATAGAAAAGAACAATTCTTTACATAGAATTCAATATAAATTAAAGAAAAACGCACTCAACCCTTCGTCGTGATTAATTTCACGAGGTATGATATGTTCATTCAGTTATGGCATAATTCGTATCTCGAAATCGACGGCGTGGTCCTCGGGATCGGTTCGGACCGGACCCGTTGTTTCACTGCGTGGGGCTCGGTAGAGATGCTGATATCTCTTCAAACTGTACATTAATTTACATGATCTTTTCATTAATAATAAATTTTAAGTATATTTTACGCTAATTATATAATTTCCAACACATAATATCATTATACGTATTATATTATAAAATTTTAAAATTGAGATATAGAAGTTACATGCTACAACATACATTGTGTACTCATATCCTAAAATTAAAATTAGTCTTTAATATGGTCTTTATATTTATTATTGATCACAAACAATTCAACACCATATAGTGCCGATGACTAATTTTTTCCTTTCAATTTCTTAGGTATTGAAAGAATGAGGGATAGATGCCGTGGATTAACAAACCAAGGATTTTGATCTATGTTGCACGAATGCAGATACATATACCGATATCGTAATACGATACAGATATATGGTGATATGACAATTTTCAAAAATCACGGATACATATATGACTAATATATAATTATTATTTTAATATATTTATATTATATATAGTTCATAAATTAATAATATTTTCAAATTAAATAGCATGACAATAAATAAAATCAACCAAACAATACAATTATCATAAAAATATCATAAACATACTCTGGAAAAACAAACATAAAAAAAACAATTATAACCTAGAGAAATAATTAATTGTAATCTCCGATTGAAGAGGTTAATATACATTGTTTCTCTACTTTTTGCCAAAACAACACTAAACCTACGAAAAAAATAACAACACACCAACATTGTGATGTAAAAATCATGGAGTCTATCGAAGCATTCAACAAAGCAATATCTTGTCAAGTTCGTCATTATCAAAAGGCTTAGTATCAAGCATCTCCTCAGGAGCAACAATAGCGTCTTTCCGTTGAGGCTTCATCGATACATCACCCTTGGGTTTCTTCTTGTTGGCCTTCTTTGGAACCGGCACATCAGGCCTCTCCCCCGACCCTTCCTTCTTCTTTCGAAGTTTACGGCCTTTTTTCTTGACGATGGTTTCAGAGGAATCCATTGTAATTGCCGTGCCTTCAGACTGGCACCTGCGAGAATGACGAGGCTTGGATCTTGGAGAATTTATACGTTGTGCATCGTTCAGAGGGGAGTCGGTCAATGCACCAAATGTGCTTATATCTACAAATATACATTTCATATATCATAACAAATGTACAATTTTCCAAAGCATTTAAGAACTAGTAAATAATAATAACATTTCAAAATTAGCATAATTAGAGAGATAAATGAGCTAACCTCCTTGTGATGCCCATTGAGTTGTTGAAGTACTTGTGGTCGTGCAAGAGGCCGGACTTCCCGGATCATTCAACGGAGCCGAATGATACGAAGTCATCTGTGTCACAAAATTTTCATTCGAAGACCCAATGTTAATAATGAAAGAACATTACTTATTGAAAAAAAAGAAATCATAATAAAAAACATTAATAAGACTGACCCAAGTTGGGCCTTTGCTTTCGTCTCCTGCACCGATGTGTCCCACGTGTCGGACATCGGTTGGTAGACCGATTTGCAGCTCAGGCTCCTTGGAATCTAACATTAAAAGAAATAAATATATATCATCACGTTAGTGATAGAGAATAAGAGTAATGGATATGTACATATACATAGAACATTGAAGGGGGTCACGTACCGAATATCTTCGTAATGTATTTGATAGGGGTTAGAAGACCTTTCTTCACCATTTTAGTACTCATCTTGGATTTCGGCAATTTGTTTTCAAAAACTAAAAGAAAATTGAAAATTGAATATGGTGTTAATTTCCAGGTAATATAAATTCAAAGAACAAAAATCGTACCTTAAAACAATTGACCGTGCTTTCTCAAGATTGCAGTTATTTTCCAAGAGCTTATTTGAATTGCTGATGCAAATCAAGCTTTGAAGAGGTACAAAAAGGAGGCGGACGTCTTTCTTTTCGTGCCTTTTACTTGATTTGCAAGCTCCTCTTTTTATAATCTCTTTGGAAACCGCTTCGAAATGACACAGTCTAACTATTGCGATGTTGCGTGCTATTTAGAGGTTGAGATATGCGTAGCCGAGTTCTTTTTTTAGAAAAAAACTGTTAGTTGAACTTGACTTCGAAACGTCATCGTTTCTTTGATGTTGATCTTATGCATATACAATTATCCTCTTTCTAGAAGCATTTACTAGAAATTCAGGTAAATTCATTGCGGTGGTAAATAAATCGGTAGAAAAAAGCTTCTCTCTTAAGTGAGGAAATTAACTGGCTCAAACCATTCATAATAACAGAAAATTGTGTTTTATTTTAATATGAAAAATTATACCAAATTGAGTAATCAAAATGAGAACCAATTCTAGATTCAAAGGAGTTGAAACTATACCAAAATTACCCCAAAAGAAACTCCATGACGAACTGAATACATGTATCGGCCTAATTTAACCATACAACATTAACGTGAAATTGCTCAATATTATTTTTAACTCTTTAAAAGTTATTTTACATCGATAGTTTAATTATTATAATATTATTTTTTTGAATAAAAGACATTGTCTTTTGATATATTGAAATAAAGAAAATTCTGTACAATAATCATGAACGTGTTGTTCATGCATTAACTATGTTAAGGAGATACTTCAAAAATACAGAAGTATCATGAGGATACGGATGTGATACGGCTCGGATACGTATCGGATACGACACGTGGCGTATCCGATACGACACGTGGCGTATCCGAATATTTTAATATTTTTTTTTTCCGAATACGATTGGGATACGACAGGATACGGCATGATATGGTTGAGATACTTCAGGATACGACTGAGATACTCCATTTAAGATATTTCGGCCCATTATATATTTTGGCCCATAATATTTGTAAATAAATTATATACGATACTTCTAGATTAGTTCTATGATACTTCTAGAATAAGTTTATGATACTTGTATTGTTTGGTTGATTTTATTTTTTGTCATGATATTTAATTAAATTTTTTTATTATTTATTTGTTAATTATATATAATATAAATGTATTAAAATAATAATTATATAGTCGTATCCGTATCCGTGATTTTTTGAAAATTTCCGTATCACCGTATCCGTATCGTATCGGATACAGTATCCGTATCCGTATCTGTGCAACATAGTGTATTAATAAAAAAAAAGAAAACACATATTCTATCTCTAACACCATTTCTGCCAAATTTTGGCCTGCTCAACCGTTCGATGTGCTATGTTGATCGGAGGTGCTTTCTTCTTTTGGAATATTCTTCTATTGCGTTCTTTTCAAATTTCCTAGAGTATGGATGCCTACATCGAGGTCCATTCTTTCCTCTCCCCCGCCACGATAGTTTTATTATTGGTATTATATATTGTTTTTATATATTTTCTATTATATGCATATAATATTTCATTATTGGTATATATTGCTTTTACTTGCATTATAATCGGTAGCATCATTGGGTCAAATAACAGTGTAAAATTCACTCATAAAATTACCATATTTCTTAAATTATTTTTAAGATATCACTGATATATGAAACCGGGAAACCATTTTGCCAGCTCTAAAAAGTAAAAAGTAAAAATTCCCAGTAAAGAAGACAATATCACGAGAAACCGGGAAACCAAATACTGAGAAAAGATAGAAACTGATTTCGAAATTAAAAAAACCCATAACTTCAAATCACTTCTTCTTCCCTGTCTGAGCATCGCCATCCTACTTACTTTGCCCATGAACAGAGATCAACATACTGGCGAAGCTCGGATCTGACTGGTGATCCTGCAAAAGGTAACAATCTCTGCTCGAATCAAGAATTTATTGATTTTACTCATCTTAACTTTGGATCAATTTTCCTTTCTTTGTCTTCGTTGAAGATCAATTGAATCGGAAATGGCAACCAGCGTACTGCCCAAGTCCGGAGCTATCTCCAAGGGTTACAACTTCGCCTCAACATGGGATCTGGTAATTCAGATATCACAAACTATATAAATCTATTGACCTGCATCAATTAACCAGATCTTATCTCGATTTTCAGAACGCCCCCTTGACTGACCAACAAAAAGCTGCGATTTTGGCCCTGTCCAATGCAGTATCAGAACGCCCTTTTCCTGTTAATCTGGTGATAACCTTTGTCTACTTATTCGATCTTTTTGCTTAGTAATTGCTTCATTTTTTTGATATTTTCGCAATTTTGTGCAGTCTCAAGAGGCTATCACTAGTAAAGAGGGGAATTCATCGGTCTCTCCTGATGAATCTTCTTTCGAGGAAGCTGGGGCAACAGATGCAGTTCTTGTCAATACTCATCAGGTACTTTTAATTTTATTATTTTTGTGTCTTAATTTAAATCTAGTTTTAACTTTTTTCGCTTCTTATGTTGATATTCTTGCAGTTTTACAAATGGTATGCAGAATTGGAGTCCTCTATGAAATCAGAGGTTTGTACATAATTACATTTATAAATTTCTTTTGTATGTAATTAAAGGTAAAATTTTGATTTAACAGACAGAGGAGAAGTACCGTTTATATGAAGATACACTAACAGAACGTATCCAGATTTCTAACCAAATCCTTCAACAAGTACGTTCTTTTGCATATTAGTCCTAAAATTATTCCTTCTATATTTTCAAAATATTTGATTTAACGAGCCTTTCTTTTCAGGTTGATGAGACACTTAATTTAATTAGTGAACTGCAATCACTGCACTTAAGCGTTGCTACGAAAACAAGAACCCTACACGATGCTTGCGATCAATTAGTAACAATTTCTCTTTTTTTTTAATTCTTAAATTATTTCTTATAGTTTTTTTTCTAATTCAAATTTTTTTTTGTTTTGTCGAAATATAGCTGGTGGAGAAACAAAGATTGATCGAGTTTTCCAATGCGCTCGAAACTCGACTCAAGTATTTTGACGACCTCGAAAATGTAAGTTTTAATAAATAATGATGATATTATTAATTTGGTTGCATATTTTTTGATATTTCGTTTGTGTGTATAGATTTCAACGGATTTCTATAAACCAAATATGAATGTTGGAAACGAGATGTTTCTTCCTTTGTTAAAGCGTCTCGATGATTGTATCTCGTAAGCATCCCATTTTATTTTTCTCTCATTCTTATTTATTATTTAATTTTTAATAATATTTTTTTGCTTTTTTCTGGACGAGCGTAGATATGTAGAGAGCAATGCGCAGTATTCCGAATCCAACGTTTACTTGGTTAAATTTCGACAACTCCAGGTACATTTTCATATATAACCCTGAAAATCATCAAAAAATGATTTCATATTAATATATTTTTTGTTTCTTTAGTCGAGAGCACTCGGCATGATCAGGTCTCATGTTCTTTTCGTTCTTAAAAGCGCTTCTTCTCAGGTACACTTCTTTCTTGTAACGCAAGTTTCACTAAAAAATAAAATTTTGAAATATTTATTTATTTATTTTGTACAGGTGCAAGCAGCAAAAGCAGGAAAAGCGATTGTTTCAGAGGGCATTGAAGAATCGATCATTTATGTCCGCTTCAAAGCTGCAGCTAGCGAGGTAAATATCAAAAAATATATTATTATTTTTAGATATAATTTTTTTTATATTCACAATATTTTATTATTTTGAAGTTGAAACCAATACTTGCGGAAATCGAAGGAAGGGCTTCGAGGAAAGAATATGGTCAGATTCTTTCGGAATGCCACAAGTTGTACTGTGAACAAAGACTCAATTTGGTATTTTTTAATTAATTTATTTTTTTGGAAAATTTCCTTTTTTTATTTATTTTTTGTTGTTGTATAGATAAAAGGAATTGTGCAACAACGTGTGTCCGAATTTGCAAAAAAAGAGCCATTAACTTCACTGACACGGTCTGGATGTGCATATCTAATGCAAGTAAGTGCCTCTATTTTCCCAAAAATAAATTCATTATTTAGAAAATAATTATACTCAAGAAATATGAAATACTCAACAGGTATGTCAATTAGAGCACCAACTCTTCGACCATTTCTTCCCTACATCATCCAAAGAAATCTCAAGCTTCTCCCCACTAATGGATCCATTGTAAGCTCACAATATCCTACACTAAAACTAAAATTAAAACTAAAATTAAAACTAAAACATTCTTATCAATACAGGTGTAGTTATTTATACGATACATTAAGGCCAAGGCTCATACACGAGGCGAAACTCGAAACTCTTTGCGAGCTTGTCGATATATTAAAAGTAGAGGTATTAGGCGAACACCTGAGTCGGAGAGGCGAATCAGTGGCGGGGTTACGGCCCACGTTACAGAGAATTTTGGCGGATATTCACGAACGACTCACTTTCTGTGCTCGCACTTACATCCGCGAAGAGGTAACAAACATGTTGTCAATTCAATGCATTTTGAAAATTTTATTTATTTATTTTTTTGTTTTTAAATAGATTGCGAATTTTCGTCCGTCGGATGAAGATCTGGATTACCCTGCCAAGCTGGAAAGAAGTGTCGAGGCAACTTCAGCTACTACTGTTAGTGACTACTATTAAAAAAAGTACTTTTTTGTTTTTTTTTAATGATTTATTTTTTTGATAGGGGGAGGAGAGCTCGGATATATACGAGACGTGGTACAGGCCGTTGGAGAAAACAGTTTCGTGTCTGTCGCAGCTGTACCACTGTTTAGAACCGGGAGTTTTTACCGGTTTAGCGCAGGAAGCAGTGGAATTCTGTTCAATATCCATTCAGGTTCGTCAGATAATTTTATTTATTTATTTTGTCATATGAATATTGTTAATTAGTGTTTAACAGAATGCAAGCAAGGTTGTTGCCAAGAAAACTACTCAAATGGACGGGCAACTTTTCCTTATTAGGCATCTTCTCATTTTACGAGAACAGGTATATAAATAAATTCTACTTTCTAAAAACCAAATATTAGGGTTTAGGGTTTATTGTCTTGAATCAATGGACTACATTTTTATTTCTATGTATCGCTAGATTGCGCCATTTGATGTTGAATTCTCAGTGACATACAAGGAGCTCGATTTCTCTCATTTACTGGTACGCCATCTAATTATTAAATTATAAAACTTTTCTTTTTTTTATTTTATTAAAAGGACGCAATTTAATTGGAATGATTTCATTACAGGATCATCTAAGAAGGATCTTGAGAGGACAGGTGTCCTTATTTGACTGGTCACGATCAACATCACTAGCCCGAACCTTCTCTCCCCGCATTCTCGAGAGTCAAATCGATGCCAAAAAGGTCATTCACTCACTCATAACATTACATATCCTTCTTTTACTATTCACCATAATCCTCACTTTTTTAAATTTAGGAACTCGAGAAGAACCTCAAGACCACATGCGAAGAGTTCATCATGTCCGTAACAAAATTAATCGTTGACCCGATGCTGTCTTTCGTCACAAAAGTAACTGCGGTAAAAACCGCTTTATCTTCCGGAAGCCAGAGTCAAAAGTCTGATAGAATTTTGAACAAACCCCTCAAAAGTCAAGCATTCGCTGCTCCGGAAAAAGTCTCCGAAGTTGTCCAGAAGGTAAATAATATTTTATAAGATTTGTATATTTAAAGTATGATTAAACTTTTGTTTTGAAGGTTAAATCGGCACTGGATGAAGAGTTGCCGAAAGTGATGGCGAAACTGAAGCTTTATTTGAAAAATCCGTCGACTTGCTTGATCCTTTTCAAACCAATCAAGTAAGCTTTACTTATTGATTTTCTTTTATTTTTTATTCCTTTGTCTAATTTTTTATTTTATTTTTATTTTTGAAAGGACCAATGTGGTGGAGGCGCACGTACAACTGTTGTTGTTACTAAAATCCGAGTATTCGGTTGGCGAAATCGAGACCATCGGATTGTTACCCATTGATGATCTTCAGTCTCAGCTCGACAGCCTCTTATAGAGTCACTCGTTTCTCTCTCAGTTTATTTGTAGGTAGTGTAAACTGTGTTACGAACTTTACTTATATACCATTACTTTTGCGATTCTTGAAAAAAATCTCCAATATTTGTTTGCTACTTCTCATACTATTTGTTCTCGTGTTGCCGTTAAAATATTAGTCATTTTGAATTTTTTTGTGGTACACACACACAGAAAATTGTTTGCAACTTGAGGCATTTACAAATTTTACTCAATTGAATAATTTCTTCTTCTATTAGGTTATTAGGATACGTCAAAGAAATGTTTTTTTCTTTGTATGTGATATAAATAGCAGAACAACACTATATGTAAAGAGTAAATCATAATGTTTTATTCTTTGTTGAAAACAATTAATTTGGATATTACTGAAATCTAATATTGTATGTGTACACCACTAAAGTCAATTCAGTAACACTAACCTGTTTATCTATTCTTAATTTTGTGCATCAAGTTACAATATAACAATTAGCAATAAATAATTTATCTATAATTAACAAATTAAGGAAGACGTGACATCTCCAATAACCCAGTTAAATAGCTGTTAAGTGGTGATATTTTAAACTCAATTACAAGTTTGGGGGCAAATTGGACGGAGGGGGCAAATTGAACAAAATTACAAGTTTGGGGGGCAAAATGACCAAAAAAAACAGTTAGGGGGCAAATTGAACATTTTGTTATTTCTTAGGGATCAAAAACATATTTTTCTCTATTATATATGTACACCACTAAACTCAATTCAGTAATATTTAGCTGTTTATCTATTCCTAATTTTGTGTTAGTTAGATTCCATTGTAACAAATGTACTGTGTAGATGTTAAATATGTCTTGCTTCTATTGTATTGTATTGATCCATTTCAAGTTACAATATTACAAGTACTACAATTACAAAACAACAAATTAAAACAAGATTTCTCCTAATTATCCATATGCGTGCGTTCAACACGCGGCCCCTCGTAGATCTCGGCCTTTTTCCTTTGAAGTGCCTCAATCTCTGCTTGTACGGTCCCTAGCCTCTTACCGTTAGCCAAATCCATTCGACATTGATGAATTTGACGATCGATCTTTTGGATCTGTAAAAATTAGGATCATAGTATTAAATATTAATGTCAAAATTCGTTTCGTTTTGAAGTGATTGTTCAGGAACTCCATTTTCAAAGTGGGAGGGTTCCTAACCTGGCGACTGGGCCATCGGGACAATCCAATTCTGCGGCGAATGCCCTTGAGAGCAGTTGTACCCACTTGAAGTATCTTCGCCGCTTGTTCCTCGGGAAGGTGAAAATAGGGCGATAAGTCTGACAACCCCATACTAGCTGTTTTTTCCCTCTGTTACGAACACAAACCATCAAATAATAAGCACCAATTTACTCACTTGATTAACGTATTTGAATCGAGCTACGAAATTATAATAGTTGAACCAATACTTGTAGTGCCAGTGAACTTCTCCCAAGCGGTCGATGTCCTTCATTATCGTGTTCAGCCAGCATATCTTGTGTGGGCATGTCAAATTGTACGTTAATTGGTCCGCCGGAGGAACCCACGAATGGATGGGAATTATACGGAGCCGTATCACTAGATGGGATCAAGGCTGGTATCGCAGAAACTGGTATTTCGAAGTCCACTGGTATTTCGAAGTCCACTGGTATTTCGAAGTCCACTGGTATGTCGAAGTCCACTGGTATTTCGAAGTCCATCGGCGATGGTACTGTCTGAAGAACTCTGGACTCTGTCTGGCTCGTTGTTGATGCGGTAATATCGTGACGTTCTTTTGCTGCCCCTGAAGATTCTGTGAATAATTGAGTAATGATTAGATTTAGAACAAGTCTTGATTGATGAGTTTCTTTTGTATTGGTCTAATTCTAGGTGAATATACCTCCGACTTCATAACTTGGTGGCATGTCAGTTGAATATGGCTTGCCAAAATTTGAAGAATCTACTTGTTGACGTGTTAAGTTCATGCCAGCACGAACGACATCAAAGAACGAGGGGATTAAGTCGCTGATCAGGATTGCATTTTTAGTTTGTAGAGTAGTGCGGTAGTCTGTCAAAAAGCCCTTCACCCATTCATATGATTTTGCTCTTAAACTGCAAATTTACAAATTTAACAAATATTATGCTTTTGAAAGAAGAAGGAAAATGACATGAAATATAATCATTTCAAATGAAATATATAACTTACTCAACATAAAAATGTTCCTTTACTGAAACAACACCATCCTCGCCGACATACTCGGCATACAATACTGCATGATCAAATCTTCCAATATCTCCATGCAAAGAGAGAGTAGTATTTTGTCGAGTTGCTACGAAATGTCAGAGACGACGTGGAAAAATTGAAATAGCATAAACAAATACAACTATTTCATTACCAAAATTATTCGAATTTGAAAAAAGTACGAATCTAAATTCATAAATAAATAATCTAAACACTAGATGGATCAACTAGTAAACTTACTAACGAAATGTACCATCTCCCTTATGGTATAGCAAGAACTACAATCTACCTGGTCTGGCTCAAACTGCAAAAATAAGGGTTCATGAAGTACCATGCCAATACAAGGGTTTTCTGATTGTAAGTCCTCAATGATGGAATTCGCTTCATTCACAGGATTTCCAGATCCATTACTCTGGATTGTGGGTAAATTAGAATCCCCATGGTGAACTACTTGGGGGAGATTTAGTTCTTTCAAAAATTCCATTTTATAAATCGAAAGGGACAAAGATTCTGCTACTCAAGAAGAAAACGAAACTGATTAAGAAAGAGACGAGTAGGCACGGTTAAACTTGAAAAAGATGAAGTAAATTAGGGTTTCAACAGCTATTATGTAGTTTAAATACTTTTAGCGAAGAAGAAAATGGAAGTTCCTTCCCTAACCGTTCTAACGGTAATATTTTGAATAAGAACGTTAGACACGTTCCTCCACTTATAAGTGATAACCACCACTTTTAATTAAGATCGTGTGAATTCACAAGTTTAAAAGTTTAGACATCTCCCTTTGACCCCCCACTAACATACATTATATATTTTGCTCCCTCACACTCTACGTCCCACTTACCACTCTTGTATATATTGATTTTAACTTCTCAAGTATATTTATTTATCATGTGTTATTCTTATCTTTTTTTTAAGATATTATTTGCCATACAAGAAATCAGCATTTTTTTCATTTGAAAGAAACTATCATTTGTTCAATGATATTTTAATCTTATTTTTTATTTTTCAACTGATATTCTTATTTATTATTGTAGTTTACATTAATAAAACAATATGAATAATTTTTTTAATTGCGAACTAAACATTAAAATATTTATGTGCTTATTATTTTACAATTAACTTTGAACATTTTTATAAGACCAAATCATATGCATTAATACAATTAGTTGTGTGCGGTGAGTAGGTCGTGATAATTCATTATTTTGTGTTAGGTATTGCAATTTGCATGAACATGAATGAATATCAACATATTTTTTTTTCTAATTAATACATGTCTTCATTTTTTATCATAACGTTTTATTTATCCTAGTTAGTACTTTTAAATAAAATGCTAATTAACACATATTATATAATTAATAATTAGAAAATATATAATTATTGTTTATTTATATTAATAAATTTAATATAACTTAATTAGTTGCTAATTATTATTTTTAATTATCATGCTTATTAAGCTTGTTAAATAAAATATAGAGAATGTGGGGGAAATTCTGGGGTAAAGTAAAACATCTCTTTAATTATATGCATGCACGAGAAATGAATAAGTAAAGAGAGAATTTACTTCCCCCCAAGATTTCCCCGCTACATTATTTATATTCTGAGTAACACGTCTAATTGGCATAATAATTGAAAAAAAAATTAACAACTAAATAATATAAAATTAAATTTACTAATTCAATCAAATAATATTTATATATGAATTCGTTATTAATTATATGATATATGTTAATTATCATGTTAATTCAATGTCCTAATTACGGTATACATAGAGTGATGGTAAACATTGGAGATGTATTAAATGGAAATTTGAGATATGTTTCTGGATACTTCCAAAATGCAAAATATCTTGAGGATACGAGTATCCGATACGAATACTTCCAAACTGCAATCGAAGTAATCGAAGCATGGTCTGGCACCAGTAATCGAACCGTACCGGTTCCACGTTAGTTAATGGTACAAATCTGGTACAAATCCCCAATCGAAGTATAGCTTGGTATAATTTCATACAAAATATATTATTTTGTTCATACAAAATACTTAGTTAATTAATAATTTATATTCAGTATAGCTTGGTATAATTTCATTCTGAAGTATGAGTATGAATTTAAATTTAATAAGCATTTCATTTTTCATATTCTAGCTAGTTTTTTTTGGGATAATTATACTATGCCCCCGAAATTCCCCCCGCGCCTCGTGATTGAATCAGCATACATCACCAGGGGCATGGTATTGATTGATGTGCCCAATTTTACACCCAAGTCCCCATTGAATTGATGAAGCTTTGAATTAACAGTATATTATAATGTAATTAACAGTCCAATCAAAATATTCCGATTAAATGGGGAATAATAACAATTAATAATAATATCACTTGGGTGTAAAATTAACAATTATATATGTCATAATTAACAACATAATTAACAAAATTAATTGTTCTGAAAAAAGTTTGGATTAACATAATTAACAGTGATAATTGACCCAAAATTGAAATTCCAAATAAATCATTTCCAATTAACAGTTAATAAAATCATTTCAACTAACAAAATAAATTAACATAATTAAATTAACCAAATTAATAAAATTATGTTATAACCAATATTTAATTAATAAAATTAATTCAATTAACAAATCCAGCACAACTAAATTAACAAATCCAGCACAACTAAATTAATACAAGAATTAACTAAATTAATTAACACCAAAATATTGTGTACAAAAATGGAGAATATATGCCCTCTTACAATCAACTCGACTCGCATATTAACAACTAATTAATACAAGCATTAACTAAATTAATCCAATATTGTGTAAAAAAATACATTTACAAATTAACAACAACTAATACATAGATTAATTAACAATTATAAAATTAACAATTATAATCAATACTATGAATTAACAATTAATCTCGCTCACAATAACCTCGATTCTCCATTCCAGAAAACAGAAACTCCGTACCGAGCGTCGTCAATCGAAGCATCCTCGTCGTCTTCAATCGAAGCTCCACAAAGTCCCAGCAAATCGTCGTCTTCAATCGAAGCTCCTTATAAATCCCAGCAAATCGTCGCCTCCAATTAACCGTCGTCTTCGAGCCGAAATTTGCTGTCAATCCAGCATCCTTTGCCAATTCCATCAAGCTCGTTATCAATCCAAGCGCACCAATCATCAATCGAAGCCAATCGAAGTAATCGAAGCATGGTCTGGCACCAGTAATCGAACCGTACCGGTTCCACGTTAGTTAATGGTACAAATCTGGTACATATCCCCAATCGAAGCTCCATTAATCCAATTTCTCTGAGTTCGGCAAATCGGGTACCAGTAATCGAAGCTCCATTATTGCAACCTCCATTAACCCCACCGATACATGAATCTCAACGATGGCATCTCTCTGAATCCCCCTAGCTCCCTACAAAATCACAAAAAAACTAGAAATGAAAAACAAATTCAGTGACGAACGGATCTAAACAAAAACCACAAGATCTGAAGAAGATGAGTACCTGCAGCCATTTGATGTATCGTTTATAAAATTATACATTAATTTATTAGTACATCATATATGAATTTTTCGTCTTCAATTTATGTAGGTCACACGTGAATATTTGATGATGTAGTTGAATTTAAAGTGATAAGTAATTGGATAAAATCGATCCGTTGTGAACCTAACAAATGACAATAGTACGGTCCTCATCATTAATGTGATTTTGTAAAAATGCGTAAAATTGAGTGAAAACCTTACCATTAATGTGATTTTGTAAAAATGTGTAAAATTCAATGAAAAATAATTACACATGTTTGTTATAGTTATATTTATGTTTCGTTTTTAGAATTTATTTGTGTGCACCTTTTATATGTATATATTTCTTTGCTATACAAATGTTACATGTACGGTCGACTATAAAAAGTACGAAATATTTTCTATAAAAAAAATGTCACAATATTTATAAGCATTTACAATATGTATAAATATTTTTCGCAGCGGAGCAAGGAACTCACTAGTTTAGATAAATTTCAAATTGATACATTGAGGGCTATTTGTGGGCTCGAATCCATTGCATCAAATGATGATTTGCAAGTGTCCTTATTTAAAGATGCATCTCATGAAGAGATACCTGACCATAATTAAATTATTAATTAAACAAGCCTACTTTTTGGAATTAAAAGACTAACACTCAAACCCTTGCAAGTTCAAGATGTATGGCTAATGGGCCTGGTGCCGAGCCTAAGATTCGAGAAAACGGACGCCAAGTCGCCAACAGATTGCTCTGACTATAGAAAAGAAAAGAAAAAAAATAGTAATATCAATGGCCTTGACACTAAATTCAAGAGCCACAATTATGGGACAGATCCCCTAGAACAAACTATGATCCCTAAAAGCTCTTTGAAAAAAAGAAAAAAAAAACTAAGCAAAAAATAATAATAGACAAAATTTCTCTTAATAACAATCAAAGAGACTTGGGTCCACAAGAATATCCTAATCTTTGCTCTTTTTTAACAGCTCCACCGAGGGAGGAGGATGGACTTAAGCTTAAGTTTGACTTTGAAGTGAAGTATGAAATTTCTTTTCTTTTTTTGCGAAAATTGTGTAGAAATCATGCAAGGTTTGAATTATGCTTGATTAATAATTGTGTGTCAATGTGAGTTATTATAATTAATGTATTATGATTTGTAATTTTAATCTTGAGTGTGTATCAATTGGATGTACAATACTATGAATTTTGTTGGGCATATCAATGAAAACACAAATGCATAGCAATAATAAACACATACATGTCATCTCATATAATAACCCTACACACATAAAATAATGTAAAAAATAAGGAGTTCTATGATAGATCTATTTTCTTATCATGAATCTATTTTAAAAAAAAAAAATTTCGAATATTTGTTAAATAATAATTTTTTTTTGTAAGATTCTAGTATATATTTATCATTTAATGCTATCAAAAACATAAATTTTGTATAATTAATTAATAAATAGCTAAAATTATTAAAATAAATTTTTGAAAAAGAATCAATGATAAGAAAATAAGTCTATCATAGAACTTTCCGTAAAAAATATACAACTACTATAAATTTATTGACTTACATTTCTTTTATTTGCCAAGAAAATACGAAAGAAAAAGACAAAGTTGAATTATAGCATAATAATTACACAATTTAATTATTTAATTTTGAAAATACACGTCAGATTCAAATAATGTATTGTCATGCATTAACCATTTCTATGTATGTTAGTGAATAGTGATGACTATCGGTACGTCTAAATAATTTCCTCACACATAATTCATGATTCTTTTGAATGAGATAGTAATGCATATTTATCTTGCCTTGACTACTTGCAGAACGGAAGCAACGATGATTATTAATTTGAATATTTTATGTTGTTTTATTTACATTTTTAAATTAATAATAGTTTAGAAGATATGGCAAAACAAATGATAACTCAAAACTTATATGACAAAAGTTTGTGTGTCCTCACAAAACCTCAAGATTTCATCTACAATAATTATTTCTATTACAAAAATCTCTAAAATACTACATCTTAATTATCGCATATGCTATAAATAATATATTAATTTGCATTGTATTTACAAGAAAAATATCATTACTAATGCAAATAAACAAATATTCAACAATGAGGTAATCGTATAAAACATGAATAATATTCATTCATAGATTCATAATAAATTTCATTTTATTTTGGGAGGCCGGTTTAAGAAATATCGGAGTCACAAATTAATAAATTATTTGTTTAAAGTACATATTACAATTAAAAAGAATACTTTGGGAGTTTTGAAAAAGAAATATAAATTACTACATAGACATATTACAATTATTCGTTCTATTCAAAATCAACTAGACTCGTCACTAGGGATGTAAATGGTGCGGGTACTGCCCGACCCGACCCGACCCGGATCCGTGTAAATATCCGTATCCGAATAAAATTAGCCGGATCCGAACGGATCCGGATACTATCCGGATCCGTTTTTTCGGATCCGGATACGAATCCGGTACAGAAAATATGGCCGGATCCGGATACGAATCCGGATAATATCCGGATCCGAATAACACTGCAAAACGGATACCCGTTTTTTCAGATACGCTATGTTACTCCAACTGACGTATATTAATATTTTAAATTAAATTTGCCCTGATACAAGTGTACGTTAGGGATACACCATACTGAAAATAGATACAATGCACAAGCACTTGGCCAAGTGAGGTGATTGGCGAAGGGGTGCTGCATCTATATAGAGAGAAGGTTTTTCTATAAAACCAAGTTACAAATGGTGGGACAATAGAAATTATAATTGTGTCGGGACAAGCTTAATTATTGGCATTAGAATGGGCTGAGATCCTTTTGGGCTTTATTTTATTGTGATTTGGCATTAGAATGGGCTTTATTTGCTGTCAATCGTCATAAACCCCCAATTTTGCATGAGTGCGCACAAAAAAATCTATTATGAACATATATTTTATCATGGCATGCATATATTTTGGTATAATAAATTATTTAATTAATTAACTAATTTACAAACATAATGTATTTTTTTCTAAGAACGTGTATTTCAATATATCATGAATATATTTTTATATTATAAATAATTTAATTAATTATATATTGACGTATCGTATCCTAGTAATTTTGAGAATTGTCGTATCGCCGTCTCCGTGATATTCGGGATATCCGTGATATTAGTGATATTCAGGATATTCGGAATATTTGACAAAATATTTGAATTTAGTTAAGTAAAATTATAATGTTTATTTTTTTTTAATTATTTAAGTCTAATCATAATTTTATCATAAATATGTTGGTTAAAAAAATAATTATGTTACATATAAAATATATGTCTGAACTATCCGAATATTATCCGTATCCGTATCCGTATCCGATGATATCCGAACCGAACCCGTATCCGTTTAATATCCGAACCGTATCCGGATCCGACACTATCCGTATCCGTATCCGAAAAAAAATACGGATCCGGATCTGGTATGACCACTATCCGAACCGGATCCGAACCGTTTACACCCCTACTCGTCACTCAATATCTAACATAGTGAAAATATTAAAGAAATCGAATTAAAAACTCGTAAGGATTAAAGAAAAATGGCCAATGAAATGAGATTGAAGAGAGTAATTAAGGCCACCAAAAAATTATATGTAATTCTCTTTCAGAATAATTATATGGTATATATTAATATCATCAAGAACTTAATGAGGTATTTATATCAAATTATGTATTGGACCTTTAGTTTCTGCGGGCTTGTAAATTTGTTGTTGTGAAATTAAAAGAAAAAAAATTTGCAACCCATTTTGTAAAAGTAGAAAAAAAGGAGAAATTACGGTTCTGATTTGTTCAAATCATCAAATTATCATATATACTCCTAAAAATTGAGAAATATTACGATTGGCACAAAAAATATTAAAACATCAAGGGTAACTATCATTTCCAAAGTTCTCAAATACATGCCTAAGCTACTATTTAGTCGCTTAAGACATACATAAAGATAATGAAAAAAAGAAAAAAGAAGAAGTGAGGGGTGCATTGCATATGATATCTCCTATGTTTTGTGGGTGTATACATTATATTTCATACATTTTGTGGGGTATTCATGACAGTTTTTGTTTATTATAGGGGCATACCGTATACGTGATATTTTTAGAATTTACGGAAGTAAACATGAAATTACCCCTTGCCTGTAAAATCACATTTTTGTAAAATTGAATATTTTTATAACAAACATTAATTTCTTTAATTTTTCTCTTATAGTTTACTTGTGTCAAAATTGAATATTAAGTTCAGAAAACTTGAATTTTTTTTCTTCTATTACATTTGAATATAGATATAGTCAAGTCTTTTTATTCGGAAAATTCAAAAAAGTCCTTGCTTTGATTTTTTTTTTTTTTTTTTTTTTTTTTTTCAAAAAATGCACAAAAAAGCTCCTGCATAAATACAACTTGGAGGATCTCTCTCCTTCGTGCCTTCGTGCCTTCTTCTTCGAGCTTCTTCCAGAGCTTCTCTCTCATTTACATTGAGCAATCTTCTCCAAGTAGCTCCCTCCTCCTCTCGCGACCCACCATCTACTGTCCTTCTCTGTCACAAATTCAGATCGTAAGACTTTTCCCTCTCGTGCTGGCAGCCCAGCATGTCCGCTCTAAAATGTGCACGAAATTGGAGACTAATTTTGGCATAGAAGCTTCTGAAGTTTTAAATTGGGTCTGATACTATACAAGTACGAAATTTAAGCATGTTCGATCGAACTCCTCACACATCAAGATTGCCGCGTTCAAATCTGACCAAGAAGAAAACGATGTATCCCAGCTCTTACTCACCAAATATGCGATGATGTTATTGGAGAGGTTTATATCCTGCAACTTGCCATTTTTATAGACTTATAGATAGCGCACTCTAATTGTTCGATAAAATGTTTAAGTGAACTATCAACTATGTTTAATACCAATTCAAATTAGTTTTCAAAATTAATAATCGAATAAATTAGTTAATTTATATTTATTTGTACTTTTTTCCTCTTATACAACATTCATTTTGCATCTTATAGAGATAGCAGGAGAGGAATCTTGGAGGCGAACTAGTAAAGCATAAAGATGAATTTGGGGAGAAAGGAATGTGTTTTCGTTCTTAAATGTAGTTAGTATAGAGGCTACAAATGATTTTTTTTTGCCTTGGTTATTCAATCGACATCATATTTGATTTTGTCAAATGTTTTTTTTTTTACAAAAAAGTTAACACAAGTGAAAGTGCGAGTTTTTTAGTTGTCATGCTATCTTTATATATTTTGTATGAGAATTTGGAAAGTTCAACTTTTATATGATCTTTAATTTGTGATGATATATATGTGTTGCTCATTGTTAGAAGGGTGTTAAGTCCCGCGGAAAGCGTGAGGATTTGCCAAATCATTGACCCTAAAATTGTTCCTTTTATATACGTCTCGAAAATACATGTTTTTAAAATTGCAAATGGTGATTATAAGTTTACTAATTTCATTTGTATGAGTATTTGCATACATGATCTTAAAATTACAATCAAGTTTTCCAAAATAAAATTACAACCAATTCGTCGAAAATTAACAAATTATATAAAAAGAACACATAAGTAAAAAATAAATTTAAATTCAATAAAATATATAATAAAAATAACAAAGATCAGGTGTTAATATAATTTGTGCATAACTCAACAAAATTAAATATACTTTCAACAATAAACACAAACATAATGATCGTATAAATTCTTCAATGGAACATATTCAGAATATAACCGATTACAACCATAAACCATGGTACACTCAGAACCAATCAGAAATTAACAAAATTACAACCCCTAAACCCTACAGTCGATAGCCTAAAAGTCACTAAATCATTTGGATTCACAATCTCCAGTAATCTTCACCCCTCTTGTTTAATTTAATTTGAAAGACTATTTTGTGCATCAATGAAATGGTCCTTTTAATAGTAAGAACAGGAAGAGGAAATATCATTCTCTGAGTTGGAATTGTTCAGACTTATGTTTGTTTTGTGGGTGTATGGTACAATACTTGTACAAGCAAAATAGCAATACTCATACATAAAGATAATGAAAAAAAGAAGAAAAAAGAAGAAGTGAGGAGGGCATATTATCTCCAATGTTGTTTTGTGGGTGTATACATATTTCATACATTCATGATAATTTCTGTTTATTATAGAGGGGTATACGTGATATTTAGAGAATTTACGGGAAGTAAACATGAAATTTTTATAACAAACATTAAAGTCTTTTTATTCGAAAAATTCAAAAAAGTCCTTGCTTTGAATTTTTTTTTTCTTTTCAAAATATGCACAAAAAGCTCCTGCATAAATCATGTGTTTTCTATTTTTGCACAAACAATTTTTTTACAATTTAAAAATTATTAAATAAATCCTTCACCATTTTGAATCTAGCCCCAAAAATTTGGGATTTTTTGTATCAAAGCATTTTCCTCGTTAGAAACAAAAAATTTCGACCGAATAAACCGGACCGGGCCGGACCCGCGTTGGCCCGCCCCCCTGGGCCGGACCCCCCGGGGCCGGGGCCGGACCGCCGGACCCGCGTGGGCCCCGACCCCCGGGCCGGACCCGCGTGGGCCCGACCCCCCTGGCCGGACCCGCGTGGGCCCGACCCCCCGGGCCGGACCCGCGTGGGCCCGGCCCCCCGGGCCGGACCCGCGTGGGCCCGCCCTCCCGGGCCGGACCCGCGTGGGCCCCGACCCCACGGGCCGGACCCGCGTGGGCCCCGACCCACGGGCTGGAACCGCGTGGGCCCGACCCCCTGGGACGGACCCCGCGTGGGCCCGATCCCCTCCCCCCGGGCGGGTCCGGGTCCTCGACTCGAACCCCCGCCAGCTCCGCCAACCTGCACCTGCATGAACAAACACATAAAATACACGCACACACACACCCTACAGTACATGCACATCATACAGACACACACACACACACACACACACACACACACACACACACACACACACACACACACACACACCCCATACAGTTCGTGCATTTACATTTTATACACATCACTGAGTGAGATTGTTCTGCCACATTGACGAGCAACTTCTAATCAACACGACGCATAAAAGCCGTAACCTCGCTGCTGACCGGAACATTCTCTGAATCTTGGCCTACAAAACCATATTTATTAATTAGATTCTTCATTGCTGTACACCTTTAAAAATAAACCACATATAATGAAAAAAAGGCATAGTATGGTAATGAAAGGGCTGTGCTCACTTGAAAAACCAGACATTTCTGATGCTCGTCATAATCATCATCGAGTCTGCCGGGTTGCAAGAACGTCTAGCTGAATCCATCCTTCTAAAGAAATAAAAATAAAAGTAAGTATATTTTATCCTAGTAATGATCAAATCGAAATTTTGCAGCAAAAAAGACCCTTTGTTATGTCTAAATCGAAACAAAAATATCCATCAATTCATTCTTCATAATTTTTGCAAGTGGAAACTTTTTGTCTAAATTGGAAAAATCTAATACTGGTAAAGAAATTGTCTAAAAAAGGACAACACAGGGTCCAAAATTTAAGAAGAGAAATTGCTTAAATTGCAGTGCCCAATCTAATGCTTTAAGAAGAAATCGTGTCTAAATAGAAAGAAAAGAAAAAAAAAGGCAGAAACTTGCAAAATAGTCCCTGCAGATATATTTTTATTTTTATCAAAAGCCCGTAGGCATGGTATTAAACAAGCAGAAAAAGGGCTTAAAAGCCCAGTGTCCATGGTTATATTATATTGAAAGAAAAAAATCACCACCAAAAAGGAATGATTACGATAAAGATTTTTGCAAGATTTTAGTAATACAAATAAATATTTGGGCCTTTCGAAAGTTTTCACAAAAAAAATAGCCCTGAGGAGGAAAGAGGAAAGAGGAAAGAAAGAGGAAAGAGGAAAGAGGAAAGAGGAAAGAATATGGTATACCTGATTAGGATTAGGCTATCTTCTCTTGGTTCTTGTTTCTAAATGCCACAGCCGCCAATTTCTTGTTTCCGCATTATTCGGGGAGAATATCATCAGGCTTCTCGCTCTGCCTGAGATGAGAGATTTTGGAATCTAGAAGAACGGAGATGCTTTGAGTAGCTCGTCATTACTTGCGCTGAGAAGAGACGAAGCTGAAACTAGAGTATTGTGAATTTGTGCTGAGAAGAGACGAAGCTGAAACTAGAGTATTGTGAATTTGTGCCGAGAAGAGGAGAAGCAGAAATGAGCGAGTAAGGGGAAGGGGATATATATATAACGGCTCATTTAGGATCTCCCAACGTTCGATTTTCCAACGTTCGGATTTCAAATTATGACCGTTGGAGAACAATCTTCTCCAGTTCGTAGATAACTGGATGAAGCAGCACATGATCTATGCAAAAAGAGGGGCTATTTTGTAAAAAGAGAGGATACAGTCTTGTGTGTTTCTGATTTTGCATGGTCCGTTTCTTATGTTTTCCAATCCTCTATAACTCAATTCTAATCGGGAGATAATTAATTACCTTCAGGCAAAAGTTAAATCAATTATTTATGTTAAATTATTTATCATAATTTATATTATCAACACTTCAATTTTAATTCTTAGCAAAAGTTAAATCAATTAACATTTAATCCTCAATCAAAGGAGTGCCAATTTTACCCAATTGGAATGGAATATTCAATTTAGCTGCAATCATGTAATTTATTTTGCGTTTTCAAAAGAAACAGATTTCATAAATCATATTTGCACGGAGCTCCATTAAAGCTACTATCAAATTAATCGCTTATTCATGGGGTCATCCAAACTTACAATGCTGCGATGCGACGAGGTAAATTGTTCATTTTCATCCCTCCACTGTAAATTTATGGAAATTTCATTTTCACTCCCCGATTGTATACAAACTGTGTCTGTTTAATTTTTCGTTTCAGATAATTATGATTGTACCATAGTGCTATGGTAATACCGTACCGTAACAATAAGTTGCTAGGAATACCGGCGCAATTTTGAAATGTGTATGGTTATCTAAGCAAGAAATACCCGATTAGGATCGATTCAAAGAAGTTATTATCTTACCGATCTTCCCTAATTTTGCTTCTAATTTTCGTTAAACCCTAATTTTATTCTAATTTTCCTCATACTCAAAACCCTAATTCGGATTTTGATTAGGTGGGGGCGAAATGATTAGTGGAGGAGTACGTCAAGAATATTCCAAAAGATTGTGCCGGACCCCTTCAAGGTGAGTGAACAGAATATTCCAAAAGATTCCTCTAAAATTTTATTTTTAAAATGTTAAATAAATAAGAAATGACTAAAATACCCTTCAAATTTGAAGCAAGGACTCGACTCGAGCAGTAGGGCTTGGAGCTGATGCAAATTTCGCTCACGGGTTGAAATTATTTACATTTTTTATCTTTTATAGAACGAACCATTTATATACGAAAGTCTTTTTTCTATCCTAAAAGTGCGAATTTACGATCCTGCCCTTGGAAATTTTAATCATCGTGCAGGACGAACCATTTTTAACCCTTTCGAGATTTTTTTTCACAGAATATTTCATTTTCACAAAATATTCCAAAAGATTCCTCCAATTTTTTTGTTTTTTTTTTTTTTTGAGTAAATTCGGAGAGGGCTCAAAGTCCCACTTCAGAATACAATCTCTTTTTTTGTTTTTATTATTTTTTTGTTTTTAAAATTATAAATAAATATGAAATGACTAAAATGCCCTTCAACTAATATAACAGATATAATTTCCAAGAAAATTTTTGCTGCTTTTTATTCATTGTATATTGTTGTAGTCTAAGTGAAAATTTATTTATGAACACAACTATACGAAAATCAAAATCAAAATTACAGTAGCGTCAAATTAAGGAAATGATAAACGTGGAGTTTAAATTTCAGGTGAATAGAATGTAAACGTGGAGTCTTCTGATTGGAGACAGAGGCAACAGTCATGGAAAATGGAAATAATGATAACCTCAATTAGAGCCTAGGTAGAAGAAGAAATTATAATTATCATGTTTGTTTAGAAAACTTAAGGTCAACAATATATTAAAAGGAGGAATATTCATAAATGTTTTAAAGTCTTGGGTGTGTTTTCATAGTTTCACCCGTTTTTAAGTTCTTTAATTTTTAATCCACTTGCTTTTTTTTGTTATATAATTACTAAGTTGGCAAAAAATGATTACATTACAAAGCACTAAACCATTGAATTATATTACAATGATTACATGCATAGTTAACAAAAAGTAATTGGTTTGTCTAAATATAACCCTGCATTATGTCTGAATTACAAGAAAATCCCGTCTTTTATATTCATTGCAAAAAAAATAAACTCTACACTGAGTTTTGTTTGCCCTTTGTCTTTTTGTCACAAGAAATGTTATAGTTCATGCTGTTGAAATTGTTTTAAATATCAAATCTAAATTCATATTAGTAAAATTCCCGAGACTTCGCTGCGGGTCTTTTCGAATTGTTTTATTCCTACTAGAATTCTCATGGCAGAAATATTGCCCCAAAATAAACCACTTGAAACTTAATATTCAAATATTTATCGACTCAAATGACATATTTCAAACAATATTGTAACAACTTGAATATGCAGGGTACAAATGCATTTCTTGATGGAATTCCTTGCAGGAAAAAATATAAGACCAACTATTACAATTAACACACACCAATTCAACTACAATTTCAACAAATGCAACAGTATTTTTTACGCAATCATTAGCAGTATTTGATCTTAACAGTATTTTTTAAACAAATTTAACAGTATTTGATATCACCAAAACGTATTATATCACTAATACCCCTCAATTCATATTTTTAAAACAAATGCAACAATATTTGATTTTAATTCCTAATATGTATAATTCATTTCTCATCCAATTTATTTATACATTTTCTTTACAGCGTGTGTAGCGTAAAATAGTATATTATGATTTTACTTGGATATATATAAAAATATCATTTTGGGGGTACTTATAATATTTTCCACATGGGTATTAAGAAATTTCGAGTTTTCAAAGAAAAAAACAAATGAAAATGATATATCTATGAAAAATGCATCACCAAAAAATAAGTTTCAATTTTTGGAAAACCAACATTATTCATTGAAATATTATTGGGATAAAATTATTATGAAAAATGATAGGAAAATCTCATCTCTAATTATATTATATATTATATTATATAGTTACTATAATGATATCCTCTCCATCTTGTGATGACACGTGGCAGGGGGTAGTTTTTGCTTTTATCCCTATTTTTTTGTTATTAACATTTTGATAATTTTTTCCTATTTTATATTTTGGTCATTTTTTACATTTTGATCCTTTTTTTACATTGTCCTTTTTTACATTTTGATCCTTTTTTTATTTTCCAATTTTTTTTTTAATTTGCTCATTGGACAGGGTTATGTATGTAATTTTTTAAGTTCAAATTATTTTTTTGTAATTTTCTTTTTACCCAATTTTTTTCCCTTTTTTCCTTTTGGTCCATTTTTTGCCTTCCAATTTTTTTTGTATTTGCTATTTTTGCACGGGTATATATGAAATTTTGTAACTTCAAATTTATGTGAGTTTTCATAGAAATTTGTCATTTGCCCGTTGTATCCATATGACACGTTGCGATTCTTTAATAAATTCTTATTAATGCATCTATTGACATCAAATATATTTGCAAATATGTTTTGATTATATTAATCGATTTTAAAAACACCTGAACAAATGTTATTTATACAAATTATATCTGAAAATAATATCCGTGATAGACTAATTTCATGAAACTTATGCATCTATTGACATCATGAAATTTGCAAATATGTCATGATTAGATTAATTTAGTTCGAACGCACGCGTGTTAATTCACACACGTACTAATTATATTTAAATAATTATATAAAAAACATGTAAAAAAAATAAATATGCTGTCTCGCACAATTATGCGGGGATAAAACTAGTTTATAAGAAAATATGCTAGAGTTTCTTCTTTTCGGAATATTACAAATGCATATTTTATTTTAATTTATAATTATTAATAAACTTTAATTAATGATTTGATAATAATATCTATGACAAGTGGAGATGGGAAGAAGAATTTTGGTGAAAGAGCGAAATAGTAGCTGGGTTAGGGTTGAACGAAAAGCGAGGGGTTTCTACACACCCTAATAAAGCTATTTCCTCTCTAAAACATCTTCCCCCTTATCCCCCAAACCCCTCTCTCTCTCACTCACCATGAACAACCGAAAGCAAGTTTCGAACGGCTCCTCCTCAAGGCCTAACAAGAACTCGAAGAGAGAAGCTGAAGGCTGCTGCGATCTCTGCTTCAAGGAACCCCAACCCCTCATAGTCATCGCAACTCAAACAAACAGTGCATAGTAGCTAGTATTTCTCTTTTTTAATTCAGAAAAACATGCAATCTGTTTGAATTGAAACTATTAATCTTGAATTAACCTTTGATAGATACATTGATAAATTAATCTATAATTTGTTAAGTTTCTGGTACCCAATCTGACAACATCAATACTGAACAATAATAATTGATAATAGAATCAAAATGTAACCACATTGAAATCAACACAAAAAGGATCTCACTCAAACCAAACTAAACTAAAATTATTCAAATAGATTGCATACTATAGTTAGCGAAAAGATAATGACAAATAAAGAAGAAGCTCAAGGTTGGAGAGGGAAGGTCAAGAAGACCGGGATAACCAATATAGGAAGTTCAGATTTTCTTGATGTCTTCCCAAATTAAAGGAAGACCCATTTAATTGATAATAGAATCAAAATGTAACCACATTGATAAATTAATCTACACTGAGTTTTGTTTGCCCTTTGTCTTTTTGTCACAAGAAATGTTATAGTTCATGCTGTTGAAATTGTTTTAAATATCAAATCTAAATTCATATTAGTAAAATTCCCGCGACTTCGCTGCGGGTCTTTTCACTCCCTCATTCATTATAATCCTCACTTGTTCTTTACATTTAGGAACTCCAGAAGAATCTAAAGACCACATGCGAAGAATTCTTCAAATAGACTTGACAGGCTCTTATAGAATCACTCGTTTCAGATAGAACTGAAATCTAGTATTTTATATGAACATCATTAAACTCAATTCAGTAATATTTAGCTGTTTATCTATTCCTAATTTTGTGTTAGTTAGATTCCATTGTAACAAATGTACTGTGTAGATGTTAAATATGTCTTGCTTCTATTGTATTGTATTGATCCATTTCAAGTTACAATATTACAAGTACTACAATTACAAAACAACAAATTAAAACAAGATTTCTCCTAATTATCCATATGCGTGCGTTCAACACGCGGCCCCTCGTAGATCTCGGCCTTTTTCCTTTGAAGTGCCTCAATCTCTGCTTGTACGGTCCCTAGCCTCTTACCGTTAGCCAAATCCATTCGACATTGATGAATTTGACGATCGATCTTTTGGATCTGTAAAAATTAGGATCATAGTATTAAATATTAATGTCAAAATTCGTTTCGTTTTGAAGTGATTGTTCAGGAACTCCATTTTCAATGTGGGAGGGTTCCTAACCTGGCGACTGGGCCATCGGGACAATCCAATTCTGCGGCGAATGCCCTTGAGAGCAGTTGTACCCACTTGAAGTATCTTCGCCGCTTGTTCCTCGGGAAGGTGAAAATAGGGCGATAAGTCTGACAACCCCATACTAGCTGTTTTTTCCCTCTGTTACGAACACAAACCATCAAATAATAAGCACCAATTTATTCACTTGATTAACGTATTTGAATCGAGCTACGAAATTATAATAGTTGAACCAATACTTGTAGTGCCAGTGAACTTCTCCCAAGCGGTCGATGTCCTTCATTATCGTGTTCAGCCAGCATATCTTGTGTGGGCATGTCAAATTGTACGTTAATTGGTCCGCTGGAGGAACCCACGAATGGATGGGAATTATACGGAGCCGTATCACTAGATGGGATCAAGGCTGCTATCGCAGAAACTGGTATTTCGAAGTCCACTGGTATTTCGAAGTCCACTGGTATTTCGAAGTCCATCGGCGATGGTACTGTCTGAAGAACTCTGGACTCTGTCTGGCTCGTTGTTGATGCGGTAATATCGTGACGTTCTTTTGCTGCCCCTGAAGATTCTGTGAATAATTGAGTAATGATTAGATTTAGAACAAGTCTTGATTGATGAGTTTCTTTTGTATTGGTCTAATTCTAGGTGAATATACCTCCGACTTCATAACTTGGTGGCATGTCAGTTGAATATGGCTTGCCAAAATTTGAAGAATCTACTTGTTGACGTGTTAAGTTCATGCCAGCACGAACGGCATCAAAGAACGAGGGGATTAAGTCGCTGATCAGGATTGCATTTTTAGTTTGTAGAGTAGTGCGGTAGTCTGTCAAAAAGCCTTTCACCCATTCATATGATTTTGCTCTTAAACTGCAAATTTACAAATTTAACAAATATTATGCTTTTGAAAGAAGAAGGAAAATGACAAGAAATATAATCATTTCAAATGAAATATATAACTTACTCAACATAAAAATGTTCCTTTACTGAAACAACACCATCCTCGCCGACATACTCGGCATACAATACTGCATGATCAAATCTTCCAATATCTCCATGCAAAGAGAGAGTAGTATTTTGTCGAGTTGCTACGAAATGTCAGAGAAGTGGAAAAATTGAAATAGCATAAACAAATACAACTATTTCATTACCAAAATTATTCGAATTTGAAAAAAGTACGAATCTAAATTCATAAATAAATAATCTAAACACTAGATGGATCAACTAGTAAACTTACTAACGAAATGTACCATCTCCCTTATGGTATAGCAAGAACTACAATCTACCTGGTCTGGCTCAAACTGCAAAAATAAGGGTTCATGAAGTACCATGCCAATACAAGGGTTTTCTGATTGTAAGTCCTCAATGATGGAATTCGCTTCATTCACAGGATTTCCAGATCCATTACTCTGGATTGTGGGTAAATTAGAATCCCCATGGTGAACTACTTGGGGGAGATTTAGTTCTTTCAAAAATTCCATTTTATAAATCGAAAGGGACAAAGATTCTGCTACTCAAGAAGAAAATGAAACTGATTAAGAAAGAGACGAGTAGGCACGGTTAAACTTGAAAAAGATGAAGTAAATTAGGGTTTCAACAGCTATTATGTAGTTTAAATACTTTTAGCGAAGAAGAAAATGGAAGTTCCTTCCCTAACCGTTCTAACGGTAATATTTTGAATAAGAACGTTAGACACGTTCCTCCACTTATAAGTGATAACCACCACTTTTAATTAAGATCGTGTGAATTCACAAGTTTAAAAGTTTAGACATCTCCCTTTGACCCCCCACTAACATACATTATGTATTTTGCTCCCTCACACTCTACGTCCCACTTACCACTCTTGTATATATTGATTTTAACTTATCAAGTATATTTATTTATCATGTGTTATTCTTATCTTACAAGAAATCAGCATTTTTTTCATTTGAAAGAAACTATCATTTGTTCAACGATATTTTAATCTTATTTTTTATTTTTCAATTAATATTCTTATTTATTATTGTAGTTTACATTAATAAAAAAATACGAATAATTTTTTTAATTGCGAACTAAACATTAAAATATTTATGTGCTTATTATTTTACAATTAACTTTGAACATTTTTATAAGACCAAATCATATGCATTAATACAATTAGTTGTGTGCGGTGAGTAGGTCGTGATAATTCATTATTTTGTGTTAGGTATTGCATGAATATTCAACATATTTTTTTCTAATTAATACATGTCTTCATTTTTTTATCATAACGTTTTATTTATCCTAGTTAGTACTTTTAAATAAAATGCTAATTAACACATATTATATAATTAATAATTAGAAAATATATAATTATTGTTTATTTATATTAATAAATTTAATATAACTTAATTAGTTGCTAATTATTATTTTTAATTATCATGCTTATTAAGCGTGTTAAATAAAATATAGAGAATGTGGGGGAAATTCTGGGGTAAAGTAAAACATCTCTTTAATTATATGCATGCACGAGAAATGAATAAGTAAAGAGATAATTTACTTCCACCTAAGATTTCACGCTACATTCTTTATATTTTAAGTAACACGTCTAATTGGCATAATAATTGAAAAAAAATATTAACAACTAAATAATATAAAATTAAATTTGCTAATTCAAACAAATAATATTTATATATGAATTCGTTATTAATTATATGATATATGTTAATTATCATGTTAATTCAATGTCCTAATTACGGTATACATAGAGTGATGGTAAACATTGGAGATGTATTAAATGGAAATTTGAGATATGTTTCTGGATACTTCCAAAATGCAAAATATCTTGAGGATACGAGTATCCGATACGGATACGGGTGTTTATGGTTCGAAAACGTATCGAATATGTCACGTGGAGTACTCGATTATTTAAAAAAAAAAATTTACGGATACAACTCAGATATTTTAAGATACGACTGTGATACTTGTAGGATACGGTTGAACTACTTCGTTCTGGATATTCGGACCCATTATATATTTCGTCCATAATATTTGTATATATATTTGTAGAATACTTCTATAATATTTTTAAAAATTAGTTTTACGATACATCTACAATAAATTTATGATATTTTCATGATATTTGTATTGTTTGTTTGATTGATTTATTATCATCATATTCAATTTTAAAAATATTCTTAATTTATTATTTAATTATTCACTATTTTTTATAATATTAAAATATTAAAATAATAAATTTATATCCGTATATATATTTTAGATTTTTCTGAAAATTATAGTACCAGAGTGAGTGACATACAAAGAAAGAAGAGCTAGCCAAACTAATGGCTGAGAAAGAAACCATCATAAGAGTCGAAGAAAAACATAAAAGAGAGGGGCTGTCATGATAGCGCGTCGGATACGATACTCGTATCCGTATCCGTGCAACATAGGTTAATTCTCATTTTTTAATTTTGCATAGTATCAAATCATATTCGTTTAAACTAATTACACAAGTGATTTATAATATCAATTGGTGCCTAATCTTAAAAATTGGTTTAGATTAATTTAGAAATATTTATGAAAACCAGAATATTTATTTTGAATATATCATTTTGCATCCAAATCTACTCCCGCCTTCCATGCACTACCTTTTTTTTTTTTAAGTAAATCCTAGAGCACGAAAGCGGTTCTTATTTTGATTAAAAATAAACAGTGTTACAGAGTGATTCTAGGCTCGTTGGAAGAGATGCTGGGAAATACCCGGACCCGCGCAGCGGATGAGTGGAGTCTTTTCTCTAATTCCGATAACCCCGTCATCGATTCCCAACGTGCAAATCATGAAAAAAATAATATACAATAATACCACACCAAATTGATGGTGGACGAAGGGTTGATCGATTTCTTCCATCGTCTTGTACGTGCTTTCCACTCCGGCAATGTGTGCGTCCCATACCACACGACTCGACACCGTTGTGGTTTGTCTTCCGTCTCATGGGCGTCCTTCTTGTCTCGACTTCATCAGACTCGTTCTCCTCCTTGTTGGTAAACCGAAACGATTTCGGTCAAAATCTAATTTTAGTTTTTCTCATAATTTAGAACTAAAAACATGGTTCATCTACCCATATCCGTCGTGAGTTGTATTCTCTCGGTCACACACGCAACTGCCTAGCTAGACGAAACATGTGTGAACTTGCTTGATTCAATCAATTACATTCTCTAATGGAGAAAATCCTTTTTTCTCCCCTTTCTCTCTTTTTCTTTCTCTTGTTCTAATTATTGGACATACTTGTGAGAATGAATCTAGACTGAATTGAACTGAACATACGAGAAAGAAACATTATATATTATACTACGTAAGATAAGGACTGGTCAAAAGTTATGTATAACTATTATACACATTTTGAAACATAAATCTGCATGCACCCTTCAAGTATTATGTTGAAAAGAAATTGTTAAATTGTTCAAACCGACTTCATGACTTCACAAAAGTTGTGTTATATTTGTTTATATTGTATGAAATATTTTTATGTATGTATAATATACCTTTTATGATATTGTGTTTACATGATTAACATTTTGTATACTTTTTTTTGTTTGACTGAATTATATTTTTTGTACAACAATTTATACACTTTTGAGGAATGTGTTTGGAGGGCACAATGCAATCAAAATTAGACAAATCAAGATTGAAAAAATTCAAACCGTCATATATCGTCACATTGATGACATGTACACGAAAGTGCACACCTATTGAACACATTAATAGATCTATTTAGAATAATATTTCCATAAATATAATTGTATAAAATATCAAGATGATAAATTAGATTTTTTTTAGAATAAATTAGCCTATTATAAATATTTCCAGAACTGATCTTCATTTCGATGAAACCATGATTTCGGCTTCTTTTTTTTTTCTGTACAAAGTTGCCTATAAATGCTGTAACTTAAAATCTAAACTTGAGATCCCTTGCTCATCCAAACAAGCCCTTACTGCTGGTACAAAACTAATAATAATAATGAGAAAATAAATAAATATACTGGTATAAACCTTGTCAAAATTATATTTTATAATATAATTATTACGAACAAAACGAGAAAAGAATTAACATCCGAAGCATTCAAACACGCAAAAAAAACAAAAAAAGAATGAAGATTTACACATCACGTTCTTTTCAGTTTTTTTTTTCCTTCTTAAAACGAGAAATAAAACATTTTACTTCGCATCGAACTTGTCAGGAACAGAGAGATCGTCTTTCAACATGAACGAAAGATCTTTCATTTGAGACAGATATTCGCCCATACCATTCATCTTTCTTCCTTCCAAACTTCACATACACACAAAAAAACAAATAAATACAAAAATAAAAAATTTGAAATCTTTATTAGGAATTTTCAACTGTCTCTCTCGTACCTGTCGGTATTGCTCGGTACGGGTGTTTGACTCGAACTCATAAAACCTTGCCAATCATCATTCGGTCGAGTAGTCAACAAATCCTCCGAACCGAGATATTTGTCGTTTGGATCGGTAGTTCCGTTTATCACCTCGTTATTCGTTTGATCTAACTCTTCCTTGTATTCTTCCCACTCATCGAATAAATCGTCAGAAGGTTCGCTGCATTTTATCGGTACCGGGTTTTTCTTAACGGGTTCTATTTGAACTACGCTTGATAAAGTTAAATGTTCCCAATCGCCAAACTCGGCGTTCAGTGCTTCTGTACCATGAGATGGTTTGTTGGTGTTTAACGGGTCGATTAAAGAAGGTACGGTATTTTCATCTAGACCCGTTAACCCGTTTGGTCCATTGAAATCGCCCCAATCATCGAGTATATCATTACCATTAATGATTGATTTCTCTGAATTATCAAATGGTATTGTGCTCGTTATGGGTAACTCGCTTTGAGTAAGAAACGGGTCAAATGAATCTACCTGTTTGATAAGAAACGGGTCCAATGAATCTACCGTTTTGATGAGAAACGGGTCCAATGAATCTACTTGATGGATAAGAAACGGGTCTACTGAACCGGGTACAGTTTTTTCCACAGGATCCGTTATAACAGATTCACTGAAATCGTTCCAGTCAACAAATTCAGAATTTAGAGGATCCAAACTATCAGATGGATTTTTGTCCTTAACGGGTAAGGAGTCGCTCGAATTATGTCTGTTATTTTTATCTAGACCCGTTAACCCGATTTGAGATTCAACCGGCCCGGTAAAATTATTCCAATCACCAAAATCATCATTATCTACTACACTTGATTTTTCTATGATATCAAATGGTTCTGGATTGCTGTTTATTGATAGTGGGTCGATTGAAGCGGGTTTGGTCTCATCGGTGGGGTCCAGTAACCCGTTTTGAGATTCAACCGACTCGGTAAATTTATTCCAATCACCAAAATCATCATCATCTATACTCGACTTTTCTATGGCTTCAGACGGTTCTATTTTGTTTAGTGAATCGGGTTCGGTCTTATTGGTAGGATCCGATAACCCGTTTTGAGATTCAACTGACCCGGTAAATCTATTCCAATCACCAAAATCATCATTATTTATACTCGACTTTTCTATGGTATCAGACGGTTCTATTTTGTTTAGTGAACCGGGTTCGATCGTATTGATAGGATTCAATAACCCGTTTTGAGATTCGACCGACCCGGTAAATCTATTCCAATCACCAAAATCATCATTATCTGTACTCGACTTTTCTATGGTAGCAGACGGTTCTATTTTGTTTACTGAACCGAGTTCGGTTTTATTGGTAGGATCCAATAACCCGTTTTGAACTCCACTTGGTAAGTCAGGCTGGAAATCTGCGTCCCATTTAGCGAAAGAGTGGTTGGATTCAATCTTAACATTATTTATTGTACTTCCTTTGGTACGGGTGATTATTTGGTTGTTCGTACCAGGTGGTACTTTGGATGAAGGTACACTTTTCTCGGTACCTTTAAAAATGGAATCGAGGTCGAGCCCAGAAAGTTTTAGGGCATATGAAGTGGAATTTGGTTCGTTTTTTATGTTGTTTTTGGTACGGATTGTTTCGTTTAATGAGAATGCCAATTTTAGGCTTAAAATATCAGATAACAATCCCGTACCAGTCTTAGGTGTCGATTCGGAATTGGATGTTATAGCTTCCTGGAAAAAAAATCAAGAACCAATTTATTTATTAGAAGACATTGTGGATGTTATTAATGAACTAATTAGTCATAAATATATTCCATTATCATCAATTCAAATTTGAAAACTTGCATTTAGCAAATATAGTATATTTACTAAATGAGTGTATCTCAGATCTACTATTAAAACATCAGTATACAAAACTCATATTTCATAAATTATTCCAATTAACAATTTGCAATTGCACTCAAATTGCAAAATTAAGATCAAGAAACCACTATACGGTACCATTAGCAACCAAAATCTGTACATACAAAATTAAACCATTCGAAAATCTAAATATTTTATGTTGATGAAGTTCAGTATAAAGAGCAACACAAATTCATTGAAGTTTCAACAAAATAGCAATTCAAATAACACAACAACAATTCAAGAAAAGGCTGAAAAACTGACTGAAGCATCGAGGCCAAGGGATCCAAGCAGCCAATTGCAAGCTACAGTGTTTCGGAAAGAGATCTCATTCGACGCATCTTCGCCTCTCTTAAACTCCTCACCACAATAGATACAGAAAGGCGAATCACGGCCACATAGCAGTCCGCCGCGGCAACGAGGGCAGAATAAAGACGGATCAAGTGAGGGGAATTGAGAGGCAATGGCTTCCTCAATCGAAAAGGTAGCAGGGGATGGGATAGTGAGTAGTTGGGGAATGGAGATGGAGGAATCCTGACGGAGGGAGATCTTGAGCTGGTCGATAAGGGCGGCCGGAACCAGTTCCGACGACATTGGTGTTGACAGTGAGGTGGTATGGTAGGTCTTGCAAGAACAAGATCTATGCTTTTCTCTCGCAGGGATGGGACTTCATATTGGCTATGTAATTATGAATTTTTCAGGGGGTATTTTGTGTTTGGAAGTGTAATTATCATTTCTAGGATGTTCTTGTAAGAATACAGTGTGATATTTTGGGGGGCGTTTTATTGTTTTCATACAATTTTTCAGTTTTGAAGGTAATAATAATTTTCTTACTTTTCATGTTATTTTTATCTAAAAATAATAAAATAGGTGCATTATTTACATGCTGAAACATCCGGTTTATTTTTTTTTTTAAAAGTATGAATGGTTGAATAGTCAATATAATAAATAAATTTAATAGTCAATGTAATAAATAAATTTCATTTTCCATTCAATTGGTGTGTGATCTACTAGCATGTATAATTAGTGCGTGGTGGATAAACAATGATTCTTTTGTAAAATAAATAATAAAAAAGGAAATTATATCTTATCTCCAATTTCAACAAACACATTTTTCATATATTGAGGATACGGATGAGATACGGCTCGGATATGTATTGGATACGTCACGTGACGTATTCGATTATTTTAATATTTATTTTTTTCGGACATGACGAAGATATAACAGAATACGACTAGGATTTTTTCAGAATATTGTTGTGATACTACATTTCGAATATTTCGGCTCATTTTATATTTTGGTCCATAATATTTTATTTTATTTGTTTATTTGTTTATTTTAATTATTGAGATGTATTTATTTTAGTCTTTCCATTTCAATTAAGTAATGACTTGAATGTTAACTGATGATGTTGTTTGATAATTAGAAATAATGACATGTCAATAACATTGATAAGTTTTTAAACTAAAACTAACAAAATAATAAATACTTTTTTTCTGAAAATATATTTATATGTAATCGGGTACTTTCACCATCCTATTATTTGTATTCTCTCTCTCTCCCTCCCTCTCTCTCTCTCTTCTTTGTGAAAAAAGCATTCCAATTTTTCGAATATATAAATAAAATTAAGTGGTTCTAAAAAATAGGAAGAGAGAGAGGAAAAAATTCAAATAATAGGACGGTGAAAAAACCAGATCACATATAAATATATTTCAAAAGAAAATATTTATTATTATTTTGTTAATTTTAATTTAACAAAAATATCAATATTATTGACATGTCATTGTGTCAAATCATCAAACCACATCATCAGTTAACATCTAAGTAATCACTTAATTGGATGGAGAGATTAAAATAAATACATCTCAATAAATGAAGGGAGCAAATGAACAAAAAATAAATAGTTGAAGGGGATAAATGAACCAAATTGATACTTCGGGATCAAAATCATATTTTTCTCCCGAAAAATTAGATAGCATCATATATGCTCTCCAGTACAAAACTTAAAAAAAAAAGAGAATTCTTCAAAAACTCTCTGATTTTTTCGAGATTTATCAAAAATCCCCTAATTTTTAGATTACTTAAGAAAAGCTCTAGAAATTGAATTGAATTTTTTTTATCCCTACAAAAGTTAATTTTAACATTCCGTCCAAACAAATATTTTGGACTAGAATACCCTTATAGATTTTCTTTTCTATTTTTTTATTAAATATAAATAAACTAATAAATATTTTTTAATTAAACAATTCATGTTATTATATTTAAAAACAGTGTGATAATATTTTACAACTCGCTATTTTATTTTATTATTTATAATATATATAGTATTATTTTATTAAATAAATACTATTTCATATTACGTTATTAAGTTTTTACAAAAATAATTTTATATAAAGATCATATAATAAATTATAGAATAATATAATATTATGAAATATTATTTATTTATTGGTTTACAGAATAAATTCAAATATAAAATAAATTGTGTGAGTATTTTGGTCCAAAAAGAATAATATAGATGAAAACTCAAAAGATAACCCTAGCACAGGGTAAAAAATAACTCAAATCAATTTTAGGTGGAGTTGAAGTAATATAAAAGTTAGGGTGTTTTCTGATAAATCGCAAAAATAGGATTTTTTTTTATTTTTAAGAACTTCCCAAACAATAGGAGGAGTGATCCTACAAAGTTCATCTTTTATTAAAAAATTAGTAGGATATTTCTTACAAATCTAAAAAGAAGGGGAATGGGGAGGAAAAACTGTTAATTCTAGTTTCTATTATGAGTTTATGATCCATCGCTTTTAGTTACAATCCTAAGAGTTATAATTTACAAGAGAATAATTCTCATTTTTTATTGAATGAAGAAAAAAAAATTATTGATAATAAATGGAAAAATTTGTATGTCCTTCATTCATTGATGTCAATGAAAATTAAATTCATAATTTCTAACAACATATGATAATCGTTATTATGAACGGAGAAAACTATTTATTTACGTTTATTATTATTTGATATAAATGAGAATTGGATTTGAGAACCATTTCGATGAGAGGCCCAAAAATTTAAATTGATTATATAATTAATAATATATATACCCTGACTAGAAGTCGACAAAAGTTTTGATTCTCTCTCCGAAACAAACTTTTATATTAAGGTTTGAATTTGTTTGCCTTTGTGTTTTCAATTATGAATATAATTAGATGATTTTAATAAACTACGATTATCGAATGACGAAAATATGGAAATAATTGAGTCCTAATTAAAAATAATCTTTAATCAAATTTGCAAATTTCAGAAGTACAGAATTGACAGATTAAATTCAATAATAAAGTATTAATTTTGTCCATGCATTTCATTAATTTAATTGTGATAATTATGGAATAGATGGCAATGGAGAGAATCAAAGAATGCTACTGCATCAATAAATTCTCGCAAAATTTGTCATATTATTATTATTATTTTGAGGATATATATATGGTGCCCCACACATCATATAATTAATTTATATTTGATATATAAAATATATAAATCCCTAAGTGGGTTAATTAGGACATTAAAGGTGTTCTGTTGAAATCTGGGGGCAAGATAAAATTTCTATATTATTTGTAGTACTTCATGAATTCAATAATTTCTCTGCTAATTTCAGATATTTTTTTTCATTGCAATGCATTGGGAATTTTGGATACGAAGATGGATTAATTAGGATAATTTCAAACAATATTCGAAGTAACGGGTTATTCAAAACCCCGAACCGGATATGAATCCATTAACCAATAAAAATAACACTAAAACTAATAAAACTCGTTAACAAATAATGTGTCTACTATATCTTTATAAATATCCAATCAACTACATATATATCAAATTTATCAGAAAAATAAACTACATATATAGCATGTACTACAATGCTAATATGAAGAAATAACATCTCAATGTACAAATAAAAAGCCCAAAACAACACCAAACAAATTAAAACCAGAGTCCACCAATCTAAGGGTTTCCTCCCCTCCATCCCTGCGAATAACCGGTGTTATCGCGCTTATTATTTCTGAACGCGCAGCATCCGAGAGAATAAACGATGACGATGAACACGAGGAAGATAATGTTGAGGATGGCCACTTTCTTCCATTCCGTCTTGAGATTATCGACGACACCGCCCTTGCAGGACTCGCACTCGTAACAAAGTGATGTTGCTTCGTTGGCCCATAAATTACAATCCGTGTCGGTCGAGATTGTAGAATTCTTGGTCCAGTTCGTCGGGCTCACGTAAATAAAATTACAATCTGCAGGAGGCTTACAACATCCCGACTGTAATCGATGCGTAAGAAAAAAATATAGATTTATTAAAGAGATTTAATTCAGGAAGATGTTATTGACAAAAAAATTAATTCGAGATGAACAAGTTTCGTCATCCCAATTAGTAAAAAAATAAGTAATTCGCAAACACCGAATTTAAAAACAAAATCACTACTTTGAAACTCGAACAATACTTAATCCAAATCAACTTATTCAGTTAGTATAACAGTGTAAATTTTACTGTTTGATTATTTTCAAAAAAAAATTGTAGTGTAATTTTTTTTATTTGTTCTCCCCTAATAAAATCAGTCAAGATTCCCTATTGTTGGTTCGAAAATTTTGAGGGGCCAAATAATCCTAGGCTAGCCCATATATCAATTCGCCCCTAAATCTAATACAATTATTATCTTCTATCTTCACCACAGAACAGTATATTCTAATTTATCCTAATTTTGAAATCTCTAAAAATTCATACACACAGCAACAAATAAAAAGTTGTGATTACCTGAACAGGAGAGAGATTCTCAGCATAAAATTCCGTGTAAGACTCGTTCTTTTGTTGCATGCTCTCACACACCTTAGAATCAATCAAACAAGCCTTGATTTTAGCCCAATTCTTATTATCATCCACTCTTTTTTGCAGCCAATTCGAATAATCACCCAATTTATACTCCTTATACCCTCTTCCAGACACCGAATCTCCGGCCCCTTTGTTCGTGACGACGAACGCGAAAATCGTGAAACAAAACAACAACACGATCAATATAAACATGACCGCGAGATATATCCAGAGGAGCCACGTGATGCGAAAGCACGAACCGATAAAGCCCGCGAGTGAAACGAGTAAGAGGAACACGCCGATCGCGATCAACGGCCCTTGAAGGAACTTCTCGCACTCGGTCGCTTTGTCGCTGTGCGACTTCAGCCAGATTCCTCCCGCGAGAATCGGAATAGAGAGGAGGAAAGTTAAGAAGTTGAGTACACCAACCAGGTTGTTGCTGAGCCGAAACGCCATGGCTAAGAATTTGATTATGGGTCTTCAAGAAACGAAAAGATGAGATGAGATGAATAAGTGAGAGTAGGCAATTAGAAGGGTGTGTGCGTTTATATAACTGGAGAGGAGAGAGAAAGTATTTTTCAAACATGGTGTACTATGGACCGAGCCATTAGGGTGATGTGAATGTAGACTGTATTAGTCTCGTTCAACATGGGCTCGGCCTATGTTGTGTTTTGACCGGGTTATTAATAAAATATTTTTTTGGTGGGTAATCCGAAAGTTCCGTGACTTTTCTTAATTTCTTTTTTGGTTAATAGGTTAATTAATGCAAAATAGTACATGTCTCCACATTTATGTACTTAAATTGACTGACTTAACATATAAATATTTTATCAAAGTTTTAAATAGCATGTAGCAGACATACAACATTTTAAGGCGCTCTGTGTACCGGACAGTATATAACATAATCTATAGCGAATATTTCACTATAATAGTGAATTATGATCATAATCATGATTTAGTTTATATGTTAGAACTTTCAGTAATACAAATGTTATTAAACACATTTCAAAAAATATTAACAATCAAAATATTCATAATACAATAATACGATCGAAGGACAAATATCATCATATTCAAAATCAAATACACTATGTACGAGTTCTATGCCATGCTATTTTTCTTATGACATGTTTTTTCTCAAGAAATATTTTGGATATTTATGAATTAATGAATATTTAATTATAAGAATCAAGTGTATTTATCAATTAAAGCTAAATTGAATAGAAAATCGTTATCATTCATATAAAGAAAAAAAATCTGATTAATTGTAAATATCCGAATGTTTCATTTAGTAAGGATATAATATATCATAGAATTACCTTTATATTAAATAGTATTTAACTCGATAATTAAGTATCATGAGTTTGGTACTTAGGAGTTTTTAATCATTAGATTTGGTTTGAAATTTGTATTTTTCAATGAGTCAAATAACATAGCGCATTAGCGCGAAACACTAGTATATAACATTCAAAACGTTACAGACCGTTATCGCAACATAAAACATTGACTATTATATGCATATTTATTTTGTATACAAATATAAATTTAATGCGTTAAATCTTTAATGATATGATTATGACTCTTTGACGGATTTTGAATGTTTCTTTTTTACTCGAAAGAGAGCATGAATCAAACAATGAAAAATTATATTTTTATTTTAATAAGATGTCACTGAATTGCAAATTATCTAGATTATTAGAATTTTTTTTTTTTTGATAATAAATGGAGAAGGCTCATATGTCCTCCATCCATTGATGTCAATGGGGATCGAACCCACAACCTCTCACAACACATATATTTTTGTGTCTCACACTCAACCAACTAGACTATAGGCCCATTGACAATTAATTTACAATTAGTCGAGTTGGTATATTAAATGGAGAAGTGAATCAATCACAGTTTTTAATTAGCATAAAGTATTCGTTTTATTGTCTCGTTGCATGGTTTGAATAGGAAAAAACGGTAGGTTGAATTAACACGCGTAGTACCGAGTTAAAGAAAACGCCTATTCTGAGACGCTTCTTCTGCCTTACTTAGACTTCTTACATATGAAGTTATCATATGAGTAAATTTATAGAAAGAACATCTCCTTTTCAAATAATTGAAATATTTAAATTCGGAGAACAAACCCCTAGAAATCTCCAAATATCTTATGTACCTCTTTGAAATATAAATATCACCGATAGTCCTCTCCAAATATTTTATGATTTTTGGAACAAATCTCTAAATTATCCAGTTTGATCATTTATTGCGTATACATAATATTATGAGATTTTCGCAGAGTTGACGAATTGACGGATTCGAGTCGGATCGTCTCGAATTGTGAATAGTTTGGATCACGTGTCATTCGGCTCATGGATTGTTCGGACTATGGATCATTCATATTTCAAGTTCTTCGTCGGGTTGTGTTATTTAGTTTTCGAGTCAAGTTTACACGTCGTGAATTGTCTTTTTTAGTATTTTCGCATTACTCGACAGAACATCAACAAATCGGGTTCCAAGTCGTTTGAGTTCATATTTCGGTTGCGAATCATTGACTTTTTAATATTTTCAAGTTTGAACAAATATGGGTTCGATGAGTCGTACATAACTTTTTTGGGATCGGATCAGATTTTGCCAACTATATTTTGTAGGAAAATTTACAAATAACCTTCTAACTTTTCTTGAATTTACAAAAAAATTCCTAACTTTTGAGAAACTCAAAAAAAAAAACCCTACATACAAGGTTTTCTTTTCAATTACCCCTATAAGGGTATTTCATGGTATTATAATTTTTTTGGACCAAAATACCCCTCTATTTTTCATCTTTAAATTTAATAAACATATTTTTGTATAATTTTATTAATTTAAAATAACTATAAATATTTTTTAACATATACTAATTTCAAAAAATTATATGTCATATACATAATTTTAATCTTTTATTTATTATATATTTTATCATAGAAAATTAAAATTAAATAAAAATATGATATAAAAAATATTCTTGGAAATATCTTGACAAATTAATATTATTCTAGTATTTAATTTTAATGTTAAATAGTTATTAATAAAAATAGTTACTGAATAGTTTTTCTTGCCAAATTAACAATGAATGAATGAAAATTAAAACTAGGATTAAAATAATATTGCCGCTAATTTTAATTTCAACAATTATTTTTATTTCAGCAACTCGTTTTGTAGTAACTATTTTATTTCAGTAGCTAGTTTGTAGTAACTATTTTTATTAACAACTAGTGTTTACATCAGCTAATATGCTAATAGTTAATAAAAATAATTATTACAAAACTAACTGCTAAAATAAAATTAGCTATTGAAATTAGAACTAACGGCAATATTATTTTAATGCTAGTTTTGATGTTACTCATGCATTGCTAATTTGGTAAAAAAAATACTATTTAGTAACTATTTTTATTAACAACTATTTAACATTAAAAATAAAGACTAGAATAATATTAATTTGTCAAGATATTTTCAGAAATATTTTTTATATCATATTTTTATTTAGTTTTAGTTTTCTATGATAAAATATATAATAAATAAAAGATTAAAATTATGTATATGACATATAGTTTTTTTAAATTAGTATATGTTAAAAAATATTTATAGTGATTTTAAATTAATAAAATAATACAAAACTATGTTTATTAAATTTAAAGATGAAAAATAGAGGGGTATTTTTGTCCAAAAAAATTATAATACCATGAAATACCCCTATAGGGGGGTAATTGAAAAGAAAACCTTGTATGTAGGGTATTTTTTGAGTTTCTCAAAAATTAGGGGGTTTTTTGCAAATTCAAGAAAAGTTAGGGGGTTATTTGTAAATTTCCCTATTTTGTATGTATGCAAACTAAAACTGCCCTTGTAATAAAGTTTGGTCAGATTGTTTTCTATGAAAGAAGAAGACAATAATCTATCACAATAAATTTAAATAATTGACATTGTCATCCAAATGATAATGGACAAAAAAAACTTTGCCATTTAATAAAAAAATAATCCAAGTTCATTTTGCAACTTTTTTTTTTTTTGAGAAGCAAATTGCTCTCTACTAAAATATATATATATATATATATATATATATATATATATATATATATATATATATATATATATATATATATATATATATATATATATATATATATATATATATATATATTTTTTTTTTTTTTTTTTTTTTTTTTTTTTTTGAGAATATGTTCATATTCCAACATGATATAATTGGTATATAGTACTAACATAAAAGGATAGTATGTCATCACGATATTTAATTTTGTATTTATCATTTAACATGTTACATTAACATAATAATATGAGCATCCTTCCAAGTTTCGACTCTGTCGAATCTGGATAACAACTATTTGAACACCGTTATTATTCAGAGTCTTTTGAGCATGTTTCGAGTAATTTTTGACTGCTTTTTAAAATTAAAAATAATAATAAACAAACACAAAAAGAAGAAAAAAAATACATGAAAATCTATAAAACAAAACCCCTCATGTTAATAAACAAATAGTTTAGTTTAGTCTTTAATGTTGAATATTAACACATGGGCGGCCAACTAGGCTATTTCCAATCAATTCTGGTTGATATAGGCTTACAAAAATAATTTATCAAGTCTTTGGTGTATTATTGATCATTATCCAAAAGATACAAAATAATACCATATTTTTAATTATTATTTCCTATTTGGGTTATAAATTTAGATTCTCTTTGTTTCCTTTCAAACTAAATGTTCAATTAAATTGAACTTTTGATTTTGTTAATACATATGCCGATCTTTTTTATATATGTTTATGCATATATTATGGGTGGCGCTATCGCAAGAGTTGACATGACTTAAATGAGAACAATTTTAAATATTTTTTATTAAATGATCATTTTACCCTTTATCAATCACTAGTGTTATTTGTTACTTTATTCATTCATCACTAGTGTTATTTATTACCCAGTTTATGGATACTGATTTTGCAAATATTTCAAGCATGAACCACAGAAATCCCGAAGATAATGAGAAGATCTTTCCAATTTGAGGAGTTGTATAATGAGTTTTTTTTTGCAGCCAATTTGAGGAGATGTATAATGAGATATCTTTTGCATGATTTTCGTGACTTTGTATGCTGGTTATGATCTTTCCAATTTTGATATCATGAATTCATGGCTTGCATGATTTTTTAAACTATTCCATGCACCGAAAATAATATTTTCCATGTATAGAAGATTTTTTTGCATGATTGAAGGAAGATGTGTCATCTTAAATAAGGATAAAATGATCATTTAATAAGAAATATTCAAAACCGCTCTTGTTTAAGTCATGTCAGCTCTTGCGATAGCGCCATCCTATATTATTTGACTTATTTTAATATTCTCTTTGTTTCCTTTGGTCCGGATCTTGCCCAAAGGTCTTTGGACAATTTCGTCCTAAGCCTGTCAAAATTATAAAATTTTAATATAATTTCAATCAATTTTTTTTATATTTGATGACATAAGAAAAACTTACATGAATTATCAAATTTTCACAAAAACAATTGAACAATTAATATGATTTTGTTGGACCTTAATGATTTTTTGTAATTTTAGAAAGTTCAAAGAGTTTTAAGTTAAAATAGTATTGCAATAATTATTCATCTTTGGATTAAAAATCGAATGGTTGTGAGATAGCTTTGGACAGAATCTTGTCCAAAACCCTTTGGGCAAGACCCGCATTTTAATACTCGAGTCAATAGATGAATATATAATAAATCTTGCTTTCAAATTTGGAAAAGTCAATCAATGGTTTAGAATCTTAGATAGCCGATAATTTATTAACACTAGGAGAATACTCGCGCTACGCGGCGAGAATGTTAATTATGCTTTTCATTGTAATACAAAGTACATATAAATATAATAATAATGATAATATCATTTAATAATATAATTATTTGAACTAATTTGTCCATGATTATGTATATATTTTACAATTATTTTACATCATGAAGACAAAAAATTTCATTTTCTTAATCAGATAATAATAGCACTTGTATTAATGTCATTGTATAATAATAATATATGAGTTATAACATGATTTTACAAAAAAACATAACAACAAATATTATATCATTGTTATTCACAATATTTCATACAATATCAAATATAAAAATAATGAATCATATATACAACATACGTAATAACATATTATTAATTATATATTACTAATAATTTGTTATTGATTCAAAATGCAATGAAAATTATAAATAATGCCAAACTTAATATTGCAAGTGATTTAATAAATAATATAAAAAATTAATTTAGCATAAACATAAATATAAATTATTTTATAGCATATGATTTTTTTTTTAATTTTATAGTTTTAAAAATAACACTTTTATTTGATAAGTGTTTATAAATTTAAGAAATTATTTCGATGGATAAATTTTTTTTTTATTTCTATTATTTTTCGAAAAAATTAATATTAAATTTGTTTGATCGAAAACACAAATATAATCAACTTTGTATTATATGGTATTAGTATAGTTATAATTTTTTAAAAAATATATATTAATATTTAAAATTTCTATTATGTAACTAAAATAATTAAAATTTTATTTTGTAAAAATGCATTTTTTGCATTGTATTTTACATAATATGTTTACAAATTCAAATTATCGAACATGGTATGTACAGACTATGCTAATATGGATGTCAAAATAAAGAGAAAATTAAAACAAATATATTTGATGAATTTTTAAAATTAAAATTCTAAAATTAATACTACTATATGTTGTATGTTCATAATATTACATATTAAGTTATTAGTATTTCATATATAAACTTTTCATCTTCCATTGTATTCACATTTGATCGTGTAATTTTGTGTGAAATGATAACAATTGAATAGACTTAGTCTAGTGCGAACCTAACCAATAATATTAGTCCACGTCATTAATGTATGATGATGTGGCTTTCCAAGGATGCTTAAAACATGGTGTAAAATAATGACACATAAATGACTACACAAAATATGATCTTCAAAAAATCTAAAAAATAAATCAATGGTTTAGATCAAATTACATCACTAAAAAGTCTATAGGATGAATCAATATCACAAAATCTAATGGTCAATAATCATGAATAATCATGATGATGTGGCTTCATGAGGAGGCTCAAAGATAGGTGAAAAATAAGGGGGTGGGTAAATTAATTCAATTTTGCATAAAGATTTGTGAGCAAAAAAAGGCAAGCATTGCCAATTAAATATAGCACACACAATAGCAAAAATCACATATAAAATACAATATCGCAATCAACTAAATAGCGGAGATATAGCGCGCAACAACAAAAATTTCATGTAATTACATTTCATTTGATAGATTAATGCAGGGCGCTGAGTGATAAGGTACTGGAAAATCTATAGCAGAATGACTATTCTACCCTCTGGTAAAGACAGATTAATCATTTGTAATAATTTTAAAAATAAATTATTGTTTTAAACGCATGAATTTTCGAAAATAAGTTTGGAAACAAAAAAAAAATTGATACCGGAGGCAATCATATACTCATCAATATCCGATAATCAAATAAGTCATCTTAAAAATAGTAAAATTAAGTTCACCTAAATCGCTACAAACAAGATATAATTTCACCTATACCTTTCAAAAACTTATCAAAATTTCAGAGAATCATTTTGCTTTTAAAAACTATGAAAATAAAAAAATTTAATAGAATTATTTGATTTTCTGACAACTTGGATGTAAATGAGGTAAAAAGTACAAAAAAGGAAATATTAATTTGTTTCCAAAAATGTTCATTTGTAAATTTTCATGTGCAAAAAAACATTTAATAGGGGTAGAATAGTCATTGTGCCAAATTAATACGCCTACCCTTATCATCACCCATTAGTGTGCATTGTACTTTGTTTTTATTCGGTTACATTGCATTATTTGTCCAGATATATTCCTGTAATGAAATGTCATTTATTACATATTAATCCAAATATATTCATCATGACCAAACCTGAAAAAATACTAGATTAATTGATGTATTAGATACTTGCCTTTAAAGATTCAGACAAAGAGGAAAAAAGAAGAATGGAAGAGAGAAAGCTGGGCGACAGGACAAACAATGGAGACAAAGAGAATGGAGCATCAGCGAGAGGTAAACTCACCAAAGTGGACCAAGGGGATGGGTGGTGGACCATCCAGCGGACCCCTCCAAAGCTGATGTATCAACCTTACACTCCATATAAACCAAGATCCCATCACTTTCGCAAACCCCACATAACAAAGAGAAACAACCCCACACAAAACACAAACAAAACAATGCAATACAAAGCCACATTCAACCAAAGCAAAGAGAAAAAGCTCAATACTGGTGGTTGGAAGCAAAACTCCAACCAAACACAACAATGGCGGAAACTGCAGCAACACACCACTGACCCGACAGTGGGATCGAAGAGGCCACACTCTCCACTGAATCCTCAGCCCACCCTCACTCTCCGCACCCAACACCAGCGACAGGATGAGCCAGCAACCACTCGATGCCCTAAATGCCTAGCTGATGATCATGACCTCCCGCAATGCCGCAATCCTAGAGTGTGTTGGTACTGTCGCCAACCAGGCCACCTGAACGACGCTTGTCCAATAAGAATTCGAAACGAGTATACAATGGACCACTTCAACCCTGATAACAAGCCTCTTATAGAACTCGGTCCGGTCACAGCTCCGCCGGCGAATGTATTCTTGAGAGAGCTTGACGACCAATCAAGAGAGATCAAAGAGTTAGAAAAGGCCATTGTTATCGATGCGAGAATGGTAAAGGACCCGTCTCTCCACGCCATATCGGTCCTGGTTCATAAAGCACACGATTGGAAAGCCAATTACGAACTAGTATACTGGGGGGATAAGAAATTTATACTAAAATTACCTCAAGACATGGATAGAAGGATATTCATTGACTACTCCACAGCAGCGATCCAAAGGGCAGGGTTCGTCCTTTATCCCTGGACGTTGGCCATCGGAGCAAGAGTCGCACACTTCAAATACAAAATGGAGGTCGAATTGACGAACTTGCCACTGCACTCGTGGTGTGAACGAGAACTCGACGAACTAGTCATCTCGTTTGGGGCGATTAATCACTATGGTCCTCTCTCGGCACTAGTCTCAGTCGAAAAAATCAAACTAGATGTGGTGACCACCGACCCAAACCTCAGGCCACCATTTGTGTGGGCTCATGCTGGTGGATTCTCAAGAAAGGTGTTGGTGCATGCATCCAGGGCAATCGAGCACACATCTTACTTTTTTCGACCACCGGACACCACACCGAACCAGCAATTCTTCGAACATCTCGCGCGCAACCCAACTCCCCCACTGATACGAGCTAATCCGATCATAATTGATTCCCCAGTCCGCTCTTATTCGCCACCAGATATCGGTGGCAATGGGGGAGATGATTTAGATCACCAAAACTCGTTCTCATCCTCGGAATTGAGAAGACAAGAAACCGATACATTCGGTTCACCGCCAATGGCAGAAACGATGATGAAGCTATGGCAATTGGCTCCTCCGTCCAAGGAGAAAGACCAATTAGCGCTGCAGCTCTTTGCAAACGTTTTCCCCAATATCCATAAGGCACCGATTCAGTCGGTGATACAGGCCACGTCCAAACTCAACCAACCTGGCAAAAAAGCGGTGCCGGCAACGGACGAAAAAGCACAAAACACGGCGCCGGTAAGAATCTTGTCACGCACGCAAGCCGTGGCGACGTCAGAGACTCGACCAGAGCCAGGTACGGAGAAGAACAACCCATCAAATCAGCATTTAAACACCGCACAAGGCTCGATTCAAATACATGAACACAATGACCTAGAAAGCCAGCACTCCAAGCCTACGGAGCAGACTACCACTAACCCCATACTGATGGAACATCACGCACCCCCCGCACGTGCGGACTCGCCTCATCCCAACAAATTCACGAGATCAGAAAAGGGGAAAGGACTGGCCTCATACGATGATGGTAATATCTCTCTCTCCCATTCTCTTTCACAGCCAAATATGCTTAGAAATAGTGTTAAAAAGCCCAAAGTTTATATTAGGAAAACAAAGGCCCACAGTGTCAAATTGTTAGATCAAACCCTTGCTTCTCTAAAAAATAGAATTAATGCAAAGAAGCGGGCCAAGAGAGCATTGGGCTCGAAAATTATTACTCAAGAATTACAAAAAAATGAGGAAAAGGGCCCTGAGCTTATTGAAACAAATACACCAAAAAACAAGCAACAAGAAATTTTAAGTTTATTAGAGCAAGAGGCTGAAAATAATACATGCTTAAGTCCAAATAAAATAAAAGCCATAAGAGCACTATGTGGTTTGCAACCCATACAAGAAAATCATACTCAAAATAATGCAATTCTTACATTAGAACTGGGTTTAGGGTTTAGGGTTTAGGGTTTAGGGTTTAGGCCGATTAAACTCACTTAAACTCACTTTAAGCCGCCCATCAACGGTTGACAAGCCGAAACAAAGGAAATTTGAACGAACATGGTTACGAAGCGTTGAGGCTAATGTAATCCTAAAAGAAAAATGGGGAGACACACCGATTCACCGTTGTGCGGCAACAAACTTCAACTATAAAATCAATAGGATATGGGCATCTTTATCACGATGGGCAAAAAATAAAGATGCGAAAGAAAAAGAAGAGTCAGAGAATATCAAACTCACATTGCAAGTATTAGACAAAAGAGAGGAAAGAGCACCACTAGCTCTGCAAGAAAGACAATTAAGGATAGAACTTAAAACAAAAGCGCATCACTTAGCTTTGATAGACGAGGCAAAGTGGCAACAACGTTCATCATGTACATGGTTGAAATTAGGGGATAGAAACACACCGTACTTCCATGCAATAGCATCGGGAAGAAGAACAAGAAATACGATTGTATCAATAACTCAAAACGGAGTCCAAAACACGGATTCGCAACAAATAGAGAACATACTACTCAATTTTTACAAATCCATCTTGGGAACGCCACACCCGCCCCAAACCAATTGGGAGCCCGACTTCATAATCAATGGACAACCACATCCATCTCTTTTTGATAATCTAACAATCCCGTTTACGGAGGCGGAGGCTTTAACGGCAATTAACGGTCTAAAAAAAGGTAAGGCCTCGGGACCCGATGGATTACCAAATGAATATTTAAAGCATATGTGGCCATTCCTCAAAAAAGACATAATGAAAATTCTAACGGAGTTCTATACGCATTCCATTGACTTACAAAGTATCAACAAAGCGACGATTTCGTTAATCCCAAAGAAAGAGGGACCGACTTTACCGGAGGACTTTAGACCTATAAGCGTCATATCGTCCCCGATTAAGATCATAACGAAAATATTAGCGAATAGACTACAACCGTTGCTTCCACAAGTCATTCACACAAATCAAACCGCATTCATCAAGAAAAGGTCAATAGTGGACTCATATGTTGTGGCAAAAGAGCTAATAAACCACTACCACCTCAAGAAAATTCCAACAATCATGCTTAAATTAGATATTAGAAAAGCTTTTGACAATATCTCTTGGAAATTTCTAAGTCAACTCCTAACAAAAAAGAATTTTCCACAACGATGGATACGGTGGATACGTAATATCCTAGAAACCTCGAGCTCCTCTTTAAAAATTAATGGCGCTTGCACGGAATCGTTTCAACACCATAGAGGATTGCGCCAAGGAGACCCGCTCTCGCCCCTAATCTTTAATCTAGCCGTAGACATCTTACAAGACATAATTAAAGCAATAATTCCCTTATTAAGGCTCTCGGCCGATCTTGAAGTACCGGTTCTCCAATTTGCGGACGACACCCTTATATTCTTTGAGGCATATCCGCAAAATATAGCAATCATCTCACCCTTCACGGAACTAACCGGCCTTGCCGTCAATTGGGATAAGAGCACTTTCACAACAATTAGAATACCGCTAAACCATGATGCAACGATCACGCGCATATTAAAATGTCAAAAGAAAGATTTTCCTATCACTTATCTCGGACTCCCCCTAACAAGGACCAAACCGAAAAGAGCATCATTCCTACCACTAGTTAAAAAAGTCCAAACGAGAATCTCATCTTGGAAAGGAAGACTCTTAACCTTAGGGGGGCGGCTCACTTTAATAAAAGCAACGCTTAATGCTTTACCCGTTTATGCAATGCAAGTAATGCAACTACCCAAGTGGGTAACACAAGAAATTGAAAAGCTAATTAGAGCATTCCTATGGTCCGGCTCGGACAAGTTAAACCCGGGGAAAAGTCTAATCAATTGGCAAACGGTGTGCCTTCCTAAAAAATGCGGGGGCTTGGCAATACCGAACTTGCAAGTGTTCAACCAAGCTTTATTACAAAAACTATTGTGGAAAATTGACATGGGTCAAGAAAATCTATGGGCGAACTATGTTACGCGGATACATGACATTTCGGATGCGAAAGAAATATATAACATCCCGAACTACAAAATTTCCTCCTTTATGAAAGAGTTAAAGGACATCCTCCCAAACTACCTAAGCTTTACTACGAGGGACGAAACCGCCAACATAGTAGAATGGAGTCTGACTAACTCAAAATCGTTTTCGACGAATTCCGCATACGCAAGGCTTATAGATCCGGGAATGAGAGTTCATTGGCAAAACCAAACATGGACAACTAGAGCACCCCTTAAAGTGCGATTGTTCATATGGCTTGTTCTCCATGAAAGAATTAATACGGCCGATGTTTTAGAACGCAAAGGTTGGCCAAACACTCCACTATGCCAACTATGTAAAATGGTTCCGGAAACGACACAACATCTTCTAGTACAATGTTCCTTCACGAAAGCGGTATGGAGCATTAGCAAAAACCTCAACGAGGACAGGTTAATGCCGCCGGTCGATGGAAAAGTAATAGAAGCGTGGAATAAAATTCGAGAACCCTTATCCAAAGAAGACCGACAACAATGGGACACAAGGTGGATGGCGACGTTATGGGGCACGTGGAAGGAGAGGAATGCGAGGTTATTCCGCAATAAGTCCAACTCTCCAACATCAGTGGCAATGCAAGCAACCGAAAATGCAAAAATGTGGAGTAAAGTGAAGAACTAGGTCCAATCAAGACATGCTCCGCGAGAATACTTAGGATAATGAATTTTACCTTTTCAAACCCCCATTGTAAATATCATTATTTCATATATGAAATTCCATAGGGCGGCAATAGCCGTCCAATTCAAAAAAAAAAAAAAAAGATTCAGACAAAATATTGGTACCAATCAATTCAATGATAACACACAATAGCAAAAAAATCACATTCAAAACAGAATAAATCAACTATAACACGCAGTAAATTATAATCAAAGCTCTAATTTTCATATGAGCCATTTTTTTTCAATCAAAGCCTTTGACTATAACAAGATTGTCATGCAAAAATTTCGCCTAATTTTTATTTGGGAAATATACATTTCAGATGTCAAAACAATTTAGTCATATCCTATAAGATCAAGAAATAAAGTTAGCATCATTACAAAAAAAGAGTCTCAAAATAGTCTCAAAAATCTATCTCCAAACAAATTTGACTGACACAAACTCCCTAAAAACAAACCCAAAATCCCCCCGAAAAAAGGATGACTTATTAGTATACACAACGTCAATTAAATTAAATAATCCCAATTTATTCAAGTTTTTACCACTCACCACCAATTCTTGCCTCTCTTCGAGCTATACCCATAATACGACAAGTACCATTTCACAAACTTCTTCAATCCCTCTTCCAAGTTTGTTTTCGGTTTATATCCCAATTCGACCCTCGCAAGTGTAATATTCGCATGCGTGAACGGTACGTCCCCATTTCCAGGCATCTCAATCACATGTTTCTTCGCCTTCACCTTCAAATGACTCTCCAAAATCGATACCAAAGTCGGTACGGTAACGGGAGACGTGTTACCCAAGTTGTAGATCCGGTACGGTGCTGGTCCCTCTTTCGTACCGCCCGTACCGGTACTCTTCTCGGACGTATCCAAAGAGGCCAAACAACCTTTTACTATATCGTCAATGTATGTAAAATCTCGAGCAAGATCAACATGGTTTTTCCCTCTATAAACATTAATAGGCTTCTTTTGAAGAATGTTTCTTGTAAAGGAGAAATACGCCATATCGGGTCGGCCCCACGGCCCGTAAACGGTAAAGAACCGCAACCCGGTAATGGATAACCCGTAAATGTGATTGTACACATGAGTGATCTCCTCTCCAGTCTTTTTCGTAGCGGCATATAGCGAAGCGGGTTGATCGGTACGGTCAGCCTCTGAAAATGGTACTTCGTCGTTTAAGCCGTAAACGGAGGAGGAAGAAGCCCATACGATAGCGGGTTGCGGGTTAGCGGATCTACACGCCTCCAATAAAGTGACCAAACCCGCTACGTTGCTACGAACATAAGAATCGGGGTTTTCGATGGCATATCTGACACCGGCTTGGGCGGCGAGATGCAACACGTGGGTGAACGATACCAAATCGAATAACTTTTGCAATAATTTCGCATCGTTTATATCTCCTTCTACAATGAAAACCCCTTGTGAATTTAAAAGAGATTTTCTTGCCTTTTTCAGTGATGGGTCGTAGTAGGAGTTGAAATTATCCAACCCAACAACACCATCGCCCCGTTTCGAAAGGGCGAGGGAAGCATGGGATCCGACGAAACCGGCTGCGCCGGTTACCAGAACCGTGAGACCATCAGGTCGGGTTGGTAGAGCTGAGGCCCGAATCCGATTATCGAAATTAAGACTGGAGAAGGAGGAAGAGAAGTACCGACTGGAAGTATGGACGAAACTGCGGAGACTGAGGAAGGAGGCGAGGAGGGCGAGGAATAGTAGACACCAAAGGAAGATCGAACTGGAGAGGATGACAGTAGGATGGTGCTTGTGGTGAGGACCCCTTTGATGGATCTTGGTTTTACCTGGGGTGGGGGGGAATGATAGGTCGTCGTCCATTGCCGGCATGGTGATGAGAGAAAGCAAGGTAAAGGTACACAATTGAAAACGCCAAATTGGGGCGGGATTGAAATTGAACGAGGAAGAGGATGGAGGAGGATTTCAATGGTGGGCGGAAGGAGAGAAGCGTTAGGGTAGTTCGTACCGGCTTGGAAGGAGAAAAGGGGACAAGTGGAGAAGACGAGAAGAAGAAGAAGAAGAAGGGTGTTTAACGTGCAGGTTGTTTTCTAGAAGCTAATTTGGTCTTTGGGGTTTTTATCTTTTCCTCTCTAGAAGTTCCTTGTATTCACATAATAATTTCCATTACTACTCAATTAGTATCAATAATTGATAATTGATTAGTATAGTATTTTATTTTTTATTTTATTGGGTTTTCAATGATTGTAGAGTATAATTTGTTTTTGGTGATAATACCCAATAAATTAAGTTTAATATAATTCTCTATAATTTATTAAGTGGAGTAAAATGTGCTATTTTTGGTCATAATATATGTAAAATGTGCTGTTTTTGTTATCAAGATTGAGTATTATGTAAATTTGGAGGGTTGTATTCAAGATACTTTAATAAAATATGAAGTTTAGAGCTATTACAAACAAAATATTTGAGTTTTATTTTTATTTTTCAAGAAAACTTAGATGGTGAAATTGATAGGTCAGCAGTATAAACAAAAAATTTGATTGATAAAAAATAATAAATGCAAAATAAATTGATCCTTGCAAAAAATTAAAAATCAAATATTTTGCATTTATTAACATTTAATTTCGGAGTTAAGGTGTGTCCCATTAATAATTAAGAGTATATAATATGTTTTGTATTTATCAGACTTGGTTATTTTTTTAGAAATGATTGTGTACCCACATGAGTGTAGGGATGTCAACAGGACGGGCCGGGTTCGAATAAGTCCCCTCCATACCCGAACCAAAAATATCGGCGGGTGAAAATCATACCCGAACATGCGGGTAACGGGTGTATCCGAACCCGTTATCCGAAAATCATCAATAAAAATCCGAACTCGTTATTCAAACCCATTATCCGTAACCGACCCAAATCCGGAGCGGGTATTTTTTTTCCAGGTATCATCCGACCCGCGACTATTTTTTTTTGGATATTACTCTCCATGTTGGGATCGGGTACTCGCGGGTTCGAATTTTACCTAACTCATTGACATCCCTACACGAGTGTGCACTACATTTTATATGCACACAATCAATAGAAAAACGATACGTGTTGGTTTAACTTGAACTTTTTACAATTTTGACAGTATTCCGTGCACTCCAAAACGCACGATCACCCCTCATCTAGGCTTTATATTTTTTTAGATATGTGATATTTATTTATGTGTTATATCTTTTAAGATGTATTTTATACTTTTAGATGTATGTTATATCCGTATGAAATACAATGCATGCGAGTATGATATTATTTTTCTTTGTTAATATTTTTTTATTTTTTTAATACAATACATGTTATTCATTTTTATATTGTATAATATACATTTATGCATGTCCGACACATTTTTAAGATACGTATGTAGTTTTTTACATGATTAATATTTTGTATAATTTTTTTGGACTGGATTATGTCTTTTGTATACTAATGTATACATTATTTAGGCGTGCGTTTGAAGCCCAAAAATACGGTCAAAATTGCAAACAAATTAAACCGCCACGTGCCGCACTCCGTGCACATGAGTGCATTAGTTGATCGTTCTTTTTATAAAAAAAATTGTTCAAAAAAAAAACTTTAAAATCAATATTCAACATGTACTAGACTTATTTTCGAAGTCTACAAGCAAAAAACATGAAAATAAAATAATTTTGGATAAATTAGTTTTCAATTTTTGTTAGTAAAAAAAAAAACAAGAGTTGCCGTGGTAACCTTAATATTACATATTAATTAATGGAGGCTTTTGTAAAAGACTAAAAAGTTGTGCATTGGGGTGTTTACTGTTTAGCCTTTCAGTATTTGTTTTATTATTAAAACTACAAAAAAATTAAACATTTCGAATATATTAGTATACAAATTTATGGGGTTTAAAAGAAGAATTGATATGTATAAACATTCACTATCTAAGTTCTATGAAAAAAAATGAACATCGAAATTTAATTAATTAACTTTCGACAAGTATTTTCAATATAATTAGCGTTTACCTAAAGCAATTTAAATAAAAAAAAAACTTGAAAATTGTGTATTTGACATGCATTAGATTTTGATTTTTGATTTTTTTTTTAAAAAAATCTAAAAGATCAAGTAATTTGAATATTAGCCTTCATATTTATGGGGTTTTGATAAAAAAAAAAAAAAATTGACGTGTTTTGCACATATAAGCCTACTAAGGTTTTTCTAAAATAAATTGAAACCAAATATTTTATATCTAAATCTTTTATTTTTGGGTTTATGAGATGAACTTGAGAATGAAGCATTTCACATTATTAGACTTTTTTTTTTAGTTTTTGACGAAAAAAGTAGGTATTTAAGAGTGTACTAGTTTGCATGTATTATTAGTCTTCAATATTTGTATCTTTTAGAAAATCTAAAAAAAATCAGCTGTTTTGAATGCACTAGTTTCTAATTTATGAGATTTTGAGAAATGTAATTGTTTTTTAGCATGTAGTAGCTTTCAGTATTTAAATTTTTTTATTTGAAAAAACTAGAAAAATCAAACAATTTGCATATATTTTATCAGTTTGGGAGTTTATAGAAAAACTAAAAAGAAGTATTATCAAATTTATAGAAAAACTAAATAATTTATGACATTTATTACCTTTTCATTATCTATGCTCTTTGCAAGAGAAACTAGAAGATCAAATATTTTGTATGTTAGCTTTCAATCCCTTCTTATTTTTTTCTATAAATTTTGTATGTTAGCTTTCAATCCCTTCTTATTTTTTTCAGAAAAATACTATTTTATCTTGTAGAGTTTTGAGGAAAACTGAAAAAACTATATATTTTTCATGTAGAATTATAGATTTATTACGGGGGTTTGGAAATAAATCAGATTTTTTGTTACTTGTATTACAAGCCTTCATTTTGTGTTGTTAAGAAATATGTCAAAACCATGACACATAAATCCTTAAAAAATTTCTTTGTTTTTGATGTGGATATACCTTTGATCAAGTGTCTCTCTCATTGAATATATATATGTGAAGATGAATTAAGCAATAAATTATGTTAAGAAAAAAACTATTTAAAAATCTGGAATCTGGAATGTAGTTCGAAACTTCTACAAGTCAGGAAATAAATTTCAAAACAATTTGATAATCTAAAGCAAAACTTCAAAAATTCCTAAAACTGCAGTTTGTATGTTCAACTTATTTCCAAACATTTAAAAAAAGGATCGAGCCGATAATGACAAAAATAAACAACTCAAACTTGTTTAGGTACAGCATTAGTAGTTCCAGCTACATTCGTAAGTGGAGTTGCGGTAGGAGGAGGAGTGTAAATTTTAGCTCTGCGAAGGATCTCAGAAACAATCCAATTCTTTCTTTTACTCAACGGCCTCGATTGATCCAACTTCACCTGAAAATATCAACAAATCAACTGAAATGTTTAGGGTTTAGGGTTTAGGGTTTAGATATATTTATTATAATATAATTATTTTATCATTATAATAGAAATATTATATATTATTATAATAATACAGAATATTATATTAATTATTTTCTTATTATAATAATATTACTATATGTTATTGTAATAATTTTTAATATATTTATTTTCTCATAATAGTCAATTATTATATGTTAATATTAATATATAATTTTATATTAATAATATGGATATATTATAATATAATTATTTTTGTCATTATAATATAATTATTATAATAATATACAATATTAATTAAGATGGATATAATTATTATAATATCATAAATATTAATTAATATGGATATAATTATTATTATATATTATTACAATAATTATTTCCCTATTAAATATCCAAATTTTCTATCTTATAATTCCCAATGCCCAAAATTTAGGGTTTAGTTCACGAAAAGGGATAATTACAGTCTGCAGATAGTTCACTAATGGAGATTCAAATCACAATCGAAGAGCTTCACTAACAGGTTGTTCTAATCCCATTAAGCAATCAAGCATACAGATCAAGACAGTGAGAAAAAAGCAAGAAGAACTGGAAATTACCCGATCTCCGATATTGCAATCGTTGTTCTCGTCGTGCGCCATGAATTTGGAGGTGCGTTTGACATAGCGATTGTACGTCTTGTTATGAAACAAACGATCCACGGCTACGACCACCGATTTCTGCATCTTGTTCGACACCACTACTCCGACCACCCCCTTCATTGCTACTCTCTCTCTATTCCTTTGCCGGATCAACCGAAGAAGAAAGAGGACTGGCGACTGGCGACTGGCGAGAGATGAGGGTTTAGAGAAGGATTTCGTATTGCCTCTCGTGCAAACATAAATGGAGACTACATTTGGTCGATCCATGGACCATGGGCCTAGTTTATTCATGAGATATTATCAAACTTTCAGAATATATTAAATTTAGGTTATTATTTTTGTTGGAATGGTCAGTAATATTGACAAATGAATTACTAGACTTGGAAAATAAAATTCAATATAATTATCTGCCTATATTTAATCTGTTATTGAAGTTAAAAAAACAAGGAAAAAAAAAAGTATACTAAAATATTTAGCATATAAAAACAACAAAACAATGAACAAAACAACAAAACGCTTCTTCTAGCCGTGAAACATATCTCTACCTCAAAGCTTCTCAATCTCCTTAATCTTTTAGTTTTTGGTAATAACGTTTATTACCTAGGAAATGTCTTTTATTTATTTTTTGGTCGCTAGACTAGTTTCTTTTTACATGATTATGTAAAATTAAAACGATGTATTAAACTTGCATTAATATATCAAAAAGAAGCTCCGCTTCTTTATTTTAAAAAAAAAAAATGAACATACTCCAAATTATTCTAGTAAATTTGATACCAATAATTGATCCAGCTAGAATATTTTTATTCCAAGACCCAAAAAAAATAAAAAACAAAAAAAAGGCTACTTTCAGCCCTCCATTAAAATCAAAACAATTAATTCTCTCCTTCTAAAAAACCATCCATTAATTTAAGTTCCTTTAAACAAACTTCCAGGTACCTACCAAGAAAAAAAAACACAATAAAATAAAATATAAATATATAAAAATAAATAAAAGCATACTTTGACATGATGAGGCATGATTTTAATATCGAAAGGAGGATGAAGCCACGCCTCGCGCGGACACTTCAAGAAATTCTCCGGTTTGCTCGTATAAATATCCGCATATTGGTGGATGTGATAAGCGAATGAAGATTCCTTGCCCGTATCCGTTATGAACGTCGCCCCGAACGAGCTGTTGAACAAATCTCGTATCGCGGATCTGCATTTTTGTCTCTCCGAATTTAATTCGGTCAATAAGGATTTGTACGTCTCCCCCTTTTCCGCGCTTAGTAACGTCGCGTGGATTTTGGTTAGTAATTCTTGGATTATGTGGAGTTTCGCTTGTTCAAAACGGTACGGTTCCCCATTTTGCATCTTAATTTCGTCCTGAAATATCAAAAATTAGAAGGGTAAATATGATATATTTTTATTTTTAGAACGTACCTCGAGTTCGTGAATGATAGCGGCGGTTCTCCAACCCGCTTTAGAAGAACCTCTTAAATCGCTAAATAAGTGATCCCCAAAATATATTACCTAATTAATTCACGACAAAATATTAAATACAGCCCTAGAAAATAAGAGAAGTTTTGAACTGGACGAACCTCGGGTCCTCTCCATTTGGTGATTTGAAGAAATGATTTCAGGGAACCGTGATAATAAACTTTATTTGGTAGAAGTTTATCTACGGGCGTGAATGCTAGAGTGTCCTTTTCTATGTCGTAACACCTAAAATAAAAATAAATAAATAAAATATAAATTATTGAGATTAAATTTGTTGAAAAGTAAGGGGTATTTTTGAAAATAATGAAAGTAAATTAACCTAAATGGATGCTCAGAATTATAGAAAGTGGGTTTATTGGCTTGAGCGATTACAACGTCGAAAAGCTCTCTCCATGAACTCCCTTTTTCAATATAGTCCTATCAAAACATTAACAAAAAATATAAAATATAAAATATTTTGTTATTATTAATCAAATATCGTGCAAAATTTCATGCATGCCCCTGGGGTAATAGGAAATTTGCATGCATGCCCCTGGGGTAATAGGAAATTTGCATATAAACCCCTCATTAGATATTTCATTCCTCATTTTACTTAAGAAAATGTGATTATTTTATGGGTACACATGAAAATGTGTTTTTTTTTGTAAAGGGGTATACATGAAATTATTCCACGAATATTAATAAAAATACAAGCGTACATGTTTAGCACCTCTAGCATATAACGCATACCGCCATCGACAAAATAAAAAGGCGAATTTGTGAGCAAAAAAAGCTTTTTTCCTCTTTCCTTCAACATTTGCAAAAATTTGAACATTTCAACCTACAAAAAAATATACACGAAAAGTCAATAGTTGCGAATTGGCCCCTATAAAATTGAAAAATCAAAAAAGGTACGTTTTTTATGAGGAATTTTTGGGGCTCTGCGAGAATTTGTCGATGAATCAAACCGCTTCTGTGTACGTGTTGAATTGCATGATTCACATCTTCGTATACATATGAAGCATCAAAATCAAGCTTTTCATCGACAAAATGCTGAATTATATCCGCAATTAAGCACGCCTGAAATATTCAAATTTCAAAATTCAAAATTCAAAATTTGGAATAATGAATGAAATTACCTCGCTGAAACAAAAGAAATCCATGAGACCAACGAGTCCTCTTTGAAGGTCTCGTCCTATGTGTCTCGTACCATATAGCTCTTTAATTTTATCTAAACTTAACTATTTCAAAAAAAAAAAATCAATAAAACTGGGAAGACAAATTTGAAGAATTGAATTTTTATATTTTCTTACTTTTTTACGGCCATAAAAGCAACCATCAGTTTCAATTGACCCAAAAAAGTCGAGTTTCAAAAGACACCCTTTTTGTTTATCATAGTAGAGACCTCTTACTGGAAATTTGGGGTCATATTCGAATTTCAAACAACTCTTTGGATATTTCATCTGTAAGAAAATTCAAAATCAACTCGAAATCAAAGGCCAATTTGGAATCAATTAGACTAAATTTAAAATCGATTGAAAGTAACCTCATAGACTAAATGTTTCTTTGCAAAGTCGTAGATCAAAAATTGCAAATTTTCAGTGTAGTGAGATAAAGTGTAATCATAATCGAATCCATACACTTGTAAATCATCAAGCTTCACATTTTTGTTTATGTAGATACCTATATATAATTATTATTAAACAAGAGAAAATGTAAGTAAATATTTGATTTTACAAAAAATGAAATACCTTCAGGGTTCATCAAAGGCATTTCCTTGAGAGTAGATGGTATATTAAGAAAATTCCTCTTTGCTTCCTCGAATTCGTTTCGAATTTTCAGAATCTCGTCTTCGATATTGCAATCATCAAACTGAAAGCCTAATTCAAGAAACGAAATTGTTTGAATTTGTTAGTAAGCCCAATTTTGAAATTTGAAATTGAACTATTGAAGCTCAACAAAACCTCGAAACGAACCAATAGATGGGAAATGGAATGATTAGGCTTAAAAAACATGAAAGGCGCAAAAAGGACCATATAAAGGGAATGCCGAACAGTGAACACTTGCAAATTTTCATGGATATCCATCAAAATTCACATTGACTTTTTTGTAGGGAGAAAAATCAAAATTGAAATTACATAATAGAAAGGGATGGTTAGAAAGAAGAAAATATATGGACCTCTTGATTGTGTGAGATGCCATGGTCTAGCTAACATTGAAGATTTCTACAAGAAAGATTAATTGAATGAATAAAATGTGAGTACAAATTAGTAGTCTGACAAGCCGAAAGAGAGATCAGAACAAAGATAGAGCTTACAAGAAAATGGTTGGACGAAGAGAAGATGGTCGGAAGGCTTCTTCTGAGAGCCGCCATTAGAGCGATAGAGAGAACTGAGAGAAAATTGGCCTATAGGGAGAGGAGACGAGCGGGAGAAAGAGGTTTTGTCCTCTGATCATTATAATGAGTGAGGTTATGGTGGGACTTTGATGCTCACTGGTCTACCATTAAATGCTTGAACCCAGGATTTTACGTGCCACAATAATATATGTCCAATATATAAATGAGTTCATTATTTTTATTTTAGGGGGAATTTCATGTATGTCCTTCCAAAAGTTCAAAATATCATATTTGTCCCTCTAAATATACTAATTTCAAATTTGTCCATTCAAAACAAAAGAAATAACAAATTTGTCCTCCCAAAAATATAATGTTATCAAATTAATCCACTCAAAACTAACATATTATCAAATTTGTTCAATCCGTTAACTTACCATCTAATTAACCATATTTGTAAATTATTAATTGTAATTAAATCACAAATCATAACTTTCAATGACAAAAATACCCTTCTTAACATAAAAAAATCTACAGCTCATGAACCCTCCTTTTTCTTTTTGGATTCATGTCCTTTCCTCTACTCACTAGCGAGTCTAAGGCCTCTTATCACCTCTAACAGTTCGCCTTCCACCTTCATGCTCTTGCCCAACAACTCACTCATCCTCCACTTTCATGGCCTGTCGAGTAGCTTTAGTAGGGGAGTTGCCGTCCGCCTAGTCTTGTCTAAGTGTTAAAATGAAGCACTTAAACTGATTATTACTTTATAATTAAGCACTAAAAGAACAACAAATTGATAGAATATGAACAAAACAATGAAAAATGAGAACAATTATAATACTTTCATAGCCCTTGGGAATTTGTTGGCATGAAGATTCACTGGCACATTGCTCCATCGAGTGATTGTAATTGTGCAGATTGTACTCATCGTAATAATAATAGTTACGAAACTTTGAAAATCAAACCCTCATATCACAGAAAATATGGGTGAGAGGATAATACTTGCATATATTCGGAATTGAGTTTTATTTAGCTTTAAGTCAAACCTAATTCATCCTAATGGGCCATTGATTGAATCTGATTTATCTATAATTAATCTTTGTTTACTTTAATTTGTCACCTATTAATCTTTATTAATTCAATTGACCATATTACAATCTCAAATAACCTAACTTTAGCAGAATGGATTCGTAGCTGATCCTAATTCAGTCACAATGAACCATATTCCATTTAATTTTGCTCCAATTTTTTTTTTTTGAGAAAATAATTTTGCCAATTAATCCATTGAATATATAAATTCGGAATTGATCAAATTCTGACGGTTAATTTTGCTCAAATTAATTCATTTAATTTTTCCTCTAGATAATCCATCGAGAAAGGACATTTATAATCGATCAAATTCAACTAGAAAATCATGGTATCAAACAAAATCAACAAAGAAATAGGTACCTGACATGAAACGAGATGAATCCTCCTTCTATTTCGAGCTCCATCTTCGTATGGTTCTAGAGAAACAATCGGCGACTTCGTGCCATCTGCGTAGTAAGATACGTAAGATACAGAGTAGATCCAAGAGATGTTGATTCAAGAGAGTGAGAGAGAAGTTTTGATCGTGATTTATCAATGAAGATGGGTCAGTGTGATGGTGAAGGGCAAATTAGTCATTTCACAACTTTCCTGTTAAACTTAACGAGATAACCCTTATCTACTTAATTTGATATTAGTTGAGACTTAGAAGGTTAAATTTGATATTAACATTTTTAGAAGGACAAATATGATATTTTGAGTTTTTGAAGGGTCATACCTGAAATTCCCCCTTTATTTTATAGATGATATTATCATTAACATATAAATGTGTAATTTATATTTTACAACGCAAAACATAATTAATCTTAGTGCACATTAAAAATATATCTATCAAGACTAGTTGGGATTTGATACTTCTGGAAAGCAAATTCAAATCTTGATGAAAAAAAAGGCTTCACAAAACTAGCAAAAGGAAAATCAATTCACATTATCGAAATATTTCCAAAATAACCGCATATAAATACGCTCAGATAAAAATAAACCCAAAATACAAAAAGGCCCTCCAAAAAAATCAAAATTGATTCGTAAGTCGTAACAATAAAATCCTAACTCGCACAAGCATACTGAGGCACTAGATTTTTTTCTCTGACCAACTCGTGAAGGTCATGCACGATTTTAAACACCGCTTCGGGCCGAGCCAATTTCAAACAATTTTGCGACATGGCTTCGAGTTCCTCAGATTTCTCCCCGAACCAATCCGCCACCAATTTCGATATTTCTTCGGGCGATTTTGAAAATTTCCCGCACCCATTTTCTACCACATAAGGCACGTTTCCCGCTTCCTGAAACAAAAAAAAGTAATACATATTATCACATGTTTTTTTTGCAGTTTTCAATAATTGTAGGGGCCCTTTTGTAATATTACCTGTCCAGCAATATAACCATTTAAAATTATTGGAAGCCCACGAATCATGGCTTCTGCAATCGTACCGGGTCCAGCCTGTACATTTATTAATTACAAAAAAATCATAAATATAATTTACATAAAAAAAAAATTCATTCGAGGGTTAAATTGAAAAATTGCAAACACACCTTTGTAATAATACAATCACACGCTCCCATGCATTCCTCCATCTTCGTAACAAATCCCTTCACCTAAATTTTAAACATAAAAACCCTCAAAAGGTCAACAATTTCGCAATTAAGAATTTTAACAGGGACTAAAATGCAAATACGATACCTGGACAGGGATTTTCCAGTCAATAGATTGGAGTCGATTAACGAGCTTTTTATTCCTGCCACAAATTACAAGGATTTGACCAACGGGTTGACCTAGGGTTTCGTCGTACAGATAATCTCCAAGCGATCGAGCCGTCGCTTCGATGGGCCCCATTCCTTCTCCTCCCCCCATTAATAGTACAGCTGGCAAATCCTCGTCCATCCCCAATTCCCTTCTTAATTCGTCCTGTTAACACCAATTTTACAATTAAGCCCAATTGAGTTTATCAATTTTGCAATTATGATCTACTATACCTTGGGTTTGACGGGTTTGACGAACGAAGGTCTGACAGGAAGTCCATAAACCTTAATTTGCGAGGGGTTAAGCCCTGCTTTTGAAGCTCGTTTCGCCACCTCAGCAGATGGGCAATAGCATCTCGTCACGAGTTTATGAAACCTAAGAGACGGTCAATTGACTATTACATTATTAGCGAAATAATATTTGAGTTTTGTGAGATTTTTGATTTTATGTTTTTAATTACCATGTTGGATGACACGTGCTGAGATCGGTGACGACGGTAGTAAAAACGATTTTGTTTAATAATCCTTTCGATCTGAGAATTCGAAGCGGTACGTGTTGCATGAGAGGATGCACGCTTATGATTATATCTGGTTGGTATTTCATTAGCCCCTTCACAACCTCCCTGTTCAGAGTAAATTGCGAGTTAAATCATACTTAATTTAATAGTATTTGGTAAAGTATTAACAAACCTAGCTATGAAGGTTGAAGTGGCGGCGAAATGGGGCTGGTGGACGAGTCGAGGGGCAGAACCGTAATAAGTCATCTTCCAGAGAGTGCCGTGCTTGACCAAGAAACTATAGCTTCTGGGTAATTGATTGAATGGCCATGGCGTGTGATCAGTCCATAAATCCGTGACATTAACTCTGTATTCGTCTCCAAATTCCTCGTGAAATGCAGCCTTTATAGCTTCTGCAGATGCTCTGTGTCCACCACCCGTATCGCTCATTAATATCAGAACTGATTTGGGTTTCTCGGAAGAAGTTCCGTTGATGTGGGTGCCGCCGCCATCGTCGTCTAGAGTTACCTCGTTGTAATTTGGGGTTTCTGTGTTCGGAGGGAGATCTCCAGTGTTCAGGGAAGGTGTGGAGTCGGGTAAATTGAACAGAACTGGACGGAAGGTGTGAAGGCGGATGAAGCGGTTGAAGGAGGTGAAGAGTTTGTGGAGAGGAGAAGGTGTAGATTTGAAGGATAGCTGGCAGGAGATGATGTTTGGTGGTTTAAAGGAGGAAGGAGAGGTGAATGCAGAGGGGAAAACTTGAGAGAAGGGACCTGAGAAGATGGGCTCGGAGAAGAGAGCGAGGAGGTTCGCCGGCTCGTTGGAGAGGCTGGACGGCGGCAGGGGCATCATGGCAATGGCGAGGAGGAGGACATGAAGAGGATGGGTGGGAAGAAGAATATAGACTGGATGACACGGGGTCCGTCCAATGGGAACACACTAGTACTGCTTTAGAACACCGTCCAGTGTTATCGTGACTTGGTTTACCGCCGACCAAATCCAGGAAACCGATTCCCGATATAGGAACGATATGACCACACAATCTAATTATAAATTTGACAAATATTTAAGTTAGCATTAGGCCCTTAATTAGTCATGATCATCCCAAACCAAAATTACATCTGGATGAAACCGGTCCTCTGTGAACCCAACCAATGGGAAGAAACCTTCCATTGTTATCGCGTCTTGGTCCCAAAGACTCAGTCCAAACAGATTTCGTGGAAGTAGTGTGCCGGACCAGACCTGTTCATTCAAGCAATAGAATAAAAATGGGTAGAAAAAGGTCGAACAAAAAAAAGGACTTCTCTGATGGCGATCTATTGCTATTCATCTCCCAAATTTGTCCTCCCTTGTTCTTTCCATAGAGGCGGAAATGGAAGGAGCATACCTTCTAGGAGTTTCCGGAGGGTTCCTTCAGTATACGTCGTCAGGGCTGCTAATGTTGATTCCTCTGAGAGCTCGTCCAGCTTCGCTAAGCGAATTGAGCGCGCTTGGCTCATCTCTCAGGTACTTGTTTTGTTCAATTAAGCTTCTGATACAACAAAAATAAAAATAAACAACGAATTTCTATATAATTTTCTGAGTTTTTAGGGAAATTACAAGAAAATTCGGGTAAAAATGATAAAGTATCCAAAATAAGGGTTTTTTCCTCAAGAAATACTATCCCTTAATTTTATGTTAGTTCCAGGAATTTTGAAATTGACAGAGTAATTGATAGATAAAGCATTGATTTGTGCTTAATTCTGATTGAAGAAGAAGAGGCTTAATTCTGAAACTAAATCCCAATTGTAATTTATGCCTCGATTAAGCTTCGATATTGCAATTAAGGTTCTTTCTTCAGGTGCCCATTTGATATATTTTGTGAATTAATGCAGCAACCAAGGCCAATAGCGTGTTCATCGTGCGAATCAAAAGGACACGTCGAGTGCAAGTGGTGTAACGGTACCGGTTTTTTCATTCTTGGAAATAACCTGCTTTGCGAAATCCCCTCCAAAAATACCACTTGCATAATTTGCTCCGGAAAAGTAATATTTTATTCGATTGTGTTGTGAGATCTTTGAAACTCGATAAAATTGGAATTTTTATCTGGTGATTAATTTTCAGGGAGAAGCAGGTTGTGTGGATTGCCGAGGCACTGGATTCCGTGCCAAGTGGCTCGAAGAATCGCCCCCTCCTTCCTAATCAATAAATTTGTAAAATTTAAATATGGGATCTCATTTGTTATCTTACACGAGCCAAATATTTTGGCATGTAAAGTTTTGGAACCCGAGTATTACATTTTTTTTCTTCTTTAGATTATCAATTTTTGTAAAGAATTATTGGTTAAATCTCTATGTTAATTTCGCTATTGCACTACGAGACATAACACATTATTTTATAATCTTAAAATATAATTTAAATTATTTATTTATTTTTAGGGATGCACCGTCTTCTAGAGATTGAACCGGGAATTAAGGCCAATCAGGGTTATTAATCGTGGATCTAGTTGCCAATGTGTAGGCTATTTTTGCTAATTTCCAATCTTTTTCTTTCTTCAATATATTATAAGAATCCAGATGTAATTGTGTTCTTCAATTATTGCTAAATTGTCGTAACTCGAGGTGAATCCCCATGTAATTTGAAATAAATTGAGGCCAATTTATAAATTCAGAAATCGGCTAAATTGTAAAATTCGCTTGAATTGGGATAAAAGCTGATGAAGTTTTGCATGACTTGCGCAACCCAGAAATAATTTGAATTAATGAAACACATGTTTGGAATATTTGGATAACTCCTTCTCCAACATAAATATCTGTCAGGTTGTTGTGAATTGTGATAGTAATGATAATTAGAGAGAAAACAAGGTTTTAATGAAATCACAATTTTACATATTTTGCTTGATAGTTCTCTTTTTGCAATATATTTTTAACTATTTTAAGATTATATATATGATTTCGAATATTTGTAGAATTATTTATATCTTCGTAATAATATTTTAAAATTATAATATTCATGTTATTTTTTAAGGACAATATTCATATTATAACATTTTAAAATGATTAGTTCAGTTATACTCACTATTTTAAAGTTATTATATTCATTTAATAATAATGTTTGAACATGCCAACTTATAGGAATAATAAAAAATACGTAAGATATTTTTAAATATTGGTATAACTTGTGTGATTTTTTTGTTAAATGCATCTTATATGAATAAATAAAAAATACACTTAACATCAAGGTTATATATTTTTTTAGAAAAAATCGGTAAGGAGTATTCGAGAAACGTTGGGGGAAGTCAATGAATTCATTTACGTTGTATAACATACGAGTCAATATAATGTTAGTGATACAACATATGTTTACATTTTATTATGGATTATTTTATTGCAGGACCTTTTAAAAAAATATTTTGGATATTTGTAATTATTAAATTCTTTTATGTACTTGTCTACGAAAATTAGTTTCTTATTCGAACATTGCATTAATTATCAACTAAAAAATTGGTTGAAAAAATATCCAAAATACCCTTCCTATTATGAATACGAATTTTAAAATTATTTTACCATAGAATCATCCAAAATTAATATATTCTTTTAGGACACGTACGTGACAGTGCCATATCATTTTCAAATAACTTGAAAACAAATATAAAATATTTGCAAAATTTGTGGAGGTACACAATATTTTAAAATTATTCATATCTAACAAAATTTTGAAAATTATAATATTCATACTGCTATATGAGAGATGTAAATGGTTCGGATATTATCCTAACTAACCCGAACCGTATAAGAAAAATAATCCATATTCGGGTACTTTTGTTTGGATCAGAATTCGGATCTTGTATTCGGTGGTAGTGTCGGATTTGGATCCGAGTAATATCAGGATATTTGTCTGGATACTCCGATACTCGGATCGAGATTCAGGTATCTGGATCCGGATCTAGACATTAAATTTTTTTTATGTGTCGCATTATTATTTGAAAAAACATAAATAATTAATGAGTTATGATTAATTTAAAATTGTAATAATAAAATTCTATTAATTTAAAATTATAATAATAAAATTATGTTTAAATATAATAGTTTAAATTTTCTTTAATTAGCAAGTTAATTATATATAATTAAGAATATATTATGTTATAATATCATAGTATCCGTTTTAATATACGAAAAAAAATCTGCAAATAATATGTAACTATCTGATCATTTTTAATTTTGTCTTTTTTTAATAGATATTGTGCTAATTATTTGATAATAAAGTTCAAGAATTCTGATAAAAAAATAAAAATCAAGAAACCCGATAAAAAAATGAAGAAAATAATGTATAAAAGTACGAGTGCGAAAAAGTAAATAACGCACTTGGTGCACAGTAGTTGTAATAAATATCAAAAATTCTATTTTGACATTTGTTGTGATTCTTTACAAAAAATTTCGAATCGAACATTTTGGGTTAAATAATTAATACTTTCCAGAAAATAAAATTCTTTACATTCGAGTTTTAATTAATTGTAATTTTGATTACATAATATATGGGGACTTATAAAAATATTATGAAAGAATTTTCGAAACATAATTAGGGCCGTGAAAATTTATAAGTTTATAAATAACGAAAGTTGGGGGTTATATCTGAGATATTTCAATTTATTTTTGGACCGAAGTCCACTTCATTCCATTAAGCGGCTGGGGATATATATTTTCCAACCTAAAAGAAGTCTTTTACTTGCGTTTATGAGAAAAAAAAAAAAAAAAAAAAAAAAAAAAAAAATTTCACTTAACAGCTCCCGGCGAAAATCTGCTTCAGTTACGCCACATCAGCTGGCGAAAATCGGCTTCAGTTACGCCACATCAGCTGGCGAAAATCGGCTTCAGTTACGCCACATCAGCTGGCGAAAATCGGCTTCAGTTACGCCACATCAGCCGGCGAAAAAGGGCTTCTCTTACGCCACATCAGCTGGCGAAAAAGAGCTTCACTTACGCCACACCACCTGGCGAAAATCGGCTTCCCTTACGCCACATCACCCGGCGAAAATCGGCTTCACTTTCGCCATACCACTTGGCGAAAATCGGCTTCACTTTCGCCACATCACCTGGCGAAAATCGGCTTCCCTTACGCCACACCACCTGGCGAAAATCGGCTTCACTTACGCCACACCACCTGGCGAAACTCGGCTTCACTTACGCCACACCACCTGGCGAAAATCGGCTTCACTTACGCCACACCACCTGGCGAAAATCGGCTTTCATTTACGCCACATCATCTGGCGAAAAATCTTCACTTACGCCACATCACCTGGCGAAATAGGGCTTGCATTTCGCCATCGAAGCTGGCGAAACAAGGATGGGTCTTTCGCCATATCACCTGGTGAAAGTTGGGTTTTTGACGCTGTAAATTTTGGTCTGAACGTTCGATTTACTTGCAAATCAAGTTCTACTCGAAACTAGTTCATTAAATCTTCTCGAAAGGTGCCTCCTCTACCTAAATTCTTCAATTATGCGTCATAAGACCTCCAGTTCATTAAATCCCTAGCTCAGTAAGTACAATTTCCTAAGACCTTCTTCTTTTTTGTTTCAATTTCGTTTCAACTCATAAACTGGTACAATTCTTCTTCTCCTTTTTTCTTTTCTTTTCAATTTCGTGTTTTCAACTCAGAAACTGGTATAATTCTTCTTCTCCTTTTTTCTTTTCTTTTCAATTTCGTGTTTTCAACTCAGAAACTGGTATAATTCTTCTTCTCCTTTTTTCTTTTCTTTTCAATTTCATGTTTTCAACGCAGCAACTGGTACAGTTTCGGTCCCCGCAAAGAAAATGAAAAAAGAAATTGAGCAAAAAGCACAAGCAGTGTGAAGTTTCAAGCAGCGATGCAATTGAGCAACTCGATAATGAAATTGGTGTTTGAATTCCTTTAGAAAATACACCCCTCAAATGGTACTTTTATTTTTATATCAACAATTTCTAAAATTAGTTGTGCTGATTTACTAATTTAGGCGAGGAATAAAGTTTTGGAATCGAGAGGATTGGTATTATGGCTAATGGTTAGAGACAAAAAGAGGTGGTACCGTAACTGATCCCGCCAGCTCAGAAACCTCTTACGCTATTTTGGCACCTCTCTCATCAAAATCGGACAGGTCAGCCGCAGGGACATTTTGGTAATTTATCCATAATGTTTTATCTTTTCAAAATGAATATACGTTAAGACGACATTCTTCAAAGTTGATTTTTTTTTGTAAGTCGTATTACGAGCCTTCTCAATTTTAATAGGGAAATTTACATATTTACCCCTCTAAAATCTGAAAAATATCATATTTACTCTTCCAAAGGAAAAATTAACATGTTTACCCTCTGAAAAATAAAGTTTTGGAATCGAGAGGATTGGTATTAGGACTAATGGGTTTGGGGTTTAGGGTTTAGGGTTGGAAGAGACAAAGAGGTGGTAACGTAACTGATCCCGCCAACTCAGAGACCTCTTGCGCGATTTAGGCCCCTCTTTCATCAAAGTCGGACAGGTCAGCACTATAACTCAACCGCAGGGACATTTTTGTAATTTATCCATAATGTTTTATCTTTTCAAATTAATTATAGGTTAAGACGACATTCTTCAAAACTTCTGGAGGAACTAGATTATACTATTGTAAGTTGTATTACGAGCTATCTCAATTTTAACAAGGAAATTTACATATTTACCCCTCTAAAAACTGAAAAATATCATGTTTACACTTCCAAAAGAATAAATAACATATTACCCTCTGATAAATCTGAAGATGGACTGTATGATTTTATGATAAATTAAAGGATAAATATAATAAATTAGATTTTTTGAAAGAGTAAATATGATATTTTTATGATAAATTAAAAAGATACATATAAAAAATTAGATTTTTTGAAAGGGTAAATATGATATTTTTTATTTTTTGAAGGGTAAATATGATATTTTGCTTTGTTTAGTTAGACAGAAAAATATGTAAATACCCCATTTTAGTAGTAGCTAATTTAATCATTTTTTTTGTTAACATTGCTTCTTTTGTTATATTTTTCTTTTTGACGTGATTAGGAAGTAACGAAGCTTGAGGATTTCTTGGAAAGTTTGAAGGATGACCCTACTGTGAAAATTCCAAGGGTATGTAAGCAATTATCCGGCTCGCGAATTCTCGTAATGGAATGGATCGACGGAATCAAGGGAACCAATCTTCGGGTAAAATCACTTTTTACATTCCCCCCTCCATTTTCTATATATTGCAATAAAGTCCTCATTTTTTTTTTTTAAAAAGTGATAAAGGATGCGGGAGTTGAGGTGAACGGAATTTGAACAATTGGAGTGAGCGCATCATTGCTACAATTATTAGAATTTGGATTGTTTCATGGAGACCCTCATACTGGAAATATTTTCGCAATGCTATTCAGTCAAATCGCCTACGTTGAATTCGGCTACGTCCTCGGCCAAATAAAAAAATTGATATATTTTCGGGTATGTATGCAAATATTCTTGATTTTTCATTTTTTGGGGATTTTGAATTTTGCATATTAATAGAACGAGTAGATACTGACAGATAGAGGAATTTAATAAAGCTGTGATTTCTAATAATGGTCGGTCTTGTAAGAAACGAAGCAGGGAATTTTGGTAAGTTAGAGGACCAGATTGCAATTTTTGCCCTCATCAATACTTTCTTTTCCTTAATTTTGTCCATACATTTTCTTAACCCTAAAATGGATTCAATTAAATTGCATTGGTCAGTGGATTGACCAATCAAATTTTATGATATTTCACTATTTTCTTTTCGATAATGACAACAAATTCGTCGCTATCACCAAATATTATGATTTGATCGTAACAAATTTGATTTAGTCAGAATGTGTCAAAATGTAGCTTTTCGGTGGTTGGAAAGGCCCGAGGACGATGATGCCTTTTTGCTTGACGTTGTAAGTTCAAATCTGTGTTAATTGTTTCGTTATGTTTTAATCTGATTTTGTTTCAGTATAAATTTGTAATGTTATGCACCCAATTGCATAGTAATTTACACAATTATATGGGCTTAAATGCATAAAAATAATATTTATATTGCAGGGTCTATTTTGTAAAAGTACCAATTTCAGTCCGTTTACATAGTACGGAAGATTAATGTTTGTGTTTGGTTTTGAGAAATTGGAGGTTGAAAGATAATACGTTATTATTTATAGATCAACTTGCAATAAAATGCTGAAAATATGACAAAAGAGTATATTTATATTAGATATTTGCAAGAGTTCCCTTCTATAACTTACTAACTTAGGAGTTCTCATAATATGACCCAAATATGCACACACTAATAAATAATTCCCGAAACCCAACAAAACAACCAGCTTCACTTGCTTCATTATCTGCAATTTTATTAGAAAAAACATTAATTATTATATATAATTTAAATAGCATCGCAATAACACAGCTATAGTGCTAATAGCGACAAATATTTTTAAAAACGTAATACCATAATCAACTAAATAAATGACGCTATTATAATAGTTTAAATTTTCTTTAATTAGCAAGTTAATTATATATAATTAAGAATATATTATGTTATAATATCATAGTATCCGTTTTAATATACGAAAAAAATCTGCAAATAATATGTAACTATCTGATCATTTTTAATTTTGTCTTTTTTTAATAGATATTGTGCTAATTATTTGATAATAAAGTTCAAGAAACCCGATAAAAAAAATAAAGATCAAGAAACCCGATAAAAAAATAAAGAAAATAATGTATAAAAGTACGAGTGCGAAAAAGTAAATAACGCATTTGGTGCACAATAATTGTAATAAATATCAAAAACTCTATTTTGACATTTGTTGTGATTCTTTACAAAAAAAAATTCGAATCGAACATTTTGGGTTAAATAATTAATACTTTCTAGAAAATAAAATTCTTTACATTCGAGTTTTTATAAATAATTAATTGTAATTTTGATTACATAATATATGGGGACTTATAAAAAATATAATGAAAGAATTTTCAAAACAAAATTAGGGCCGTGAAAATTTATATTCGGGTTAAATATTTATAAGTTTATAAATAACAAAAGTTGGGGGTTATATCTGAGATATTTCAATTTATTTTTGGGCCGAAGTCCACTTCATTCCATTAAGCGGCTGGGGATATATATTTTCGGGAAATTATACCCTGCCCCCCAAACCCATCACAACACTCACGATGGGTTTGAGATTTTTTTTTGGGTTGGGTTGGGTGTTAATTCCCAACTCCAATTTGCACCCCACTCTCTCTCCAAATTAATTAATGTAATTAATGCTTCGAATTAACAGTTAATTTGTGAGTCAATTAACACATCATATTAGTACATAATAATTCATTAATTCAATTAACAGCTAATTCAAAGCATTGTTAATCGAGTGGGTAATTTTTGGGAGATGGATAGGGTATCAAGGATGTGGTGATGGGTTTGGGGGGTATAGTAAATGGCCTCTATATTTTCCAACCTAAAAGAAGTCTTTTTTACTTACGTTTATGAGGGAAAAAAAAAAAAAAAAAATTTACTTACGCCACAGCACCCGTCGAAAATCGGCTTCACATCACCAGGCGAAAAAGGGCTTCTCTTACGCCACATCACCTGACGAAAATCGGCTTAACTTACGCCACACCGCCTGGCGAAAATCGGCTTCACTTACGCCACACCACCTGGCGAAAAAGGGCTTCACTTACGCCACATCACCCGGCGAAAATCGGCTTTCATTTACGCCACATCATCTGGCGAAAAATCTTCACTTACGCCACATCACCTGGCGAAATAGGGCTTGCATTTCGCCATTGAAGCTGGCGAAACAAGGATGGGTCTTTCGCCGTATCACCTGGCGAAAGTTGGGTTTTTGACGCTGTAAATTTTGGTCTGAACGTTTGATTTACTTGCAAATCAAGTTCTACTCGAAACTAGTTCATTAAATCTTCTCGAAAGGTGCCTCCTCTACCTAAATTCTTCAATTATGCGTCATAAGACCTCCAGTTCATTGTCATGACCCGAGGTTATATGAGTTATTAAGAATAATATAGGGATATATTTGCAAATTACATCTCGGTTCACGACGTGCTTGGTGCACCGGGTGTAGTTAGTATTTTTCTTTATTGTTTTGTCGCATTATAAATAGGGAGATGAGAGAGAATTAGAACATATTATTGATGTAATTGTTTCTTCGTGTAAGAACTTGTGTTCCGTTCTTGTTGAGTTTTGATTAATCGAGTTCGAATTGATTAAAACTTCAACCTTGTATCTTATTTTATTCGGTTTGAGATTGTTTTTCGTAACGATTCGAGGTCGAATCGTTACATTTGGTATCAGAGCCGTCGATTCTCCGACCATCACTTGATCCAGATCCGACATCAAGAAGTTCAAGATTCCTCGATTCGAGACCGATTCAGAGTTTTTCGACATCGATTTCTTGATTTCTTGATTTCTTGCTTTGAGGTATCGATTCGATTCGAGCCGATCCAAACCTTATTCGAGACGATTCCTCGATCAGACCGATTCATACCGTGATTCCTCGATTCGAAATATCGATTTAAACCGATTCGAAATACCGATTTAAACCAATTCGAAATATCAATTCTGAAGTTGAAGCACTCAATCCATAAGTTGAATCACTCGAAATATCAATCAAGTGTCGATTCACAATTGATTCCTATTCGTCGATTCCATTTCTGGCCCAAGACAAAATCGAGTCCCCAAACCTCAACGATTCGAGCCGATTTCTCGGTTCAGAATCGATTCAGACCTCGCAGCTCACTCCATTTGTCGCATCAGCACACTCCGTGACAGATATCCTTCCCCATTCAGTCGTGCTTCAGAATCCAATTCGATTCAGACTTGAAGCAAACTCAAATCAGATCCAATTCAGACCTCGAATCGAGTAAAGATCCAAGAAGAAGCATCCTCGCAGACCTCCAGAACTTGTATAATCGCTTTAACAAGGATTCTCCAAGCGTCAGGATCTCATCCCTGCAGAACCTCAACCTGGGGGCAACACAGTCAGAATCTCATCCGTCGCCAAGAGTCAGCATCTTCGTAAACCTGCAACAACCGTCGCCAAGGTCAGATAGATCGTTCCGCATGGCTCTCCTCTTCTGAGCAACCTTTCTATCGCAGCAACGAGGAGGACCATCATCGCGAGAAGGAAGAAGGGGCTGGTGTTAGCGGATCCGGGTGAACCCGATCCAATTAGTGTGGGATTCGAGTTCCGGGATTGTGTGTTCCGGTTTATCAAGAAATCCGGATACAAAACCTGGGAATTCAAGTTCCGGCCTTGCTCAGAATCCAGAAAGAAAACTGCAGCATAATCCTTGGTTCTGCCAGAACCTGGAATTCAAAATCCGAGAATTCAATTCAAATTCTGTTAAAAATCCAGAACGGGCCTGATTCGTATCTAAGCGGGTTTGCAGGTTGTTGAAGCTATTTGGGCCGATACGATGAGTAATAAAATAGTATATTTGTGGGATATTATATATCCCGAATCATCGCATCGGTTAATTAAATTGGGAGAAGGAATTTATGAAGGGAAAAGTTGGTATTGGTGCGAAAAAGAAAATGCGGCTCATTATTGCAATGAATGGTGTGATCAAAAGGTTTTGTATAATCGTAATTTCTCTCGGTGTAATGTGAGTAATGCATTGTATACATTATCTTGGGAGGAGAGACAAGCTATTGCGAAGTATAATCGAGAGAAAGAAATTGAGGAGAGGAACAAGATTTTTAACGAAATCATAAAGAAAATTGATCGAATGTTGAATTCTACTCAATTTTCTAGTGAAGTTAGAAGTATCGATGATGAGTCGAATTGCGATGCAAATGAAGCGGATTCGGTCATGATCGAAGCGGATCCAGTCGTGATCGAAGCGGATCCGGGCGTGATCGAAGCGGATCCGGGCGTGATCGAAGCGGATCCGGACGTGATCGAAGAAGATTCGGGCGTGGTCGAAGCGGACTTGGGCGTGCTCGAAGCGGATTCGGGCGTGCTCGAAGCGGATTCGGGCGTGATCGAAGCGGATTCGGGCGTGATCGAAGCGGATTCGGACGTGATCGAAGCGGATTCGGGCGTGATCGAAGCGGATTCGGACGTGATCGAAGCGGATTCGGTCGTGATCGAAGAGGATTCGGGCGTGATCGAAGCGGATTCGGGTACGATGCGATTAGTAGGTAAAACGTATGTGGATCCGTATTTGCATTTTAAGAGGGATACTTTTCGAGAAAGTGTGAATGAAGATTGGAGAGGATTGTGCGCATTTCGAGAAAGACGGTTATCTCCATTAGAAAAACGACTCGAAGGGAGGCTCGATGATGAAGTGAAAAGGCCGCATCCGAAACCGAATATAAGGTACGGTGTGGAATCTTCAAAGGTGGTGATTCATGTTGGGTTGAAAAGGCCACCACCAAAGCCGAATATACGGTACGAGGCGATATCTTCAACGGTGGTGATTCGTGTTATATTGAAAAGGCCACCGCCAAAACCTAATATATATTTCGCATGTTTGATCCTTGAGGACAAGGATCTTGAAAGGAGACGGTATTGTCATGACCCGAGGTTATATGAGTTATTAAGAATAATATAGGGATATATTTGCAAATTACATCTCGGTTCACGACGTGCTTGGTGCACCGGGTGTAGTTAGTATTTTTCTTTATTGTTTTGTCGCATTATAAATAGGGAGATGAGAGAGAATTAGAACATATTATTGATGTAATTGTTTCTTCGTGTAAGAACTTGTGTTCCGTTCTTGTTGAGTTTTGATTAATCGAGTTCGAATTGATTAAAACTTCAACCTTGTATCTTATTTTATTCGGTTTGAGATTGTTTTTCGTAACGATTCGAGGTCGAATCGTTACATTCATTAAATCCCTAGCTCAGTAAGTACAATTTCCTAAGACCTTCTTTTTTGTTTCAATTTCGTTTCAACTCATAAACTGGTACAATTCTTCTTCTCCTTTTTTCTTTTCTTTTCAATTTCGTGTTTTCAACTCAGAAACTGGTATAATTCTTCTTCTCCTTTTTTCTTTTCTTTTCAATTTCTTGTTTTCAACTCAGAAACTGGTACAGTTCGCTTCTCCTTCTTCGTTTTTGTTTCAATTTCATGTTTTCAACGCAGCAACTGGTACAGTTTCGGTCCCCGCAAAGAAAATGAAAAAAAGAAAATGAGCAAAAAGCACAAGCAGTGTGACGTTTCAAGCAACGACGCAATTGAGCAACTCGATATCGAAAGTGGTGTTTGAATTCCTAAAGAAAATACACCCCTCAAATGGTACTTTTATTTTTATATCAACAATTTCTAAAATTAGTTGTGCTGATTTACTAATTTAGATGAGGAATAAAGTTTTGGAATAGAGAGGATTGGTATTATGGCTAATGGTTGGAAGAGACAAACTGATCCCGCCAGCTCAGAAACCTCTTACGCTATTTTGGCACCTCTTTCATCAAAATCGGACAGGTCAGCCGCAGGGACATTTTTGTAATTTATCCATAATGTTTTATCTTTTCAAATTAATATACGTTAAGACGGACAGGTCAGCCGCAGGGACATTTTTGTAATTTATCCATAATGTTTTATCTTTTCAAATTAATATACGTTAAGACGGACAGGTCAGCCGCAGGGACATTTTTGTAATTTATCCATAATGTTTTATCTTTTCAAATTAATATACGTTAAGACGACATTCTTCCTCCGAGAATCGGACAGGTCTGCCGCAGGGACATTTTTGTAATTTATCCATAATGTTTTATCTTTTCAAATTAATATACGTTAAGACGGACAGGTCAGCCGCAGGGACATTTTTGTAATTTATCCATAATGTTTTTTCTTTCCAAATTAATATACGTTAAGACGACATTCTTCAAAGTTGGTTTTTTTGTAAGTTGTATTACGAGCCTTCTCAATTTTAATAGGGAAATTTACATATTCACCCCTCTAAAAACTGAATAATATCTTATTTACCCTCCCAAAGGAAAAATTAACATGTTACCCTCTGAAAAATAAAGTTTTGGAATCGAGAACTCAACCGCAGGGACATTTTCGTAATTTATCCATAATGTTTTATCTTTTCAAATTAATTATAGGTTAAGACGACATTCTTCAAAACTTCTGGAGGAACTAGATTATCCTATTGTAAGTTGTATTATGAGCCTTCTCAATTTTAATGGGGAAATTTACATATTTACCCCTCTAAAAACTGAAAAATATCATGTTTACACTTCCGAAAGAAAAAATAACATATTACCCTCTGATAAATCTTAAGATGGACTATATAAAAAAATTAAAAAGATAAATATAATAAATCAGATTTTTTGAAAGGGTAAATATGATATTTTTTATTTTTGAAGGGTAAATATGATATTTTGCATTGTTTAGTTAGAGCGGAAAATATATGTAAATACCCCATTTTAGTAGTAGCTAATTTAATCATTTCTTTGTTAACATTGGTTCTTTTGTTTTATTTTTCTTTTTGACGTGATTAGGAAGTGACGAAGCTTGAGGATTTCTTGGAAAGTTTGAAGGATGACCCTACTGTGAAAATTCCAAGGGTATGTAAGCAATTATCCGGTTAGCGAATTCTCGTAATGGAATGGATCGACGGAATCAGGTGCACCGATCTTCGGGTAAATCACTTTTTACGTCCCCCCCTACCTTTTCTATATATTACAATAAAGTCCTCATTTTTTTTTTTTTTAAAAAAAGTGATAAAAGATGCGGGAATTGAGGTGAATGGATTTTTAACAATTGGAGGGAGCGCATCATTGCGACAATTATTAAAATTTGGATTGTTTCGTGGAGACCCTCATAATGGAAATATTTTCGCAATGCTATTCAGTCAAATCGCCTACGTTGAATTCGGCAACGTCGCCGTCCTCAGCCAAGTAAAAAAATTGATATCTTTTCGGGTATGTATGCAAATATTCTTGATTTTTCATTTTTTGGGGATTTTCTATTTTGCATATTAACAGAACAAGTAGATACTGATAGATAGAGGAATTTAAGAAAGCTGTGATTTCTAATAACGAAACTCAATATTCATCGAGATGAATAATTTGAACATAGCGAAATTACTATTTCCAAAAAGAAAATTTCGCGAAGAACTTTATCGGTCTTGTAAAAAACGAACCAGGAAAATTTGGTAAGTTAGAGGACCACATTGCATTTTTTACCCTCACCAATACTTTCTTTTCCTTAATTTTGTCCATATATTTTCTAAACCCTAAAACGGATTCAATTAAATGTAGAAGGGAAATTTTGAAAATGAGGAAATTTTGCAATTTGTCGATCACTATAAATTTGCATTGGTCAGTCAGTGGATTGACCAATCAAATTTTATGATATTTCACTATTTTTTTTATATAATGGCAACAAATTCGTCGCTATCACCAAATATTAGGATTTTATCGTAACAAATTTGATTTAGTCATAATGTGTCAAAATGTAGCTTTTCGGTGGTTGGAAAAGCCCGAGGACGATGATGCCTTTCTGCTTGACATTGTAAGTTCAAATCTGTGTTAATTGTTTTGTGATGTTTTAATCTGATTTTGTTGCAGTATAAATCTGTAATGTTATGTACACAATTGCATAGTAATTTACACAATTATATGGGCTTAAATGCATAAAAATTATATTTATATTGCATGGTCTAATTTGTAAAAATACCATTTTCCGTCCGTTTACATAGTACGGAAGATTAATGTTTGTGTTTTGTTTTGAGAAATTAGAGGTTGAAAGATAATACGTTATTATTTATAGATCAACTTGCAATAAAATGCTGAAAATATGACAAAAGAGTATATTTATATTAGATATTTGCAAGAGTTCCCTTCTATAACTTACTAACTTAGTAGTTCTCATAATATGACCCAAATATGCACACACTAATAAATAATTCCCGAAACCGAACAAAACAACCAGCTTCACTTCCTTCATTATCTGCAGTTTTATTAGAAAAAACATTAATTATTATATTATATATAATTTAAATAGCATCGCAACAACACAGCTATAGTGCAAATAGCGACAAATATTTTTAAAACGTAATACCACAATCAACTAAATAACGACGCTATATCGCCGCTATAATGCGGAATAGAGGTGATCACGTGTATATTACAGTCTGAACGTTATGAACCGCTATATCGTAATTTAAAACATTAATTATTATTAATTAAGTACCAAATATTATATAAATTGTAGGTTTAAAAAACTTTCACCTATGGCTAAAAGCTGGTCAAATTTGCATCCAGTCTTCAAGACATTCTTCAAAGCCAAAACTTGCCCTAAAATAAGTCAAAATCATATAAATCACATTTAAAAAAAAAGAAACAATAAAAAAGTAATATAAAATGCTATTTGTTTTAAGGGAATTTTCAAAAAATCCCCTATCTTTTTTGGATATTCTAAAAAACCCCCTATCTTTTTGGAAACTCCAAAAAATCCCCTCTACCAAACTTTTATTTTCAAATACCCCCCCTATGAGGTTAAAATTAACTATGGATGGTGTTAAATATTTTTTTATGACCAAAATACCCTTCTTACATATTTAGTAATTAAAATAATGTTTTTATTATTTGTATTAATTTTAAAAAAGTCCTAATTTTTTTTAGCTTATAATAATTTTTAAAAAATAATTATCATATGTTACATTTATATAATTTTAATATTTCATACATTATATATATTTAATTTTCATATTTTTTTACTGAAATAATAACATAAAATAATAATAAGATGAACAATAATATTAAAAGAACACCTTGCAAATATTTAAAAATTAATGAATCTATTAAAAACATACATAAAAGAAGAACGAAAATAAAAATAAAATAGATGTTTAAAGAAATATTTTTCTATCACTATATTTTCAAGGTGTTTATTTTATTATTATCTGATGTTAGTTTTTCGTGAATAATAAATGAAATATTAAAATTATACAAACACAACATTAATAATTTTACTTGTGTGAAATCATTATATGTTAAAAATTATTTATGAATTTTCTTAAAGATAATAAAATTAATGAAAAAATAACAAAAATAAAAATATGAAAATAGAAGGGTATTTTGGTCCAAAAAAAAATTAACACCATCCATGGTTAGATTTAACCCCTATGGGGGGGTATTTGAAAATAAAACTTTGGTAGAGGGGTTTTTTTGGAGTTTCCAAAAAGATAGGGGTTTTTTTAGAATATCCAAAAAAGATAGGGGGTTTTTGGAAAATTTCCTTTTTTTAATATACCGTGAAAATCAGCGTTCCGTATAAGTAATGTCTTTTGAGTTCTCATTAACGATGTTGAGTATTCTTATATTTATTTTAGATAAGTCTATTTAATTATTTATTATTTCACAATAATTTACATGATCAAATGTGAAAATAATTAAAGATGTAAAATTTATATATGAAATATTAATAAATTAATAAATTAATAAATTAATATATTACTAGGGGTGTTCAAATGGTCGGTTCGGATCAAACCGAACCATTTAAAGTAAAACCAATTTAAACCGAACCAAATTAAATCTAAACCGAACCGACCAAATAAATATCTGAACCAAACTAAAACCGAACCAGTTAAACCAAACGGTTTAACTAGTTTATTCGGTTAAACCAAACCGTATAAGAATGTAGTGTAACCAATTTATACAATGTAAACTTTATCACTTTCATATATATAAATAAAAAAAATTAATTTCTAGTTACCACATATAATATTAATAGTTAATTATTTACCCACACCCTTATTTTGGACCAAACTTTGTGCAATTTCCTTGTGCCACATCATCATTTTCTATTAATTTTCTTGCGTCACACCATCACTTTCTTTTTAACCATTAGATTATGATATGTGACAAAATTTATACCATTGATTAATCATTGATTTTTTTATAAACATGTTTTTTGTAGTCATTTAAATGTCTATTATTTTACACTATGTTGTATGGCTTTTAAGAAAGCCACATCATCATATATTAATGATGTGGACTATTATTATTGGTTATGTTCATGTTAGACTAAGTTTATTCAATTGTTTATCATTTCAAATAAGATTACATTATCAAATGTGAATGCAATGGAAGATGAAAAATTTATATATGAAATATTAAGAACTTAATATCTAATATTATAAACATACAACATATAGTAGTATTATTTTTAGAATTTTAATTTTAAAAATTCATCAAATATATTCGTTTTAATTTTCTCTTTATTTTGACATCCACATTAACACAGTTCATGCATATCAATTTCCATAATTTGAATTTGTAAAAATATTATGTAAAAAATACAATGCAAAAAATGCATTTTTACAAAATAAAATTTTGATTATTTTATTTACATAATAGAATTTTAAATATTAATATCTTTTTTTAGAAATTACAACTATACCAATATCATATAAAACTAAGTGGATTATATTTGTGTTTTCAATCAAACAAATTTAATATTAATTTTTTTGAAAAAGAATAGAAATAAAAAAAAGTTTATTCATCGAAACAATTTCTTAAATTTATAAACGCCTAAAAAATAATAATGTTATTTTTAAAAATATAAAATTAAAAAAAAAATCATATGACATAAAATAATTTAAATTTATGTCATGCTAAATTAATTTTTAATTTTATTACTTTCACTATTAATTTTGATATTTTGATATTATTTATAATTTTCATTGCATTTTGAATCAATAACAAATTATTAGAACTATATAATTAATGATATATTACTACATATGTTGTATGATTTATTATTTTTTACATTTGATATTGTATGAAATATTGTGAACAACAATAATATAATATTTGTTGTTATGTTTAATTTTTTTTTTTTTGTAAAATCATGTTATATCTCATATATTTTCCGCATGAACATGATCCATTCAAATATTTTTCGCATTCCAAATTTCTATTATACCGTATATTTTTGCATGTCACGTGATAATTATAATGGTCGGTTCGGTTTTGTTCGATTTTCAAATCACAAAACCGAACCAAATCAATAAAAATCGAATAACGCTAATTTTAAACCAAATCGAACCAAATAATTTACTAAATCGGACCAAATAAAACCAAAATGATGATTGATGAGTCCATTCAAATAAAAATAAAACATGGAAGACTTAGCCGGAAAGACTTCACCCCACTATGGAATGATGATTGATGAGTCCATTCAAGGCCTACTCTCACTTTCTTTTGAGGCCATATACAGTACCCTCATTTATCCCAAACACTCTCAATAGTGTTTCCCTAATTAATGGTTAATTATTGAAGTAATTAACAAAAAAACACTATATTAATAGTTAATTAATATATAATTAATATATATATATATATATATAGAGGATGGCTAAGATACTCAATTAAGTATCATGAGTTTGGTACTTAGGATTTTTTAACCATTAGATTTGCTTTGAGATTTGTGTTTTTTAATACTATATATATTCATCATTAAATATTATCATATCAGTTTATGTTAATCATTAAATGCATAAATCTCAAAGCAAATCTAATGGTGCAAAAGTCTTAAGTACCAAACTCATGATACTTAATTAAGTATCTTAGCCATCCTCTATATATATATATATATATATATATATATATATATATATATATACATATATACATTAACACTTATTAATTAATATCAATTAACTGTTAATCAGATATATTTTTGATAATGATCATTTTAATTAATCATCAATTAATGATTAATCGGTGATACTGAGATGCGGTGAGAAATGAGAGGTATGGTATAATTTATCCCTTTCTTTTTGGGGCGCTTTGTATCTCCACCGAGAAGCCCTCCCAAAGTGTTCTTTCTCCTGTCTCCCTCTCAACCATTCTCCACAAAATCCTCGTAGGGATCTCAGTCTCTCCCAACAGAAAAGAGAAGGACGAGGTATCATCTATGCTATGTATTGAATTGATCAGTTTTTATGTTGTTTTAAAAAAAAATTCCGCTATTTTTCAAATAACATGTTTTTGTAGCAACTCGGGCAATTTAAAATAAATTTACTTTAGGGTTTAGAACCTAAATTTGGTTTGTAATCTAAAGTAAATCATAATTACTTCAGGTAATAGTCTTTAAGCAATGAGGATTTCTTTTTCTGTAGCTTTAACTTAATTTTTTAGGAACATCAGTACATTCTTTTTAAAATTTTATAATAGGATTGGATTTCAATTAAATTTTGTTCTATTTAAAATTTTAAATGTCATACATGTTTAACATGTTTATTTTACATCAATCTACAAGAAAACGTTGTAACTTCAAATTTGACCCTTTATTTTCTTTCATTTTGGCTAATTCTTAGATTTACTCGATCATGGGAGCGCAGTTTTCACAACCACTTCACGAATCAGAGTCCGCATCCACATGGCTAAAGGACACCGTGACCGGGTCCCACCGATTCAAGATTGAGGGTTACTCCTATGACAAAGGGATGGGCGTCGGCAAGTTTGCAACATCGTCCACTTTTGTTGTTGGAGGATATGAATGGGTTATCAGATATTATCCTGATGGCTCGACAAATTCGAGTTTCCTAACTTTCGCCCTTGGTCTCATTAAAAGTGGAGGCAAGGAGGTCAAAGCCCGAGTCACCTTCACGATCCTCGATCAGAGAGATACCCCGTCGAGATGGAAAGGAAGCGGGCTATGCACTTTTGGCGCGACGACCCCGCCGAACAATGAATTTCGTATAAAAAGAGAAGAATTGGAGGCATCAGATTGTCTTATAAATGATAGTTTCACGATAATGATTACTGTTACTATTGTGCAACATTGTCGTACAGAGGTGGCCAAACTCAAACCAGCCGCGGTGCCGCCTTCTGACTTGAACCAACATCTTCGTTACCTCTTGGAGAGGGGCGACGGTGCGGACGTTACTTTCAAAGTTCGTGGGGAAACTTTGATTGCGCATAAATGCGTGCTCGCTGCCAGGTCGCCCTTTTTTCGTGCTCTATTTTTCGGTCCGTTGAAAGAGAAACAGGGAGGATGCATCAAAGTTGATGAAATCGAGCCTCCTGTTTTTAGGGCTTTTCTTCATTTCATATATTCAGATTCGGTGTCCGAGCTAGACGGGAAGGATGATCTTACAATGTATCAGCATTTGCTTGTAGCTGCCGATCGATATGAAGTGAAGAGGTTGAAGTTAATATGCGAATACAAGTTGTCCCAAAACATCGAATTGAATAACTTGGCGATAAACTTAACCTTGGCTGAGCAGCATATGTGCCCTCAGCTGAAAGCTTCGTGTTTTAAATTTGTTTCCTCTCCGAAAATTCTCGCGGCTGTTATGGGCACCGATGGATTTGAACATTTGACTCGAACCTGCCCGGCTATTCTCAAAGAGCTCGTGGAGAATACCAGCAAAGATAAGTAGATATTTGTTCTATCTTGTATGTTGCAATTTGTATTTTCTCTTGCTTGAATTTATCTAAAAAGTTTGGATTTCAAGTGCAGTACGTTAATATTTATGTAACCGAACCTCCATTATTATATTTCGAATCGAACATTTTGGGTTAAATAATTAATACTTTCTAGAAAATAAAATTCTTTACATTCGAGTTTTTATAAATAATTAATTGTAATTTTGATTACATAATATATGGGGACTTATAAAAATATTATGAAAGAATTTTCAAAACATAATTAGGGCCGTGAAAATTTATAAGTTTATAAATAACGAAAGTTGGGGGTTATATCTGAGATATTTCAATTTATTTTTGGGCCGAAGTCCACTTCATTCATTAAGCGGCTGGGGATATATATTTTCCAACCTAAAAGAAGTCTTTTACTTACGTTTATGAGAAAAAAAAAAAAAAAAAAAAAAAAAAAAATTTCACTTACGCCACAGCTCCTGGCGAAAATCTGCTTCAGTTACGCCACATCAGCCGGCGAAAATCGGCTTCAGTTACGCCACATCAGCTGGCGAAAAAGAGCTTCACTTACGCCACACCACCTGGCGAAAATCGGCTTCACTTTCGCCACACCACCTGGCGAAAAAGGACTTCACTTTCGCCACACCACCTGGCGAAAATCGGCTTCACTTTCGCCACACCACCTGGCGAAAAAGGACTTCACTTTCGCCACACCACCTGGCGAAAATCGGCTTCACTTACGCCACACCACCTGGCGAAAATCGGCTTCACTTTCGCCACACCACCTGGCGAAAAAGGACTTCACTTTCGCCACACCACCTGGCGAAAATCGGCTTCACTTTCGCCACATCACCTGGCGAAAAAGGGCTTCTCTTACGCCACACCACCTGACGAAAATCGGCTTCACTTTCGCCACACCACCTGGCGAAAATCGGCTTCACTTTCGCCACACCACCTGGCGAAAAAGGACTTCACTTTCGCCACACCACCTGGCGAAAATCGGCTTCACTTTCGCCACATCACCTGGCGAAAAAGGGCTTCTCTTCGGCCACACCACCTGACGAAAATCGGCTTCCCTTACGCCACACCACCTGGCGAAAATCGGTTTCACTTACGCCACACCACCTGGCGAAAATCGGTTTCACTTACGCCACACCACCTGGCGAAAATCGGTTTCACTTACGCCACACCACCTGGCGAAAATCGGTTTCACTTACGCCACACCACCTGGCGAAAATCGGTTTCACTTACGCCACATCACCTGGCGAAAATCGGCTTTCATTTACGCCACATCATCTGGCGAAAAATCTTCACTTACGCCACATCACCTGGCGAAATAGGGCTTGCATTTCGCCATCGAAGCTGGCGAAACAAGGATGGGTCTTTCGCCATATTGGCGAAAGTTGGGTTTTTGACGCTGTAAATTTTGGTCTGAACGTTTGATTTACTTGCAAATCAAGTTCTACTCGAAACTAGTTCATTAAATCTTCTCGAAAGGTGCCTCCTCTACCTAAATTCTTCAATTATGCGTCATAAGACCTCCAGTTCATTAAATCCCTAGCTCAGTAAGTACAATTTCCTAAGACCTCCTTCTTTTTCGTTTCAACTCATAAACTGGTACAATTCTTCTTCTCCTTTTTTCTTTTCTTTTCAATTTTTTGTTTTCAACTCAGAAACTGGTATAATTCTTCTATTTCGTGTTTTCAACTCAGAAACTGGTATAATTCTTCTTCTCCTTTTTTCTTTTCTTTTCAATTTCGTGTTTTCAACTCAGAAACTGGTACAGTTCACTTCTCCTCCTTCGTTTTTGTTTCAATTTCATGTTTTCAACGCAGCAACTGGTACAGTTTCGGTCCCCGCAAAGAAAATGAAAAAAGAAATTGAGCAAAAAGCACAAGCAGTGTGAAGTTTCAAGCAGCGATGCAATTGAGCAACTCGATAATGAAATTGGTGTTTGAATTCCTTTAGAAAATACACCCCTCAAATGGTACTTTTATTTTTATATCAACAATTTCTAAAATTAGTTGTGCTGATTTACTAATTTAGGCGAGGAATAAAGTTTTGGAATCGAGAGGATTGGTATTATGGCTAATGGTTAGAGACAAAAAGAGGTGGTACCGTAACTGATCCCGCCAGCTCAGAAACCTCTTACGCTATTTTGGCACCTCTTTCATCAAAATCGGACAGGTCAGCCGCAGGGACATTTTGGTAATTTATCCATAATGTTTTATCTTTTCAAAATGAATATACGTTAAGACGACATTCTTCAAAGTTGATTTTTTTTTGTAAGTTGTATTACGAGCCTTCTCAATTTTAATAGGGAAATTTACATATTTACCCCTCTAAAATCTGAAAAATATCATATTTACTCTTCCAAAGGAAAAATTAACATGTTTACCCTCTGAAAAATAAAGTTTTGGAATCGAGAGGATTGGTATTAGGACTAATGGGTTTGGGGTTTAGGGTTTAGGGTTGGAAGAGACAAAGAGGTGGTAACGTAACTGATCCCGCCAACTCAGAGACCTCTTGCGCGATTTAGGCCCCTCTTTCATCAAAGTCGGACAGGTCAGCACTATAACTCAACCGCAGGGACATTTTTGTAATTTATCCATAATGTTTTATCTTTTCGAATTAATTATAGGTTAAGACGACATTCTTCAAAACTTCTGGAGGAACTAGATTATACTATTGTAAGTTGTATTACGAGCTATCTCAATTTTAACAAGGAAATTTACATATGTACCCCTCTAAAAACTGAAAAATATCATGTTTACACTTCCAAAAGAATAAATAACATATTACCCTCTGATAAATCTGAAGATGGACTGTATGATTTTATGATAAATTAAAGGATAAATATAATAAATTAGATTTTTTGAAAGAGTAAATATGATATTTTTATGATAAATTAAAAAGATACATATAAAAAATTAGATTTTTTGAAAGGGTAAATATGATATTTTTTATTTTTTGAAGGGTAAATATGATATTTTGCTTTGTTTAGTTAGAGAGAAAAATATGTAAATACCCCATTTTAGTAGTAGCTAATTTAATAATTTTTTTTGTTAACATTGCTTCTTTTGTTATATTTTTCTTTTTGACGTGATTAGGAAGTAACGAAGCTTGAGGATTTCTTGTAAAGTTTGAAGGATGACCCTACTGTGAAAATTCCAAGGGTACGTAAGCAATTATCCGGTTCGCGAATTCTCGTAATGGAATGGATCGACGGAATCAAGGGAACCGATCTTCGGGTAAAATCACTTTTTACATTCCCCCCTCCATTTTCTATATATTGCAATAAAGTCCTCATTTTTTTAAAAAAAAAGTGATAAAGGATGCGGGAATTGAGGTGAACGGATTTTTAACAATTGGAGTGAGCGCATCATTGCGACAATTATTAGAATTTGGATTGTTTCATGGAGACCCTCATACTGGAAATATTTTCGCAATGCTATTCAGTCAAATCGCCTACGTTGAATTCGGCTACGTCCCCGTCCTCGGCCAAATAAAAAAAATTGATATCTTTTCGGGTATATTTGCAATTTAACGGTTCCGTATACAGTGAAAAAACTGAAGCAAATCGTTGGAAAGAAATAATCGCAATTTATTTTTGGTCTTTGATCAAAATAAAGAAGTGAAAGGCTGAAAGATAAACAGAAGTAAAAAATAGAAACTTGAAAATATTAAAGGCAAAACTGCAAAAAAAAACTTGAAAATATCTTTTCTTCATTTCATAGTGGCGACGGTGCGGTGCCGCCTTCCGACTTAAACCAACATCTTCTCTACCTCTTGCAGAGTGGCGACGGTGCGGACGTTACTTTCAAAGTTAGTGGGGAAACTTTGATTGCGCATAAATGCGTGCTCGCTGCCAGGTCGCCCTTTTTTCGTGCTCTATTTTTCGGTCCATTGAAAGAGAAACAGGGAGAATGCATCAAGGTGCATGAGATCGAGCCTCCTGTATTTAGGGCTTTTCTTCATTTCATATATTCAGATTCGGTGTCCGAGCTAGACGGGAAGGATGATCTTACAATGTATCAGCATTTGCTTGTAGCTGCCGATCGATATGAAGTGAAGAGGTTGAAGTTAATATGTGAATACAAGTTGTCCCAAAACATCGAATTGAATAACTTGGCGATAAACTTAACCCTGGCTGAGCAGCATATGTGCCCTCAACTGAAAAAGCTTCGTGTTTTAAATTTGTTTCCTCTCCGAAAAGTTTGTATTTTCTCTTGCTTGAATTTATCTAAAAAGTTTGGATTTCAAGTGCAGTACGTTAATATTTATGTAACCGAACCTCCATTATTATATTTCTTTTGATGAGCTCATGTCCAATATTTATGAGATCTAATAATATCCAAATCCAAATGGTTTTGAAAATACAGTACCCCTCATTTCCCCAAACCATTCTCTATTACTTAATTAATGGTTAATTATTGAAGTAATTAACAAAAAAGACATTTCATTAACAGTTAATTAATATATAATTAAAATATATATACATTAACACTTTTTAATTAATATCAATTAATTGTTAATTGGATGTATTTTTGTTAATTATCATGTTAATTAATCATCAATTAATGATTAATTGGTGGTATAGAAAATGTGGTGGGAAAATGAGGAGTACGGTATAATTATTCTTTTGAAAATAATAAAATTCACTTTTATTACTTCTTTTAATAATTCATTTTTAGGCCCAATGGGCTCATACACATTAGGTTGTGTCCGAATATAGTTTCTTCTCTAACCAATCCTTAAAATCTCAACATATAAACCTCATACCAATGGTGGGTTTCTTTCCTTCTTAAATTGCGAGTTTCCAATTTTTTTGCAATGAAGGCGGTGACGGGGTGCTTGCAATCATCCCAGCAAGTTTCTCTTTCAAAAGCCGCATCCGTTCTATCCCAATTCGCCACCTCCTCCTCCGGCGAGCTGCCGGGTGCTACCGTCTCGTATGTTCGCCGCACCTCCTGTGCTGTAGACGAGCTTATTGGATTTGGGTTGGATGCAGGGCTCTGCATAAAGCCGGAAAAGAAGGAAGACGGTAAGAAGAAGAATGGAAGGGGAAGCTTTGGGGAAGAAATGGACGATATTGGGTATGAATCGATTGGAGAGACTAGTGATTCGTCTAGAAAGAGGCAAAGATCGAAGAAATAAATAGGTAAATATTTGACATGAAATTTTGTTCATTTGGTATCAGCATAACCAATTTGTTATGATACCCATCAATTTATATTTGTAGATTACACAACTAAGAAGTAATTTAACTATTCAAGTACATAACATGATTGGGATTTATCTTTTGTGTGTCTATTACCAGATTTTATAGGTTTAATAAGTAGTATCTCAGTCGAACTTGTGGTATAGTTTTCACAAATACAAAAACCTTAATAGGGTTTAGGGTTTATATGGTACAATATAATTTCTCTTTAAATTATGAAATTAACGTTGTCAATATAACCGGTGTAGCTATGTTACGCGGATACTTCAAAAATGCAGAAGTATCCTGAGGATACGCGTATCCGATACGGATACGCGTATTACTTATTTATTAATTATATATAATATAAATATATTAAATTAATAATTATATTGCCGTATCCGTATCCGTGACTTTTTGAAAATTGCCGTATCGCCGTATCCGTATCGTATCGGATACGCTACCCGTATCCGTATCCGTGCAACATAGCGGTGTAGTTATTGATCGACAACATTGTCAGTATGTATCGTTCTATTTCTACCATGAAATATATTATTGTCAGTATGTACTATCCTACTTCTATTATGAAATATATTTATATGTATTTAATTATATTGCTGCAGGTTTTTGACGAGTGCTTTAAATTGTCTAGTCCAGAGCCACGGTTTGGTTCAAGTTTCACGTGTTAGGCCTTCTTTTTCTATATTATTTATTTCCATTTTTTCAGAGTTTTCGCCGAAATGTGTGGGCTCTCCATAATTCGAATCATAATTTTTTTTGATAAATTGGTGTATCGACCAAAGACCAATTTGCTTAATTTCTTGGAACCACTCCAAGAAAACCATTTGAGGTTAAAGAAAGTTGCTATTTGATGTGCGAAATGTTTTGTGAGGTTACGAACTCAATATATTTTTGCCGTTAAGGTGTTTACATGATAATTTGAATGTTTTTTCACATCATACTACAAGAGGTTTGGTACTAGTAAGTTTTAGGCTCGACCATCATGTTATCGAATGTTTATATGTTTCAGATGAATTATTTATGGTGGTATGTATCCATGTGATATGTTCTCTTTCGTTTTCAAGTAGCTATATGTTGGGACATCATAGCTGTTGCTCGAGTGTTGTTCTTTCTTTTTCCAACCCATGTTCAATTTCGGTTCGAAATCGTATCAAACATGTACGGTTTGATTAGAAACCCAGTTTCGAAATTTTTTCTATTGATTGGGTTCGTTCGTTATTAAATCGAACAGTTCGGTTCGTTCAATACTAGTTCCAAAACTCGTAAAATATTAAATTTAATCTATATTATTTGAATTCTATTCATATAAAATTACTAAACTAAAACATTGTATCTCAAAAAACAAGACATCCATACTATTTGTATTATGTACCTTAACTACATCCATAATCTAAAACTCCTACATAATCCAACAAATAATAGAACATAAATTCAAATGATGGTTAATCGAACATTTGAATGAACAAACTTGAACGAACATAATCAAGTTCGAGTTCGGTTCGTTTCGTTTTGAATATGTTCGTATCACACGATGGTATATTTGTGAATATTTGTGACGGTGGCAATTGTAACTACTTTTACATATCAAAATAAGGAAAATATCAGCTCTGTATTAAATCACATGATGGTATTTATTTATTCTGGTCTAGGTTGAGAAGGTGTTGGTACGAATAATATACGTATTGACCTTTCCGTACTCAACTTGATGAATAATTCGCGTATTTTATCATTGTTTTTAAAAAAACACGAATAATACACGTATTCCCGTATAATACGTTTTTTTAGAAGAAAAAAATATAATTTTTTTAAATAAATAAAAAAACTTAAATTTCCAAAAATGATTAAGAAAATCAAAATATCAATAATAATATATAAATTTATGATTTTGAACTAAAATAAATATTATTTCATAAAATAATTATAATTATGAATTACTTATGGGTAAACAAATGTGCATTTATATACTTTTATATATCGAATTATTGCATCCGTATTATGTAAAATAAAAATAACTATAGACGAATAAGCGAATTGACGAATTATTAGCATATTACGTTTTATTTGACCGAATATTTGACCGACTTGAAAAACGTTTGATCCGAATTATACACGAACGTATCACGTACCGTATTATTCGCGTATCACGAATGACTAACTATGGTTGCGTCAATTCGATTTGATGGCGGATAGATAAAATGGAGAAAAAGATGGATGCAAAGCGCAAACTACATTGGAATAAAATAAAGGATAAAGTAAGTATATATCTGGTTCCTATCGAATTTGTTATATATGCATGTCTAACTCATGAATTCGTGTGACATGTTAGTTTCTCTGCGAGTTGTCTATTCTCAGTTAATAGCCAAAGATTTGGGGGAAAATGAGGACCTCATGAATCCTACTCATCCACGAAATCGTATCCAACTAATGCCGAATCTAGGTTCGTTCTTTCGCTTTCGCTTCCTCGTGCATGGGCACTATCTTAGTCAGTCAGTAAACGCGTCTCGATTCAATGAATCTAGTTATTGAAGAATAAGAATAACTGACTTCTCGTAGAATATAACCGTCCTTGGATTCTATATACATTCATCTCGACGGCTCGACCACGGGCCCCCGTCTTGCAGGAAAATGGATAAGCATGCCAAATGAGTTCGGCATACATATGGTATATATTCGTGTATTATTCATGTTGAAATCAGATTAATTTTAAGATGGCGTAAATAACAAAATTCGATTTTTAAAACATGTTGATCCAATTATATATGGACGCATCAATCCTAGAATATTTGCAAACAAGAATAATTAGTGACTCGATAATACATAAAAAAGAAAAGAATCCTTCAATGCTTGCAAATGAAAATTCATGTGGACATGATACCTATGGATTCCTCCTCTGGAGAAGAAATTGCATACACCACACATGCCAAAAAATGGAATCAAACGGCCATTACATTTGAGACTTGCAACCAAAATAATAAGGATGATATTATTGCAAGAGCTAACATGTTATGTATCTAATCATTTCCCATTTTATTTTGTTTTTAATATCTGACAAACAGGGTGTCAACTAATTAATTAAATAAATAAATAAGGATAAGTACACCATTAGTTTATATATTTTAACGAAGTGCAAAAAAAATGGATCAGCATATCCCCTCAACTCGTTCACCAATCAATAACACACTTATATATATGAATCAAACCACAATTCTGTCATTGTACATACATTAATGATGTACTTATCTCATTAATTATTTGTGTTATCCTCATGTTAATAGTTTGTGAGCAAATTCTAAAAAATGACTATTTTGCCCCCAATAATAATGATTACTATTTAGTGTATTTATTTATTAACACTATTACATTTCATAAATTATGCAAAAATAATTTATATATAAAAAATCATAATCTTTAAAAATAACTTGCACAAATTTTATTGAATCAACATATTAGAAATAATAATTTGTAATTTTTTTTATTGTCTTATATTGTCTTTAAAAAATCATAAACTTTAGAAATAATAACTTGCACAAAGAGCATATTTTGTTTTATATTGTCTTATAATATTTACTAACAAGAGAACATATACGAGTAAATTTATTCATTTATGTTTTCGTACTTACTAGATTTTATTTTGTACATTAAAAATAATAATATATATTGTTTACATACAAAATAATAAATAACAATCATCATAAATGAGGGTAAAATGATCATTAATGTAATTATTTTCAAAATTGTTATTTGTTAAGACATGTTAGTTCTTGCAATAAATAAGTATTTCATTCTTGAGAAGCAACAAATATGGTTAGAATGAAGTAATATATTTCTAAAAGAAGTATATATTTATGAACCCTTTTGGCCAAATTAAGTAAGATATTGTTTGCTATGGCCCCGCAGTCACCATAGGACACTACTTACCCACAAACCTAACTTGTCACGAAAATATCGGAGGTATCGTTCCCCTTGAATTATGCACCAAGAAACCCAAAGGAAAATGTTGTACCTCCCCCTTATACTCTCCCCCAACTCTTGATGTGGTCATCATAATGATTAACACCATCAAATTTTAACATCTTAATTATGGTTTAACATCTTAATTTATGATTTAACATCATAACTAAGATTTTAAACCATAAATTAAGATGTTAAATCATAATTAAGATGTTAAATTTGATGATGTTAATTCTTATGATGACCACATCAAGAGTTGGGGGGAGTATAAGGGGGAGGTACATCATTGCTCAAACCCAAAAGTCTCCACAGTCAATTCCTGATGCAATTCCAAATAAACTCATATTCGATTAACTATTAATTGGGTAGCAAGTGCCAATTGCAATTTACGCACGAGAAGGACAATTATATTCTTCCCCCCAAATTCCCCCCCCCCCCCCCCACTATTCACGATTTGTACCTAATTTGTGAATATTGGGGTGTGGTTTTAATTGCCCCCTCCAATTTGCACCCACATTTTCGATTAACTATTAATTGGGTTTTGAATTAACAGTTAATTCAAATATAATTAACACGTAATACAATTGTATTAGTCGTCAATATAATTAATAATTTCAATTAACGATTAATATAATTCGGTGGATAAATTTGTTGGGGATGGATATTGGCTCCCCCGCACATCGTGAACAGTGGGGGGAATGGGTGTGTGTGTGTGTGTGTGTGTGGGGTGGGTGGGGGGGGGGGTTGGGGCGGCATAATAAATGGCCTCCGCACGAGAATACCCCTCTCTACATATACAGGGGTTTAAGCCCATTCTAGATCAATTAAACACATATTCATTCTCACTTATTCCTTTTAAACTTCCTTTAAACAAGCTTAATTATATTTTGTTCACCAAATGAAGGGAGATAATCATAGTCATGACAAGAGATATGCCCTTCTCTTGGCAGCACAAGACTCGGATTACGTGATAAAAATGTACGACGGATACTTGAACGTGTTCGTGCAGGCTTTCGGGGATGAAGGGGAAACCTGGGATCTGTTCAGGGTCATTGATGGCGAGTTTCCAAAATTGGAAAATCTCGACAAGTACGACGGCTTTGTGATTAGTGGTAGCCCTCATGATGCATATGGAGATGATCTCTGGATTTTGAAGCTTTGCTTCATCATACAAACCTTAGATGCCATGCAAAAGAGGGTCCTAGGTATTTGCTTTGGCCACCAAGTAAGTTCATACTCTTTTTTTAATTTGAAAAAAGTTCCTACTCAGTTTTATCATCATATATATAGTATTGAATCCAAGTAAGTGACATAGTACATAGTCATTGTCTGCACATGTGCACTTTTGTTTGTATCAAATTTATTCGAAGCTAATTCGGGTCAAGTGCGAATGAATTTCTTATGTTCACTCAAACAAAGTGATTTTTGATATGTCATTCTTTCTTGTTAAACAAATGAAGTCTTCTTAAAATCCTATTGATTGTAGCGTGTCACTGCGAAAAATCATTGCTACAATTGAAACAAATCGAGGTTGAATTCATGAGTTTGTTATTTGTTTAGGTACTATGTCGGGCCTTAGGCGGCCGGGTGGGAAAGGCTAGAAGCGGTTGGGACCTTGGAGTTAGTAAAGCAATAATGGCCAATAGCTTGACAAAATGTAGATTTTTTGAGGAATTAGGGGAGATTCCTGTTTCTGCTAGGATTCTTAAGTGTCATCAAGATGAGGTGTTTACTTATTCTTGGTACTTATTTATTGCATAATAACTGGTATTTATTGTGAAATATCAACCGTGTCGACTACGTGATGAGCCCAAATTTATGGTTACGAATCAATTAATAATTGCATCAACTCATACCTACCGAAAATTCATGTAGTGGCTAGTTCTCCATTTGTGTTGCTAAATATGATCTACATATGCATTTAGGGTATGATTAGAAATTTCTAATATAAGTAGCGAAAACTCAATATAAGCGAATACAAGTGTCCAAAAACCACGAGAAATTTCCAATATGACAATATGTAGTAGACACGGCGCATGCAGCAACTTGTACCATAGTCAGTCATTCGGGATACGGCAATAATACGATACGGGATACGTTCGTGTATAATTCGGATAGTGCGTTTTTTCATACGGCAAAAAATTCGGACCTAAAAAACGTGAACGGGTAATATTCGTATTCGTATAGGTTCGTGTATAATATGATTTTTATTAAAAATTCGGTTCAAAAAATTCGGCAAAATATAATACCGTGAAGTTCGCGTATTTTTCAAAATTCGTATAATTCGTGTATTATTCGCGAACTATTCACGAATTGACTAACTTAGATCATGATATGACTCATGTAACTTAGAAATTGTAATACATAGAAACAATTCAAAATTCCCAATTTGAAAAATTCGGTAAAAAATTGACCGAATATTTTTTGGCCATAAAATTTGCGAATATTTCCGAATCACTGAATTGGATACGCGAAGTTCCCGTATTTTTCAAAATTTGTATAATTCGTGTATTATTCGCGAACTATTCGCGAATTGACTAACTTAGACTTGTACTGTTGTACATATAACTATAAGAATGTAAAACTGAGACTCAACAAAATACATTGATAATTGAAAATAGATATTGGAAATGCCACGAGATGCTGAGGTGCTCGCCTCGTCAGACAAGACCGGTGTCGAGATGTTCTGCATTGGGGACCATTTGCTAGGCATTCAAGGGCATCCCGAGTACACGAATGATATTCTACATAATTTAATCGACCGCCTCGCCTCGAAAGAACTAATAGATGTAAGTTCTTTATTCTCAAGTCATTCATTTGAGACTTTCGTATCATGATACATTTATTTCCATTTTTGTGAACTTTAGAAAGATTTCGGTGATGATGCTAAGGCACAATTAGAGTCTGATGATGCTGATAGAGATTTTTGGGAGAAGCTTTGCAAAGGATTCCTCAAGGGAAGATAGAAATAGATATCCACTCTTTTAATTGTTTATATATGTAGCAATTATCAGAAACAAAATTGTAAAGAAGTTAGAGTTGTTCGCATCAATAGTACGAAGTGTTATTTTTTTTGAAACAGCGAGGTATGCTTTGTATTTTTTGTGAGAATATAATGGTGTGTTTTTATAAGAAACAGTTAAAACGTAGGATAAAAACTGTAGCAGAAGCGAAAGTTCGCGACTTGTGACTCAAGGGCGTATCTTACAAAGGGCCGTTGGGGGCGATCGCCCCCCAAGAATTTTGAACACACACACACACACATATATATATATATATATATATATATATATATATATATATATATATATATATATAGTTATGTATTTTGATATGTCGAAATAAAAAATCTACGTTAATTTTCTGCTCCAAAAAAATAATGAAATATATTGCGAATTGTGATTTAAGAAATACATAGTAAAACTTATAAATTGAAATAAGAAATTAAGTTTTTGAATGAAGCTCATATGTCAAGTCTTATCTCTCTCAAAAAAAAAATTATACATCGGAGCCCATCAAACCCATGCATAAATGAAAATTAACTTGGAGAATACTCGCGCTATGCGGCGAACATGTAAATTGTGTTTTTTTTATTGTAATATAAATTAGAGATTTGTATGATAATATTAATAATATCATGTTAAAATAAGGTTATTTGAATTCATTTATCTATGATTATTCATATGTTTTATAATTATTTTACATTATGATAACAAAAAATCTTATTTTTTAATCAAATAATAATACTTATATTATTGACATTGTAGAATAATATATGAGATATGATACAATTTTACAAAAAAAACATAACAACAAAAATTATATCATTGTTTGCAATATTTCGTACAATATTAAATATAAAAATAATTAATCATACATCATATGTAGTAACACGTTATTAATTATATAATAGTAATAATTTTGATTGATTCAAAATGTGATGGAAACTATAAAATAATTCAAAACTTAATAGTGGATGTAATTTTATAAAGAAAAAAGTTTGTTTTTAGTCTTTCATCTTTTACAAAAAGTTCAATCAGGTCCTTAACGTTTTAATTGGATCAATCAAATCCTTTAACTTTTTTTATTTGATATAATCAAGTCCTTCCATCAGTTAACTGCTGACTGGACTGTTAAATTATTGTTTAGTAATGATATGACAACAATGTAACATTAATTATTGAATGACGTGGCAATATTTATTTTTTTAATTTTATAATACAAATGACATGTCATTTTGACAAAACATTACATGAACCCTCTTAATCACATCATATCCTCACACATTTTCTCCTCCCTCCCAAAAACGCTACAGCCCTCCCTCTTCAATGACAATCTACCCCAAAACACAAATACTCACGCTCCTTCTTGTTGCCTGAGTTTGGCTCGTAGTTAGTGTTGGGAACGATAAGACCCTTCATCCCTCTCACGCCGGCGCCAAATGTTCCTTTCTTCTTTTATGTGCAGAGATTAAGCTCCATTGTGAAGACTGAATTTGATCTCATGTGCTGCTTCTTTCGTCTCCGAAAAATCTTCTTTACCAGATCCAAAACCCTTTTCTCTCTCTCTCTCTCTCTCTCTCTCTCTCTCTCTCTCTCTCTCTCTCTTGTCCGAGACAAGGATTTATCGATTGTGAATGCATTATGGAAGGCTGTTTTCTCTGACCAGATCTGTAATTGGTCGATTTATGTTGATTATTAGGTTTTACTGTCATGTTTAATAGTTCATCTTGTTATTCAAGTTCATTCTCGTTTTTATGGTGAAATTAGTCTATTTACTAACTTTTACTGTGGTTCATTGATCCTCAGTGTTTGATCAGCATCGAATAAGACAAAATTGAGGATAATTTGGGGATGAAAATAGCTCTGACATATACAATTTTTTCTTCATAAAACTACAATTACATGGTTCTGATTTTATTCTTGTTTTTAAATCTATGCAGTAAGGGAGCCATGATTTATAATGGTGTGTAAATTATGTTTGAAATGGATAGGCATGTAATAGTATGTATTTGTTAATTGGACTTGTAATTGTGTGTGTAATGAATGGTATGCATCGGTAAGAATTCGGTTTATAATTGTGTTCGAAATGAACGGTATCGTAATTTGATGTTTATATATGCATAAATCTTGAAAATTTTGTTAGTCAAAATTGATGTTCATATATTTGTAAGCATTTTCTTTAAAATAAACAGTTTGGAGAAACATTGAGATACAAGTCTTTATAATATCCATTTAACACAAAATATAATAATCAAAGATGATCCACTCACAAAATATAAAAAAAAAAATCCAATATCATAAATGTTAAAAACCAAAAATTCACTGTTTGAAGTACTTCTCCAAAAATTGGTACTAATATAATAATCAGACATGATTCATTTCAGAAGTATTTTCTCCATGTTGCTGATTCGAACATCCAGCCTCATAATTTCTCCTAGAACTCTAATGGAAAACATATATAAATGAAATGTTAACACCAAAAAAATCAAAATATACGATTGGAAGAAAACATTTTTGTTATATACCTGATTATTCTTGGAACAAGTTATCTTGTTATGCCCCTCTTTGCGACAAATCGTGCACGTTTGGATTTGACCCGTTTTCTTGAGTTTAGTAGCTTGTGGCTTCGGCACAACGCCTTCTTCTCGCCTTTTATGTTTCTTCGGCCTACCAGGCATCCTTCTTCTCAATGGAGCAAGTGGAGGATCAAATGCGGTCTTCGGCCAATCATGATTCCCAACAAGCGGTGCCAAGTAATTAGTGTATATTTTTTGGTGGAGGTCTTTTTTGAACCAAATGGAGACATAGTTTATCGGGTCCTCAACTAGCCCATATCCAAGTCCTATCCACAGCCCATGCGTGATCACTAATTAGAACCCATTCATGACCTAAGCCCATATCCAAGTCCTCAACTAGCAAATTTAAAAACCAATCCCAATTTTCTTTGTTCTCTACATCAACCACAGCCCATGCGATAGGGTACATTTGGTCATTGCCATCTCTTCCAACCGCAGATAGTATTTCAAATTTTACGGGTCCCTTCGAAAAACAACCGTCTAAATTAATTACTTTTCTACAACCACTTAGAAACCCTTTTTTGCATGCACCAAAACAAATATACATTCTCCAAAAATATGGTACGTCCTCCACATTCATTCGTTTCACATTTACCCGTATAGTACTACCTTCATTTGCTTGATATAATGCCTCGGCGTAGTCCCAAATCCGTGCATATTGCTCGGTATAACTTGCTAGGTACTTATTCATTACAATCAATTTGGTCCTCTTGCATTTACTCAATGTGATATCAACTGACATGTCATTTCTTATTGTTTTTTGCATTTCCTTTATTTTCCAACCCGGTTGTGACATGATTCTATCTTCATACATCTTCGCGAGAAAAGATGCCGTTATTCGACTGCACTTGAAAGAAGGCACACATTTGTGCTCTGAAATAAATGTTTTAACCATGAAGCGATTACTCGGCTTATGCACAGAGGCAAATAAGGTCCATGGACATCCCTGCCAAGAACAAATCGCTCTAACTCTAGTACTGTCGTTCTTCTTATATTTAATATCTTTTACGTTAGCAATGGCGTATTTTGTAACTGCATCTCTAACTTCCTTAACTCCCGCAAATGTCATCCCAACATAGAAATCGGGTGAACCAGAATAATTATTATCGTCATCAGTACTCTCCATGTAACTATGAAGCTCGCTCGAAACAGAATCTGCAGATTCAATATCCAACGGTGCGACTCCTTCAACAACATCTTCCTGCTCTCCATCAACAAATACATCGACATAATTTTGATTCGGCAAGCTATCATCGTCAACACATAAATGCTCTACGTACATGTCAATACTCCCAAAACGATCAAACCAAGCAAACATTTCATTTACTGACTCGTCTCGATACAAAATCTTCAATCCATCATTCAAGCAACTCCCCGGAACTTGATAATACAACTTCGATAAATCATCCACACACAATTTCTCCTTTATGAGGCGTAAAAGATCACAATACGTAACTCCCCCAATTAGATTGTCTAAAATTTCCTTTTTACCATTAATATACTCGAAATTGGAATTATTGTGCACAAATTTACCGCTATGAAACACATGAAGCCTAGCATTTTCCATATATATGATATCTGTAGCATGAAAAATCATGAATTAATTAGTACCATTTGAAGATAAAATTGAGATTTAATTGTTAAATTAAGCAAATAAATCTCAAATTGAGAGAAAATTCCTACATGAAGCTAATAAATTCTGAATTGAGAATAAATTAACAAGTCAAGCAAATATTTAAGACAATTCAAGTAAAATACCTGCAGCAAAATAAAATTGTTAAAACGAGAAAAAAAGAAGTATAGTCAACAGTAAAAAGTGGATTTATGACCCTTAATGTGTTAAACGGACTGAGAGTATATATATCTAAAGCTAAAATTACCAAGAGAGAGAGAGAGAGAGAGAGAGAGTACTTTGAATCCAACGAGCTTATGCCCTAAAGAGAGGAAGTCAGGCACAATAGACACCGACGTGAGAGAAGAAGATAGGCACAATAGACACCGACGTGATACTGAAGAGAGAGGAAGAGCTGGTGACGAGAGAAAGTCAGGCAACCGGAGGAGGAACGTGATGATTTGCGTTTGAGGAAGGTTGAGGAGGGTGGGAGCTGTAGCGTTTTTAGGAGGGAGAGGGTGGGAGCTGTAGCGTTTTTAGGAGGGAGAGAGTGAGTTGTAGCGTGAGGATGTAATGGGTAGAGGTGGCAATCGGGCGGGTCGGGTCGGGTTCGGGTCGGGTCGTTTCGGGTTCGGGTCGTTTCGGGTTTCGGGTCGTTTCGGGTTTCGGGTCGTTCGGGTCGCGGGTCGTTCGGGTCGCGGGTCGTTCGGGTTCGGGCCGTTTCGGTTTTCGGGTCGTTCGGGTTCGGGTCGTTTCGGTTTTCGGGTCGTTCGGGTTCGGGTCGTTTCGGTTTTCGGGTCGTTCGGGTTCGGGTCGTTTCGGTTTTCGGGTCGTTCGGGTTCGGGTCGTTTCGGTTTTCGGGTCGTTCGGGTTCGGGTCGTTTCGGTTTTCGGGTCGTTCGGGTTCGGGTCGTTTCGGTTTTCGGGTCGTTCGGGTTCGGGTCGTTTCGGTTTTCGGGTCGTTCGGGTTCGGGTCGTTTCGGTTTTCGGGTCGTTCGGGTTCGGGTCGTTCGGGTCATGACTATTTTGATTTTCGGGTAATTTAGATTTTGCAACATTTGATTTCGAATCATTTAATTTAAAATCAGTTAGAATTAGTTTTAATTTTATGAATGGTTGTTTTAATTTAAAAAAAAAAAATCATATAATGTACTAATTGTAAATATGATAATAGCTGATTATTATCAAAATAAATGTTTATTATTTTGTTATTTGTTTATATGTATTACTCATTTGTTTCGAATTTAAATTTTATTTTTTACTTTTGAAATATATTATTGATAAGTTCAAAGTATTGGACTATATATGTTACTATTTTGAAATATATTATTTTAGAAAATAGGAAAGGGATAAAAAAGAACAGTAGTTGATTTCTTTTTTTTTATTTTGTAACTATTATACACGAATATTTTCCGATCGATTTTAGTATTCTGACAATGGGTTAAACCGAACAGGCGGATTATATATTATTTTTTTCAAAATTTTGAAATATATTTATTTTTACGATTTTAAATTTGATAGATAATGTTGCGAACAATATAATTATATTTATACGATTTGTTATATAAATAATGAATGACAAGTTTTGATTTTTAGTTTACTCAATTTGGTTTTATGTCGGATCAAAATTTAATTTAATTTGATATTGAAATGTATGAGAAGATAAAAAATGGCATTTTAATTTTTAGAAAAATAAAATGTTATTTGAAGTTTTAAAAATAAATAAATATAAAAATCCTCTTTTTTGTATTAGTACAAACTTAATCGCAAACACTACAAAAATAAATTCCATTTACCGCTAAATATTTCATTCACCGTTTAAATTTCAGAGGAGGTCATGATGCTTTAATATAATAATCGGATACATTTATTTTAATAAATTTTCAGATCAACTAGCACATATACATTTTTTCTATCATAACGACAATATATTATTATTGTAAAATTAAATGTTGATTCAATGATGGAAAAAAGATTATTACGTATTACTGGAAAATAAAAATAAAAACCAATGTAAAATTAATTATTAAAAACATAATTAAATGAGTTATGAGTTAATGGATGGAAATACTATACATGATTTTTTTGGCCACTTTTTAATAGTATAATACATTATCCAAATTATCTCATAATGATCCTCTCAACAAAATGAGTTAAGGGATGTAAATACTATATAATTATATATGAGTTAATATTATATGTACCAACTCAATTGTTGAGAAAATAAATTTAGACTTTTCTCTTAATAATTTGGATATTTTTAATTTTTTGTCGTTTAAAAATTTGGATTTGAAAGAGTAAATTTCAATGTGCTATTTTATTTTTTCAAGGATAATTATGAAATTTTGGAGGGTAATGAAAATATTTCATGGCCCCGCCAGAAATTTGGACCAAAAAATTGAAAAAACCCTAAACTTTTTCCATCCCTCTCCCTCTTATTTCCTTTTCATTCTCTCTCTTTCTACCTCTCTCCCTGTTATTTCACGCCCAAAAAAGAGGGAAACCCTGCCCCGCCAAAAATCATCTCTCTCTCTCTGACTCTCTTTCGTGCGACAGGGCGATGGCCTGCGGCGCCAAGCAAGCACCAGCTAGGAGACAGCACGCAGCCACGCATGCAACCAGGAAACCAATCTGACAGCAGGCAGAAGGCACATAGATGACAAGCAGACGACATCCACCACCCAGGAGCAAACCCTAGAGTTCGCTAGATTTCAGTCACGCAAATTTTCCCAATGTTTCGCCTATTTTTCTGAATTCCAGGGGTGTTGAATGCCAGACTACACAAAATGTGAGCTGTACGAATGGCCCAAAATCTGGTGAATAGCATAATCTGATTCCTCATGTCTCAAATCAAACCAAAAAAGGTGAACTTTCCTCCTAATTTGTTTTAATTTTAGATTAATAGAATCCAAAGTTAAAATAAGATAATCATGACAAATTATAGGCAATTTGTGTGTTAGTTTACATAAAATTTCTATGCTGATTTTGTATTCTCTTGGTTTCAGTTGTTTGCATTTTTACATATTTCAGTTTTCATATCCAATCTTGTACATATTGAACTTCAATTTTGGGAATTTCAAGTACAAATTCAATTATCATATCCAATCAAAGGGAATAATTTCTGATTTGTTTTATTGTTGTTCTGAGGTTCGGTTTGAGAGAGCGCATCGTCACATAGTCTCGGAGATACTTGATCAACTCAGAGAAGGTGCGTGTCTTCTAAAAAATGTAAGTATGTTTAACTTTCAGAAATGCCCCCGCATTTTTGCAAAATTATATTCTGATGTTGATTTGTTTTATCGTCATTTGAAGGTTGAGTTTGACAGAGTGTACCGTCAGGGAATTTTGAAGACACATGATCGACTCGGAGACGATGCGAAGATGAATTTCGGTCTAATGGATCTGAGATTTTAAACAAGGTAAAAGGAAAAAAACTATTATTATATAATTTGCTATTTTTTACCCTAATTATTTGCCTGGTCTAGTTTCTTTCCTGTCAATTTTTAGAGTTGAGACGTGAGCCAATTGTGATGCATACATGCTCAGAAAAACAACTGGTACCCTTTTATGATTTGCTGGTTTTTTGTTTTGGTTATTTGACTGATTTCTTTCCTAATTATTGACTCGTAGATGGAGTACGCATGGTAGGGATTAATTACACAATGTAAATACCTCACTGATTAACAGCTATGTAATGTAAATACTCCTGCATTATGACTAAATTACAAAAATGCCCCTCTATTATTGTTAAATGTATATAAGGCAGAAGATTGCTGCGCTGCTTGCAGTATGCTGGTACTTGGCTTTTGATGGAATCAGATCCAAGGTTAACTACTTTTCATGATTTTAATTTAATTAATAAATACCGGAATGGAAGCGGGGAAGAAGGCAGCAGGAGAAGTGTTGGCTCTTCAGAAATGTGTCCTTTCAGTTCTGAATGAAGAACGAAGCAAGGTTTGCTTTATTTTTAAATTCTCAAAATATCATATGTACCCCGACAAAATTTAGGGTTTAATAACATATGTTCGAATGCTCTTTTTTTGTTGTAAACAACCATAGGTGTGCAAGGACTCGATAGCGAAATACAAAATACCGACATTCACGCAAGAAAACTCTGTTGGACAACACTGCTAGAATCGAAGGATGGCTTGCACGCTTTCGGATGTTCGAATGGGTCGGTGGCAGAACTTCAAACATGTTTGCTGTTGGTACTAATTGCGGCTCTTCGGGTCCTTTTTATAATTTCCACACTTTTCATGGACCAGATTGAAAAAAAATACTAGCATTTAACTATTTATATTGTTATTATTGCAGGGAATTAGTATAAGAGAAATGCTGGCCGGAGCTGCTTTTACAATTAGGTCCAGTTGTTTGTAATTGGTGCTCAAATATATTCGGTAACATGAATTAGCATATATTTGTTTTTGTAATCTGAATTTTGTTTATGTGATGTATTCTTCACAGGGCTCCAAAATAACATGACCAGGCCAGGATGCAGGATGCAGGAACGAAAGCATTAACCCGCAAAGATGAATGTAAAAGTGAGACAAGTTGAAGTTTGTTATCAAAAGCATGAACCCTCAAATATTGTTGTTACATGTAATTATGTTGGTATGGATACCGTATATTTTCTTGGGTTTAGGTTAATTTTGTTGTTAATCATTATTTTATATTTAATTTTTTTAATTATTGATGTATATTTTGTATAATAATTATTGAATTTAGTATTAAAATGAAATGAAATGAAATTCTATATTCTAATATAATAGTTTTATTTTGTATAATTATAGAACTATAAATATATTTGATTTATATAAATATCGGCAAATGACTATTGGATGCATTTTTAAATGTTGTTGATTTTTACATTGCAAGCATTTTTATATGTCGTTTATACAATACAATGTATTTTTAAATACTATCAATTTTCTCAACCGAAGCATTCGAAATGCTACTATTTGTTCATGCCCATGCTCATGCCCATGCTCATTCCAATGCATTAGTAAATGCTTTTATTGTCACAATCAAAAGTATTTTATAATGTCCTTACTAGATATTTGTTAATGTTTTCGTTTTTCAGAATTCAATGCATTTGAGCATATGACAGCATTTGTAATTTGCATTATTTTGACCGTTTTGACGACATTATGAAATGCCCTCGATTTTCAGTATAATTGCCGACACAAACATATGATGTTGATTTCACAATTACGTGGCATTACGTGAAATGCATTTGTAAGAATAGAGGGCACCAGCCCGGACTGCATTTTCAGCTTATGCTGTCAAATGTAAATGACAGCATTAATACATGCATTTAACAACATATGCGAATGCTTTCAAATGACAGTATTGTTGTAGTGATGCCAGTATTGTTGTAGTGATTATATTGATTTTGACAATAATATTTTAGTTTTCGGGTTATTCGGGTCATTCGGGTCGTGAGTTTCGGGTCATTCGGGTTCGGGTTACTTCGGGTTTCGGGTCGTTCGGGTTTCGGGTCATTCGGTTTCGGGTTCGGGTCATTCGGTTTCGGGTCGATTTCGGGTTCGGGTCATTCGGTTTCGGGTCGATTTCGGGTTCGGGTCATTCGGTTTCGGGTCGATTTCGGTTTCGGGTCATTCGGTTTCGGTTTCGGGTTCGGGTTCGGGTCGTTGACTTTTCAATATTTTCGGGTCGGGTCGGGTTCGGGTTCGGGCGGGTCGGGTCATTTTTTCGGGTCGGGTCAGATTTTGCCACCTCTAGTAATGGGAGAGAGTGAGTTGTAACGTAAAAAATAAATTTTGCCACGTCATATAATAATTTATGTAATATGTCGCCAAGTCATTGCTTACAAACTATTTAACAGTCTAGTCAGCAATTAACTGACGGAAGGACTTGAATTTACCATATAAAATAGTTAAAGGACTTAATTGGTCCAAATAAAACGTTAAGGACTTGATTGGATTTTTTATAAAAGGTAAGGGACTAAAAATAAACTTTTTTCTTTTATAAATAGTATCAAAATTTAATTTATAATATACATACATACAAATTATTTTGTATCATAACAATTTTTTTTTTTAATTTGTATTTTTTAAATTACAATACTATTTCATAAGTGTATAAGTTTAAGAAGTTATTTATATGGATAAACTATTTTTTAATTCTATTATTTTTTGAGAAAATTAATGTTAAATTTGTTTGTTTAAAAACAAAAATATAATCTACTTAGTATTATATGAGATTCTTGTAGTTATAAGTTAAAAAATAATAATAATACTTCAAAATTATATTATGCAAATAAAATATTTAAAAATCTATTATGTAAATTTGTACTTTTTTTTTGCATATTTTCTTACATAATATCTTTACAAATTGAAATTATGAAAAACCATATGTATGAACTATGTTAATATGGATGTCAAAACGAAGAGAAAATTAAAATGAATATACTTGATGATTTTTTAAAATTAAATTTCTAAAAATGATACTAATATATGTTGTATTTTTTTTAATGTTACATATTCAATTATTAGTATTTCATATATAATTTTTTTCATATTCTATTGCATTCACATTTGATCATGTAATCTTATGTGAAATGTTAAACAATTGATTAGACATGGTCTAATGTGAAGCTAACCAATAATAATAGTCCACATCATTAATGTAGGATGATGTGGCTTTCCAAGAATACTTAAAACATAGTGTAAAATAATGACACATAAATGACTACGTAAAATATGATCTTCAAAAAATCTAACAAAAATTTAGTGATTTAGATTAAAACACATCAAATGAATACTTACACATAGCCATACAAAATGCATGTCTTAAATGATCAAATATAATATTAATGTATACGATGAAGTCACATCTCCCAATCTAATAGTTAATAATCATGCTAAGGATGATGATGTGGCTTCATGAGAAGGCTTAAAAATAAGTAGAAAATAAGGGAGTGGATAAATATTGCTCCTCTTTTTTGTGTTATGTGTTAGTTAACAATTGAAATTAAAAAATATTTTGTGTTTATATTTCGCCCCCCAATAATATGGTTCAAGATCCGTCACTGTTATGACTTGTGAGTCATCCGAGTATATTTTCGGATCGGTATGCCAGTTACAAAGGATATATTTTAGGCATTTGATTCTCTAAAAGCAAGAAATTACAGGACCAGTTGATGCCATAAATTTTTTGAGAGCAGATATGCACTTCAGATCTTGGCTCTGTTGCTTGGCTCTTTATAGCCAATCAATTAAATCTTGATGCAGATCTTACATCTCACAATTTTGTTCGATTAAAAAAAATAATTACCAAACAATCATTCTCCAAAATCAAGCTTGCGTACCGGCGTACCAGCTCTCGACCTTGGTTTGCCAGCTTGCGTGAGCTTCATGTGCAAACTTCCCATACACTGTTCCAAACCCACCTTTCATGTTATTGGATCCAACATTCAGCACAATTTTAGACCCGTTAGGAATTTTGCTCTTCAAACCCGGTCCACGCGAATCAGCACCCGTACCAATATGTAAATTATTGTAACTCCCACTCCTCACAACCGGACCCTTCGGTCCTTGAAACATGTGTCTCTGGTTCGGATGTACTCCCCCACAATGGTTCCCGCATGTTAGATTCGGCATACTCATCACCTTATGAAACGACCCATTGGCCATCTGGTAAGTACTGGACAACTCCAGTTTGGACGGCTTGTAGTTGATGGCGTCGAAATAATTCTGGAAAGATATTTGCGGACGGGATTTCGGCAATTTTTGGAAGATGAAGAGACGAATCAATTTCGGGTTAGAATCCGCGGACACAATTTGGGACGCGAGTTTATCGCGCTCATCCCACATGTGTGCCATGTCATCATCTGACATCATTGTCATGCTCATTTTGATATAGTAATACTTAATTATATTATATATAGTAATACTTAATTAACTAAAAAAATACATCATAAAATAAACTAGTGCCAAAAACTATGACGCGCCGGTTGCATGACCTCGTCATTATCATGCTCATTTTGATAACGAAGACGATATAAATTATGACGTAGATCGTTGGATCCAAAAATATCATACATCATTGTGTCGAGTGATGAATTGTTTTGGTGTTGTTGATTACCAGAAAATGAATTATACGTGTCCGAATAGTTTTGTGCCATGTTTGAGCTTTCATTTTCTTCTATTTCGTTATATGAATTAGTATAATCAATTGGGTTTGATCCACTACTCACCCCCGCAACATCATTATAACAATAATCGTCTCTTCGGTTCTTTCCTCGATTATTTCTTTGAGTTCTTATGTTTCCCTGTCTTTGGCTTTCAGAGCCATGTGTACCGAGTTCATTGTCTTCGAAAAAAACAATGACAAGGTCTATTTTCCTTCAAAAAATGACCCCTACAAAATGATAGCGACCCCTAAACTAGCGACCCCTATCAATTCACTACAACAGATGTTATCAACGACGGGGCCAGCTCAGCACTTTCTGCGACGGGCTGAAGCTATTCCTTCTTTTCCGACGGCCCGACGCACTCACCGACGGCCCGTCGCTCCTTTAACCCGTCGCAAAAGATCTTTTCCGACGGCCATCATTCCGTCGGCCCGTCGGTGAAAATAACACAGTATTTCCTTCTCCAAATCATATTCTCATCTCTTCAAAGCTCGCCAGATCTGAAAAATGGCAAAAAAAAAGCTGGAGCGGTGAAATCCGGCCGGAATCGGCCCGGAATCGGATCGGCCACCACCGACTCCGACTCAAGTCGGGCGACTCCGTGCCTGAGTCGGCGATCCTGCGAACTATGATTATAATGACTTGTTGCTTTATGTTTGTAATACAGTGAAATAGATAAATCCAATTAAAAAACTATGTATTTTAAGAACTTTGGGTGATGAACAAGGTTTGGGCCGCTATAATGCTTATACGAACAATAGGAAAGTGTCCCGAAACGTTTTTAGATTTAAGCAGTATGTTATTCTTATAATTTTTTGTAAATTTTGCAATTTGTATCATTTTGTTTTCGTGATTTATTGAATGGTTTGTGTAATTTCTTATGTTTTAAGAAGCATTAAGGCGTGCAAAAGAGCTGCATTGGAATGTGACGAAACGAAATTCGAGCACCACAAGTTAGTGTGCGGCGATAAAGTCACATTCTAAATTCAAAACTCGGTTAAAAACAGTTTTGAAAAAGTTTTAAGTTTTAGAGAATTGAAAGTTATGGTAAATTAAGAAATTATGTAGTGTGAAACGATTATTATTCTTTTTTTCTTATAATTTTGGGGAATTATTTGAATCTCTTAATTAAATTGGGTATAGTTTTTTTTGTTTGGATCGATATATACTGAATTATAAAATTTCAAGATTTATAAGTATCAAAATCATAAAAAACAATAATAAATCATCAATATACTAATTAGAAACGTAATACCAACTTCAAATAGATTGCCCACAAAAATAAAATGGGTCAAAATATTGGCTTGTTTGATGTCGTTTAAAACAACAGTCGAGATACTAATAATTTCATCTAAGTGTGTTTAATAGAAATACAGCATATGATGTATGAAGTACAAAACAAATACATGAAGATTACATAAAACGATGCACAAGAAGTCTCGAAATATCGGAACTTTTCCCAATTTACTATGATGAACAAACCCGTAGATGAAGACCGCAAGAACGTAGAATCAAACCCTTAGAAAATTCACCGAGAAGCACCGTGAAGATTACCAAAAGATACTCAACAAGGAACGAGTACAAGACTTAAAGACAAACACCGAAAAACTCCGAAAAAGAGGTGAAGAATCTTGGAGAAGACTTGAAGAATTGAAGAGTCACACACCCCAAACTACTTTTTGATATACCCTTACCATACCCAAGAAGTGGAGTAACAAATCTCATAAGATTCTACAAATTGGAAAATTAAAAAATCATTGTTTGTGCAAAAATAACACTATCCGTCGGGTCGGGACAACCCAGCGTCCTGACGGTTCATTAAGAAAATTCAAACTCTTAATAGTGTCGGGACGGGCTAACCCAACGTCCGGACGGCTGATTAAGAAAATTCAAGACTCTTAATAGCGTCGGACGGGCCAACCCAGCATCCCGACAACTTAGTGTTAAATTTCCAGCCCACAACCCAATATTAGAATTTCAAATTTTCAACGTTAGGGGGTGGGATGGTTAGTTAGCTCCATTCTTTAGGATATATCCAATTTTCAATATTTTTTCGTTGTTTTGTAAAGCTAGTTTGTTGTGTAAAGACTCTACGTCATTGTTATTTTTTTTTATATAATAGGAACTATTCTAAAGGATTCATCACGTTTTGGTGATGGCGAGGCTATCCCTGGAAACATAGGCACCCTTTCGGCGATCTCTGTTATCATATCCGGTGCCATCTCTATCTTTACTCTATTTCAATTTATTCGGGTTTATTTTTATGTTCCATTTCTTCTTCAGGAACTTGAGTTTTTCTCGTACTCCCTCTATATTTGTGTGTGAATCTTAACCATCACATCTATCGTTACTTGAGTTATTCTATAAGTTATGTATCCATTCAAAACAATGATTATTGTGTACCAAGTGCGTTATTTACATTCTCGTAATCTTGCCATTTATTTTATTCTTTTCTTTATTTCTTTTATTGGATTATTTTGTCGATATTATTTTCTTTTCTTTTTTTCTATTGTTGACTTGTTTTTCATTTATTTATTGCATTATTCGTAATTATTTATTTTCAAGTACTTTGTTAATTAGCACAACATTTATTTGAAAATAACCAAGATTAAAAGTGATCATATAGTTATATAATTTTAATATAGTGTACAAATTACGCATATAAGCCTACCCCCCCCCCCCCCCCCCCCCCCCCCCCCCCCCCCCCCCCCCCCCCCCCCCAAGGCTATCTCGGGACAAGACAACAAATATTGACCAGGAAATAGAGATGCGTGAACAAACTTTTTTACTCGCCAACAATACATCTTGATTTTAAAAAAAAAATAAGGGGGTGCAAAGTGTAGTAATTAAAAAATAGAACAAATATTGATGAAGACTAATATAGTATATATTGAGGGGCCATAAAACTTTTAGAACAAATAACATAAGTGTTTAGGTAACTAAGAGAGGAGGGAAATATATTATTTCTCCCTGCCAAAATATTAAGATAAGATAATTGTGCTTCAGGTAAAAATCAACAGAGGTAGGAGGTGGAGTTACCGTAAAATTTTGCCTAGGGTATCTCAAATTTCAAGATTTTCATCCAAACACAATAATTAACAAATTGCGGTATATAGACTTTCCACTTACATGTTTTACCACAAACCAACCATGCCCTATAAAGAAAGAAGAGAACAAAAATCATAATTAATCAAGCAATTTTATCATCTATTTTATTTTGTATTAGTAAATCTTGATCTCTAAATAGTAAATAAACATTCTTTGTTTTTAGAACCAAATCAAGTCGATGTAGACATAGAAAAAACCAATTAATTTAAACACGGTATTCGTATATGATACAAAATATTCAATCGAAACAATACAATAAAGTCACGAGGGCATTTACTATGCCCCCGCAATTCCTCTCTCCCATCTTTGACGTGGAATTCGAAAAAAGAATAGTGGGGTAATTAGAAATCAAATTAACACAAAAAATGAATTAAATGTTAATCCCAACATATCATTTAAAGTACATGCTAACTAGAGGTCATGAAAAATAAATACATATATAAAAATACATGCAAATTAATTCTTAATAAATGTTTACATATAAATTTGATGTTAATTGGATTACTAACTAATCTCATTTAACCCTTCTCAAAATCCACATCAATGATGGGAGAGAGGAGCTGTGGTGGCAAACTCCAAGTGATTATATTGATCCACTCATCGTGTCTTCATGTACAACCCATTCTTTTATCTCTTTGTTTTGATTTGTTTTCTTACATCTCACAATTTTGTTCGAATAAAAAAAAGTTAGGAAACAATCATTCCTCAAAATCAAGAGTGTGTACCGGTTTACCAACTTTCGACCGTGGTTTGCCAGGCGTAAGGCAACTAGGCAGTGCTTCGTGTCCAAACATCCCATACACAGTTCCAAACTCACCATTCATGTTATTGGACCCAAAATCCAGCATCATTTTCTACTCGTTAGGAATTCTGCTCTTCAAACCCTCCATTCTTGTAACTCCCTCTCCTCGTAACTGGACCCTCCATTCCACAAAATCCTTGTATGTGGTTCGGGTGCATTCCCTCACAATCACTTTATGAAACAGTCATTTCGCCACCCGGTAAGACTAGACTACTCAAGTTTGGACGGCTTGTAGTTGATGGCGTCGAAATAATTGTGGAAGGAAATTTGCGGAGGGGATTTCAGCGATTTTTCGAAGACGAAGAGACGAAGAAATTTCGGGTTAGAATTTGCGGACACGTTTTGGGACGTGAGTTTATCGCACTCGTCCCACATGTGTGCTATGTCATCGTCTGACATCACAGATACCAAAGTGTCCAAATCCTCGGGCATTATTCTGTATTTTATCATCAATCTCGGTGTTTTATAGGTATCTTCGATTTTTTTCTTCAACTCTGTTCTCACACAAAAAGAAAAAGGAAATTATTTTTCATTTACTACCGCAACACATTTCGCCAATTACCAGTTGGAAGATAGATAGATATGTAGATACCTGAGAAATTGATCGAGCGAGGAATAGCGATGAGGCGTGTGTCTCCGCCTGCGTAGACTAGCTGGCCGTCAGAAGGTTTTGTGCCAATTCTTCCTCCGAAACTGCATAAAAACTTGATTTTTTTTTCAATGGATAAATCGGGATGAGACAATCCTTCATTCTCATTCCCATTATTGGTACTCATGATGGATAACCGATGCTGTTTCAGGGGATTGGTCACGGGTAAGGGTAAGGGTAAAGGGACGGCTGCGGGTCCGGATTTCGGTGCACGTGGGGGCGGACGTGGGGGTTTGGATCGAGTGGGAGTGGCAACCTGCCTACCCGTTAGACACTTAAGATTTAAGCAGGCCATTGAGACTACTTGTGTGATCCTGTTTGAATAATAAAATATGTATTGTATGAAACATGAACATGAATTATAGACAAATGTAGAAAATATAGAAAATAATGATATTATATACAAAATACTAATATATATTACACTTGAAATATAGAATTGTTAAACAATGTATGTGATGAAATTGTTTATTGACTTGTTTTTATTTGGATAAATTATAAGGTGAAAAATACTTAAATGGGGGGTTCAATTTTACTGAGATATTTAAGAAATAAAAAGCGAACTTTTAAGTGCATGGACCAACATTTGAGTTGAACTAATAACGGAAGATTATTTTAGGGAAGTGACGCGAATTGCATACAGATTTATCATTACGAACACCAAAAATATGGACAGAACAGGAATTGTCCAGAACGTTCGAAAGGTTCGTTTGTAATCTTAGAAATCCCGATCAGATCAAAATATAAAAAAAATGGTAATTGAATTTCAAATTCGAAAAGCAAAATGTACAAAATCAGAAATGTCTACAAATTACAATCAAAACAAAAAATAAAAAGAACTTTAAAGAACGAAGAATAGAAAACAATACCTTAAACAATGAGCGTCAAAATACCAATCAATCGATCTATTGAAATAACTAGTGGATCATCCCTTTGAGTTATTTACGGTAATAAATAGAGACAGAGTTTTGGGGATTTATTTGATGTGTTTAAAAGAAGCGCGTATTTAAAAGCGCGACATAAGAGATATCACGTGCTTGGCACGTGTATTACGCGCTAATGTGTATTTGCTTACTCGCTAAGAGACCTAATAACTTTCTAATTTTAGGTTAACACATATTATTTGACACCGAATAATTGTTGTACTTGATATATGGTTTTTACGTGGTAGCTTCTTATGTAGATTATTTTCAAGTGTAAAGAACTGAAGTTTGTTGGAACGCGTTGTTGAAGAATTTGTATTGTGTTGTACTAAAATTAGGTTAACAATAAGAGGCAAAATTGGTAGTTAGTAGATGTAATTAATGCAGTTCGTCGATTCTTATTGTTTGGTGCAATGTATTTTATCAACATTATGTAGTTCATGTTTTATTGAATATCTCATTATTTCTTGTTTATGTCTGCCGAAGATTATAAGGGTTGAATCCACGGAAGATAAAGAAAGATTTTGACTGATTTTGTCCATGTACCGTGTTCGTTTTGAATATTCAAAATTGTGTTCAAAATATCTTATTTCAAAGTAATAACATGTACTTCTCAGAAATTCCAAAAGTATGAACAAATGTACTTCAAAACAAAAAAAAATAGTTTTCAAATTGATATCAAGTAATATTTCGTATAAATATAAAATTAAATAATAATAATAATATATTAATGAGCTATGTTGCGCGGATACTTCAAAAATCAAGCCGTATCGTATCGGATGCCGTATCGGATACCGATACTTGTCGGATACTCGTCGGATACTTCTCGGATACTTCCGGATACTTGTCGGATACTTCTAACGTATACACAATGTACTTGAAAAATAAAAATAAAAATTTGAAATCGAAATAAATGAGTAATACATATAAATAAATAACCAAACAAAATAAACATTTACTTAATAAGAAATTATTTATGTTAAAACAAACTTTTAAGATATTTTATGTCAAATGTATACTATATAAAATATTAAATGAATAAATTATAATTAATAAAATAATAAAATATTATATATAATGACCGTATCGTATCCTATGTATTTTTGAAAACTACCGTATCGCCGTATCGTGTCGGATACGATACTCGTATCCGTATCCGTGCAACATAGTTAATGAGGCATTGCACCGAAATAATTTATGTAGTTAATGAGCCTGGTACCGAAAAAATATATGCATTTTTTTTTATTGATTCCTTTATACGGATATTTTATTATTTAGCCAAAATATTTAATAATACTCAGTCACTTTAATCAAATATTTAGTATAAATTAATGGGAAATTTTCAAAAACCCCCTATCTTTTTTTGATATTCTAAAAAACCCCCTATATTTTTGGAAACTCCAAAAAACCACTCTACCAAATTTTTATTTTCAAATATCCCCTATGGGGCTAAAATTAACCATGAATGGTGTTAAAAAAAAATTATGACTAAAATACCCTTCTATTTTCATATGTATATTTTTGTTAATTTTTCATTAATTTTATTAGTTTTAAGAAAATTCATAATTATTTTTTAACATATAGTGATTTCACAAAAATAAAATTATTAAATGTTGTGTTTGTATAATTTTAATATTTCATTTATTATTCAATAAAAATTAACATTATATAACAATAAAATAAACACCTTGAAAATATATTGACACAAAAATATTTCTTTAAATTTTTAGTTTTTTTTTTATTTTCGTTATTCTTTTAATCTATTTTTTTAATAGTTTCATGATATTTTAATTTTTAAATATTTGCAACATGTTCTTTCAATATTTTTTTTCATCTTATTATTATTTTATGTTAGTTTTTCAGGAAAAAAAATAAAAGTCAAATATATATAATGTATGAATATTAAAATTATATAAATTTAGCATATGGTAATTATTTTTTTAAATTATTATAAGCTAAAAAAAATTAGGATTTTTTAAAATTTAATACAAATAAAAAAAATATTCTTTTAATTATACATATGTAAAAAAAAGGGTATTTTGGTCATAAAAAAATTTAGCACCATCAATGATTAATTTTAACCCCATAGGGGGATATTTGAAAATAAAAGTTTGGTAGATGAGGTTTTTTGGAGTTTCTTAAAAGATAGGGGGTTTTTAGAATATTCAAAAAAGATAGGGAGTTTTTTGAAAATTTCTCTAAATTAATACATTTATATACATCAATCCAATCATGAGAATTATAATAATCAGAATTTCATGTTCTTATCCCAACACGAAAAACAAAACATCGATGCAAAAATCGTACTCGTGTGGATTGAAATTTTATTTTAGTAATGCGACCACCAATAATATTTATCTATTATAAATTTGAAGTTTTGATAATGAATTTAATAAAGTGAATTTCAAAAATACATTCTTTCGTGTTGTTAAACATATTTTGATGAATATTTTTACTTGGAGAATTGCATGTTCTTATTGTGCAAATGATGTATCATTTTTTAATTCTAATATATTTGATTTTGAAATATTTGTATGATTATATTGTTACATGAGGTTGATAAGAAGGAAGGTTATTATCATTGAAATATATTTTAATCATGAGCATTCTAATTTAAATTGCATAAAAATTATATCATATATTTATATTATATAACAAATAAAAAAATAATTTTTTTTTACAAACTTATTTGATTGTATTTGTAATTCTTCAATTCCCCCAAAGTGTTATTGGTAATGTCACGCGGGTACTTCAAAACTGCAGAAATATCATAAGGATACGAATATCCGATACATATACATGTGCGATACAGCTCGGATACGTATCGGACACGTCACGTGACATATCTGATAATTATAATATTCTTTTATCATATACGGCAGGAATACGGCAGGATACGAGTATGATACTTCCAGGATCCCATGCCTAGAATAAGATTAGAGGTGGGCAAATGGTTTGGTTTATTTGGAAATCGAACCGAACCGGTCGAATTCGAATCGGTTTGGTTTTTCGATTTATTTGGTTCGGTCCGGTTTCAAAATTGATATCGTTCGGTTTATTCGGTTCGGTTCGGTTTTGGTATTTCCAGAACCGATTAAACCGAACCGACCGAATTAACACAATTTTTTATTTTTTTATTATGTTCATTTAAAAAAATTCAAATTTAATACTTTAAAATTAGAAATAACGATAAATATATTTTGTATGATCTGTTTTTATATTTTTTTACTAAATACCACTTGAATCTTAACATTATAAAATTTCTAATTCGGTTCAACCGAATAAACCGAATAAGAAATTCGGTTTATTCAGTTCGGTTTTAAATCGGTTCAAATTTTATTCGGTTCGGTTCGGATTGAATCTAGTTCGGTTCGGTTTAATTCGGTTTGTTCTTATTCGGTGCGGTTCAACCGAATACCCACCCCTGAATAAGATACTTCTACGATATTTCTAAATTGGTTTTAGGATATTTCTAGAATAAGTTTAGGATACCATGATATTTAATTTAAAAATATTATTAATTAATTATTAATGTTGTTTATTTATTGTTTATATATAATATAAATATATTAAAATAATAATTATATAATCGTATTCGTATCCGAGATTGTTTAAAAATCACCGTATTTTCGTATCCGTATCGTATCGGATACGATATTCGTATTCATGTCCGTGCAACATAGGGTACTGGAGCTCAGCCAACACATATTGCCACAAAAAAATATGTCTAATACTAATTTGGCGGACAAATGGAAAAAGTCGGAATCTATTTCCGGGAAATCATTTCCTTTATCGTGTTGTATGCTTCCTTTTTCGCAGGAACCCCATTCCGATCCTTCCCCTTCGTTTTTCCTATGTTTTCAGCCAATAACGAGGACAAAAGGATTTCTTTCGCGTCTCTCGCCGGCGGTGCTCGGCCGTTTGATGTCCTTAACGTCGCTTGCTTACTCCTCTTTCTTGCTCGCTCTCTTTTGTCTACCTTGGGATCGTCTTTAATTGAATTCGCATATAAACCCAGTAAGGTTTTCTTTTACTTCTTTCAATCCATGGCGCTAATTGTTTCTAAGCCACATGTTTAAGGTCTCATTCTATCAGTGAACAAATCTTTGCACTCCAATTGTTCAATCAATTGCTTGAGTTACTCATTTTTGTACACCCCCAAAGAGTTTGAGTCTGCACACCTATTGTTCGATAAATTGCTTGTGAAGTATGATCTACAGTGAGATTAAGTTAATCGAGATCACGTTTTGCTATATTTCGTGCTAATTGAGAATTTGAGATCAATGATTAAATTTTTGTAACAGGTTTTCTAAAGCTAGCCAGTTCTCCATTGCCAAATTTCTACTTTGATCATGAAATAAAACAACATTATTATATGAATTAAGGATACTTTGCATCGATTTATACAATAAAAATATCGTTGTATTTATACGGTCCAAGATTAGTAATTATATGTTTGTATGGATTCGTGTTGTGACGTGACCACTCTAGTTGCTTATCCATCTTATCCAAATTCCATTTGTTGGTCCGACGATAATTTATTAGCCATCGCTTCTGGCCACATCATCACTATCTTGGTAATCAATGAGAAATAATAAATAAATACCAATTAATTTTATATAATTACTAATTTCTTTATTTCTTTTTTAATTGTTAGAATCCAGGTGGACTCGATGGACCAAGAGGATTAATCACGCTTCCTCAAAATGAGCCTTTCTCTATAGGACTTGTCAGTAAAGAAGGTTCGTCTATTTTCAATAATTATATTTTTTGAAATAATTATTTAATAATTAATTCATTATTTGTCAGATTTTCTAAGTCCGTGTTTGATGCCCACTTATTTGACGCGTCAGACGAATCCTTGTGCGAGGTCAATTTCGTGGTCCCCACCAGGTTTCGCATCGAATTCAGGGTAGGATAAAAAAAATTAATAAAATTTCATTTCTTTTTCGTATTTAATAATGTATTGTTATTTATTAAATGTAAAAATTTAGATGCTTGTTGGCAGTATGTACCGTCGATGGTCGCGTCAGGTTGTACCGCTCTCCATTTTGTGAATATCGTTCTGAATGGGTTCAGGTAATTAACTCTAGTTAACTTTATGTTATTGGTTTTTTTTTTTAATTTCATGAGAATAAAATATTTGTAATTTAGGTTGATGATATATCGCAAATACTTTGCGAATATCTTTCGAGTATTAATTTCGGAGAGCCTTCTCTTCAGATGGTTATTTCTCGTGTTAGTTTTATTTAATTTTTTAATATTTTTTAATTTTTTTAATTAATGTTTGCTGAAATTTTGCCAGCAACCATCAACGAGCTACCAAAAAGAAGAATCTGGCAAAAGAAAAAGAAAAGCATTTAACAAATGGTTCCATTTATTTAATTATTTACCCTTTTATTTTGGTTATGATTTTTTATTTTTTTATTTATTTTAAGGGAGAAATTTGAGGAACGCGAATATATACGACCATGTAGTTCAAAAGACCAGGCATCAATTTTGGATACCTCAGATAAGGTGTTGTAAAAATTCAAAATATCATATTTACCCTTCCAAAAATAAATTCTTCTTTAACTTTCTTCCCCAATTTACTACTCTTCGTAGATACTCGAGGCCGAAGATTCATCGCCTGAAAGAACCACAAATAAATCGACAAATAAATCAACAAATTCAAGCCCTCAAATTTCACCAAATCAATACTTGCTTCGTTCTTCACAATTATCTTCACTCACCGTTTCATGGTCTCCTCTTTTAAATTCAAACTCAAATTCAAATTTGGCGAAAAAATCCACGATTCTTGCAATTGGGGCCAAATCTGGGGACATTTCATTTTGGCAAATTTGTGTGCCAGATTCTTATAGTATAGATACTTCTACAATTTCGAATGCTCCAAAATTAATTGGATTACTAAAAGCCCATAATTCTTGGACCACTTCAATTAATTGGGGAATTTCTTCGTGTAAATCGAAGTTATTATTGGCTACTGGTAGTTCTGATGGAAGGTACTTTCATTATTATTTTAATATATTTTGTAGTTATTATGAAAATTTGCAAATTTGTCATTATTTATTTATTATTTATTTTTCAGCGTGAAATTATGGATCGCTAATATTGAAGAATTAACTCGAATAACCGAACCAAACAAAACTCCTTTTTCTTTATTAACCGAGGTAGAATAAAATATCTTTTTCTTCTATTTCTTTCAGGGTTTAGGGTTTAAGGGTTTAGTGACGAATATATTTTTATTAGGTAGCGAAACCATTATCATCGCCAATTTCGATAATTTCATTGGCGGTACCGATAAAATCTCGAGACGAAGTTTTGATTGCGATTGGAAGAGGGTCAGGTCTTGTGGAATCGTGGATTTTTAATTTATCTACAAATAAACTCGTCAGTGCCGATACTTCTCATTCACTCAACCAATCGGTAAATATCATGGATACCCCTACAAAAACGTAAATATCGTGGATACCCCTTGATAGCATTTATTCTTAATAGGTGATGGGTCTAGCATGGGCGTTTGAGGGCCGTTGTCTGTATGCCTGTAGCCAGGTTAGTAATTTATTTAATTTTGTTTATTTTTAAATTAGGGTTTTGTTTGTGATTATTAATTTAATAATGTATAAATAATAGGATTCTGTGAGATGTTGGATTTTTAATGAAAATCGTTTACACGAGACGAATTTCTCTTCGAGGATTCCTGGTCTTGATGACTCCTCAGATGTATGATAAATAAATAAATAATATATTTAACTTACTATTGTAAAATAACTAAATAATTATTTTAACAATTGAATATGTAGTTATCGCATTTGGCAGATCAGTATTTTGGTCTCGCAATATCTCCAGGAGAAATGATGCTTTCTTTGGTAAATAATATTTTTTAATTTTGTGGCATAATTTCATGTGGTATCCCTACAAAAGTTTATAATTGGATCTTCGATTTATTTTTCAGGTTCATAGTTTGGATACTAACCTTCTAAATCCAATGTATCAAGCCAGGTACTTTATATTTAGTTTTTAATTTATATGTACTTAATATAAAGTATATAATTTCTTATTATTCATATTTTTTAAATGTAGGACTCAAAAAGCAATGGTACAATTTTTTTATACAGGAGGACAAATCCTCGAAATTACGAAAGAGCCCTTAGATTCCTCTAATTCCCTTTCATCATGGGAATCGAACATACTAACGTCCTTACAATATTACGAAAATTACGAAAATACCCTTGTAATTTGGGATATTATAAAGGTTTTAACCGCCTTCAAGAACCCGAACCCTGAATTCTTGAATAATTTATTTACTAAATGGATCTCGAGATGGTTTTCTGATATCCAAAAAGATTTTAAATTGGATAATTTTCTATCTCGTGCGGTACAAAGAATTTCGAGTATCGGTACGAGAAAGCTTCAAATATTAAATATTATTTGTAGAAGAATAATATTTAATAATTCGAAATGTGGAGAAGAATCTGAAATGTGGAATAAGGTTTTGGCGAGAAGCGAATTGGAGTTGAAAGAGAGACTTTTGTGTTTAACTTTTAACCAAGTTCTGAATCGGGTTAATGGATCTTGTTCTATTGATACGGGTTTGTACCCGTTTGGATTAGATCAAATGTTACAATGGGTATCGGACACTACTGGAGAGTCCAGTGATCGTACAAAAAAACTCGCTTCTAAAATTAAAACACTCAGAAACAGGTATTATTATTTTTATTTCCTTTTTTTTTAATTTTTATTTATTATTGCATATTTATTTTTCAGTATCGAATCGGAAGAGAAATGTGGTTATTGCTCTGCACCGATAAAATTCGAAAATGCTGACGTGGCATGGTGCAAAGGGACGGATCCGCACAAGTTTACACGTTGCGCCGTGTCCATGCAAATTTGTTCGGTTTTAAACCCTAATTGGTTTTGCATTTGTTGCAAAAGAAGCGTAGATAAATTGCTGCCTAATAATTTCTTTAATATTTCTAATAATATATTAGATAATGATAGTGGACTTTTACCTTTGTGCCCTTTTTGCGGGATAATGTTGCAGAGAGAAGTCCCCGAGTTTTTGCTATCTTTTTCACCTGTGTAAAGAATTAAATTATATTTGAAAATAAGTTTATTAAGAGCCACCAAAATATTTCTATGATTGGTAACTGCAATGTTAGTTATTAGATGGCCATTTCTAGCAAAATGTCAAGTTGAATTCAATTCAATTTTCACATGAACTCTGGTCAATTAATGAAGTGTTGAAAACAAATATCACGTGACGACAATTTAAATCTCAAATTTGGACTCCTTTCAAAGCACTCACCAACTCGAGTAGTCCTTGAACAAGGCTCGGTTTTTCATGAGTTATTTATGGTGTAGTAGGTGTGAATTTAACTGGCCAATTATTGCTTTTTTTCATTTTAGTATCATTTTTGTGATAATATTTTTATTGCTAATTTTGTGTAATTTAATCTTTTGAAGGATAATCTCTAGTTTAATTATCCTTTCTGAACATAACCTATTATTCGAGTACGCACAAATAACAAAACTTGCACTCCTGAATCCCTGATTAAGACTATGAGTCTATGATCAAAAGCCAAAGGTGACTCAATAGTCTAGCCAGTTTATTACATAAATGAAAAGAAACAACCATCATAATAAATAAATAAATAAATAAGTAAAATTAAAAATGTAAGAAAAGATTAAAGAGATGACTTTACAAAAATAAAAATAAAAATAAATGCAAATGAAATTACTTTGTTTTAGAATTTGAAGTTCAATAAATGAAAAAAGATCAACTAATGTATTTCATGGGTGTGTAATATAAACACGGCATTTGACAGTGATTTTTTTCTTTTCTTTTCAATTTTGACTGTATTTGTCCAATTTTAATCATATTTGTGCATTCCAAATGCACGCCACAAATAAAGTATAAGTATGTTCTTAGACCGAGACATTATATGTTGAGGCCCTTATACAAAAGGTATAAATCTTGTCCACTCGTGTAAAAAAACTCTACCTTATAAGATGTATTATACATATAAAAAGACATACTATGTATTTGTATCTAAAAAATATATATCGTACATATAAAATGTATATGATACATCTAAAAAACATGACTAACAAATATATATCATAGATGTAAATAGTAAATAAGGTATAAAGCCTGAATGAGAGATGGCATGAGTTTGAGTGAAAAAAATTAATTATCATGTACCGCTCTCATATTGATGACATACACATGGGAGTGCACAACCATGAAGTGCAAACAAATTTCCCACAAAAAAATATATAAATAAATGAAAATTAATATGATTTATCTTCTAATTAATATAATTTATTAACTATGCTATGTAATTTATGATTCAATGATTTTAATATCTACTATCAACACCATCAATATGCGAAAAAAAATCTTAATAAAATATCTACGAGTTTATTACAAAACATTCCATATAAAATGCATTATCACATTAACAATCTATTTATTCAAACACCAATCAAGTAATTACATTTTGATAAAAAAAAAAACTGTTAATTTATTTTATTCAAACAGAAACATGAAACATTATTTAGTATTTACATAGCTCATCATGGCAGACAAAGCAAACCACACAGAGCTTCATTATTATTCAAACAAACAAACAAAAGCAAAACATAGTTCGAATTCGAACAAAAAAAAATCACAAATTAACTTTCTCAACTTCCCTCCGCTTTCTCCTCTTCTGTATTCCAACAATCGAAAACAGACTTAGGAGATTGTGAAAGTTCGTCGACACCACCAAAGCTCTGGTAAATAAGCATACCACCCCCTCGTAATTCTTGTTTCTTAGATTTCTTACAATCAAACCCTTCCATTTCGACCATTTTACCCCATGATCCGTCCATTCCTAAATCACCAAAAACCGTCAAAGCAAGAGAGAATTCAGACGGTTTAAAGCAACCCAAAATCCGGGAAACCAACTCCTGATAGTTCAACTTCTCGGGATCGAATCCCATCACCTCATAACTCGCATAACTAAAACCTTTTTCAGGAGTCACATGAATAGTCGAAACCGATTTCTCAAATATTGCATTCATGGAATATCCACACGGTTCGAATTCAAAATCGCAAATTTCCATCTCGGGTATAATTTCGGATATGCCCGAGTTCTTAGTCATGTTATTTTCATTCTTCGAGTTCTTGAAGAAAACCGAGGCCTTTTTAGAGTCTAATCCAGTCATGCACATCTCGAGTGTTACCATCGGTTTTTCAGGTTTTTGGGTTGCATAATAAATATGCCAACTTTTATTAGGGTATTTCGCGTCTCCAATAATGTGCGCATTATTGGATTTGAGATCTCCAAAGAATTTATCGAGAATCATAATTTCTTCGCCAAAAGAACGGTGGGGGGCGGGTTGTGCACCAGGAAAAATAAAAGATCCTCTCGAATATTTAACCGACTCAGTCGGCATTTTCAAATCATTGGCTAATTCGAGTATTTTTGGAATCGAATCGAGGAGCTTGGTGGTGCCGCATGTTTTGAGGACCATTTTGTTTGGAAATATGAAGAGGCTCGATTCGGAGAGAACGTAGGAATCGAAGAACTCATTCGAGAGAGAAGAGACAATTGTGCAACGGGCTAGAGAGAGAATCGAATCTATCTGTGCCCTGGAGAGAGAACGAAGACCCAAACTTTTCGAGTCGAGAAATATTGGAGTGTTTGAGAAGGTTATTTCGAGACGCTTCTCATAGCCCTCGAAACCAATTGGAGAGACCGCCATCTTTTCAACAGAAGATTTTCAGAATGATTTTTTATTTGGAGAATTCAGGAAAGAAATTACTACAGATTAAAACTGAGCAATTAGAACAGAAAATTTGAAATTAAAGAGCTTTCAGGAGGGCATGCGGACGCACTGCAAAACATTAAAAATAATAATAATTAGAGAACGAAATAAAATCAAAAATTAAATTAACATTGATCTTGTGCATATCAGACATAAAAAAATAATTAAAAACAAATAAACAATAATAAAATGATACAATGTAGATCATATATGATGCTTCAATGCAAAATAAGCCCTTAAATTATGCCTTAATAACAAATTAAATAAAAACATTTACGTTTGAGTAAGAAACGGATTGGAATTTCTCGATGCCTCCGGCAGGTCGAACGTCTTCAATGCAGTATCCTAAAGGGGCTTCGTAGTGCGAAGATTGTATAGCATTACTGTTTTCCTTTCTATCCTTTGACTCCATCAAAACATTTAGTTGCTGCGAAAAAGCATAAAAAGGAGACATGGTCCTTGTTTAATATTTTAGCTCTAGATTGAGATACAAAGAAAGAAGAAAAGATCATGATTTTCTTCAAAAACAAACCGAATAAAATGTGCAAAAACAAATTGTAAATTATAAAGAAAACGTACGAGGCAAAGACGAAATTTCACGCGAAGTTCCCAAGTTTAGAGATTCAGAAACACTTGATTTCCTTTTCCTTTTCCTTTTTCCTTTTCTTTTCCCCCTTCTCCTTGTATTTCTCTTTGACAATGGAAAACTTGATTACTATTTCTTTGGTTTTGTTGGTTATTGATGGTAGAATTGAATGAAACAAGGGTGCCATTTATAGGGTCTCAAAAAAACTTGTTATGCTGTCATGAACTATTACCATCCTTGTGGAATTGAAGCGGTAGAGAAGCGTTATTTCTAGAGTTGTTATTTCTGTGTCTAGAATGATTTTTACTAAAATTTTCAAATTATTCTTTTTAAATATGGAATGCGTTTCGACTGCTCGTATATTCCTACTATATTCAGTGCTGTTTTTTTTCATATTGTGACCCGTATGTTTGTTTAAAATCCTCGGTAAATAACGATAAATTTATTTTGTTTATTTTATTGTAATAAGTCATATTTATGACCCAAATTTTTATTATTGGATATTAATTTACAGAAAATAATTTCCCTTTTTAGTCTCAAACTAATTTAGATGAATTAAATAGAATACTGAAAAAATGTTATTTTGTATGATTGAAAATTGTATCGGGTTTTTAAATATTATATTGTTGCTTTAAAGTTTTATTATTACTTTAGAATTGTTGTTTTCATTTTATTATTGAATTTAACTCGAATACAATTTCTTTTAGGGGGTATGTATTCAGCCCCCCAAACTCAAAAATAATATCTTTGATGAGGTGGCAAAAGAGAGATAAGTAAATTGATTAGTATTATTAATAAACTCAATTAGCGATTTAATTGACCGTTTAATTAAATTTACATGTCAATTAACATGTATTAATATTAACATATTATAAATTATTTACATGTCAATTAAACGTGTCAATTAATATTTAATTGAGTCAATTAGAAAGGCTAATCAACCCATTTAATCTTTTTTGCCACCTCACCAAAGGTGTTGGGATGAGTTTGGAGGGCCAACTATATTTTCTTTTTCTTTCCGGGTGTTTCAGGGTGTTTCAGATTTAGTTGATTTGGCCGACATAAATTATTTTGGGAATTTCTTTCATAAACCCCTAACTTTTCAATATTATAAAAAGTTCCCTCACATCTGAGATACTCCAAAAAATCCCATAAAAACAAACTTTTCTTTTCAAATATCCCTATATGTGTTAAGGTTAAATTTTTTGGGTGTTAAATTTTTTTTGGACCAAAATACCCCTCTAGTTTTGTAATATACGATTTTACTAAATTATGTTAAGTATTTTTTTATTTTAGAAATTCATAAATATTAAATAATTGATTAACTATATATTTGCTCGTATAATTATATATCAGTTTATATATTTACAAAATCATACATCGTTTGACATATAATTTATTTAACTAGTGACAAATAATAAAAATAAAAATAATAACAAATTATTTAATTTTATATGAATGATATATTCGATCATATATATTGAATAAACATTTTTTGCAGGTACATGCACATGTTCTGGGGTGAAAATAAATAATATTTAAGCATTTTTGCCAAGCTGTCTAGCAAAAGTACAATAATTAGCCATACTCCTTGGCGAAAGTGCTAACTCTGTAAAATTCAAACATGCCAGTGATATTTTGCGAATGAACTTTTTTGGATGCTATATATCAAAAAATATCTATATGAAAAGCAAATGTACATTAAAACAACCTGCTAAAATTTCTTTTTCAAGATATTTTCTAGGTGATGAAATTTTTTATATCGGATATTGTTGATTTTTAAAAATATATATATGAAGAATAAAATATTAAAATCAAATTAAAATGTTACATATAATCAAATGAATATTGTTGATTTTTTTAAATAACAAAAATAACAAAAATAATTTAATAAATTTATTACTACAAAAAGCTCCGTGTCGGAACCTATGAATAGTGGGGTGCCGAACTAGAGGGTATTTTCGTCAAAAGAAAATTTAACACCAAATAAATTAATTTTCACGATCAATATAATAGCAAAATGTAACGAGCTATATAATTGTACACAAAATAATTATGCCTTATTTAAGTATTTTTCTGACTAATAAATTCTCTCATATTAAGTCCACAAGATAAATATGAGCATACAGTCATACATACATCATACTGAAATTATACAATTTTTTTGATGTATGTAGCATTCAAAAAAGCTCAATTTACACGATACGTCAGGTTTGTAATTTGCAAAACTGATTTTTTCATCGTAAACTTTGGCAAAAAAAAGAGTTCTTTCGTCACAAGATTTGTGGCGAAAGAGCTAATTTTGCAAAGGGGAAATGTAGTTGGCCCTCATTCATCTCCAACACTCTTGATGAAGTGACAAAAATAATTAAATGAGTTGATTAGCAATTTTAATTGATTCAGTTAAATATTAATTGATACATAAATAAATTATAATATTAGTATATGTTAATTGACGTGTCAATTTAATTAAACAATCAATTAAATCACTGATTAAATCAATCAATAATACTAATCGATTCACTTATCCTTCTTTACCACCTCATCAAAAATGTTATTTTGAGTTTGGGGATTGAATATATAATTTTTTTTTTGCAAATTGCAAACCTGACACTATTCATGCAAATTTGGGGTTTTTTACAAAAAAAAAAAAAAAAAAAAAATCAAAATTGTAGACCTGAATTGAAAGAAGTTCAAATTCTCTCAAATTTAGACTTTTTGGAGAGGTAGACACAAGAATTATCGGCATGAATTATTAAGTTTCCAATGAAATGGGAATTTCATATTTTTCTTAAGGAATGTAAAAAAAATTGAAGGGAAAATTGGAATATCATACTGATATGGACTAGATAAACTTTGGAAATGCGGGGAAGTTGCATGAATTTGACCATTGAAGTACTGGATTTGTTTTTTTGTTTTGGATGAACACAAATTGCTTACATATATTTTTCTTATAAACTTGTATAACTAGTCTTCGGTATGAAATATTATTTCAAGTTCATTTTGATTCAAATGTAATAAAAAATTCTAAGATATATTAATGAAATCAATGTTGTTAACTGGTTCCTCAGTTATTAAAAAGAACTTAATTTTTTAAGTATATATATATTACATTATTCGTCATTAGTAAAATGAATCCAGCAGTTAATTGAGTGTTTGATACAATAAAAACAATATGTTCAACGAAATCAATATACAAAAATAAAACTTATAATAATAACTAAAATTCGTGGTTTAGGATTCTCTTCAAAAAAAATATACATTTACACAATGACGAAACTAAAAAGGACCAAACCAGACATTGGCTCCCTCCATGAATTCTAAAATTTTTGTATTGTACAATGATAAAATCTATTATTTTTCCCCTTGATGAAATATAAATTTTATTTTTAATATTCTAGGGTGTAAGGAAGGTAACTAAATGCAAATATAAAATGGGCCATCCCAATTTTCATTCAATGAAAAATAAAATATTATTCATCCCAATATTATATTGGTATGATTCATACATGCTTCTTCCCCAATGCCAAAATTTTATCCTTGTTTTTTTTCTTGTGAACCCCACCAATTTTTTTCAAAACAATCCAAAATCTTTTTCAAAAGTACAAACAAAATAAAAACAAGCTAGAGCATACAAGAATCTTCTTCAATTTTCTTAAAATTTTCAAAGTAATTAATTAATTTTATAGAATTTATCTTAAACTTGCAAATCTTAGAAATAAGAAAAATAAAAGTAATTGATAAAATTAGAACAATTATTTGGGGATTTTCATAAATAAATAGTATATTTGTAACAAATATTAATTTTTAGTTGAATAAATTCTAAAAAGACAGATTCCGCTAGATTTTTTTTACTTAAAGGCTTAGCCACCTTAGTGTGCATTAAATAATAAAAAGAGAAGAGGAGTACATTTTAGAAAGAGAAAAATCACACGTAAGACCTATTGTCTATTGCCCACATGGCCTGCAAAAATTAAGAGAACAAAATCCTTATTAGGATTGTAACAAACCCTACGGCCAGCCGCCTAGTTCCATTCTCGCGTCTTCACCGTGAACTTCGTTGTCGGATTCACAACATCTTCGCCTTGAATATATGTCGAAAGATATTGAAGGTCTCTATGTCTTCGCTTGCTACTCAGGAGTTCTTGCGAGATGTTATGTCGCTCATTCTTGTGGCCTTCCATATATGTCGACACTAACTGTCGTGACCTTCAATAGAAGTCAATATCTTTCGATCGCTGCCCCCCCTCCCCCCTCGCCCACCATATGCCGGCCAGCGTCATTTTTCCCATCTGTGTCATTGTCGAATGTTTTGTCCTTCGACACCATTCGGCCTAACCGTGTTGCCGTGATCACGATGTTTGTCAAACCATCGTCTTTGATTGTACTCTAGAGGAGGAGAAGCAATATGTTGATACCGACACCATCCGGTTTAACCGTGGTACCGTGATTCCGCTACACTCAAATTCGATTTTATTTTGAATATTTTATTGTCTTGGACGAATATATACTTTTGGATTTTACTTATAATTTAATAATATTATATATATTTTTTATTTTGAATGTCATGTTTCAATAATATAAGATTAAAAAAAAATATCTTTTTCTCGGTCCCTCCAATTTTTGTGTCTGGTTCGTCTCTGCCCTGCATTTGCATGAATAGTCCATTTACTATGCCCCTCAAATTCCTCCCAACATCCTCTATATCATGAATTAGCGATTAATTATCATGGTGATTAGTAAAAAAACATTCCATTAATAATTAATAATCAATATTAATTAATTGTTTATGGAATGTATTTTTGTTAATCATCATGATGATTAATCACTAATTCGTGATATAAAAGATATTGGAGAAAATTTGAGGAAAATAGTAGAATTGTCCTCTGAATGAATAAGATAAGTTGGACTAAGAATCTCATACATCAAAAACTTCACCAACTGACTATGTGAACATTATACAACAATAACGTAATGAAAAATCTAGTTTGGCTTCGACATTGAGTTGTTTTGAATTGCAATCAATAAATATACAGACGACTTATTTTCCGTTGAAATTGGGTATGGATGGATATAAGAAGTCCACACCATGACACCATCATGCATGAGGGTACGCGTGTAGCCGTGTAGGTGTGCAGGACGACACACAACAACAAAACAAAATTCAGGGGGAAAATGGAATGAAAACAATAATATTGAAAAAATATAAAATTTCTATTGTATGTAACTTGAGTTTACATTTTATGCACGAAATGTATGACTTAAAAAATATAAAAATTTATATTGAAAAATTGGCTCTTGTTTTTCTTTATAGATTATGCTGAAATGGATTGCTCCATAGATGGGATGCGTGAAAATTTTGATTTGAGAATTGAGATGACAATAAAATGGCGTGAGAAAACGGATCGGAGAGAAATAGATCGGTGGGCGGGCGATAAAATCACGACCGGCTTTTCATTTGAGCATGACACGTGTCGCATTGATATTCATTTTGACAGACCGGCGTGCAATACCACGGCATAGGTTAGTCATCCTCATATATAAAACCCAGCAATCATTATTTTTAATTCGGGTTAAAGCATATATGTTTTTCATGAGCTTTCATGATCAACGATATCTTCATAATAACAAAGTAAAGACCAAAAATACAAAAAAAAAAAAATTATAATAAATAGAGAAGGCTCATATGTCCCCCATCTATTGATGTCAATGGAGATCGAACCCACAATCTCTCATAACACATGGATTTCTGTGCATCATACTCAACCAACTAGGCTATGGTTTCATTGACATATTTTCAAATAAATATGATAAATTTACCAATTATGAAAATTAAAATTGAGATTCATGATCGTGTTTCCCATAGAATTTTGTTGAAAAAACAATGTAGCGAGCCTATAGTATATGATAAATGTCAAAATGCATATTTTCAAATAAACCAATAATAACATAATTATTATCTTAATTCCACCGTGTTTCTTAATTTCCAGAGAAAAACGAAGGACCAGTAAAAGTTACCCTAATTTAGACTTTCCTCCTCAAAACAGCCTACCATCCTAATTTAGCCAGCATGTCATTACCATCCTGAATTTTTTTCCCCCCCTTGCTCTAATTAGAAAAAAACATTCTACGCATCCAACTACCAAAAAAGAAAAACATAATCATCATTTTGCTCATTCGAACATAGCACCAAGCTGAAGTCTCTTCATGTCATGGTTCGGTTCCTCAAGAGAGGAAACAGTCTCGAGAAATTCTTCAATAGATAAAAGATGCAAGAACAATCAGAACGTTCCGTTATCGACACGATGGTAACGAGTCAAGGTGCACGCATCTCGAGCCATGACCTCGAAGATCACCAGATCGGTAACGTGTTCGATAGGCCCTCTGTTAGGTCGTGGTTAGCTAAAGATTCCCCATCAGGTATAATACATACTTGATGTTTTTAAATTACTTAACGATCATTTTGTCAGAGAATTTCAAAATTCGAATATTGATATGATTTTTTGACTTTGATTACTCGAGATATGGAATTGATGAAGGAGAAATTTGCAAAGCTTTTGTTGGGTGAAGACATGTCTGGCTCTGGTAAAGGAGTCTCCTCAGCTCTGGCTCTTTCCAATGCGATTACAAATCTTGCAGGTATATATCTCAAGGAAAATGTTTAACATCCTCAAGCAGTTTGATGACGTGAATATGACTTAATACCTTAAAATGATTCATGATTTGACATCATAATTAGATGTCCAATCATAAATTAAGATAATCAAACCATAAATTAAGATAATCATATATTTATGTGTTAATTATTGAGGTGTTAATTCATATTCACATCATCAAATTTCTCGGGAGAGAATTCTAAGAGGTGTATATGACTACTCTATCACAAATAGAACATTCCAAGACTTCCAATGGAAGCCTTTTGTATTTGAGTCTTAAAAATAAATTAATTTCCTGATTAAATTCAGCTTCGGTGTTTGGGGAACAAAAGCGACTCGAACCCATGCAAGGGGAAAGGAAGGCTAGGTGGAAGAAAGAGATAAGCTGGCTTTTATCGGTCACGGATAACATTGTCGAGTTCGTTCCAACTCGACAAGTATCCGCAGACGGTACCGCCATGGATGTAATACTATATATAATATACTATTTAGAGGTAAATCAAATGATCGATTCTTTATATTTGATCTCACAGGTCATGAGGAATCAACAGCGAAGCGATCTTCGCATGAATATCCCTGCACTGCGCAAACTCGACACTATGCTCCTCGTAAGCAACACAAAATATGCGACTAAATTAGAACGAGAGTTTTCTCATCATACTGTTATAACGTCATGCAGGAATATCTGGAAAATTTCAAAGACTCCAAGGAGTTTTATTACGCATCGAAAGACTCTGACGAGTCCAAAAACGAGGCGAGAGACGGCGACAAGTGGTGGCTTCCGACAGTTAAAGTACCCCCTAAGGGATTGTCAGAGGTGACAAAAAGATGGCTCCAACACCAGAAGGAACTCGTGAACCAAGTTCTTAAGGCCGCCATGGCCATAAACGCAAACGTTCTCATTGAGATGTCAATCCCCGACTCATACCTAGAGTCTCTCCCAAAGGTATATTCGTCCTTGTAATTTACACATTGTATTATTCTAATATTTGTTTTCATTGGTAGAACGGAAGAGCGAGTCTTGGAGATTCATTATACAAGAATATAACCGACGATTCGTTCGACCCAGATGATTTTCTTTCAGGGACGGACCTAACAACCGAGCATAAAATTCTCGACCTAAAAAACAAGATAGAGGCTTCGGTGGTGATTTGGAAGAGAAAGATGCATAACAAGGATTCAAAATCGTCGTGGGGCTCGGGTGTCAGTCTAGAGAAAAGAGAACAATTAGAAGAGAGAGCCGAGACCATGTTACTCCTGCTCAAGCATCGATACCCTGGTATCCCTCAATCCACTCTCGACATAAGCAAGATCCAGGAAAACAAGGTAAGGATTCCAAATTCCGGATTTCAAATCAGAATAATTATATTATATTTTTGTTTATAGGATGTTGGATTCGCAATTCTAGAGAGTTACTCGAGGATTTTAGAGAGTTTGGCTTTCACGGTGATATCACGCATCGAAGACGTGCTCTACGCTGATAAACTCGCACGAGACCCGTCTTTAGGCGGGACAAGGAGGCCACCTCCTATGAACGATTCTGACCCGAGATTTACGAATGACGAAACCGAGACGGACCAACCCGCTGCGGTAACTCTACTCGATTTTATGGGATGGGATTCGGAGACGAAGAAACCCGATTCGGAGAATTTAGAGGATATGAATAAAGACGAGAAACTCATAAAGAAGCCTCAGACAAATGTCATTAAGAAGTTTTCCTATCTCGAGACCTTGGGCGGTTTGAGAAGCCCCACGTATCGCCATTAGAGTATGAGCTACCACATGAGAGAATTCATGTAGGTGCTTAATTGTATAAAAGGCCACTATGTATAATAATTTATTTATATGATGAAGCATTATATGAAGTTTGGTATATAAAGTATATTCATAAACTCAAAATTTCATTGAGATTATTTTACTGCAACATAATCCCTCGAACACTCGCAATAGTCGTTTTATTTCAAGAAACAAAAACAGCATTATTTATTGACAATCAAAACCTTACATTGTAGTGACCGCAGCGTGAATCGCGTCTGCCAGAAGCGGAACCGTGCTGGACCTTAATCCAGCCATGCTAATCCTCCTGTACAAAGGAGAAAAATAAAATAAATAATCCTGCCAATTTTGAAAATGTGATATATCAAATATACCCATCAGAGGTCATGTAGATGTGATATTCTCTCGTCATGAAGACAACTTGCTCCTTGTTAAGACCCGTGAATGTGAACATGCCGATTTGCTTGATGATGTGGCTCCAATCGCCAGGTGTCCCTTCATTTAAAAATGTAATAAAAGTAAGAAATCGAATACATCAAGGGTATATTTGATATTTTAAGAATTTGTGAGAAGTAAAAAAATACCTTTGGCTTGTAAAGCATTGAAAAGCTCTTGACGCATGGTGATGATTCTATCAGCCATGGCTTTCAACTCCAAGGTCCATTCATGATACATTTCTCTACAATAACACAAAAATATAGAAAAATATGAAATAATTATCAAAAACAAAATTAGGAAATATTATTTATTTTTAACATACGGGCTTTTGAGAATGGTTGCGACAATGGAAGCACCGTGAAGAGGAGGATTAGAATACATTGGCCTAATCACGAGCTTGAGTTGACTCTCCACTTTGCCTGCCACGTCAGCACTCTTACAAACCTGAAAACACCCAAAATATCAAAATACCCAACAATAATACAATATAATAAATTAAAATAAAATAATGAATTCTTACAATGCTGAGCGCACCAACACGTTCCCCATATAATCCCATATTTTTCGCGTAACTTTGGGCCATGAGTAATTCACCTCCATCTCCTACAAACATTCTTACTGACAATGCGTCTTGATCTAGACTCCCACTTGCAAAACCCTAAAATTTCAAAATTAGACATCATGGTTGCAATGATAATTTGATAGTACAAGTATAATAACAAACCTGATAAGCACTGTCGAAGAAAGGAAGCAAGGATTTGGATCGCATCAAAACCCTAATTTTCTCCCATTGTTCAGGAGTGGGGTCCACGCCAGTTGGATTATGCGCACATGCATGGAGAAGGATAATGGATCCATTTGGGGCTGAACCCAAATCCTCTGTTAAACCTTGAAAGTCGAGTCCACGAGTGGCAGGATCGTAATATCGGTACGATTTTGCGGTTAGACCCGCTAATGTGAATATTTTCGGATGATTTCCCCATGTAGGGACTGGAATATAAATCGATCGCTACAAAACAAAAAAAAATGAAATAAATATACGAATATATGAAAAATAAATGGTGTTAAATGATTGATTACTTCGTGGTAGTGCCTTGCGAGAAATTCACCACCAACTCGTAACGAACCCGTTCCTGACAAGCACTGTACTGTCGCAACCCTGTTTTCTTGAATTGCAGGACTGTTTCGAGAAAATAAAGAAGTTATTTTACGAAATTGTCCTTATGAGAGTAAAAAATTAATTTTGTTGTGAATTTTATGGACCTGTTAGAACCGAAGATGAGCTTAGCGCTAAGCTTGTTGAATTCGGCTAATCCAGTGATTGGTAAATACTCCTTAACACGAGCCCTAAAATTAAACAAAAGATATTATTAATGTGATATAGCAAATAATTATGTAAGGAAGTTTTATAAGATTTAATATATTACGGGTTGTTAACGAGAAATTGTTCAGCCTTTCTAACCACGTTGAGGACGAGCGGTTTGCCTTCCTGTAATTCGATAAAATTGTGTAAATTAGGAAAATGTGAAATTGAAAGTGGTAATTGTGTTTCTAAGTGAGATAATAATTACCTCAGTTCTGTAAGCTCCAACACCAAGATTCACCTTATTAGGGCTTGGATCCTTGTTATACGCAACCGTTACCTAAATAAGCAAATTGCAAATTAGATTTATTTCCTGAAAATCCGAAATTCAATATATTTATACAATAAAAAAGAACTCAATCAAAAAATAATCAAGGCGATCATGTGTGTGCGATGGACTTGATCGTCCATCGAGTACAAATCAAACAGGAAAAACAAATTCTACTTAAATCTACTAACAAAATGCAATCAGCTACCAAACAGGGACAATCAAATCAAATCAATCCACAAATTTGATCAAGAACCGATCAAATTCATTTTTCTTCCAGTCAATCACCTTCTACAAGATGAATCATACAAAAAAGGACAAGAAGAAAATTAGATCACGGCTCACACGTACCCCAAGAATAGGATCCTCAGGAGCCTGAACAACACTAGCAAACACCGATCCGCCATCAAAACCAGCCATCGCAGCTAAAGAGATCTCAGAAGGGCTTGGAGAGGAAGAAACTGAAGCTTCCAAATGGCGAGCGAGTGTACTTAACCTTCTTGCAGAAGAAGTGTCCTCATCGCGGCGCATGGTAGCACGATCCATTATATTCTACTAACGTGCGCTTACTGTTGGCCGTATTTACAGTAGTTTAATTGATTATGTGGAAATCCGAATGCGCCCATGGGTTATATGAGGGAGGTAATGACGTGTACGGATAGGATTAGTTTCGATGGTGATGGCGGGTTCCCTTATCGAGGACTTGTGACGGTGGATGGGTGACATGTGGCCGTACGTTTCTAGAAGATATTTGAGATTTTGTATAGTATAGTAGAAGAATTTGTATACGTATTGTATATGTATAGCGTACCGACTATTATGTGGATGTGGATATTATTATGGATTTCGAATGTATGGTTTTAGTTGAATTTTTGCTGATGTGTTCGTGTTGTCCACTAAAAGTTGTATATAGATAGATATATTTAGTTCAACGATTGGATACGAATTGTATGCCGGATTGATGATTATTACACATGGATATGAATAAGAATAAGAATATAAAATATAATATAATATAATAATTGGATATTATTGTTAAAATAAATAAATCCCTTGTTTATTTTGTAGCAAAGTCACATCTTCTTAGTTATATCGATAGTTCAGTTCTAAAATTAGAAATATTTCTGAATTGTTTCTTGAAGATGGGGAATATCAGTGTTGTAAAAAACAACGTAAAACAGTAATAAAAACGATAAAATAATCTTAAATCGGTCCGTTTTTTACAACACGGTGTAAGAAAATAATCAATCATTTTTTTACCAGATTAAACGTATTTTAGCATCCAAAACGTTTTTTTTTCCTTTTTTGGTATTGTTTTTTTAATCGAAATTTTTGGGCTTGATTAAAAAAATTATGTTTTGGACATTTTTTTTTTGCCCTTGACTTAGCCCATGGCCTAAAATAAATCTCAAGCTTAATTTAAATTAATTCAAACTTATGCATGATTAACATTCAAAATTCAACGATGCTTAATTTAAATTACATCAAAAAATCCAAAAATGCCGCATCATTCAAATGAATACAAAATAAATCTCAAGCTCAATGAAATAAAATCATAAATGATGCAATAAACTAAACTCAAAGATCATGCTCATTAACCGTCGGTGTAGGTCCTGATGCATCCAATGAAAATCTTATCTTGTCCATATCAAAATCGATCTCATAATCGTTAATAAATAAAGTATCGGAAGTCGACATAAGTGCTCCACCAACACGACTACAAAATAAATAAAATTTATTAATAAATAAAGTAACAATATAAGCAGATTTGTCGATTTGCTCAATTAAAATTGGTTAATAAATAAAGTAACAATCTATCGGAAGTCGGCATATATAAATTTAACTAAATTAAAATTAAAAGTGGTCCAAACCGGTATATATTTGTTCATATCGATTCATATATCGGATTACCGATTTACTCAATTGATATATAAAGTATTATCATAACGACAATTTAAAGATTAGTGATAAGAAATCGATATAACGATTAGTTAATTGGTAATTGGTATTTGGTATTTGAATTTTGGTATTGTGATTAATTGGTAATCATTTACTGATTATTATAATACTAGGATAATACCCGCGCTATGCTGCAAATATAATAATTTTGTTGCTTGATTCAACGAAAAATTTGAAAAAGCAATTGCGTGTAGAAGATGATATTAGTTTTTTCGTATAAAAACAAGATTATCAATTTTTTTTTTAACAAATCTATATAAGACGCCCTCATAAAGCTGAAAGTTTTTTATTTCTCTCCAGTGGAGCGATATACCTTTAATATTTGATTTACATTTGATTATTTTTATTTATTCTTCTTGGTTGAACGTGACATAAAAAAAATAAGAAAAAAAATTATATGAGGTATTTTAGTAAAAAAAATACTCAAATAGAGAAAATAAATTACATGGGAAAAATTAAAACTTTAAAAAACAATTGCCTGTATGATGTATTAGTTTTTCTTGCACGTAAGAAACAAAATTACATTAATTTACCTTGATAATATAATGATGCAAAGTTAAATAATATTATATTATAATGAGAAAATAATTATATTATAAAAAATATATCCATATTATAAATATAAAATTATATATTATTATCATAATATATAATAATTTATTATAATGATAAAATAATTATATTATAATAAATATATCAATGTTATTAATATAATATTATATATTATTAATTAAAATAATAATACTTAAATAATATTATTATTTAGTAATTATATTATAATACTAAAATAATAATATTATAATTATTATATTCATATAATAATATATATTATTAATAATTATGTAGTATAATAATTATATTATAGCAATATAAAATTATATATATTATTATAAAAATATATAATAATTATATTATCATATTATTATCATATAAGGCGGAACAAAATATTATAATCAAAGAGTAGTTATATTATATTTATTAAATATATATAATTAATATAATTGTATATATTATTGCAATAATATAATAACTATTATTCAAAATAATTATATTATATCTATAGAATTAATATCGTTTGTTATATATTATTATAAATAAAAATATTATATATGGAAAAAGTGCAATATTATTATTATTTCCATATAATTAATATAATATAATATATTATTATAATGGTATATATTAAATGTTATTCATAGAAATTATATTATATATATAATTAATATAATATTATAAATATAATTATATATTAAATGGATTATATATAATATTATAATAATTTAACATTACATTTAATATTATTATAGTATAATATAATAAATATTACATAATCATTTTATTATATAATTATTTTATAATTTCTAATATTGTTATATTAATAAAATTTCAGAATTTTCTAAACAACTAAACAAAGAATTAGATTTTCCAACATCTTATAATTCCGACATCCAAACAAACCGTATAATTACAAATTCCAGAACTATTTACTCCGCCACCTTATAATCCAATTCCACTCTACTAATTCCTCTTGCCAAACGTCCCCAACCCGAGATCATTAATATTGAACTATTACATTTAATTAATATGATAATTAAAATATATCATTAATATTGGTTCCAATTTATGAATTCGAATGAAATATTTCAAGAAAAAGAGTTATTTTTTGAATTTTCATCCTAAAACGGATTACATGTAAAAATGCTCCACAAAAGAATCAAGAAATTCCTCCCCTCTAGACCATCTAGGAACTAAATCTAGACCATCTCAGAATAACATATACATTATCACGATTGTGCCAAAAGCTAATAAAGATTTTAGAATAAAAAATATGATGTGAAAACACGAAGCATAATTTATTGAATTAGATTAAATTATTTTCATCTTACAAAGCATAAAGATCTATGAATAAAAATGCTAAAGTGAATTTCCATGGCAACTAAATCTTTTATTTTTCTATTTGAGATGAGTGTGTTTATATAAAATAAAAGAGTTACATGATGTGATTGTGTGATTGGTCAAATTAAAACGAAATTTTTGTAGAAGGTAATAACCAAAAATAGACTTTTAATCTAATATAGTTATCTAATTGAATTATATAGATATAATTTAATTTACAATGAGAGTTGGAACAAAAAAACTTAGTTCGAAAGTACTGTTCTTGACCAAAGCAAACACAACTCTAGAAACAGAGACAGTCCTTACCAAAAAAAAGCTTCAAACAATATATTGAGACAACATTAGAGGAAAATAGAAAATAAAATCCACTTACCATCCAACAAAATGTGATTCAAAGAAATCCAAGAAACGAATTCCACCCATCTTAATTAACTACAAAACAAATGTATGGAAACCAAAGATTCAAATTCCCGAAGACTATAAAACACGCTTTACGATTCCTCCATGCATTTCAAACCAAAAACCAAACCAAACGAAAATTTGATTATACTTTTATCCTTCCTCACACAACTTAGTTTATTTCTTGCATTGTGCAACTACCTGAGCTCTCAAATTTAGTCTCCTCTCTTCCCGTACCGAGACGTGCATTCTTTCACATTCTCCTCGAAACAATCCACCGAGGAGAAAAAAAAACGAATCCCCTTTTGTGCGTGATCTTTTTCCAATACTGATTTTCATATATTTCGAAAACTCGGGTGGAATTGGGCTTCTTTATAAGGTGAGGTCTCCCGTGTGATGGTTCCATTCCTCAAAAGGGGACACAGTTTAGAAAGATTTTGGCATTTAAAAGGAATGTCTTTCTCTGGCCGCCGGTCTCACAGCCTCGTTTTAGATTGTGACAGTGAAGCTTCATCGGAGGAGAAGGTTTTGATGAGGAGTCAAGGTTCGCGCACACCGAGTTCGATTCCAATTCCAATTCCAGTTCCAGTTCCAGTTCCAGAACAACCAATGGGGAGTGTGTTCGATAGGGGCAACGGATCACGTTTGGGCAAAGACGGGTCATCCGGTAATTAATTGATAAATACGAAAAATATTATTTTAAATCTTGATGATCTTTTTATTTTTTAATTAATGCACAATATGGGGTTTATGTTCTAGAGATGGAACTAATGAAGGAGAGATTTGCAAAGTTGTTGTTGGGTGAAGATATGTCCGGTTCCGGCAAAGGCGTCTCCTCGGCTCTAGCGTTGTCCAATGCTGTAACAAATCTTGCAGGTAAAATATATCAAGGAAAAAGATAGTTTCGACATCTTGATGCTGAATTCAGACATTATATTTATAACTAACAGTATTTATTATTTATATCTGAATTTAGCTTCGGTGTTTGGGGAGCAAAGGCGCCTCGAACCGATGCAAGATGAAAGGAAGGCAAGGTGGAAGAGAGAGATTAACTGGCTTCTATCAGTGACCGATCATATCGTAGAATTCGTCCCTACTCGACAAGTAGCACAAGATGGAACCACAATGGAGGTGATGCGAAATCAACAGCGAAATGATCTTCACATGAGCATTCCTGCCTTGCGCAAACTCGATAATATGCTCCTTGTAAGCAACACTTGTTTACTTTCATTTTTGTCAGAAATTCTAGTATAAATTATAGCTAACAACAACATAATATATATATGATCAATCAGGATTACCTAGACGGTTTCAAGGGTCATCACGAGTTTTGGTACGTGTCTAAAGATTCTGACGAGTCACAGAAGGGAACTTGTACACCGAGAGAGGACGACAAGTGGTGGCTTCCGACAGTCAAAGTGCCACCAAATGGTTTGTCCGAGCCGTCGAGGAAATGGATCCAATATCAGAAGGAACTTGCTAACCAAGTTCTCAAGGCCGCCATGGCCATAAATGCTAATATTCTCGTGGAGATGGAGATCCCCGAGGCCTACATTGAATCGCTTCCTAAGGTTAGAATCCTTTAATTGATATGTTAATTACAGTTTAATTTAAACAATGATTATAACCAAATACATAATGGGCTTGTTTTTAACTTAATGGTAGAATGGAAGATCTAGTCTTGGAGATGGTCTTTACAAGAGTCTAACCGATGACGGTTTCCACCCCGAAGATTTCCTTTCATCTGTTGACCTATCTAGCGAGCACAAGATACTTGACCTGAAGAACAAAATCGAGGCATCGATAGTGATTTGGAGGAGGAAGATGAATAACAAAGATGCCAAGTCACCATGGGGCTCTGCTGTCAGTCTCGAAAAACGAGAGCAATTCGAAGAGAGAGCCGAAACAATCTTGCTCATACTCAAGCATAGGTTTCCTGGTATTCCTCAGTCATCCCTTGACATAAGCAAAATCCAATATAACATGGTATATTTAGTATTTACACTTATATTGCAACTTATAAAGAGAACTTGTAGATTGATATAAGCTAACTCATAATTCTTTTAGGATGTTGGGTATGCAATTTTGGAAAGTTACTCAAGAGTCTTAGAAAGCTTGGCTTTCACGGTAATGTCTCGGATCGAAGACGTGCTTTACGCTGATTCCGTCGCCGTAGACCCGTCCATAGCCGAGAAAAAAAGACGGTCTCCTTCGACCGATTCTTCCGAGTCAATTGTAAAGGCGCTTGATCCAAAGGAGGAGATGGAGAAACTTAGCATGATGGAAGGAACACTGGCAACCCTGCAAGACTTTATGGGATGGAGTTCAGCCAAAGAATCGAAGCCCGATCCAGGTAGCTTAGAGGCGATGTTGAACCAAGATGAGAAGGCGGTAAAGAAGCCACCGAGTCCCGCGGTGCCGAACAAGAGGTTCTCTTATATGGAGAATTTTGTGATGAGGAGTCCCACGACCCGGCTCGTGTGATGAAGCAAAAGATTAGAGGGAAAAGTGTATATTGATTGATTGGGGGGGTTTCAGTTTTTCTTTTCTGTTGATTTTCGTGAATGATCTGGGGTTGGGGTGCTCAATGTTTAAAGTTCCCTTGTATTTCTCGACAATTAAAATGAAATAAATAATTTGCATTATCACTTGTGATCATTAATTAACTAGCTTTGATTATTGCTGTTATAGAGGAAAAAAATTGTCTGATTTAAAAAAAAAAATTGTTCGTTAAAGAAATTGTGCTTAACCAAAATAAATTATGTCCGGAGTATAACTTTAAATGAAAATTTTAGCAGATTTGTTAATCTGCAACTGTTTAATTTTGTGAAATTTCAATCTTAAATTCTGATTTTCTTGAATAATGAAATTCGAGACAATTTTTTTTTTAAGGTAAATCGGGTCATTTCATGTTAAGAGTTAATTTTGGATTGTGGATCATTCACGGTACCAATAATTTTGATTTAGGGGCTTATACAGGTTATGGGTATTTCGTTTTTCGGATCGTTCAGAATGCTCGATAATACTCAGTTCCACAAAGGTTCGGATTAGAAATGCTCGATTTGAGGACAATTGCCTAATTTAAGATCAATGATACGAGTACCATAATGATGAGCATCATAATTGTTATTCTGCGATCAATTATCATTTAATATATCAAGCATTTTAAGGGTAACCGACCGATTCGTTCGATATAATTATCAATCATCGATAAACAACGGTCTCCAATGAAAATAGGAATAATTATCCATCCTTTTATCTGATTTCGAGACGAATAATAAGATCTTTGTTGAATTGTGACACGGTCACAATGTTGTGAAGTCATTTGATTTTCTCAAATATCCAAGGTATATGATTTGATTTTTAAGTATTAAAGATCAAAGTATATAATTCGAAGATTATAATCAAGAAAGCGAAATAGTATTTTAGTTTAGAGCTCTTCTACAATACACCAACTTTTCTTTCTTCTTTTATGATTGATCTCATCTTGACCATTGATTAACTCAAGGGTATTGTGGGAAATTTTCTTCAACCGGTTATTTTCTTATTTCTTTCCTATTTCGAACGTGTCATCATTTCACTTTCTCCACCAACCTTCTCCTTAATGTTCTCCTCGATTTTTGTATGACCAATTAATTTCATGTTTGTCATTTGATTAATTAGTTATACAAAAAACAAATTTTCATTTACATTGAATGCAATATATTAAGATTCGAAAAATGCATACAAATACTAATATTTCGGATCATGTTAAGTATTTTTCGAACCAAAATATATTTTTAATTTTGTATTTTCAACCTATATAATTTCAACATATTTTTTAATATTATTATTTGATATTATTTTTTATGAAAAAATAAATGAATATGACAATTATATAAATATAACATATAATAATAATTAATTATTTAAAAAATAATGAAAATGCTATTTTATTATTATTTGATAGGCATTTAATAATTTATTGTTATTGTATGCACAAGTTATATGATCATGTATTAACAAGATTGGACATCACATACACATTTTATTTTATTTTTGGCAAAATAACAATTATTAGATAATAAATGCTATCAGTTTGTTATTATTGACACTCACACGTACATCCAATTTTCATACAACCATAAATCAATATTAAAAAAAATATATGAGTATTGAAAAAAATAGTACAATATGTTGTTATCACAAATCATGTTTAATCCTAAAAATAAATTCTCAAAATACCGTATTTATATTGAAAAGTATACTAGCACAGAAAACTATAGTAATAATAAAATATATATTAACAATGAAATGAAAATGAGCATTGAACAATGATGCTAAATGTTTATGTTTCTAATAAAAAAAAAATGTATCGTTGACACAACAAATGTCATGTATCCGATGGATAATTTATTAAAAACCCCCAAAAAAAAAAGTGAGCTACACAGACGATCATATGTGAACATTAAATAATATTTTTGGTATAACAATGATACGATGACTCAATACCAATAAAATATATTAACATTAAAAATGATATATTAATTACTAAAATCGATATAATAACAAAAAACAATATATTGGTATCATAAATAATAGTAATAATAATAATAATAATATAATACGTTACCACACAAAAAAGATATGATAACATGTATTATACATGTCGTCGTGTCATTTTAATTTATACAGTTAAACAATTAATGTGCATGTGAAATTTACTGATTGATGTCAATTATAACAAATGTATTATATGTGTAACTCAATTTCATGGGTCACTAAATAATATTGAAAAATAAGGTTTCCTCAAGCATGATTATTAAATTATGTTTTCTAAAAATAAAAAATAAATAAGTATTAAAATATGAAATGAATTCAAATACGCTACAATCTAAACTGGAATAACTCTGAAACCGAAACACCACCGAAACTGATTGATTTCTTGATATAATCATACGTTTATCGTATCTGACTCAAATTTAATATAAAACTTCAATATTGAAACAAAAATGTAATATTGATACCAAAATTTATGAATTGACCATATTAACATTAAACACAATGAACAATATGTTATTCCACAAATAAAATTTTATTTTTCAAAGAAACATTATGTACACAAAAAAAGAATAAGGTCAAATGGATTAAAACCAGACCGAGCTAGATTCAACCCGAACCGAACCAATTTTATTTAACAAAACATAAATAATAAGTCATAATACAATATAATTATACTATTTGGAACATTATTATTTTAAATTTTAACATTCTAAAATTGAAATATCAGATAAAAAACTAAAATTAAAAAATAAGATATGATTATGTCGATTCTCTTTGATCATTTTATTAAACACTAAAACTGAACCAACCGAATAAACCAAATAATATAATGTTTCCAACTGAACCAAAATAAATCGAAAAGTTTGAATCGATTAAATTGAACCAGTTCGCTTCTGTTCACGAATAAACAAAAATCATTGGATTTAAATTGGAATTTGTGTTTTTCATCATGAGCACAAATCTTGAAGTTTGAATGCATTATAGTTTGTGCTCATAATGAAAATCACAAATCCCATTTAAATATTATTCATGTATTACTTTGTGTTTCATGTAGTTATTATTTGTAGGAAAATTTTCAAATAACCACCTTGTTATAAATAAAAGATAAACATAACACAAAAAATAGAGAGAGAAAAAAATGAAATGTGGATTGGTAAAACCGCTCTCAAATAATTTGAATATTAATTCTTGTAAAAAAGCTCCACATAATTTACCAACCCCTTATTTTAGACTTCTTTTTATGGAATCTCCTTATGTAACATCATTACAATCATTTCAACATTTAGATTATTATATGTGATAAAATATGAATCATGAATTAACCATTGATTTTTTTATGATTATGTTTTATTTGTAGACATTTATGTGTCCATTATTTTATCCATAGTTTTGAGCAATTTAAGAAGACTACATCACCTTACATTTATAATATGTCAAAGTATTATTCGTTAGTTTAATGTTGGACCGATTGTATTTAATTTCGAATCACTTCACATTATGTTAAATAACCAAATGTGAATACAATGGAATGTGAAGAGTTTAAATAGCTAATACTAATAACTTAATATATAATATTAATATCATAACATATACATCAAATATTATCATTATTTTAAAAAATTATGAAATTTATTTACTTGAATTATCTTTATTTTGGGTTTCATATTATCATATATCCAATATTTTTTTTGTCTAGCTTAAAATTATGAAAACAATTATGTAAGAAAATACAATATAAAATTAAGTATAATCACATTAGTGACTTGTAAGTCTAATTATTAGTATTTTTAATCTATAATTATAAAAAATGTACATACTACTAATTATGTTACATTTGTATTTTTACTCAAAAACTTCATGTTAATATATGATAAAATTAATAAAAATAAAATATATTAATTTACGAAACACAAATAACATCTTCAACTTATAAAAAATATATATATCTCGATAATAAACATGAAAGATAAAATTTACCTGTCACAAGTAATTTTTTGAACTTTTAAGATGTTATTATTCTTATTTTTATATATGTAAATTTAAAAATACCATATGGATTTATTTTTTATTCATGTTCCCGCATGTTTTTTTATATACTATTTATCTTATTTTGTATGTCATTTTAGATTACTAAATAAATATTTGTTATTGTGACAAATTCAAAAATAATATAATCATTTTATCATTATCGAACTTCTTTAATCAATATAACTTTTATTTTTTATGTTTGTTTCCAAAAAATTACAACTAAATATTATGTGTATTACAAAACAAATGAAACAAACACGCTGCGAAATAAGGATAATCTTCTAGTTAATAAATAATTCTTATTATAATTTCGAATATTAACTCATTATTTGGGTAACTAATAATTAGTCAAATTCTAATATCTTAATTACTTTGATGCTGCATAAAATAACACACATAACTACATCACAGTTGATCCTTTGACCCATATACTCAGTGACCTTTTCATCTTCTCTTTATTAAACCTCAACCAATAGGAATCTCAAACCGATGTGGGAGCACCTAGACATTACTCACAAAACGGTACCCGTACACCTAGATTCCAACCCGGTAACAAGATGGGAAAAACCGAGACAAAATATGACGAAAGAACAACGGAACCGCTGGGACACCGACTTTCTCTCAATAGCGTGGAATGTCTGGAAAAATAGAAACGCAATTGTATTTGCAAGCACGGCCGCAACAACGGCTATAACGCAAGCAAGAGCGTACACGGAAGCTAAGGCGTGGAGGGAAGCTCACTGAAGGATGTTGGTTAATTCTAACCTAGAGGGGGGTAAATTTGGCAATCTAACTTATACTTAGTTTAGATTTAAACCTAATTTATGGTGCGGAATAAATAATAATTTAGATGATAAAGATGATACCGTACAAACACTTTGACACAAGATGTTTGTTTACGAAGTTCGGTAGGTGGTTGCTTTGTAGCTTTAACTCACCCTTTACTCGCTTAATTGACCGACTCAATTATTTGCGAGTACCTACGTCTCCGGGAATGCCTTGTGCCTCTTTTTGGCTTTCGATTGAATTCCAACTCAACTCGATTACAAGGATTTGCCTAGATCGATTTACACGCTTCTATCGATCTATAGCTTAGGCTCTTTACACTTTGTTGCACTAGCCTATTACACTTTTTCACTAATCGAGCTACAACGTGATCGGTCACGTGAGTGGGATACGATTAGTGGAGAATATCGAAAGTAGATCAATGATCTAAAGAGGTTTCTCAAGCTATCAATGGATATAGATAATCACAGCTTAGGGTTTCTCTCTTTTTAGGTTTGAATGTTTGAAAAATGAAGAGTTGGGAGAGAGAGCCCCATGAAGGATTCTATTTATACTCTCTATAGAAATCCTTCAGAAAACTTGCAGTGCGTTCGAACGCATTACAGTTCGTTCAGAACGCACTTGAAGTTTGCACTAGCCGTTTCAAAATAACGTGCAAGTACATCTTGGGTCCGTTCGAACGTACAATGTCCGTTCGTAACGGACTCAATTATACATAGCATTTTGCGTTCACAGGAACAAGAGTCCGTTCAACGCACTTAAAAGTGGGTGAACGGATTCCAGGTTGTCCGTTCGAACGCACATGGATGTTCGTTCGAACGCACACATTCCTGTGACATTTTCCGTTCACAGGAAGGATTGTCCGTTCAACGCACTCAGAAGGTGTTTGAACGGATTCTAATTATCCGTTCGAACGGACATGATTCTTCGTTCGAACGCACACATCCCTGTGACACGTTTGATTCTAATCAAGCTTTTAAAGTTTTGATATTTAGCAAGTCCGTTCTGAACGGACTTTGAGTTCGTTCAGAACGCACTTCCTGCTTGACTGAACTCTTTGTTATTTTGAACATGATTTTACTTGAGTTCTACTAGGTTTGTACCTATGGTTTATTTGTGGCGTATCCCACTCACGGAAGGCTTCAACATCTTGAGTCTTGATGTATTCCAATGGCCTTCCATGTTTTCTTCTTTTCTTGTTTATCTTGAGACTTCATGTCTTGATTCTTGATGTAATCCAATGAAGTCCTCCTTCACAAGTCCTCCTTCATCTTCGTATCGTACCTATGTTATCCTGCACTTTTCTGGATGTAAACATTAGTAATGACAGTGTTTTGAAATAATCAAACTATCAGGAAATTTGAACCAACAAAGGATGCACACAGGACCACCTCTACTAACCACCTCGGAAAGCTAACAATTAGGGACTTCTTTGTAAATTCATTTCGATCCTAAAATAGGTTGTAACTCTAATTCATGATCTTTAAGGATCAACAATGGTTTAATTCTATTCAAGAGCTCGGCAATCGCCGACCTCGCTCAAAAAAAAAAATAGGAATCTCAAACCTCTTCTCCTCTATTTCTCTCACTTGCGGTGCTTGAGCATGCCGACCAACAGTAATAAATGTGGTCATATGACTCATATTTCTCTTTACTGGCTGACACGTATCCAAATTGACACGTATCCAAATGTTATTGGATTAGAAGCATAAAAGATAACAAACATGATTACATTTATACCCCTTTTATTAATTTTGGTTACCTACTGAATCTCATATTTTACAGGCTGATTGCATTTTAACCGGTTTCTACCACTAATACAGACCGCAGGATCTAAAAATTGAATGGATGAAAAAAAATTGGTGCATTGAAGAAAAACTCTTTAGTTTAACACATATAACAAAAGCAAATAAAATAATATCACCGTTATATAGCAAAATAAAATGAAAACTAAAACAGCATGTTAGTCTTGTGAATCTTGTGATTGTTTTTCTGTTATATATTTTCACGTACTTGGTGATGTCCACCAACTAAAGATGTAAATCGTACTGATATTATTCGATGAGAAATGATATTATTTTCACATTTTCACATTTTCTTTTTCGAATTTTCATTTTATCTGTCACGTGGCAAATAGTGACTGGGTGATTTATTTACTATATTTCTACTACACCAATCTATGTCTGTCACACGACATGTGAGCGGATTCGGGGAAAAAGGAAAGGTTCATATCACTATTCTTATTCGGCTGAAATGTAATCGACGAATCGTATTTGCAAAATATTTGTATTCGAATAATAATATGTATATGAACAGATATTGGATACGGATAATTTTTTGGGATACGAATATTGATCAGTAGATAGTTTTATTTATGATGACAAAAACAAATATGAATACAAATTTTACATATACTATTCGGATATCTGAAATACATAAGTAAACATTTTTTTTTTTTTTTGAATGAATACCAAAGGTATTCGATCTTTTTATAAATAAATAAAAAACGGTTATTTACATGATTTGACCACAATTCGAAAGTATGTGTCGTTGAGTAAAATATAAAGGTGACAGAAAAACCTTATTGTACCCCTAACGACTTTGTAGATCAAGGGCGAGGCTGCTGGGGTAATGAGTTTAGACCGGAATATATTGTCGCAATATTTTCCTTCTCGGATTAGCCTTTCTCCATGATTGTGCCTCAGTTATTATTCTTCCTGCTAGGACTTCGGACGAACAAGTTGGTGATCCGAAAATTTTATTATTTCTTTGTTTCCAAACCGACCAAATGGTCGATAGCCACACTAATTCCCAATCTTGTCTTAAATCCGGAGGTACCTTTTTCTTATTGTCTTAAATCCGGAAATACATAAGTAAACATTAGATTCGTATACTTATATTATTTTTTATTTTTTTTTGTGATTTTGTTTATTATTAATTTTGTCGACGTTTATCTCGGAGAAGAAAATTGCTTACTATATCTAATATTTTGTATATATCAATAGATAGTTTTATAATTTTGCTTATTATTAATTTTGTTTATTATTAATATTGATCAGTAGATAGTTTTATAATTTTATAAAGTAATATTTAGGAAAAAAAATTAATATATACAATGAAATTTGGGTATTTTAAATTGGGTGTTTTTTAATAAATAGTATAATTAGATATAACATCGTTTGAATATTTGAAATTAACTCATATTCAAATTTGTATCAGATAATATCCAAACCGTATTCGAATTCGTATAATACCTAAATCGAATATGTATTCGGACAATTGCTCCATAACCCAGTTGGATGAGTGTTTGACACAATATGTTGTTACATGGGTTATGAATTCGAGTTCCATCGACATCAAAAATAAAATATGTAATCGGGCAGTATTCTTATTCGTATAGATAATTAAAAAAATGAATGGAAATAGGATATGTTTATTATTCTGATATGATTATTATTATACACTACCCGATCCGTTTACACCCTGCCATCCCTACCATCAACGGTACTCATGCAATGAAAAAGAAAAAATAAATTAGACTTGGACCATGCACAAAATCCAAGCCTGCAAAAATAATTATTATAGTTTTTATAGAAATATATTATTATTCAAATTGAAATATTAAATATATATTCTTTTCGTATATTTCTACTATTATTGTACTAGTAGTAGGGGTGTCAATGGTTCGGATCCGGTTCGGATAGTGGTCATACCAGATCCATATCCATATTTTTTTTCGGATACGGATCCGGATACGGAATTACCCGGATCCGGATACGGTTCGGATAATAAACGGATACGGATACGGTTCGGATATTGTCGGATACGGATACGGATACGGTTCTCTTTCGGATATTAAAACGGATACTATGTTATCATAACATAACTTATTTTTTAGCTATAAATATATATAATTTGTGACATAAACGATAAATATGATTATATTTAAACGTAATTTTACGATTGTGAGTTTAAATCACTCACAAATCATTAATTTGTATATGATTTTTTAACTAATATCAAATATAATATATAAAAATAATATATAATATGCGTATCCGGATTCGGTTCCGGATACTCGAATCCGGTTCCGAGTATCCGGATCCTAAAAATACCCGGATCCGGAACACGGATACGGTCCCCGCACCAAAACCTAATATCGAATCCGGCTCCGGATCCTAAAATTAGCAACCAGATCCATATCCGGATCCACTCGGATCCGGATATTCTTTTCGAATCCGGATATTTCTTCGAATACGGTTCGGGTCGGTTCGGACAATATCCACACCATTGACATCCCTAACTAGTAGCTTCTGCAACTATAAAACAGTATTAACATACACGCCCTTACGATGACCTAATATCACCCACATATCCTCTATAAATAATTTATACACATAATTAACATTTGATGCATAATTAATGTATTAATTATGTTAATTACCGTATATTATTGATCATTTCATATTTCTTTGATTACAATAAACATTTTCGTTGGTAATATTTTTTCCATGGAGGGGCAAGTTCATAACTTTATACAATTTTGTTCTATAATTTACATATAAGCTCTTTAATTTTCAGATTTAATTTTTATATTTTTATAAGTGTTGGAATATTTGTAATTTACAAGGACTAATGCACGGAGATGCGAAACCAAATAATACAGGTGAACAACTTGCCATTCGCAAGATATTAAAATTTATTTTATGAAAACATAAATAAAAGTTATTCTATAATTACCAATTATATATATTAAACATAAAAAATTAATGATTTTCTGATGAAGTTTTTGGTTTAAAAATACCAAAATACCCAAGCATAACTGAAAGTATGAAACTTAACCAACTTCCTCACTTAAAACTCAACCACACTCGCGATACACAATTTCATACGCGTACTCTAAGTATTCATCGTATGTAATGCACGATCCATGTTTCAAAGCGTTAGCACACTAAACCCACCGATCCAAGTTCCATACATCCATTGCTGGTGGAATGTTATATTGACTTCCACCTGCATAAGTGATATAGCCTTCAACTCTTTCTTAAGATGGTTTACCATACCTAGAATCATCATCGTCGTACCGCCATGAAAAATTACTCGGGTCAAACAACATATGTTTCCTCGAATCGTCATATGAAGCGCACTTTTCGGTTGATTCAACGATGATGTGGTGAAGTCATTTGGTTTTCTCAAATATCCAAGGTATGATTTTTAAGCTCAAGAAGATTCTAATCAAGAAAGCAAATAATATTTTAGTTATATGTATAACAAAAGCAAACAAAATGATATCATCGTTATTCGTTATATATAGCAAAAAAAATGAAACCCAAAGCATGTTAATCTTGTGATTGCTTTTCTGTTATTTACTTTCACGTAGTTGGTGATTGCCCACCAACTACAGGTGTCAATGGTACTGCTATTAAATAATAATAATAATATGTGTTTAAAAAAAATATTAAATACTGATATATTTTCGAATACGAACATGAAACAACAAATGATTTTGCTTATGGATTCGGATATCCTATATGGATATCAGATTCATATACTTATAGTATTCAATGTATCATTATATTTTTTATTATCATTGTGATTTTGTGTATATATATTTTTTTATTGTTTTATCAGCAGTCTCGAAGAAGAATTTTTTTTATTATATCTAATGGTTCGAATAGTAATTTTTTTATGTATCAATAATATTTATAATTTTATAAAGTAACATTTAGGATAAAGTGTAATATTTACAAGGAAATTTGTTTTTCAATGGATTTTTTTTAATAAACAATATTGAAAAAAACGAATAGAAATGCGATATGATTATTGTTTAAGAGCTCCGTTTACACCCCAACCGAACTTATGCAATGAAAAAGAGAAGGAATATTTAAGGGAATTCTTAAAGAACCTAACTTTTTTTCAATATTTAAAACAAAACCTTCATTTTTTTAGATACTCCAAAAAAACTCCCTAAAAACAAAATTTCTTTTGAAATACCCCCTAAATGTGTTAAATTAATTTTGTCCAGATACGCTATTTGCAACATTGGTAATAATTAATTATTGTATTAGTCAATATCAAAATTGAAAAAATATATAAAACATTAAAAAGATATATAAAAAATGAATGTACATTAAAACAAGCTGCTAAAGAATTATTTATTTTGCCCAGATATTTTCTATGTGCTAAATTTTTTTATATCGTTTATTTTTTATCATTTGATGTTAGTTGTTAAAAGAAAAAATATGATAAAAAAATATTAAAAATTAATGAATATTACATACAATCTCATTTGTGTTTTTAAATAGATAGTATATCTTAAAAAGATATTGTGAATTTTTTTGAAATAATAAAAATAGCAAAAATAATTAATAAATTTAATATTAAAAGATAGAGGAGTTTTTTGGTCCAAAAAAATGTAACGCTACACAAAGTTAACCTTAACACCTCTAGAGGGTTGAAAGTTTGTTTTGAGGAGATTTTTTTTTAGTATCTCAAAATAAGAGTTTTGGAAATATTGAAAAGCTTAGGGTGAATTTAAGAATTCTCCAATATTTAAACTTTGACCTTTTACAAAATCCGAGCATGCAAATAAAAAGGGGGTCATTAGCGTGCCCTAATAACACTCATATGTCCTCTATACTATAAATAATTAATATTAATATATATCAGTGTTTAAAATTGCGGCAATATTGCGGCGATATTGCGGAAATTGCGGTCTGAGATTTAGAATCGCAATTTCGCAATGAAATATTGCGGCAAATAGCGTTTCTGTGATATTGTGGATATTGCGGCGAGATTGCGGCGAAATATCGGTGATATTGCGGATTTATCGGACCAATATTGCGGATTAATTAAAGATATAAATTTTACATCCGTTGACAATGATATTTGATCCACTTAGAGAGATATTCAAATCCATTAAGCAAATAATACAATATACATCCTTTCCATTAACAAAGATATCCGATCCACTTAGATAGATATCTAAATCCATTAAGCAAATAATACATCCCTTCCGTTACACACTTTCTAAGCCTTCACATTCAAAAAAGAGCCCAAGGAAGCCGCCAGGTCTGCTGCCGTCCGCTTGCGGGAGGCTGCTGCCGTCGATTTTCGCATGAAACCAGTGAACCATCGCCACCAGGTCGAATGGGAGGAGTCAAGGAAGCTTCTCCAAGTTTGTATTTCTTCAATTTAGCCCTATATCTCCTAATTACGAGTTGACCTAGGTGTTGGTTTTTTCGTTTTTTTTTTTGAAAAATTGTTTAACAAAGAATATGTGATGTATATATAACTTCTAAATTGTTTCTATTTCATCCTATAAGTATTAATTTCATAATTTTGCCTTGTATTTCATTGATGTTTTTGCCCCTGCCTTTTTACGAAATATGAATTTGGAAATTGCCTTATCCAATTATTTTACCCCTACCTTTTTACGGATATGAAACTAAGAAATTATTATTTTGCCTCTGCCAATTCTTGAAATGTGAAACTAATATGCAAATTTGGCTCTGCCAATTATTTGATTTAGTGGACAAGTATGCAAACTATTGCGTCAATTATTTTGGCGCTGCCAATTTGTCTCCAATTTGGCTCTGCCAAACAAATTTATTTTTTTTTCTGTTTTTTTTGTGACTTCTAAAATGTATAGATTCAAAGATTAATTGAAATATATAATTTAGTGATACGATTGTGACAAAAAGTTTTGTGAAATGTATATAATACATCATAATTATTACATAAATTAATATCGCAACAGTCGTCCGCAATAAGTTCATTGCGGCGCAATTGCGCCCGCAAACGCAATCCGTTGCAAAAAATGGCCGACCGCAACAGACCGCAATATCGCAATTTAAAACATTGATATATATAATTAAAATTTGATGCATAATTAAATGTATTATTGTGTTAATTAGCATATATATATATTGATTATTTCATATGCTAATTAATATATTAGTTATATGTTATGTATTAATAACATGTTAATAAACATATAAATTAATAAGTTAATTGTTATATAGAATATAGAGCGCGTAGTGATGAAATATAGGGGTAAGTAAAATTTTCCAATTAACAAATATATGTGGCTACCCGACGTAGCGAAATAACATACGTATATATATATATCATATATTTATGAGAAATTATATTTGTACATCACATTTTACCATAACATTGTCAATTTCCTAATTAACATGGTAATTGACCGGGAACACCGAATTAACAATTAAATAATATTAGTAAAAAAATATTGATTCGGATGGATGTTAATTTTTTTTTTTTAATTCGGATGAGTACTAGTTAATTAAGTGTGTTAATTAGAAAATTGAAAATATTGTGGTGAAATTATGTGCCCTCTATACTTATTCCAAAAACAAATATAGGTGTCGCATGTATGTTAAACATTTTTTTTTTTTAATTTTCAGAATCTCCCAAGACCCAAATGAGTTGTATATAAACAAAGAACAGTTCACATCCTAGAATTAACATTACAACAAAAATACAAAAAGAAAAGAAAGTAACTTGACTATGTACAATACTACAAAAAACCTTAGTTTAGTATTATGCACATTCAGAAAATAAATATCCAAGATTTAGTATCCTTGATCTCAAACTCTAAATTATGCAGTTGCCCCTTTAAAAATGAGAAACCTCAGAGATTCCAAGTTGAAATAGATAAAAGTTCCGTGCGTGTGCGTGAAATAGCAACCGAAGTTCGAACCCACGACACACTGCCATCCCGCCCCGTAAATCACATCAAATTCCTGCATTCAACAATCACATTTTGTTACGATTTCACCCAAATCAACATTATTTTACACCTTCAAAGTATGATTCAATTTGAGAATTTCACAGACAAATTTGCTTCAAATTGGTGTCGAGGGATCGAAACAAAATGAACGAAAAAAGGGAAATTAACCTTCTTTATATGAGATGCGATGCTTCGACAATCCAAAACATCGAACAAATCGAGTGCCTCCGAAGCCGATGACATGGCTTGCATCTGCATCTTAATCGGCATGTCCGTATCCTGTATCATTGCCTTCCCTTCCAACATCTTCTTCTTCTTCTTCTTCTTCAAACTGAGATTTTTAGATAATGCCTATAATGAGATTATAAACTAAAATAATTTTCCTTTGTTTCTGTTTATAAGGCAAGTAGTGAGCTGATTTGTACATGACGTGTCCACGACTCAGGAAGGAGACAAACTATCGGTGAAACTGGTGCATTGTGGACTAGCCAATGAGAACATGCCACGTCTGAAAGAAATGACATGAATTGTTTGTCATTAGGTGGTTTCATTGTGGATCAATGTTATGTCATGGTTTTTTTGGATAGAGGATAAGATGCTCGTATGTGATGTTCTGATTCCATTTGCTTGTTTATATTATTTAGATAGGGATGGTATTCTCAGAAGTAGTTTTGCAGTTTTGGGCACCAGACAAATGGATGTCTCTAGTTATTTTGAATCTTCAATAGAGTAGTAATATACACCCCACCCCCGAGTATTTTCCTCCAGATTTTTGATGACGTGGATATAATTTAACATCTTCAAAATAAAAAAAATAAAAAAAACAAGTAAATAGAGAAGGCTATTTTGCGTCTCCCACCCAATCACTGTGTCATGAGTCCATTGACAACACCTTCAAAATTAACACACAAAAACATAATTTAACATCTTAATATATTAATTTATGATTTAATTATTTTAATTTATGATTGAATATATAATTAAAATGTTAAATCATGAATTAAATTGTTCGCATCAAGGATGTGGGTGTGGGTGGGTGGGTGGGGGGGAAGAGATGGGGGTGTATATCCAACATTTATTTTCCTATATTATATTATTGTTAGATATTTTATCAATTTCTGACTTTATCCACATGCCAAAGGGCTTTTGAAGTTCAAATTCAAAATTGCCTCATTTTCCTCCGTATTTATCACGTTTGAATATTTTAATTACTTTTGACCAAATCAACGTGTAGCCACGTATTTGCAACAAGATTATCTTAATATGGCCAAACTTAATAATTAGATAAAGAATGAATAATATTGAATACAAATAATATCATAATACTACCAAATTACACATCATCATCATCATCATGATCTGATATCATCACTAAACCAATCTCTCCCACCCTACCACTCAAAAATCTGAGTCTCCCTCTTCCTCACCACCCCTCCCCCCTCTTCCTCAACATCACTAAACCCTAAACCCTAAAAACGAGTAATTTACGAAGGAGGAAAGAAGCGATTGAGATTGAAAGGAAGATTGTAGAACTCCTCGTTCCTGCTATCTCCTTTGAACGTGCGGAACCGAACCCACCACGGCATTCCCCTGTCTCTCGCCGCGTCCTTCACGTCCAGCGTGTTATCCAGAAATACCGACGTTATCAATGCCACCGTTGCCGGCGACGAGAATATCGTGTTTATGTAGTCGTTGAACTGCATAAATAAATAGATAAGAATTTACTACTCAAGGGTTTAGGGTTTAGATAATAAGAATACGAACCCAGCCAGCTTTTGTGCTCGATGGAGCGTGCTGAGAAACAAGAGTATAACTGAAGAAATACTCGGGAATAGAAAGCCCGAGAAAAATGGACACTCCGATTATGAACAAGTTCCTCATCGAGTTCATGTTGGTGAATTGCATGAATGATAGGCCCACCGCAGCTATAAATTATTAGCTATAAATTATTAGATTTATAATTTGGAATATATATGTAATATTAGTAATGAAAATTACAATGGCAAAATGTATACCAACGACTCCAAATAGAACACAGTACACGGCAGCGAAAATGGTGAATGGAATGGAGGCAAATAACGCTCCGAATTTTCCTATTAAATCCACAAATTATGTTAAAAAATAAATAAAAAGGGAAGGAAATTATATATGTAATAAATAATATGTACCTAATATAGAAAAGAAGATCATGAAACCAGCCGAAATTTGAACGACTCTTCGGCTTCCAACTCTCGTTGACCCAAGAAGCCCAATATTCTCTCTATATATCGAAATAACAATTTTAATAAAACTCGTTGTATAATTGCACATTAATTTCTTATAATAATAATAATGTAATTAGTTAACATACACTGAGACGGTAGAACCCGAAACCGTGCCGAATAACCCATCAAGTAATATCCCTATTCCCTGCATATTTAAAAAAAAAAAGATATCAAATATTTAAATTACAAAATTTTAATATTCAATTTTGAAATTTGAAATTTGAATTCGACCTGCCAACCGATTCCTCTGCTGAGAACATGGGCTGGAGGAGGCGTCGCGCTCGAGAGCCGTGCAGCCGCTTTATACGCTCCTGTAGACTGTATGTCAAAAAATAAAATATTATATAACAAAAATAAAAATAATATATAATTTTTAATTCCAGTTTTTTTTAATGTTTTTTTTTTTACCTCGATTAAGGATACAAGCACCGCGGCCATCATGCCAAAAGATTGACCGGCGTCGAAAGTCGGTGCGCCCCATTGTAATGGATAAGGAATCTTTATCCTGACATTTTTATTTTTGAAAGGTTAAATACGATATTTTATTTTGACAAGGGTAAATATGATATTTACCATGGGGCAGAGGAAATGAGATTGGCTTTATCGGTACGGCAATTAAATTGCGTTGTTTCGGTGGTATGTCTGAAAGCACCGCCTACGGTGAGAATATGCGCGTAGGTCCAAACAAGAGCAATGGAGATGAGAAGCGAGAACCTCTCCAGTACAGGCAAATGCCTTATTAGTATGTGCTTCAAATACTAAACAAAAATAAAATAAATAAAATATTATTTACATGTAATATTGGTTTATACGTGTATTTGAAAAGTTAGCTAACCTGAGATAATGCTATGTATAAGATGAGCATTGGTAATCCAATCTCAACGCATCGCCCAACCTAAATTCACATCGAAACAAAAAATCATATGACATCATATATATTTTAGATTATTTTTGTAATTTTTTTATTTTTCTGAAGTTGGAAAATCATGAAAATAACATGATTTTGTACTTTGTATTCATGTAAAAGATGTGAACAACTTATTTTTTGGCTAGCATTGTACTTGGGTTTTCTTTCAACTTTTACGAACAAACTATTTTAGAAAGAAAAAAATTAGAAGATATAAATTTTTCTGAAGTTGGAAAATCATGAAAATAACATGATTTTGTACTTTGTATTCATGTAAAAGATGTGAACAACTTATTTTTGGCTAGCATTGTACTTGGTCTTTCTTTCAACTTTTACGAACAAACTATTTTAGAAAGAAAAAAATTAGAAGATATAAATTAATCTAAAGGTGGTACCACAGGGAATCCGCGGTCAAAGAGCCCGAACCCCACCAATGCAACTACTGGTACCATTCCAACAGGGCTGAAAAATCTGTACCAAATTTCAACAAACAAACAAAAAACATTCAAATTCAGCCAATAAATCTTGCAAAACAAAATCATGGTAGTATATTTAAATATGGATATTTGGTCCTACAAAATTGGGAAACATAATATTTGATCAATTAGGTAGGGTCCATAGAACACTAATTAATAAAACCCAATTAAAAATGAATATGAAAAAGTATACGTGCCTAGAACAAATGCCCCACAATTGGCTGTATCCGAGAATAATCTGAATGCTCGAAGAGACGATTAGAGCTCCTTGAATGGCCCTCATTGTTGCGAGAAATCTCTGCATTAAAAAATCGAAATCAAAATCAAAACCAATTAGTAACTTAATCGAGACCATTTTGATTGAATAAAGAAGAATTAATAACCTGATGATTGTCAGTGATTTGCATGAGGGACGAGTTGTGAATTATGGAAATTATGGGGACTAGAAATGAAAAAGAACCGCCAATCACGGTAGGGAGCCTCGTTCCAAACAGAGTTTGAAGAAGCGTATTTATTCCTGTAACGAATAACATTGTTTGTACCACTCTCACTTTATCATCCTGCAATGAAATTAACTCAAAAATTATGAAATTATAATTTGAAGCAAGATAAAATGTTTAGAAATTTTGAATAAATTACTAACATCACTTCCACCCATTCGAGGTACCAGCAAGGTGGGGATAATCACAGCGGTACCGAGAGCCAATATGTAGTGCTGAAATCCCAAAGCAATTGCTTCTCCTGAAAATCCAAAATTAACCCAAATCAGAACAATTCCATCAAATTGAAGAAATCAAACAAAATCGATTGATAAATGGAAGAAATCAACATACCCCAAGATGGGTTCGAGTCTATGCAATACTCAAAACCTTGTAATTGATCCATTGGTGGGTGATGGCCAATCTCCTCTGGTTTGACGTCACCCATTTCTGATTACTCAAAAACGATACTAAGAAAGAACGAAAATGGCGAAAAACCAAGAGAACCAACTTGGAGGAAAAAGATGGAAGGAATAATTAGCAGAAAATGGATGGCTAAAAAGATGAAAGAATATAATTTTCTTGTCGAAAGGTGTGGAGATAAAGTAAAAAAAGAAGATGTAAAGGCTCTTGAGAGAGAAAACCGGAGTGAGAGAGCGCCAGAGAGAGAGAGAGACCCACTCACAAAGCTTTGAGCTTTCTCTCTCTTATATGCTAGGACTCTTTTCCAATACTCTGTACAATTAAATATTCTGTACAATCAATTTCTACACTTTTCTAACAAAGCAATATATTTATCTACGATTGTACGAAGAGGATTGTATAGAATGTGTACGGGAGGACTAAAATTTGGCCGTTGGTAATTTTGATGACGAAAATGCCCCGGCTGGCTTGTAAGAAAATGTTACCGTTGTGTTTTTGTTTGTCGTATTTCAGTCAATGTAAAGGGCAGTGTTGGAAAACGAAGTGGGTGAATCAATTCATTGCAAGAATTCATGTCAAGTGATTTGATGCCTATTTTTGGACCAATTTCCAATATTTGTTTTGGGTGTTATTTTAATTTATTAAAATGGAAAGATATTTTTTGTAGGAGCATTTATGCATGTAATTCCGTTGGAAAAAAAATTCAAAAAATAATCTGATTTTCAAAAATATTTTAAAACTAATCCAAAACAGATTTTTAAATCTCGGTACTATCGGATTTTAAAAACTCGGTGGGTTAATTAGCATAATTATCATTTTTTGATTGGCACATAAATTAAGACAAACCGGCGTGTTTTTAAATCTTGGTGAATAATTCAATTTATTAAATAAATATGTGACTCCAAATTTTATCATCAACTCTTTCATGTAAAAACTAACATATTTAATTAATATGATAATTAACATATGTAATGTAATTATTTATTAAATAAAATCTAACTAAAATTAATTTATATTAATGCAAAATACATATATTATTTATTAATTAACATTTTTTGTGATTACAAGTAATTTTGAAGAAATTTTACTATTTACGAAAAATTGGTATGCAAAATGATGAATTTGTCATCAGATGTTTATTTTGTGATTGCCTTTTTAGAAGACCTCTTATATTTTTTAGATTTCCTAAAAAAACCCATATATTTGTTTCTTCTTCCAAAACCCCATAACATTTTTATATTCTCTCAAAAAAACCCCATTTTTTTGTTATGAATTTTAAAAAATGACCATTATACCCTCATAGTTTTATTTTATATATTTCTATAATTTAATAAATATTAAATGCATATTAAACTATTATAAAAAATAGAAAATGTTAAAAATAAATAATACATGATATTTTAGTATCAATATATTATTTATTTTAATATTTATGTTGAAAATGATATTTTAGTATCAATATATTATTTATTATAATATTTTAATATTTATGTATTATTTATTGTAATATTTTAATATCATGTATTATTTATTTTTTTATAATAGTTTGATATGTATTTATTACTTATTAAATTATAGAGATTTATAAAATAAAATTATGGGGGTATAATGGTTATTTTTTAAAAAAAAACATAACAAAAGGATAAGAGATTTTTGAGGGAATCTAAAAATGTTAGGAGATTTTGGAAGAAAAAACAAATATAGGGGGTTTTTGAGGGAATCTAAAAATATAGGAGGTTTTCTAAAAAGGCAGAGGATTTTTCATAATTTACAGAAAAGTTAGGGGGTTTTTGAAGAATTCCCCAAAAATTAAATACCATGAATTTTTTTTTATTCTTTCTGACTTTTTAAAAAAAAATAATAATAATGTTAGGTACCTAGATTTCGCACTTAAATTTTATCAAGCAGTATACATGGCAAATCATAGTGCATCCACGTCAAATTTTTAAAAGGAAAGTACATTTCGAGACTTCCAAATTCAATCACCGCGTATATTTTTAGGTGCAAATTTGGATAAAAATTATAAATGTCTATCGTTGTTGAAAAAAAAAGTCTTTATCAATAAGTAGTCATGGAACAAATTAAATACCATGAATTTCACAAATGCTGACGTGACAACATTTTATTGGGACATTAAAATACTGCTAAATATATAATTATTAATTATTCTTATTATTAAACTAAAATAAGGAATTTAAAATTTTATGTATTCACAAAAATTAGGGGTTTATTTCTGCAATGAATAAAAAAAGTTAAATATTATTAATCAAAATACAATTATGAAGATTTTCGACATCGTATGATCATCTCTCATGTGCCAAAATGTTTCTACCATGAAATTCTGTTCTGGTGTTTTTTGGAGCTCTAGATAGTTTTTAGGACCAATTTTTGAAATATAAAACTATATTATAATTATAATATAATACATATATCAGTAACATTTTTTTACTCGAAATACTAAAAAATGATTAAAATACTTTTGTTAATTAGAATTTTTTATAATTAAATTTGTTTTGAGATGCATGCATTTAATAATGAACACATTTTTTTTATGATTATCATGAAAAAAATACAAATCTTAAAACAAATATCATGATTCAAAATTATCGTCCGACTTTTCAAGACAAAATGCTCGATTTTTACGTTTTTGGGTGATGGGAAAGATTAATTTAAATTAAATGCTCGATTTTTTAAATATCGAAAATTTTAACATCTCTCAATTTTTCAAAAGGCCGAGAGTGTTATACCACGACATTATGAAACCTTATTAGTTATTTTGTGAAAAAACAAACTTAGAACGACATACAAAAAATTATATAAGAGGAGTCTATTGATGACTTGCTACACAAACATTTCAACATAATGAACGAAGATATGATTGGTAACTAATTTATTTATGAGGGCTAATAATATTCACGGTCGATCTTAATTGCCAGCAGCATTGTCGACGTCATAAAAGAGATAACAAGCATAAAAAAACAATATAATTATAAAAGAAAATACAATACGATACACTGGATAAAAAACATTATGTATTGTCATTCTTTATATGCACAAGAACATTCAAAATGTCAAAAATGTGTATAATATATATGTATAAAATGTATAATAAATATATAAGGATAATTTTATGATAAATTCATTTTTTTCTCAAATCATATGTGAATTTAAAAAGTAATTTGAACATTTATTTATTTACATAACTAAAAGAGATCTAATTAATATAAAAATTATCCACAATACTCTTTTACAAGTTGATAATCTGTCACAAATATCTAAGTGACAAGAATCAAATAATTATGTATTCAAAATCAAATATAAACTTGAATATTTGATTGTGATTGGTTCACCCAAAATCAAACACAAACTCAAAATCAAACACAAACTTGAGGATTTGTTTGTGGTTGGTTCCCACATACGTGTCATTACTCTATTAAGAAATAATTTCGCAGGAAATAACATTAGGTTCATTTCATTTTACACATGTAATGAAATAAGTATAAAGTAGTGGATAAACTTCTCCAAGTAATAATTGCTCAAATGGTGAAGAATTGAAACCAGCATCTATTATTCTGTGAAACCTAGATTATTTATTTACCTACAATTGATTTTCATACACTTTCAGCCAAGGAATATAGGGATTTTCTAATAAAATAATGCACTGATCATCACTTAATAAATTAGACTTCTTTAAAAAGTATAATTCAGGACAATAAATTAACACGAAGGATCAAAATCCATGAAAAAAGAAGTTTGAAATTAAATAAGATCAAGATCTTCTATCACTCGCTTTCTTTTCTTCCGCTTCTCTTCTTTTTTGTTGCCTATCACATAAAAATCGATTTAAAAAAACTCATAAATAAAATAGTGTGTATATATTTGCGCGATAATAATAAATAAATAACTCACGCGAAACCGCTATAACCGGTGCCAATACCAGCTTGAGACGAATTCTCATGTTGAGTTTGTATCACATCACTTTCAACCTACAAAAACAATTCGAAATTTTCGTGTCAATTTACCTTAACCCTAAACCCCAAAGATAATAAAAACATGAATTAACCTTGTCCCATTTGGATTTCTTGTTTCGCGCTTCTCTCGGAGCTGCGTCTCCTCCAATGAACGGAGCTTGTGGCAATCCACTTGTTTTGAGAATCGGTACGAGCGGTACGGTTTGCGTACCGCCCGAGAAAAAGTCGATTTTGGGGCTCCTCTTTCTTTCTTGCTCTTTTCTCTCAATTTCTCTCTTCATATCAGCATCTATAAACACAATCAAACCCTAAATTTATCATTAATGTGAAGGAATTTTAAAATTTGAAGTTTTAAATTTTAAATTTTAAGGTTTAGGGTTTAGGGTTTAGGGTTTAAATTTTAAAATGACCTATTTCATCGTAGAAATCACTCTTGTCATAACCATGAGGATCGAACACATCTTTATTGAAGCACGATCCAATTTGATCGATCCCTTGATATCCCACGGCGTGTTGCAAGAAATCAGGATTTCGATAATTCTTTCTGTTTCGCAAATCATCGTTAAAGCTCCTTCCAGATCTCTTCAACGCGATAAATTTGTTGATTCGAAGCTGGGAAAATCGGAGAAAAAAATAAAAATTGATCAGGAAAAAGGATTAAGAGATTTAAAAATAAAGGGGGATTTACATATTTACCCATTTTTAAACTTGAAATTACATTACATATTTACCCTTCTTAAAATTTAAATATCATATTTACCCTTTGATAAATCTAAAATATCATACTTACCCAAAAATTAAAAACCATCCAATTTCATAAATCTAAAAAATTAAAAACCATCCAAATATAGATAAAAGGCCAAAAGGGTAAATATGATATTTCTATTTTTAAAAGGGTAAATATGATATTTTGGGTTTTTAGAAGGGTAAAATAGTAATTTTAAATGTTGACCGTTAGTTTCAGCGGAGAAATTGGATGATTTTTAATTTTTGGGTAAATATGATACTTTAGATTTATGAAAGGATAAATACGATATTTTAATTTTAAGAAGGGTAAATATGTAATTTCAATTTAAAAATAGGGTAAATATGATATTTTAGATTTATGAAAGGATAAATACGATATTTTAATTTTAAGAAGGGTAAATATGTAATTTCAATTTAAAAATAGGGTAAATACGTAAATCCCCCAAAAATAAATTACCTGTAACTCTTCTTTGCATTTAGATTCCACGGGCGGACCGAGGAACTGTAGTAACAGATCGTCTTCTTGTCGTGGATTGGAAGAATTCGGACCGATTTCTTCAATTCGAGATGATTCTTGATTTGAATTGCTCGCATCTGGCTCGGATCTCTCGAAATTTTCAAAAGTTTTAGGAGGAGATTCGACATTCCAGCGCTTCGAACTCTTCAATCCTCCCTATTGACAAAATCAAACACTAGAAAAGTTATCACTTTGTTAATGAGAGAGAGAGAGAGAGGGTTAAAAGTTAAAACTCACGGCACGGTCAGGAGATACGGCGAACTCGTCGTGTGCGTAATCGACGATAGTGAGTTCGCCTCTTCGAGTTCTTTGAGAGGCGAGCTGCGAAGGAGCCAAGGGGGGAGTAGCTGGCACGGAGCCGATTAGGGTGTCGGAATTTGCTGTGAGTGCATCATCGCGTAGGATTGGAGATGGCGGGTTAGGGTTTCTAGGATCGTACAAATCGTCTTCTTGTTGTTGTTGTTGCTCTTCTTCTTCTTCGTCATCATCGTCGTTGTACATGGAGAGGGCCGCGATGCCGCCCGGTTGTGCCGCCATCGGGGTTATTCGCTGAAAATTATTGGGAGGGTTATTATGCAAAAAACCCTAATTATTTTAGGGGCGTTTGGTTGGAACTTTGAAGAACGCCAAGGAATTCAATGACAAGGCATACTATTCCTTGGAATACTTGATTATCATGTTTGGTTAGAACATTTATTTATTCCATGGCATATTAATTCATCACAAACGTAAAATTTTTAAACATTCTATATTTACAAAACTAACATATTTATACTAAATTTTGGTTATAAAATAAATAACTCATAAAAAAAAAAAAATTTCAATTATTAAAATAATTATTTATTGTCAACAAAATATTATAAATCAAGCAACATATTATTATAAAAATGATAATTTATTGTCAACAAAATATTATAATTCCAATTAGACATATCGAAACAAGTGACGAGTGGACATATTGGAAATATACTCTAGCCGAACAAATGTTTAATCAGTGGAGGAATTCAAGGAATATTAATTAAACCAATTTAGTTATTTTGTATTTTGACAAATTATTAATTTTATTATTGCAATGATATATTTTGATATATTTTTTATTTTATTCTAGTATTTTTTATGACAACAATTTAATATAAATATATTAATTTAATGAATATGTTGTATTTATAAGCACAATATGATATGACATGCAATTTCTTTCTCATGGGAATATAGAAAAGCCACCAATTTTGGTGGTAATCCTATTCCCATCAATTATGCACTAGGGAATGGAGTATTCCGTTACTTTATTACCGAGCACGCAAACCAAACATGGGAATGGAATCCATGATTGAGTATGCCAAGGCATTCTGATTGTAAAGCTCCAACCAAACGCCCCCTTAAATTTTCTTAATACTTTCAATTTGTACAGTTAATGAATTACTGTACTGTTACTGGTAGGCTACCTATATTTCGCCGAAATACTAACTAACATGCTTAATTAACATTGTAACGAAAGAAAAGCAAACAAAAAAAATACCAGATGCACACTCAAGGCAGCAGGTCTGGGCGATTCTAGGGCTAGGACAGGGAGACTCTAAAGGATAGGGCGGCGATTCGGTGGCTCGGCTCGATAGGCGTCGTCACTGCCGGATATTCCGACGTCAGGTAGAAGGCTGGAATCAGGTGATTCCAGGCGGCTCTGATCCGCGACAGAGAAGGAAGAATGACAAGGGTTTTCTTGTTGGGTTATTTTCAGATTTTCGGATCCATCTTTTTCTTATTGGTCCTTTTTTTTTTTAGAAAAAAATTTACTTTGGTCCTAACGCTTCGTCAAAAGTCCAATCAAAATTGGTCAATTAAATTTCTTACCTTATTAATTTGGACAATTGAATCTCTTATTTATTTATTATTTTTTTTGCTTAAAGGTCCGTAGATTATTTATAATATCACGATTACAAGTCGAATTTGTATTAAAAATAGTGATCTAAGTTGATGGTTCCGTTGATAAAATCAAGAACCTTAAACACGTAAATGAGTTACAACACGTCGAAAGAAAACTCTTTCTTTGTATCCATAATACAATATGCAGGACTGCTACATCTACCTAAAATTTTCACAAATTTAACCCCGAATGGGATGTGCCATTATTTTATTGGTAGGGACCCACCATATTCATGTCATAGTTATTACATATTTGTAATTTCGGTGTCCATTCGGTAAAATATTATGTAAGTCGAGACTTTTTGATACAATATGTAACTGGATATCCAAATATGTTATCTTAATTCTCGGATTTAGAAAGTATAATGAAGTAAGAATTAAGATTCTCGAAAAAGAAAAATCAAGTTCTGATATAATAAATTACTTTTTTGGATTTTGAGTAAAGGAAGGAATTAAATTCATGTGTTTCTTATTATGAATTGTTAGAGAACTCGGAAAAAAAAACTGGGAAAAAAAAATCTAAGGAAAATCAAGAAAGGAGAATTGGGAAAGGGAAATCGTTCGTATCTCTTTGTTCGTATCTCTTCGTTCGTCTCTGCAGATCGTGTATGTTCGTTCTTCGTGTCGCTTCGTTCGTGCTTCGTTAATGAGGAACCTGGATCGCGCTTCATCTCTGCAATCGAAATTAGGGCTATGGAATCTATGCAGTCGGAATTGCAGTCCAATTGCAGTCGAAATGGGACCACGATCTTGATTGCAGGCGGAAAAAATCGAATTTCAGTCGAATTTTGAACGAAACCGATTGGCGAGAGAGATGAAAATCGATTGAAGAGGAGCGATTGATGCAACGGTGAAAGAGGAAAGAGGAGAACGCAATAAATTGCACAATATAGGTCTACGGTCACAATTGACTGTCCAGGCGAACGTCATGGATAGCGAAGAGGAAAAGGAAGAGAAGGAGCGCCATAATCTCGCAGTGGCTATCGCCACTAGCTAAAGAGAAAGGTCGCCATGAATCGTTCTCTTATCTTTTAATTTGCCTTAATTGGGTTATTACATCCATTAATTAATGATTGTACTGTTAAGTTTTGACGTGATAATCATGACATGACATATTTGATGATTTAGCAGTCTATAAGATGTAATATTTGATGACGTTACAACATAAATTATCTTGTTTGATGATGGGTTATGGATTGACACGTCAGCAAATAACTTATGTTGTCACGTCATAAAATATGACACGTCATAGACTGTCATGTCATCAAATATGATACGTCATATATTGCCACATCACAACTTAACGGTCTGGTCATCAATTAATGGATGGAATAATCCAATTGAACCAAATTAAAAAAACAAGGGATTTGTTTGACCAAATTAAAAAACAAGGAACTTGATTGACCAAATTAAAACATTAGAAACTTGATTGAATTTTTGATGAAAGATAAGGCACCAAAAGTAAATTTTTTTTTTAATATATCGGATCCGTTTTTAACAATTATTGGATCCTCATTTTACTCGGGTATGGTTATTTTATCTAACCCGGTCCGATATTTTGGGCTATTTGGATTGGGAAAATATACTTGGCCTCCCAAATTCATCCCAAATCCCCGATGAGGTGATATAGTGTGTTGATTAACATTATTACAGGAGTACATCTTGGATCTGTCAATTATGTTATGGTCGAAGTCCTAGTCATGGTGATTTGGTCGAATTGGGATTAATGGTTAATTGACACGTCAATTAATTATAATATGTTAATAGGAATACATGTTAATTGACCTGTCAATTAATCTGTTAATTCATTCAATTAAGAATTAAATGGGTCGGGTCTTTAATGTTACTCGAATTGGATCCGGATTGATCCAAGCCGCCGGTATTATCCTCTATCCAAACCGTTATCTATCTGCAACAACCCACTATTTTACTCGTTATAGCGTCGATATAGCGGTCATAACGTCCAAATTACAATTCTCACAATTTTTGTGTGATATTGTATTTTGTTACAACCACAATATTGTAGTATTGTTGTTGTTGTGTGTGTTTATTTTTAGATGGTTTGAAAGTTTTTTATTTTGAGTGCTCATATGTTTTGAATGACTGATGGTTAGGTTTGAGGCAATATTTTCATGATTCGAAATTATGTAATAATTTATGTTATATGTACGCATTTTTAGTTCTTTTCGTTCATTGGATTTAAAGATCAAAATTTTGGTCAAATATGATTTTTCTTCCAAATTACTTCAGTACGACGATGCTATTTTGATATGGGAAGAAATCAAATACCAAGAGAAAGAAAATCTAACGAAAGAACGAAATTAAAAAAAAAAAATGGATTTTTGGGTTCAATTGTACAGAAAAGACAATCTACTGAAATTTATCTCTGAGGCATCCTTTTAATTTATGGTGGCATTTGATAAATAGTGGAATATAGAAATAATAGATAATTTTGTATTTCGTTTTGTAATAATCATGCTCGGCAACATTAATATTATTGTAATGTAATCTTAGTTTGAAAAACAAGAACAATAAATAAATAATGAGTAATATACCTTCTTTTTTCTTCTTGATTTTGTGCTTAATTTGTTAAATAAAAAATCTTTCGATATAAACTAGACAAAAATGTGTTTCTTACGACATGAATGAAATAACTAGCACAAAAAATAATATTCAATTAAAATACACTTGAGATGAAAAACAGAAATATAACTCAAATCATACTTACATTCAAAAATATATATTCAAAACATGATTTCAACTAATCAAACCTTTAATTACAACATCCTATTCCTACCACATTAAAAGGGCGAGAGTCAAGGAGTCAAGTTGGAACTCTGTCGAGTTAACTTCACTCGTCGAGATTTCGAATTGACTCTGTCTCTAACTAAGAGTGTGAAACTCGGGACTTGAGTCAGCGAGTCGGGATGGAACTATGAATGACTCCCTTGACTCGAGTCACATATATTTGAATTAATTAAGAATTATATCATTTTGAATCATAAATATATCTACACAAAAATAGTATAATATATGAATATGTGTAACACCTGACTTAAATATGTTTTAAAAAATTATGTGAGTATAATACCACAATTAAAATAAATGTGTATATTATATGTGATTTTAAAAAATATTTAATTATATAAATATTAACTATATTAAATAAATAATATGCATATATCAAATGAATATTTATGTATATATTCTACCTTAGTTGAATACATATTTAATTACATATTATATCTAACTTAAATGTATTTGTTTATTTCTAAAATTAATTATCATACAATATGTTAGATGCTAATTCAAATCTTGAATAAATTTGTTCTTACTATGGTTATTTGTTATACCTAGTTTAAAGAAATGTCTATAAATATATTATACCCGACATAAATAAACTTTGTTTCCCTAAAATAAATTTATGTCATAATTTATGTCTGTTATTTATGATGTCTTAATTATTGGTTTATTTTTTACATTTTATTGTTTTTTCTTTCTTATGTAGTTGTTTTAATATTGATTATGCAAAATAAAATTTGATTATAAACAAACGACTTGATGTGCTCCAAACTGAATGAGTTCAGGGAGTTTCGAAATAACTCCACTTTGTTAAAGGTCGAGTCGAGTTTTCGATTTTTCGAACTATGGTTGGTGGTTTGGTGTATACAATTAATGAACTATTATATGTATTTTAAATGTTCATATTTCATTTTGTTAATGTAACAAAATTTATTTTATTAAACTTCATATAATATTCGGAAATGAGGATTAAATATTTGATAAGTCACAAATCGACCATTGCCGTGAAAATGCAAAGGGCGCATAAGCACAAAGATGATACCTTTTTTGAAAAAAAATGCTTCAAATATCTACGGCCATCTCATCTTCGGGATAACTGCGGAGAACTCATTCGCAGTATTTTCTTGATTATTATTGCTTCAAACACTATCAAACGTAAAAAAAAAAAAATCATACTACTCGCAATTGATCATTTTTCCGAACAAATCCACTTGACAATAAAAACGAAAGCAACGAGTTTATAATAGAAACAAACCTAACACCACTCATGCCCGAGCTCTCGATGTACTTTTGATGAGAAGAGACGCTCTACCAGCGCACGTTAAAATTTTATCATTCTTAAAATCAGTCACTGTATATATATATTTTGATTAAAATTGGAGAAGGTTCTTACGCCCTCCTTCCAATTGTATTTTTTTTAAATTATAATAAATTATTTACGGATTTTTGTTTTTGATTTTATGATTTTCTTTTACATTGCTTCCTATCAAAACTCAGAAAAAAAAAAAGAAACCTAGCTATTTTCTACATTTCGGGCCTTTAATTTTTAGATTAAAAATGGAGATGACATTGATTTTTATGCATCTTTTTTAGCTCAGTCTATCCTTTCCTTTCTCCCTCATTTCACGCCTCTTCCACTTCTCTTTCCTCATTCGTAACCTTAGTTCCAGATCTAAGCTTGCAAAATCTCCATTCTTGCTCTATCTCTTCAATTAAGTCCATCTTTCCGGACACTGTGTATTATATATGAAACTAAATCACTGGGAGAATTCAAGATATCTTTCTAGAATTAAAAAAAACTAGATGATATTTTTATTATTGCAACCAGAAATTGTTTGTTTAGATTATTCATCAGAAGTTGTAAGTATATATTTATTTTTATTTTATACACATTTACTTTGTGTACATTTATTTTTCGCTCATTTATTTTTTGCGCATTTATTTTTATTTATTTATGCACATGTAGTTGCGATTCAATTTATTGATGAACATAAATTTCGAAATTGATCTTATTGGAGCATGAAGTTTCAATATAAATTTGCGGATGTTCAAATTAAAGATTGCCTTAAAATTATCTAGTTTTGTAGGTTTTCCATATTAAATTTAACAAGAAAAACACGCGCACGCGCGCACACATACACACAGCATAAGATGGAAAATAATTAGGATAGTTAACAAAATATATAGTTTACAAAATTAACAGTTACAAAAAAATAATAGTTAAGAATTGAAATGTATGTTATCTTTAAAATATGTGGGATATGCATTTTACTATTTTAACAAATAATAATTAGAATAGTTTAAAAAAGTAATAGTTGAATAAATAAATACATGGAAATTAATATTTGAAAAGAAAACTAGTATTTAAAAAGAAAAACTGATATTTGAAAAATTAATATTTGAATGTGCAAACATCGGGTAATGAACTCCAAATTAGCTGCATAACAGTTGCATTACATGTAGTGAGATGTTCATGATAGATTTCGAACTGGCGTCTTCATTACGGGAAGCACGATAACTTACCATCTGAGCTACAATAAAATAATTTATGCATATTTTATGTTACGTGTCAATTTGTGGTTCATTTCATTTAAAAGAAAATAATAATAATAATTTGTATATTTTACATTTTAGCATCATTGTTTATATTATTCGAACGGATCACTCCGCCTAGTGTCCTACTCAACCATAAGAAATAAGCAAAGATCATTTTCTTCTTAGAACGGACGAGATTAAATCGTGTAAATCAATCTAAAGATTATGATTCGATTTGATTAATGTAGGTCACTTGTTTAAGAAGATAAAATAGTAATTTGTTGCTTCCTCTTACAGTCTACTATTCAGTTTTTTTTTTAATTTCCATTAAAATGATATTTGGAGGACCATGCATGACTTTTTGAGATTTTGTTTAATTAGGAAATCACATATATTTGGTTAATGATATTGAAAAAATTAATTATCTTTAAGAAGATAAAACAGTAACTTTTTGCTTCCTCTTACAGTCTACTATTCAGTATCGGTCAGATTCTATGGATTTGTTTTGTGAATCATATATATTTTCTTCTTGATTTGTGTTTACAATATAACATAAATATTATATTTCATAAAGAGATGATTTTTCTTATCCAGCATATCCTTATTTGATTTACAAATCTTCAATTCCCCTTTTAATTGATTTTGCCGAGTAATGATAGACATAAGAATTGACCATCAATTTGACAAAAATACATAAATTTGTGACACTAATTATATCGTAAATCAAATACAAATTTATGTATTTGTATAAATATGTGATCACGTGTCCTTATCCTGCCGATGTTCTTATATAATAGTTTATGAATACATTTGATGTTCCTTTATACTAACTTATGATTGCATTTATTATTTTCATTGCTTGTTCCCATTATTCTAACCAGGATAGAAATAAAAGAAAAGAGGTGAAGTTATGAGTATTATTAAAGATCCCCATTGATGGATTCGGTGGAATTATTCCGATTCCAATTTCTTAGGAATATCCAAAACATTTTAAATTTTAACCTTATTGTTTAAATTTTAACCTTATTTTCATTGGTTGTTTCCACAATTTCTTAGGAAAATATCCATAATATCTTAGAAATAAGCAAGGGTAAATTTGCGGAAGGTCATTTTTTTTTTGGACGGATGAGAATAAATCGTAAAATCAATCTAAAGATTATGATTCAATTTGATTAATGTAGGTCACCTGTTTAAAAATGTAAAATAGTAAAAAAAATAATTTGAATCCGTAGGACGAAACTGAAAACCAGAAAGCGAACCTGGTATGCTGGTACACATAGTCAGCTCAAAGAGCGCAAAATAAAATAACAATAAAGTACAATTCTTGTTTATTGCCTAATACAAGATGTGATCGAGACATATAATTGTCTTTAATCCTCGAGCGCCCCGGCCTACAAACGCTGATCCTAGGCAGGGCCGTGTCAGAATATGGTATATCCATTGGTCTCGAAATTTTTGCCAATAGATCTGCCTCACTATTGTGACTTCGCACGTCTGATCTTTTGAGTTTTGATCTTTTGATGGCCTCTTCCATCGTACACAATCTCTTGCGTTATGAATGGCCGGCCATGAGGATGAGCAAACATCGTTTTCGTGTGAATTCTGAGACATCACCGAGATCACCTCTTGATTTTCGGAGAAAAAGGTGCATCGCTTTTCAGAGAGATTTAAGGCCATGTACTCCGATGATATGTGAAGACCGAGAAATTCCCTTTGGAGGGTATCTCGTATTGTCCCTTCTCGATTGAGATGTACTATAGTGGCAATTCCTCTATTCGTGCGAACAATGAAAGCAGCGAGTGCTTTTCCTTCTAGATTCATTGAAAAGTCAGGACGACGCAAAAAATATTCAGAGGGGAGGAGATAATACATATGTCATCAAATATGTCATGTCTCAGATTGTCACGTCACAAATTAACGGATCAATCATTACTTAATGGATGAAATGTCTCAACTGAAACAAATTAAAAAGATAATAATTTGATTGACCAAATTAATACATTAGGAATTTGACTTAATTTTGTATGAAATGTAAAGGACAAAAGTAATTGTTTTTTATAATATTATATATTTATTTATTAATATTTCGTATATAAAATTTTCATTTTCAATTGCATTCACATTTGATCACGTAATTTTATATGAAATAATAAACAATTGAACATATTTGTAATGTGAATCTAACTAATAATAATATTCGAAGTCATTAATATAGGACTATGTGGTATTTTAAGAATGTTTGAAATATGTTGTAAAGTAATGAACACATAAACGATTATAAAGAAAATATGATTATAAAAAAATTAATGATTGATCAATAATTTAAATTTTGTCACATGTTATAATTTAATGGTTGAATTCAATGTGATTATTTGACAGAGAAATTATACTTTACCACCAGACTTTCACAAAACATCCTCAATTTCTTAATTAACCAACTTAATTAACAACCCAATTAACAAAAAAATATTGAATTAATAATTTCAAAATATTAATTATCATTTGCTAAAAAGACAACACAGGAGACTGCACAAGACAAGGCCACAACTCACTCTTCCCAAATTCAACGCTAGTTCGGCAAGCTGCATGATTCTCGTGGCGTTCCACCACTATCTCCTCTTTGTACTCCACCCGAAGCTACCACTTTTCTCCAACTCTTCCGATCAAAGTTCAGTCATTCCACATGGTTGCCTCGCAACAAGATGGTATCCTCCAAACTTCTTCTTTCCCATCATCGCTGCACCAATCTCAAATTAGTCGGACCCATCTTATGCTTCCTTGGTTTCTTCCTCGTCACAGCTTCACTTTACTGTACATTAGACCACTATTCCGAGATGAGGCTTGATATTGGCACTTCGGAAGGTGAATTATTATTGCCCAAAATCACGATTTTTTCTGCTCCGAAGTCGAGGGAGTTTTCTAACGGGTCGGATTTTAAATTGACTTGGCCTAGACAGGAGCTAGCATTGCGATCATGGCTTGCTATTTCACGCAGTGTCGATGTTGTTCTCTTTGGAAGGGACCCATCTATCCGTAAGTTCCAAGAAGGTTTTGGCTCGAGGGTTTCGATCGAGCCTTCAATTGATTTCACGTATGGATTCGATTTAGTAAGAATCGGGTTTCCATCTTTCTCAATTGATGAAATTTGAAGTTTTGGATTAATGATTTAAGATATTATTGTAGGTTTTTGGGAACACCATTCTTTCACTCGATGATTCTCCGAGCCCAATATCCTCGTTCTGGCATTTCCATATTGATTGATTCCGAGACCATTCTTTTTCCTCAAATCCTCACGACCATTTCATCTGCACAAGAACTTGACCGAAATTGGTTCATTTTTTCGGTCTCGCAAAATATTTTTAACTTTCAGTACCAGTTAACCGAAAATGGAGAACATTGGTTACGAGAAGATGGTACCATTATAGAAACCAAGAAGGTATTACACAGATTTTATATAATCAAATTTAAAATGTCTAATTTTGTGAAATTTGCGAAAGGCCCCTGCATCATGCTTAAATTCATCAAAGTGAAATATTTTCTTTTACCAGTTGCAGAAAAATTTGCTACAAAGGTCAAAAGAGAGGAAATATGGTGATAAATATCTCATGGCTTGGAATAATAACCCTAATATCCCTCTATTACATGGAATTATTCCTCCATTTTTATATGGTAAAGGTCTCCACGATATTTGGCTCATAAACGAGATTATATCTTCTGAAACAAGGACGATTTTCGACGCAAGCAAGCAAATTCTTAACTTATACCCACAAAATTTAATCTCATTAAAAATTCAAAAAGAAAATAATACAAATACGAAACAAATATTTGAGTATAATAACAATATTCACCTCGCTAAATTTTACGGGTCACTTTACTTCAATACAAACTCGACACGATTTTATAATGATAACCTGACAATTGAGAAGCCGGTACCCGTACGGATAAATTACCAGTACGATTTGGAGGGTATTTTAGATAAAGTTTCTGACGCGAATAAATCGGTCATTCTTGGTATTGCTGGTGAGAGTTATAGAGATTTGCTCATGAATTGGGTTTGTAGATTGAGATTTCTTAATGTCACGAATTTTTTGGTTTTTGCTCTCGATCCAAACACATACGAGTTTTCTATATTACAGGTTCATACTTTTGTTTTTTTTCTTTTCAAGAGGGATTTACATATTTACCCTTATAAACACCTAAAATATCATATTTACCCTTCCAAAAATATTTGTTCAATTTTTTTAGGGATTGCCAGTTTTTAGGGAGGAAAATTTACCGAGAAATATAAGTTTCAATAATTGCCATTTTGGTACCGAATGTTTTCAAAGAGTGACGAAAATGAAATCGAGAACGGTACTCAAAATATTGAAATTAGGATACAACGTGTTGATGAGTGATGTGGATATTTACTGGTTTCGAAATCCACTTCCTTATCTCTCTTCGCTCGGACCCGGTATTTTAACTGCCCAATCAGACGAGTTCAACGAAACGGGTAACATTTTAAAACCCAAAATATCATATTTACCCTTCGAAAAATAAAAATATTATATTTAACCTCTCGAGATAATCTTAATGAGCGTACTTTCATGTTTTGGAAGTTTTGAAACGGTAAATATGAATTTTTTTTCATTTTTTTGGAAGGCTAAGATGATATATTAAGTTCTTGAAGGGTAAATATGTAATTTAATTCAGGACCAATAATCTAAATTATTTGACACGTCAATAATTTGTTTAACAGGACCAATAAATTTACCGAGGCGACTCAACTCAGGTTTCTACTTTGCACGGTCCGAGCCTACAACAATAAACGCTATGCAATTAGTCGTAAAACACGCGTCCACTTCAAATTTATCAGAACAACCGAGTTTCTATGATATTTTATGCGGCCAAAACGGCATAAATCGCGTCGGCGAAAACCAATGCGTAGAACCCAACACGAATCTCAAAATAGTTTTCTTAGATCGAGATAGATTCCCTAATGGGGCTTATAAGGGTATTTGGGAGACAAAGAACGTTACAAATGCTTGTGTCAAACTTGGTTGTTTCGTTTTGCATAATAATTGGATTAGCGGTCGAAAGAGGAAGTTAGAAAGACAGGTTTTCTCGGGATTATGGAATTACGATCCCGGTTTTCGAGTGTGCGTTCATAATTGGAGCGATAATTCACTGGTTAATTAATTAATTGCGATTCTATGTAATATTTCAATAGAAAAAAATATTCATTTAACATCCATTATGGTTACAAACTAAAAAGAAACACTACAAACATTTTTCCGCCTACAAAACAATGGTCTTAGTTTCTCAATTTGAACTAAAAGTTAAAACAAAGAATATCAAAAAATACCCATTTTATTCTATATTAATTACAACTATGATAAGAAGTACTAACTTCCCTTGAAGTCTCGACCTCGAGCATATGAACCGGCATTCTGAATTCGGGTTTACGCAACGGCAAAGAAGGAGGCGGTGTGGTCCCTTCGAGCATTCTCAAAGCTCGTCTCATAGTTGGTCTCAAATTACAATCAGGATAAGAACAAGCGAGCCCAACAAGCAAGACTCGAACCAACTCACCTTGATCGAAATTTTCCCCGAGTCTTAAATCCCTCGCCTCCACCATTCTACTCCTCCCTCTTATCGACCACACCCAATCAACTAATGCCATCTGGCGGCCCTGACCGATTGGCCGTCTACCCGTCGCCACCTCTAATACTAAAACTCCAAAACTATACACGTCAGCCTCCGCGGTGGCCATGCCGGTTAGCATATATTCGGGGGCCATGTAACCGGGCGTACCGACCACTTGCGTTGGTTGCGGGTCCCGTCCATGACTACTCAAATGAGCGAATCCCAAGTCGCCAAGTCGCGCATTCATATTTTCGTCGAGTAACACGTTACAAGCCTTCACGTCGCGGTGCAAAATCCTTCGATCGCAACGGTTGTGTAGAAACTCGAGCCCCGTTGCGACGCCTTTTAGAATGTTGTAACGTATCGACCATGTGAGAGTTTGTCTGCGAGGCAAATGCAACGCTTCGTGTAGACTTCCATTAGGCATGTATTCGTAAACGAGAATGAGCTCCTCGTTGTGCCGACACCAGCCCGTGAGCGGTACGAGGTTACGGTGGTGACAACTGGCGATCGTGGCTCCTAACTCTGACGCGAAGGTATGGGTCAAATGACCCGTTTGGCTGAAGCGCTTCACGGCAATCTTGGACCCGGATTGAAGCCGGCCTTCGTATACTGTGGCTGAGCTGCCACGACCAAGAATATTCCTCTTGTTGAATCCACTCGTCGCGAGTTTTATCTCTTGCATCGAGATTCTCCCTGGAATTCTTCCCAGTTCTTGTTCAATCTGTATTTCGTCTTCTAGTTCGCGGGATTCTCTTGATGCGAACCAATCGGGCATTGATAGGGGAGGCCATCGAAGGTAAATGATTGTCGTGCATATGAGGAAGAGAATGATTGCTGAGATACTACCCGAGATTTGGCCTACGAGTCTTCTTCGTTTCCCTTGTGATGAACTCATCTCTTTTGAAGAATCGATATTTGGCTGAAATTCAATGAAGCGGTCACCATTATCGAGTGATGAAACAGGTGGGGCGAAAGGGGTAGAAGGTGAGTTAGTTGTTGAAGAGGAATCAAAGCCAAAAGCACTCTCGAAGGTCCAGTTGTCGATCAGGTGAAGTGCAGTACCGGTACTGGGCCCATTCGAAGCAGAGAAACCCACGTACATGAATTCCCGTACCAGTCCTGTGAGATTGATACTAGAGATGAGTATTGGTTGCGCTGGTTGGTTGAGAGAGGAATAACTCAGCCACACAGTTAATGAATTCTCACTGGAGTTGTACTTTACCCATGCTGTCATGGGAGCTCCCGTTTTGAGATCAAGATTGGACATAATGGCGCTGGCCGAGGCAGAGGAGAAGATGGAACACACGTCAAATGCAACATGGTTGTCATCAAGATCACGAAGCGATGCATCAAGATTCGTATCGAATTCCACTGCAATGGTGATGGTATCGTCGGTACAGTTTGGTCTCGGCCCAAACAAGCCTAAGAACCCATTGGACGAAAAACCAACAAACGCAGGTGACGAGGTGAGGAGAAATGCGAACCCATCTCCAAAGGATGGAGATGGAATGATGGAGAAGGTGAAGCGAGTGGAGAAAGAGGCGGCTTCGTGGTTTACCGAGTGAAGAAATGGGATTGGGTTTGAGAATAAAACCCGACCTGTAGATGAACTGGTATGAGTTGGATTCGTCAAGCTGATTCTTCCATCGACTATAGAAGCATCGCCTAGTAGTGTTACGTTGGAACTCAATGAAATGGCGTCGCCGGAAAAATCGGCGATGACAAACGAAGGGCAGAATAAGAGGAGGAATAGGAGAACTGGGCTGAAATGCATTTGTTTCGTCTATCAAGATTCGAGAATGGGCTTATGGGCAAGAGGGCATTAACGGGAGATTCAAGTTCAAGGTTAATAGAGAAGAAGCAAGAACGAGTGGAAGTGAAAGAGCAAGAATCAAGAATGAACGTAACGTGTTTGTCGAAATGATTACTTCTGGTTTGTATAATAATTGAGCTATTATTTTTATTCATTTATTCATGTCTTAGACTCTTAATGTTGTTTCGCCCCACTAATTTCTTTTTTTTTGTGCATAAACGCCCAACTAATTTTCAAAGAGAGTTTTATGATAAATTTTTTTAAAATTGAACACAGATTAAAGCACCTGAAAAGTGAAAACTTATTTCTCATTAATCTGGCTTGTATAATTGTATTTATCTTTAACAATTTATCGAATATCACGGCTCTAACATGAACCCGTTTCTCTACACGCATTTTACAGAATACCTTGACTACAAACTTTAAAAATATTTTTTTCTACTCATAACCCTCATAAAAGTAAAAGTAGAGATCATGCACATCAATGGGCATGGCCGGACCATGCATATGCGTTCTCGAATGGATTCACCAATCTTTCAACAATATTTACGTAATTGCCGACTTCAACATGATGGTTATCATTCCCATGCTCCATGAGTTATGCATAATGCAACTTTGTGTCAAAAAAATTTATTGGCATTTTCATCGGCATGCGGATTGTGGTTCTGTCCTGACATCTTATCGAGTATTGTTTGTATTAACTAATCACTAAAAAGCTCGCCCAATCGCTCAATCACACTAATCTTTAACCAATTTAGTACAATCTTTAACCAATTTAATAAATTCTGAAGATGGTGAGGCAATTCCAAGAGAGGCACGAAAAAAAGAAGGAGATGGCGATTTCAAATTGACTGTTTGAGAGGCCGAAAGACTTGTACCAGGTTTTTGGCGACACAATTTCTTCTTTTATGAACCATACGACGAATATTGGTACCAGTCTTCTTTTACTAATTGAACAAAACTCTGATTTGATGTGCTAGTCGGGGTACCACCGGTCTTCTGTCACTTCCTTTTCTTTCTTTTCAATTGTGACCTGGTTTTTCAATTTGTAATTAGTTTTCAGATTTTTAGGCAACAAGATGACTGAAATATTTGGTCATGATAAAATCTATCAAACACTGAAATATTTGGATTTGAAATGTCTTGGAATACTCTATTATGGATTTCATTCCCATGTTTGATTTACACGCTCGGTAATAAAATAATGGCATACTCCATTCCCTAGGAAATATTTGATGGGAATATGATTACCAACAAAATTGATGACTTTTCTCCATTCCCATGAGGAGGAAATACATTTTATTTAATTTTCAAAAATAAATATCTCAATGTTTCTATAAATAAACTAATTTTTACATTTTTAGAGTATGCCAAGAAATAATTAAATGTACCAACCAAACAAGGTATTAGAATATGTCATGGAATGAAATGCCTTGACATGAGATTCCTTGGCATACTTCATGCCAAGGCATTCTCCAAAGCACGAACCAAACGGCCCCTTAGGGTGTAATTTGATTAAATTTGTCAATAAAGAAGGAAGAAGTAATGATTTTAGGGAATGTTTGTTTCGTGTTTTAAAATTACTATATTTTGGCATTAATCCTAATTTATTTCATTTTCATATTTTATTCAGACATCAGGTAATAAAATAACGTCATGCACGATCTCCATGAGAATATTTCATGGAAATAGGATTACCATCAAAATCGATGATTTTTCTCTATTTTCATGGGCATTCTATCTCTTCAAATATTAAAAACTAAATTATTCCAAAAAAGTTATTTATTTCACATAATTTCTAAATTTGTAGGAAAATAATATGCATCAACCAAACATTACTATTGTATATGTCATGAAATATTATTTCATGAAACGAAATTCTTCGACATATAATATTTCAAGTCATATTTCAAATCTCGAACCAAACAGTCCCTTAAAAATAAGAGTTTATTTGATTGATTCATAATGAATTACAAATGACTCCATTTATATTACTCTAAATATAACAAACTTAATCTTATCTCTCTCACAACCTGGTACACTCGCCTTAATTATTGCTACTACACACACTTAATCCTTAATTAGGATGTCAACGGGACGGGTCGGGTCCGGAGAAGCCTCCTCCATATCCGAACCCGAAATTTCAGAAATTCTCCAAACCCGAATAAAAAATGACCGCGAGTATAAAATCATATCCAAACCCGAACCTGCGGATAATTTTATACCCGCGGATAAGCCCGTTATTCGAAACCTGATTTTTTTTAATTTGATTTTTTTAATTTTTTTGAAATCTGATTTTTTTTAATTATTCGAAATCTGATTCTTTTTGTTCCTTTTTTTTTTAAAATCAAGTGTTTTTATTTTTATTTTTTTTGTATTTTTTCGAAATGTGATTTGTTTTATAGTGCTTTGAAATTCAAAATTTATAAAATATTTAAATATTAGTTACCTTATAAATGACAGAAAGGGTACATTTTAAATTTTTAATGGTCCAAATAATTAAATATTTAAATCTGATTTTATAGTTTTTGTACTTAGGGTTTATATTCAACTAGCTTCTTTTCCCGCGCAATTGCGCGAGAGTTGTACACTTATTCTTGAATTTGTGATTCATTTTATTTATATATTAATTTTTATTTTTTTTGTTTTATTTTTGATGGTATTTAATTTTCTATTTAATGTCTATTTTACTATCATTTGTCGAATTTAAATGAATATATCATATGTGGTCATTGAGCACATGATATCACTAAATTATTAATACATCGTACATAACACAAAAGAGTAAGAAAACAAATAATATTAAGTAACTTTTAATAATAAAAGAAACAAAAGAATTACAACGATATAAAGTTTTAATTAGTTGCGTCGTTAGAAGTTTACGCAATTAAGTATATCGAAACAAACAAACGTTTTCATTAAAGAATAAAATATGTACGTATAATATGTTTGTCTTAGTAAATCATGATATTTTTAAATTTTAGAGCAAATACTGTTTGAATTGTTGAAGAACCGGATTTCTTGAGCAATTCAAACAGTTCTTGTCATAAAATTTGTTTGTTTTTTTATACATCGTCGACAAAATCGAGACAACAACAATGATGATGATGATGATGATGATGATGATGACGATAAGGATGAGGATGATGATGATATGATGATGAGGATGAGGATGATGATGATGACGACGACGATGACGATGATGACAATGTTCGTTTTCGTGTTCGTAGTTGTTTCGTATTGATACTTGTTTTTTGTTCGTATTTGCATTTCATATATATTTTTTTATATTCATGAGTTGTGATCCAAGTTAACTTCACCCGAAAATAATCCGAACATAAAAATGATCCGAACCCGAAAATACCCACCCGATTATGACCCGACCATCCGATTTGCCACCTCTATTCGTAAGCATATCATTATTCAATTATGTATCTTACTTGTAATTCGTATATTATATCTGTATTTCAAATTATTCTTGCTATTTTACATTAGTAGATGTATTCATATTTCGTATTTCACATTTAATAATCCGTATTGTTCATGCTATTGTCTTCATTGTATTATTTTCTTAATTTACTCGGAGTTGTTAAATATATATGGTTACTTCGTGATGAAATATGCATAGGATCAAAATCGGACTTGTTAAAATTTGTATGATTATTTTATGACTCAACATCTTCATGATTATATAAGATAATCTAGGATTATTTTGGAGAACTTTTACGAGGATTCAACTCGTGCAAAGTTTCAAGATCGATCTTCGTCCAATCTTCATACGTTGTCTTCAATATATGTACACTCTGCTTTTCGAATCGTGCAGAATGCTTGATTCAGTTTACTGTGATAAAATTCCCGTAAGATAATCTAATAAATATTAAGGTATATAAAAAAATAAAAATAGATATTTTCATGAGATAATCTCACCTGCTCCAATTAGACCTGAATCAACCTGAGTCCATATTTTATTTTTCAACCAATCTTTCATAGTACAAAGACCAAACTTTTCAAGTCGTTTTAAATAACTAAAAAACAATTACATGACTCACCTTTGCATGAATAACAATATAAAAACATATAATTGGAAGGGACTGAATGCAATCAGTACTAAAATTATCTTTGACAGTGGTAGATAGTAAAGGCACCAAAAGAAATTTTTGGCAGCGGTCAAAGTAATTGGCACCAAAAAAATATTTTGGTGCCGATTACTCTGATCGCTGTAATTGGCACCAAAAGAAACTTTTTGCAGCGGTCAAGGTAATAGGCACGAAAAGAATCTTTTGGCAGAGGACCGAGTAAATGGCACCAAAAGAAACTTTTTGCAGCGGTCAAGGTAATAGGCACGAAAAGAAACTTTTGGCAGAGGTCCGAGTAAATGGCACCAAAAGAAACTTTTGGAAGCGGTCAGTGAAATGGGCACCAAAAAGAATCTTTTGGAAGCGGTCGGTGTAATGGGCACCAAAAGAATCTTTTGGCAGCAGTCAGAGCAAGAGGTACCAATAGTCACTTTTGGCAGAGGTCAAAATAATTGGCACCAAAAGAAAGTTTTGCCAGCGGTCACACTAATCGGCTCCAATAAAAACTTTTGGCAGCGGTCAGAATAATCGGCACCAAACGGAACTTTTGGCAGCGGTGAGAGTAATCGGCACGAAAAGAAGCTTTGGGCAGCGGTCACAATAATTGGTACCAAAAGAAACTTTTGGCAGCGGTCGGAATATTGGGCACCAAAAGAAGTTTTCGGCAGCTGTCAAAATAATTGGCATCAAAAGAAACTTTTGGCAGCGGACAAAATAATGGGCACCAAAACAAAATTTTGGCAGCGGTCAAAATAATGGGCTCCAAAAGGTACATTTGGCAGCGGTCAAAATAATTGGCACCAAAATAAATTTTTGGCAGCCGTCACACTAATCGGCTCCAAAAGGAACTTTTGGCAGCGGTCAAAATAATGGGTACCAAAAGAAACTTTTGGCAGCGGTCAAAATAATAGCCGCGAAAAGAAACTTTTGGCAGCACTCAGAGTAATCGGCACCAAAGGAAACTTTTGGCAGCGGGTAAAATATTGGGATCCAAATGGTACTTATGGCAGCGGTCAAAATAATTGGCAGCAGTCACACTAATCGGCTCCAAAAGTAAATTTTGGCAGGGGATATAATAAATAGGCACCAAAAGAATCTTTTGGCAGCGGTCAAAATAATGGGCCTCAAACGAAAATTTTGGCAGCAGTCAGAGTAATGGGCACCAAAAGCTACTTTTGGCAGCCGATAGAGTAATCGGCACCAAAATTTGTTTTGGCAGCGGTCAAAATGATGGGCCTCAAAAACTTTGGGCAGCGGTCAGATTAATGGGCACCAAAAGCTACTGTGGGCAGCGGTCACAATAATAGGGACCAAAAGAAACTTTTGCCAGCGGTCACACTAATCGGCTCCAAAAAACTTTTGGCAGCGGTCAGAATAATCGTCACCAAAAGGAACTTTTGGCAGCTGTCAGAGTAATCGGCAGGAAAGCAATCTTTGGGCAGCGGTCACAATAATAGGTACCAAAAGAAACTTTTGGCAGCGATCGGAGTATTGGGCACCAAAAGAAGTTTTCGGCAGCTGTCAAAACAATTGGCACCAAAAGAAACTTTTGGAAGTGGTCCGTGAAATGGGCTCCAAAAAAAACTTTTGGCAGCGGTCGGAATAATTGGCACCAAAAGGATCTTTTGCAGCGGTCAAAATAATGGGCACCAAAAGAAACTTTTGGCAGCCGTCAAAATAATGGGCACCAATAGATACTTTTGGGAGCGGCCAAAATAATTTTCACCAAAAGCTCCTTTTGGGAGCGGTCAGGGTAAATGGCACCAAAAGAAGCTTTTGGCAGCTGTCACGATAATGGACACCAATAGGAACTTTTGGCAGCTGTAAGAGTAATCGGCACCAAAAGAATCTTTTGGCAGCGGTCAAAATAATTCGCATCAAAAGAATCTTTTGGCAGCGGTCAGAGTAATAGGCACAAAAAGAAATTTTTGTCAGCAGCCACAATAATGGGCACCGAAAGAATTTTTGTCAGCGGTCAAGGTTATCGGCTCCAAAAGGAACTTTTGGCAGCGGTCACAATAATTGGCACCAAAAGAAACTTTTGGCAGCGGTCAACAAAAATCTTTTGGCTGCCGTCAAAATAATTGGCACTAAAAAAACTTTTGGGAGCGGTCAGAGTAATTGGCACCAAAAAAAACTTTTAGCGGCTGTCAAGATAATTGGCACCAAATTTTTTTTTGGGCAACGGTCATAGTAGTAATTTATTATTTTTAAAAATACCTCTCTTTGAATCTCGTGAAGTGTGTGTACTCTCTTGCCAAAGAATATATCGAATAGAAGATTAAAATGTATAAACAATGACCTTTAATTTAACACTCCAAAATTGGATTAATTGGATTTTAAAATTCTGAAATTACAAAAGTTTATGAATGATTTGAGCTTCTCTGAGTCAGTCTCTCGCAAAAGAAGAAACAGACAAATCCATCACTGCATTTAATACTGCTTTCACTGACTGGCGGGACCCACTCTTCAGTAATCGCCTCGAGTGCTGAGCTGGTGGGTTTAGCCTCTCTCAAATCAATAGAGCAAAACGAAGCAATCGCATCAGACAATGAGATTCTCAATGCACTCGTCCATGAGCTTAGAAGGTTATGGTATATCTTTTGAGTCACTGAGTAGAAGAGGTGAAAATGATTAAAAAAAAAAAGAGTAGAAATTGAGGTTTAAATAATCCTAATTTGTCTGATTATCATGCTAATTATGCAAAAAAGAAGAAGAAGCTTAATTGTAACCCTAACTCTCAGGTGTAAGAATAAAGAGGTAAATTTGATCCCATACCTAGATGAGAGAAGGAAAGGGAGTAGAGAAAGAAGAGACAATAGTCCTCGAAAGAAGAACTGAGAGCAATTTGGCGGCGTAGACGGCGGAGGAGTAGGCATAGGAGAGGTGCCGGCGCACTATTCCGGCCATGTGGGATGGCGGCAGCTAGCAGTAACGGGAAATACCTGTTGTCAAATAAGGAATTTGCTACTGATTCTGAGATGTTTATCCGAGAGGAAGTACACATTCTTTTCCTTTTTCGATTGATTTGTTCCAGAACTTTTAGGGATTGGCTGTCTTCTGATGAAGACGACGAGTCTTTCAGGGCGTTCAATTTTTTTTTTATTTGAACTTTGAACTTTTGGGTTTTGCAAGGAACATTGGTTCGGATGAATTTAAGAAGCTAGCTGGATCGAAACCGTAACTTTTCACGACAGATGAGTTTTTGTGTTTCAAATTCAACCACTACGCTACGGACTCTTTGACTACATTAAAATATTTTACATGAAGAAACAAGAAAATTTTGTTTATTTATTTTTCTGTCTTGTCAATAAAGTTGGGAAAAATAAAAAAAAAACAAAGTTTCTCCTTTATCCTTAATTTTACAAATTATATATTTATCTTACCATATTTATTTCTATTGAATACAATTTGTATCAAATTTGTCTAAATTCAACAATTTTATTAAATTTCATACAAAAATCATACCATTGACTAATTATTCCTCAATTCACTAACTCTAAATTCAATAACCGAACCCTAAACCCGATAAGATAACTCCACCATACCCCTCTTCTCTTATATCGTCTTTTCTATCATCGTATTTTTGTTTTCGAATGATATCCGACAAGCGATCACTTTCGTTATTGATACTTAATTTTTTAATGTAAATGAAAATCGAACCCACAATCTCTCACAACATATGGTTTGTTGTGCTTCACACTCAACCAATTAGGCTATGAACCGACAACATATCATCGTATTTTCATACGAGCTTTGAACTAAACCATCTTTGTCGTTAAATCAAACTCCAATACCAAGATTTGGCAAGGCGTGGCAACTGGTGTGGGCGAGACGCAATGATGTGGGGTGTGGCGAGACGAGGTGGTATGGTGAGGCCCTAAACCCTCGTCTCTCTCCTCCCTCCACTATCTCGATGTTTGCTTTTCCTCTCGAGATCTCCATTTTTCTACATAATGTTTTTTTTTCTAAATAAAGGCTAATTGTAATTTTCTTCTTCTTCAATTGGTAAATGATTCGGTTTGTGGGATGCACTGTCTGAACACAAGCACGAAAGAATAAGCGCATCAATCCTTCGTTTGTGATCAATTTCACGAGATATGGGTTGTTTATTCAATCACATTTGTACAATGAATCGATGATGTGATCTTGAATGAGAAATACCATCCCGCGTCTCTCATCTGCTGCGTGGGGTGCGGGATGGAACAATTCCTTTAAGCAAGACCAAATGATGATCCAATAATGACTATTGTTGATTTTTTTGGTGCAACATCCGACATGAATGATTATCCTTTATGGATGGTCCGGATATCCAAAATTTTCCTTGTTGAAGAAACAATCTGCATTCTCAGTTTGAAATAGGTAGTCTAGCCTGACGTTTTTGACTTACAAATGCTGGATTTCACTCTTTCGAAATCGAATCATAGTTGTTTCGTAGACAACCAAGTGAAAGACTGCCAACTTTTCCTATATATAATATAATTTGATATTATCATTATTAGCATTAGTTTCTTAAGGTATCGACATGAACTCATTTGGAGATATTTCATGGATATAATGAATTGGCCACGTGATGCTTCCAAAATGGTTAATGAAAAAATTATGAATAACGCTTGTAGCTATGATTACATTTCTCTGAGATTCGAGCGTATAGTACGTTGCGATTTTTAGTATCAGAAATCGCATCTAAAGCTCACAAAAAATGTAGTTTTTTTTCAAAAATGAAAAATATATGACTTGATTATATAACGGAGGTAACATATTCTTCAACGGTTAATATTTTTGACGCCTTCTCCAATGACAAAACTTTTAGCTTATTCTCCAACAAATGATTTATTTTCGAACGAATAGTTATTTAACTTGTTCTCCAACAAATGATTGTATTGAATTTTTTTTTTTTTTACTATTAATTGTATTAAAAATTAATATTCTTTAAAGTTTAACTGTATTAAAAACACTCATTCCTAAAAATTAGATGTATTAAAAAATAATATTCTTAGTGCATGATTTTATTATCGCTGGCATTATACGATAATTATACGATAAGAATTAAAAATATACAATTTTCACAAGATGATGACACGTACAACAAATCAGAAATATTTTAAAAACTAATTAATATCACAGCTACAATTTTTGGTTGGACAAAACAAAGATATTGTCGCTGGCCGAGTTCAAATCCGTCTTGCAACAGAAAAAATTCCGCTACAATTTTTCGTTGTTTTCTAAATTTAAATGAATGTGAAAATCTTAGTTTTTTTTTTCGAATTTATAGTCCGTAGGCAATATCTTAGTTAATGATGATATTGTTTTCTAAGATTAAATGAATAGGTTAAATTATTTAATGCTGTAATAAGTAATCATTAAATGCTATAAAATATAAAGTAAATTGAGTAAAAATTGCTCCAAAAAGAATAGTTTGAGTTTTGCATTTAACATTTATTTAAAAAAATTAAGTATGTATGAAGGATAAATTTGATATTTGGTGGTTACAACCTGAGTTTGAATCAGTCTTGCAACAACAACAAATTCCCCTACTATTTTTCATTGTTTTCTAAAATTAAATGAAAGGGTTAATCTTAGTTAATGCTTATATTGTTTTCTAAAATTAAATGAATAGGTTAATATTAGTGAATGTTGTAATAAGTAATCATTAAATGCTATAAAATATGAACTACATTGAGTTAAAATTGCTCCAAAAAAAATAGTTCTGAGTTTTGCATTTAACATTTATTCTAAAACAACTGAGTTTTTATGAAGGATAAATTTGATATTTTGTGGTTTAAATGTTATATAATATAATATCTTTGAGACTGCGGAACTCGAATCAACCAAATTAATCTCCCCGTGTACTCAATCCAGCACACGATACCCATGACTATTCCCCCTGTACTCAATCCAGAACCCAATGTTTTGTGCAAATCAAATCTTTCACCATTACTCGGACTGCACCCTGTAAAGAATCAAGAAAAAAAAAATAGAACATGAAATGAAAATCAAAACAGAATTTGATTTACTCGATAATGAATCACAAAAATTGAAGTTACCATGTGCATGGTTTACCGACTTTCTTGATTTCTACAATGAGCTTCCTCTATCGAAATATGGATTGGACTTCTCGAGTTGAGAGAAAAAAAAAAAGACATCCATGCCTCCATCGATATATCTATTTTTCGAGTCGAAACAGAAAAGAGATGCATGCCAGTAAAATCGACGTTGCATCCTAACTTAAAAGTAATTTTCTCAGCATTATACATATATAACGACAAAACAAAATAATATCATAAGTAAAATCGTCAATTTCAAAGCAGGAAGCACAATTCCATCTGTTAGATTTCAAGAACAAGATGAAGAACAATGGACACCCAAACCAGTACCAGTATGCTCTTCTTGTGCTGCAGCAGGCACTACCAAAAACGAAAAAATGAGCAATGAAAATCATTTATTGAGAAGTCGCAACCACAATTATCAACTAATTAGCCCTAGATAAGTGTTTGTTTCATATAAAAACTAAAATTGAATTCACAATTCGTAATTTATACCCGATAACAACATCGAGGCTGCTAACATCTTGTTCACTCGTGGCAAGCTGCAAAATTGCCGTATATATGAGCTTCAGTCGTCCTAGGGTTTTTTTATCGCTACCCGACGAACGCAAAGAAGTTTCTACCCAAGCAAAGGAGATTGAAGACTGTGTGAAGCGAGCCGTCGCCATGGGGAGAGACAAAGAGCGAAACCGGTTGAGAAAGAGCGAAACCGGCGAAACCCTAGAAATCGCCTTCACTGTGGCGGTCGCGAGATTGGGTCGAGCGGAGACAAATGGGGAGAGAGAAAGAGCGAAGGGATTTATACAGGGCACATAAATATGGACTCGGTCCATCATGGAACATAGAGGGAAACATTGGGTGTACAAACGCCGAGTTCATTTAGAAACGAACGATCAAAATGAAAAATCAAATTTTACTGCTTGATCGGAGAAGGCATGGGTGATGTGACACGTGGTAAGTAAAGAAATTTACCTAGAAATAGTAAAAGTATATAATATAATATAATTAGAGAAATGACACGTTTTAATGGTCAAAGGATAAATTTTAAAGGTCTGACTTAAACATCAAAACATTTTAAGGCCAAATAAGTAATTTCAATTTCGGATATTTTCGAGTAATTTTCAGATACGGGTTCGGATTACTCGCGGAGCGGGGAGTACTCCCTCCGTACCATCCCCAAACCCGAATCGGATATTTCTTTTTCGGGGAATATCCGTTCCGTGGATATTCTTTTTCAGATATTACCTATCTCGTTCGGATCGGGTATCCGCAAATTCGAATTTTTCCCATCCCATTAGCATCTCTATCTTTCACAGAATTCAGTTACTCTTAATATTGGACGTTTACACAATATAACAAGACCAACCCAAACCGTAAATAATTTTATACAAAACAAAAGAATAAATAGCCCAAACACATATCAGCCCATTTACTCATAACTTAGTTAATTGGAGGACAAACTGAATATTACGCATCTTCTCCTGTTGAGTTGAGTCACTAGAGAGCTCGCTAATCAAAGCAATATACTAATGCAGCCAGAAATGCTTGCATTTCACGCTGCCACGTCGTCTCTACTGTTCACACCACTGTTTCACGCTACTGTTCACAGCACTGTTATGGATACTGTTCACAACACTGTTTTATCATACTGTTCACATTTACTATTCACTATTAACTGTTCATTGTTGTTACTGTTTCAGGGCTTTTTTGTGAAAAAAATAATTACATTTTGGTCCTTTTTTATTTACATTTTGGTCCTTTTTAATTTAAAAATTACATTTTGGTCCTTTTTGTTTACATGTTGGTCCTTTTTAGTATAAAAAATTATATTTTGGTCTTCTTCGTCACCAGGAGCCTTTTCGAAAAAAAAAATTTAATTCACATTTTGGTCCTTTTTAATTTATATTTTGGTCATTTTTAGTTTGAAAAATTACATTTTGGTCTTTATTTATATTATAGTCCTTTTTAGTTTAAAAAATTACATTTTGGTCCTTTTCATTTACACCTTGATCCTTTTTAAAATTTTTGAATTTATATTTTGGTCCTTTTTATTTTTAGTTTACACTTTGGCCCTTTATATTAACATTTAGGTCCTTTTTTATTTAAATTTCGGTCCTTTCTAACATTTGAATTCATATTTTGGTCCTTTATATTTATATGTTGGTCCTTTTTGGTTTTAATTTATTTTTTTTGATATTTATAAAGTTAAGAAAATTGCTCTTCTATGCTTGCTCCACGTCATCCTTTACCTTTTCACTTTTTTATATTTGAATTTCTCACTTTAATTATGATTGATTTCTTATCATTATCATGAATATCAATTATATACAATTGATATCATTTATATGTTGGTCCTTTTTAGTTTTAATTTACATTTTTTGATATTTATAAAGTTAAGAAAATTACTCTTCTATGCTTGCTCCACGTCATCCTTTACCTTTTCACTTTTTTATATTTGAATTTCTCATTTTAATTATGATTGATTTCTTATCATTATCATGGATATCAACTATATTATAATTAATATCATTAGTAATTAATGATATCATTAATAATTTATGTTTAGCCTTTTGGTCTTCTTACCGATTTCAGTTAATGTGATATTTTCGAGCATATAATAATTAAAAAAATTATTATATATTATATTTATACAATTTTAATATTTCATATATTATATATATTTGACTTCTATATTTTTTCCCTGAAAAACTAACACAAAATAATGATAAAAAGAACACAACATAGATATTCTTTTATAATATATTATTTTACAATAGATAAAAATATAAAATCATGAAATTATTACTAAAATAATCGGACAACGAAAAAAAAAATTGATGTTTAAATAGATATTCTTTTACGATATGTTTTCAATGTGTTTATTTATTATTGCATATTTTATTATTATTGGTTACGAATTTGGTTCAAATTAATAACAAAAAAAAAATTAATCATTACGTATGAAGATTAAAGAGTATTTGGCAAAAAGAGAAGTGAATATTATCCATAAGAGAAACAAAAGTTTGGTAGAGTTTATTTTTTTTAAATATACAAAAACATAGAATTTTTTTACAATATCCAAAAAAGATAGGGAGTAAAAAATATACCAAAATACAGATGTGTGAACAATCAGGCGATAAAACGTATAATCCAATAACATATTAGGAAAAATTACATCATAACAAACTTGAAGACTCCCGCGCAATCGCGCGGGGGGAAAAACTAGTTTGTATAATAGCTGTTAACAGCCCTCCTCAAGTGAAAGAGGGCTCTAGAAATTAAAATTAAGGAAACAAACAGGTGAGAAAAGAGAAATATTCGTGTTGAAGTTAACTATGCAAACATGGTTAAAACAATGATTTTGGAATAAGAGGTTGAGAAAGGAATGATCATATTGGGCGTGTTTGCTAGCACAGTTTTATATAGGTGCAGGAAGTTAATAGTTGCAGGAAACCAATCTATAATATCAGGATACTACGATAGCAGGAATATTGAAAAGTTATCAATGTAGGATGTTTAAAAGGTGTTTGATGAAAATCATAGGATTAGATATAGGAAGTGAATAAAATATTTTAAAAGTATATATTTTTTTATAAAATTCTATGATTATTATTAATAATAATTTCTAAATATATTTTCAATTTTGTATTAATTCATTATTATTGTAATTATTGTTAATATATGTCGATTTAATTAACTTGAAGTCCATGCATTAAGATCTGATATGTATTAATATCAATCGATTTAAGACAAGAACTTCCATACACTTTGAAATGATACATTTGATAATGTGATACAATCGATTTAATTAAGATCTGATATGTATTAATATCAATCGATTTAATTAAGGACAAGAACTTCCATACACTTTGAAATGATACATTTGATAATGTGATACAATCGATTTAATTAAGATCTGATATGTATTAATATCAATCGATTTAATTAAGGACAAGAACTTCCATACACTTTGAAATGATACATTTGATAATGTGATACAATCGATTTAATTAAGATCTGATATGTATTAATACCAGAAGGGCCCCCTTCAGATTTGCCGTTATCAATCGCAGAGAGAACTCCTTCATTTGATAATGTGATGTTAGAAAAGTTAGGATCTTGAGAGAGAGTATTGATCACGAGGCTCGTATTGCGTGTTTAATATTTCTTTGGATCCTTCTTTTCTCAGATCCTCTGAATCCTGTATAAAATGGTATATGAGAAGATCAAGAAGTTTTAATAAATAAATAAATTTATTTATTTATTATGATAAGTGTATTTACCTCTTCGGCAACTAAAGAGAAGGAATTAGTTGGGAGCTCCTTGTTTAGAACAAGGCTAACAATGGCTTTGTGAACCTGCAATTTAGAACAAAAATATCACAAATTTCATTGGAAAATCAAATGTGATGAAAAAATTGTAAACTTTTAATGAAGAAATGCATGAATTTGTAAAATTACCGTAATCAGCTACAGTGACGGGGCTTTTATCAGCTTTTGATTGCACATCTGATTGCAAAATTCCTGGTTGCACAACCTAAAAATGTATACTATTGAGGACTAATTACAAGAAATCGAAGACCTAAACAGTAAAAGAGGGATGGAACGAACTTGGCAGAGACGGGAGGCGAGAGATGCGGCCTTCTTAGCAGCAGTGATCTCCTTCTCGTAAGAAATCACAGACGAATCGGAGACTGAAACCGACATTGTAAGAACAGGAGGCCTAGATGAATGGGTACGAAACCGGATTGGGTAAGCTGGAGAGGAGCAACAATGGCGATGAGATGCAGAAGAGGAAGGGGGAAGAAGAACGCAGATAAATCTTTGCGGGCTTACAGAAGATAGAGATGAAAAAGAAAGGGACTAGAGAAGTCGTAAAGAGAGTGTTGATTATTTTATTTGCATCACTTCTATCCACCAAAACAACCCACTTTCATAAATCCTATAACCATCCGTACTAGCATCCTAGAGATTATTTTGGTCATCCGAACACCACTTTTGAAAAAACACAGGAAACTTAAAATCCTAGACAAAACCAAAATGAAAACTTTGTGTCCGAACAGGGCCGGGCTGCTTGTCACGCACACGGGGTTGATTGGACGAAGGGAGGAGGGATAGATAAGGAGAATATCGGAAGGAAGGAGACGGCGGCGACGGCGTGATCGATAGGTGAAGAAAAGGTGGAAGAGAAGAGGGGGAAAGAAGGAGGTCGGAGAAGGAGATACAGTAGAGGAGGCGACATGGAGCCATGGGCGACAAACTAAGGGCGTGTTTACTAGGGCAGTTTTGTATAACAGCAGAAAACCAATATATGAATATTAGGAAACTATGATAGCACGAATATGCAAAAACTATGATTGTAGGATGTTTAAAAGGTATTTGATGAAAATCGTAGGATTAGATGTAGCAAATGAATAAAACATTCTAGAGTTGTATTATTTGTTGTGAAAAGTAATTTGGAACATAATTCAATAAACTATCAAATCAGCACGAACAAATATTCGTAGTTCGAATTTGTTAAATGTATTCTTCTCGTATTTACCGAAATATTAATTTTACAATTATATTTTGTTTCTACATGTACACTTGCTAAAAATTATATTTGAAAACAAAATATTTAACATCTCAAAACAAAAATATATTGCAAATTTTTATTTTTATAAAACACTCCGGCACAAAAAAAAGTGAACCCTGGAAATAATACTAACTTTTTTTTTATTAAGATGTAGAATAATTGAATAAAACTAAAATATTAGAAAAGCATAATATTATGTTACACAACTTTGGAAAAGACAAACAAATTAGTCCAAAATAATAAATATTATTGTATAAAAAATATCAAAATAATTATTGGAGTTATTCGAATAAGACTAAACTGATTTAAACTGAGCCGAACCAAACTCAAACCGAACCGAACCGCTTAACTTTTGAACCGATTAAAAATCGAACCAAATAAACCGAACTATTATTCGGCTTATTCAATTGAACCGTAAAATAAACTAAATTAATAAGAAAAATCATATTTAATAAAAAAAAATATAAAATATATTATAAAATAATATGTTTATATAAATATTTTGAATAATTTTGGACTTTCAATTAAAAAATAAGAATAAATATAGTATTTAAATAGTATATAAATAGTCAAGTTTTATTATTATATGTTTTGCAATTAAAAATATAAACTACACTTTCCACCAAAAATCCAATCAGATGTAAGTTATGTAAATCAAAGAAAAGAACTAGGATTTGACCACAAATCAAGTATTGAATGTTAAAACTTGAAATCCGGGAGCTAAATATCGTCATTACAAAACTCATCTAAACTTATCATTCCTAAAGGGTCACCGTTAAGTAGTGGAGGATTGAAGGAAGACGGATGAGAATTGAGCAGAGGAGGTTGTTAGGCAGGTCGGACCAGGTTGTTGGAGTGCAGGAGAAAGAAGAAACCATTGACTTTCTTCGGAGGAATGCTAGGTTCATTTTATCAGACAAATCTTCCTTTTAGGGCGTGTTTGTTAGGTCAGTTTTGTGTAGCAGCAGGAAACTCATAGTTGCAGGAAATCAATATATGAATATCAGGAAACTATGGTAGCAGGAAAATGCAAAAACTGCGAGTGTATGATGTTTAAAAGGTGTTTGATGAAAACCTAGGATTGTTGTTGTTATTGTTATTATTTCTAAATACATTTTAAATTATTTTCAACCATTAAATTAAATGAAACATACGATAATTGCTAAATACATCACTATTATTATGTATTACTTTATTATTATTATTATTATTATTTCTTATTACAAGTATTATCATTTATTATTATTAATAATTTCTAAATACATCACTATTACTATTATTATTAATTTCTAAATACATTATTATTATTATTATTATTATTATTATTATTATTATTATTATTATTATTAAAATAATTATTTCTTATTATAATTATTATCATTTATTATTATTAATAATTGCTAAATACATCACTATTACTATTATTATTAATTCTTTAAAAGGTGTTTGATGAAAATCATTGAATTAAATACGATTAAATGTGAATACCATATTAAATATGAATACGATATCCGATTGCGGATACGAATACGAATACATATCCGATATCAAATATGAATACGATATCAAATACGATTAAATGTGGGAAGGCTACGTCAATTAAAAATCATTTATTTCTTCAAATTATATTAAATTAAATAAATTGTAATATAATCATGTAGTGTATTTCATGTAGTGTTATTTACTTCAGAAATAAATAAATTGTAAATTAAAATTTTCATATTCCTTCAAATTTATTAAATTAAATTACCACAATTAATGAAATTTTGATTATCTTATGTATTAGTCCATGTATTAGTTAAAATAAAACACTTGAATTTCAAAAAAGGCCAAATACAGTGCATCTCAATATTTGTAATATAATAATCATTTCATTTCCACGTGGATAAAAAAAAGATATGGTGGGACCCATCCTATGTTATTTGTTTATGTATATTTGACACCTTTCCTGACTTTCCTGCTTGAAAAATCTACTCAGACCTCATTTTTCAAAACTTGTCAGAATGATCACTATTTGCTTGTTTTGGCGCAGCATTCCTGATTTTTGTTGGTTCACAAATACATGACCGAACGGTTGATTTTGCATTCCATGGAACTTGAGTTTCCTAGCCAATCCATATCCATGATCAAAAACCAAGCCTCCGAACAAGAAAAAATATGGCTTTTGCAACGCTGTGACCTTAGTTGTGATGTGTATAGTACTTTTGTCAAGAGTCTTGACGATGAAAATATGATTTAACATCTTAAAAATTAATGCATAAATACATGATTTAATATTTTAATTTATAATTTGATTATCCTAATTTATGATTGATGAAATTCTTTAACAAGATCTTTTGATGTTGAACCAAACTCGAGCCAAAAAAGTTAATGATTTGATGATTCATTGTAATTGTATTTGGGACGGTACACAAGTTTGGGACGGGCTGACCCATTTTCCTGGGATGGGCCGGTCCAGATTTAACCGACCCTAATGTTATTTGGGACGGACAGACTCTCCTGCAACCGACCCTAAAAGTATTTTGGGTCGGGGCAAATCCAGAATATACCATAATTTTTGAGGCGGACAAGTCCAAAAAGCAGCATGTTGTAGTGATTTCGGTATTTTGTACAAATTAGTTATAGTTCAATTTGTTAATTTTAAGTGAATCTTAATTTGTCGTGTAGAAATTGGACTAACTTTTGGAATGCGGAGGGAAATTGCTCAGCTTTTAGGCTTGTGGACGCATTGAATTATTAAGCTTTTCAGCTTTTGGAATGTCGTTCAATTAACAACAATTAATTATCTAATGTAATTATTTAAGAAAATATATATTTGTCTCCTCTACATTCTTCCACAATCCTTGTGTGTTGACAAAAATTTAATGAACTTAATTAATGTTAAATTCACAATACATGATAAACAATAAAATTATGCAAATTAATACATGCTATTGATTATGTGGCATAATAATAATAATTAGATGGTAAACGACATTTATTATGTTATGAACCAAATTATTAAAAAATAATTTGATTTATTATTTATTATATTTGATTTTACAAATGACAAGTCATATTTATATAACAAATTTTATTTTTTCTTTTCAAATTTTTTTTAAAAACAAAATATTGTCATTTTAATTTTGCTATTTTTTGCGAACTTATTGTTTTTGTTTTAATGTTATATTTTTGTTTATTTTTATGATATTTATTCATGTGTATATCCGTTTAGAATTATGTTTTCTAGCAAACACCAAATATATCGATGAGATCGATATGATAGATAGTTTTTGAGCCGGAATTACCGTAATTAACCTTGATAATCAAAGAATAGTTCTTAGACTTAAAAACGAAATTGGTAGATTCAGGGCTCGAGACTTTGGCTTTAGAGAAAGCCGGGTTCGATAAACTTTAAGAAAAAATTGAACGATATTATGTGCCTTGTGATGGCATGTATAGACGCAAATTGCTCAAAATTGTTTTGAGAATTCGGGTGCATACGAAAATAAAACACAACGCTCATGAAATAGTTTCAAGAGCTAGAGCGCGTTGAATGGTTCGATGCGGCTCAAAGAGTAGGTTAATTTTGAGATGCCTTATGGGTCTTTGATTAACACTCGTGTGTTGATGGTACGAGATTTGATCTTCGTGACCGAATATCATATGCATTCGATAGATAAGTCGATCCCGAAATTGCATGAGATGCGATGTAAATTTGAATAGGAGATGCTTGGAGCATCCGAGGAATCCAGAGCATTGAGATGCATGGATGTCCTTGTAATTCAAAAGCGAGATCGAAAGGAATAAATGTCTAAGGGTATTTTGGAAAATTATTTTCCAAACAGAAAGTTCTGACAAGGAGTTGTCCAAACTAATGACTCAAAGAACGGTGAAATCCGAGGAGGACTAAACCTAGAAGTTGATTGTTTCTTTTGGCATTGCCGTCTTGGTCATATGAATGAGATATGTGTATCTAGATTCCATATGATGGATTGTTAGAATCATTCGAATTAGATTCGATTGATTAATGCGATACTTATTTATTAGGCAAGACGACAAATGACGTCATTCTCCAAAGGTTGGAAAAAGATCCAACGAATTATTGGAAATTACATTAGATGTAAATGTTCCGATAAGTTCCAAGGCAAGAGGGGGCTATTGGTATTTTGTTACGTTTACGGACGGTTACAGTAGATATGGTAATATTTATTTAATGCGTGCCGAAACAGAGACTTTTGAAAGGTTCAAAGAGTTTCAAAAACGAAATACAAAATCGACTTGGCAAGAAAATCAAAGCCCTTTGATAAGATCGAGTAGGCAAGTATTTGAGCTACGCATTTCGATAGGATCGAAGAAGCGATATTTGAGTTATAAGTATTGAATCAATGATTTAAATTGCGTGGGCCCGACCCCCCCCCCCCCGGGCCAGGCCCCGCGTGGGCCCGACCCCCCCCCCCGGGCCAGGCCCCGCGTGGGCCCGACCCCCCCCCCCCCCGGGCCAGGCCCCCCGTGGGCCCGACCCCCCCCCCCGGGCCAGGCCCCGCGTGGGCCCGACCCCCGCCCCCGAGCCAGGCCCCGCGTGGGCCCGACCCCCGCCCCCGGACCAGGCCCCGCTTGGGCCCGAACCCCCCCCCCCGGGCCAGGCCCCGCGTGGGCCCGACCCCCCCCCCCCCGAGCCAGGCCCCGCGTGGGCCCGACCCCCGCCCCCGGGCCAGGCCCCGCTTTGGCCCGAAACCCCCCCCCGGGCCAGGCCCCGCGTGGGCCCGATCCCACCCCCGGGCCAGGCCCCGCGTGGGCCCGACCCCCCCCCCCCGGGCCAGGCCCCGCGTGGGCCCGACCCCCCCCCCCCCCCGGGCCAGGCCCCCCATGGGCCCGACCCCTCCCCCCCGGTCCAGGCCCGGCGTGGGCCCGACCACCCTCCCCCCGGTCCAGGCCCGGCGTGGGCCCGACCCCCCTCCCCCCGGGCCAGGCCCCGCGTGGGCCCGACCCCTCCTCCCGGGCCAGGTCTGCGTGGGCCCGCGCCCCCTCCCGGGCCAGGCCTGCGTGGGCCCGCCCCCTTCCCCGGGCCAGGCCTCGCATGAGCCCGACCCCTCCTACCCAGGCCCGGCCCCACTTGAGCCGGACCCCCCCTAACACACACCACACAGACACACCACATACAATACACACATACAAGACTAGACACACACACACACACACACACACACACGCGCACAAATAGACATACATACACAAACACAAAAATAAACACACAGAGACAGACACACACATACAAAGATGCACATATACAAACACAAAAACATAGAAGCACACACATGCAACATTACACCAGTTGGTTCTTTCTCGACGCTTCGAAATCTCCTGTCTTGATATGTCGCATTTTTGTGTCTTCGTAAATCGATTTGATCATCCAATTTTTCCATCTGTGCACACTGAGTGAAAATAAATTAGATTGGATACTTACAAAATAAATTAGTTCATTTCAAATTTCACCTGGTCGGTCAGCTTTCACCTCCACAGCCCCAAAAAAATCGCATGAAGTCATGATGGGAAATCTAAGAACTTGAGTTCAAGCCTGAAGCACAAGCACCAATTTCTTGAAATCTTGATTTCAAGCCTGAAAGCACAAAAAAACAATTTTTAGGACTACAAAATCAATCAAACATGTTCCTAAATTAGTGCTCGCAAAACTTTTCAAACTACAAAATTAATCACAAACAGATGCTTATAATGATTCAAAGGCTGAAGTCCAAAAAACAATTTATTGAGGGGTTCAAACTAAACAAAGTGAATGGCCGATCGAAGTACTCATACAGGGATTTAAGAAATTCAGAAAGAAAATGAGAATGGAAACTTGTCCCTAAATTAGTGATTGCAAAACCTTCGTTCAAAAATATACAAAACTGTTCAAACTATAAAATCAATCATAACATGTACTCAGATGATCAATAATCCATGAGGACTTTATCAAATATATTCATTTAATGCAAAATTGGCAACAACTGCTTTAACCAAAAACGAAAATCAAAGAAACAAGAGTAAAAACGACCAAGAGAAACAATTACTGGCTTGATTCGTCAATAAAAAAAACCTTGAACCAAGATCAAAGAGAATAAAAGTAAATCATGGACGAGATTCACTTACATCCTCGTGTGTGTGTCCACAGCCATGAAATTTGTAGTTTCGAGCGGTCTGAGTCCACAAGGAAAGAAGAATGTTCTTCTCGAGTGCCTAGTCGTGCTCTTCCCGTTTACGAGTCAGACATCACTCCGGCTGGGTCAAGGAACAAAAAACAGGGGGCAAGAAGCACAATCGACGAAAAACAGAGGAAGAAGAAGTTTTCTGTTATGTATCCGGATCCATGGTTTCTCGATTGCATTGTTAAGTATCCAGATCCATGGTTTCTCGATTGCCTTGTGAGAGAGAATAGACAAGGGAGAAGGGAGAAAAGAGACAAGACAAGAAAGAATATTTTGGGACGACAGAGAAGAACAGATGGGTGAGGGCTTATTTATTCATGAACTGTAGAGGCGTGTTAAAATTGTTTACAGTGCTCCTAAACTTGGCGTACAGGTTCGATATATACACCGTTTGAGAATGGTAAACTTTTTGCTGTCATTAAATCGTGGACCATGTGTATTTCGTTTAATATGAATAAATATTAACGTTGGAATTAGATTTGAATTAGAAATTGTTACCGTTAAGAATAAGATTAGAATTAGATTAGTTTTTGTATAAATAATATGTTGGATAATTAATTATTCTAAGTACAAATAAAACAAATCATTACTTTGTCTTATTTTATAATAATATGGTATTCACATATATACAATCTTAAAAAAAATATGTATAAAAATCATTAATATTGTATGTATAAGTATAATTGATCGATCAATCATAATTTTTGTTTCCGTGCATATTTCATTAGTTTTAATTTATTCTGAGCCGGAATTCAAATATCATGATTTTAACATGTAGGATTTTGTATTACATTATAATATTACAAATTATAAAACAAGTCAAAATGTACAGTTTAATTTTATATTGTTTATATTCGTAATAAATTGGGATGCTAATATTGAATGTCCAAGTACTTGATTACATTTTTTACATAAATATATATTTTTAAGGTAGAATTAACCAGCATTGTAAAATATATATATTTTACATAAATATAATACGAGGGATGGGAGAAAGAACAAACATCAAAACCCAAGAAGCAGGAACCAATATTTAAGAGCTGCTCATACAGAAGACACAGGTCACGCTGAAATAGGAACTGGGAAGCCTATCAAAAAGGCCCAATGTTTAAGATGATATCTATGAAAAGATATGGGATCTATTTGTGAATCGGGGATAGGATATGCACGATTTAACGATCCATATGATGGACTAGTGAAAGTTTCTCGGAATTGGAATATTAGTTTTGACGAAGTTATAAACTGTTATAACATTGTCGGAACGAATGGAAACTTTGTGTACACATGAAGATTAGTGGGAAGTCGCGTTATATTTCTTGTAACGGCAAAAGATTTAGGCGAGACCGCTTATGAATTAAGCGTGGAGATCTATAGGATAGATCTAAGAAGTTCTTCGTTCTATATTATCACACGTATATCGACATATTGTTGAAAATGATTTTCAACATGTAACTCCTTGGAGGAATTAAATCGAAATGTCGAATGTCATACATTTTTGTGGCTCGATGTGAGACATCAAGCAGCGCAAAAATAGAAATGATATGATGCTTCACATTTTGATGTGAGAATCTATTTTGTATGCCATGATATATATGTGGATATGTGTCGTACACATAAACCGTCTAATTCACCGTCAATAACATCCATGGGAATCACACAAATTTGAATGTAATGTGATTACATGAGACTAACTCTTGTAAATGTATAATGGTTGCATATATATACATAATGGTTATGTATATTTAAACCCATCGGGATTTGTATTGATAGCGGTGAATGTTATCCTTGAATACTTTGCGAAAGAATTCAGGATTTTGTTTTATCTATAATGGTGTGGAGGACGTGTTGGTTATAAATAGTTATAACAATAACAGTTTCCAAATATTTAGCACATCCAAATATTTAACAGTTTCCAATTTTGTGAAAGATGTGATCATAGGTATTGGAAATGTTCCAAACCTTAAGAAGATTAACACTAGCAGCAACGTGCGGAACCGTTTACAAAACCGCTCTCTCTAGTCGCGCATGATTGTAATGCGAGGACTATGGGTATGGAGATACCTAGAGGAGGAAGAGAGTAGAGTGCAGTTATCTGATACGATAGTCCTCGCAGGTTATGGGTATGGAGATACTCATAGGTAAACGTTGTATCACCCAAATACTTAATCCATATGAATGCATCCCTTTTTAAAAAAATTGTTTATTTAATTTTTTATGCATTCACCTTATATGAAAACTGCGTGCGGATTGTGTAATTTGATTACATGAATCCTGATTTGCACTTGTGTGGACGTCGACAAAATTGATGATTATATGCAGCAAAACCGTCACACCTAAAGTTTCATTTCTAAACATCCCTAGTCGCGATTCAGTTTGCTTAAGAGAAAAGCTTCTATTATATGATAATAGACTGAACGTGTACACTAGTACGTTAGCCGAGGAGATGATTATGTTTTGCTAATCATAGGACAAATGTGTTTGTCGAATCGGGAACGTAGATATATGCTAGGTGACATTTATTGGATATGACCGAAACCGCGAGACCATGACATGATTTAGTCATTGACTCATTATAGATGGACTCGCGACGAGTATGGCATTAGGTTCTTCATACTTAAGGAGATCATTGATTGCGTTACGTGCGTAACAAAATGCTTTGATATGACCTTACGCTCACCGTAACAGGGAGTTCAAACGGTCATCATTGGGTATTGTTCGAAACACGGAATTCGATGTGAGTCTCCAAGATAGGAATTGTTTATTCCGAAAGGAAGAGATATCTCTTAGGTCACTCGATGAATTGATTAACGAAAATCGTGGCCACGGTCAATGATATTAATGGTTAATATCGATTGAAATTGTTAACTCAATTCGGAAACGAGGAATAAGTATAGTTAATCAAAATATAAGGATGACTACCACCATACATTTTGATTAACGGATATTGCTAACAAGAGAACTAATAATCGCTATTCGAGATAGGCACACTGATCACAATCTTTTTCGTGTTAACATGGGTAGCCATGATGGAGTGACTAGATCCCGCTCATGGGCTTGTAGTGCTTTGGAAATAGCCTACTGCCATCGTTAACCGAACCTACATGCTCACACAACGAGTCGTACTAAGTCGGGCTTGATTATAAAATTGGCACATAAGATGTGCATAGCTTGGTATTTTGATACGCGAGCTATATTCTCTAAAATCATGCATATTGGATATGCATGAGTACCTTTTAGGTAGATCTGAAATTGAGTGGGAGACTGAAGGAAATACAGTTTCGGATCAACCGTAAAAGTGTACACAAGGACGAACGAATGTAAGCGTACATTCGTGGTCATATCTTTCAGTAGGAAAATCCAATTTGAATGGTTCAAATTGGGTTAGATAGATAATAAGAGTATATATAACCTTCATGTAGAAATATATTTCATATGAACGAAGTATCAGTGTCGTTTCAATGAAATACCGAAATGGTGCAACAGTATGACATACAGTTAGTAAAACAGTCATAACGTTTGCATACGAACTCCAATTGGGCCAGGACAAATTGGGTTGGGTAGATAATAAGATTATATACAAATTTAGTGTAGGTTGATTTTCTGTCAGAGGAATTTACCAATTTCGTATGGACAGAATACTGAACAGGATACATGCAGTTTTCTTTGTGAAAGGATGTATATTGGATATACATGTCTTTTGGCCCATCCTAATCCTATGAGATATAAGTAGGATATTTCTCTCTCCTCTATTCAGTCCAATTCATTCTATCTGAGAATAATCCAGAAATAGAGAGACATCTTTCAAGAGAGTGAAAGAGTGCGAAGAGAGAAAACCGAGAGAAATAAGTCTTTTCGGCGTAGAGAATCGATCTAATCAAGCATCCGCGATCGATGTCTTCCGACTCAAGATGGATACGCGTAGAGGAGCGACACTTGTGGCTCTTCGATTGTGATCAAACCGAAGGACCAAAACTGTCGGTTGTGGAAGAGTGTGGGCATAGGACGCACAAAGACAACATGAAAAGTGTCTAGACGGTGGGAGACGTGTGGTATGGGACGCACGGCTAGTCACCAACGTGACACCGGAGAAGGAAAGGATGCGAGTGATCAACCCGTCGTGCGTGATCAATTTCACGCTGCTAATCGTCTATCCTTCTTTACATCGTACCCTCGAAGTCATGGCGTGATCTTGGATTGTGGGAACCTGGCCTACATATCCGTTGTGCGGGCCCTGGGACGGAAGGAATCCCAACAAAACCCTCCTTCGAAATGTCTCTCTGCTTCTAAAGGGATCGGACGCGTTGGCACCGAAAGCCTTACAATACGCCGACGATACGATCATTTTCGTACAAGCACATCCGGACAATTTAAAATTGGTGGCGCAGACGTTAGAGTGCTTTTCAAAAATGACGGGATTAAAGATAAACAAGGAAAAAAGTTCCTTCGTACCGATAGCTATCCCCGAAGAATTCCATGCACTAATCCGGAATATACTACAATGCCCAAAGAAATCCTTGCCAATCAAGTACCTCGGTTTGCCGCTCTCTATAGAAAACCAAGAAAAATACACTTCCAACCACTTATCCAAAAGATGAATGCCCGTCTAGCCGCTTGGAAGGGAAAATTACTTTCTCTAGGGGGGTGGTTGACTCTAGTACACTCCGTTTTAACGGCCACACCAACCTATTACATGCAAGCCCGGTTTGGCTAATAAAAAAGTGTGGTAAAATCATGCGTTCATTTTTATGGCGAGGCGATAAGATATGTAAGGGAGGGCATTGTCTTGTGGCATGGGATAAAATATGCCTCCCTAAAAAATACGGAGGTTTGGGTTTGCATCATATGAAGACGCAAAATGATGCGTTACTATTGAAAAGCCTTAGTAAAATCATTTTTCAACCCCTATCGCTCTAGACCGAGATGTTCCGTGAGATATATGGACACTTACCTCTGCATGAAGCCAATCTCACCTCTATTCACGCCTCTTTTTTTGTTAAAGACTTATCCAAGCTAATCCACTTTTTCACTCTCTCCATTATATCCAATCCGAGCCCCGCAGCCCCAACCTGGTTCTGGACATGTAATGGATCTTTTACGGTCAAATCGGCATACCAACCTCTTATAAATCCGGGTGTGATTCTAAGTTGGAACATTAATCTATGGAGGATCCGCGCACCGTCTAAAGCGTGGTTCTTTGGGTGGCTTGTCATCCAGGATAGGTTATTAACGGCAGTCAACCTAGAAAAGAGATGTTGGCCAAATAATGAAGGATGCGCGTTGTGTGCCCAAAATCTAGAACACGTCGACCATCTACTTCTAACATGCAATTATGCGTCAAGAGTGTGGATTATGGTGGCATCTCTTCTAAACCTCTCGGCACTTGATGTGAGGCAAATAAGGCACAAATTTAATGCGTAAATTGGGGATTTTAGCCCTTGTGAAGAACAATTCTATATACTTTATTAATCATATTTGAGATAACATGAATATTTCTTCACTAAGTGTGTTTTACTGCTTAATCACAGGAATTAGAAGGGATTTCTGGGAATTTGGAGAGTGTAGTTGTCTCCAACACGTCAAGAGGAGTGAAAACGATATATTACACCGATATATTCGGTACTTGAATGAGGCGGGAGGCAAACAATCATCATGATGAAAACTTACACACAAGTTTATACGAAAACCACTCAATCCTTAGCCCTTATCCAGCCCACCTACCTTTGATGGAAATTACCTCATTACCCTCAATCCTCTTCACCAACTCGTGGCCAATAAGAAGACTCCGTGAGTGCTATAAATATGACCACAAGGGCCACGAGTTTGGGACGCTCTTTTACACCCATTCTCTCTCTCTCTCTCTCTCTCCCTCTTAAGCAAGCCCAAAAAACTTTCAAGAACGCGCAAGAATTGCAACTACGAACGATAATTTTCTAAGATCGGTCACCGAATAGAAGCTCACTTCATTCGGTGAATCGGTTTACACTTCGACTAAGGAAAAGTGTGGAATTAGGGTGAAACTTATTTCATTCGAACTTTCACAAGCGAAGAGTCGAGCTTTCTCGGCGTGATTGGTTGGAAGCTTCTTTTCAATCAACCTTTGCACATCTCGAGCTCACCCAACCGGTACGAAGCTCACTTCTATTGACGGGTGGATCGGTACGAAAGGAAATTGTTGGGCGCATTGACTAGCTCTCTAGCAACTCGAACAACAAGGAAGGCACTCAAGACGAGACTCGGAGCTCTCTTCATCTCTCTGTAGCATAAAATTACTTGGATTTGTGTAAATCTTGTTCTTGTTTGAATCCTTTGTTTGCTTGAATGAATCCTTGTTACTTGAATCGAATCTTTGTTGATGTGTTTACTTGATCTCTTACTCTTAATTAATGCCTTGAATTTAATCTAAATCATCCTTAGTCTAATCTCAAAACAAACCCTCAATTCAATCCTCAATTCAAATTACAAATTCGAAATCCAGAACAAACTCCGTTGTAACGGAACCTAACTTGCGTTGTAACGGACTATTCGGTTTGTACCTGACTTTCAGTCTGTTGGTACTCCGTTGTAACGCAACTTACTTCCGTTGTAACGGACCAGCAAGGAAAAGCATTCAATATAACTCATACTAGTGCGTTGTAACGGACTTCGTGGTCCGTTGTAACGGATTAACCAATCCGTTGCAACGCAACCACTGTTCGTTATAACGGACCTGTTTAGTGCGTTATAACGGAGTTTCATCCGTTGTAACGGACGTTCATCTCACATTTAGCGCCAGAAAATTCACTCGAGTCCGTTGTAACGGAACTTACTTCCGTTGTAACGGACTATCTTCTGTGAATTTTCTTCGTTATTTCTCATCCTTTTTGATCCAAATTTTGACGCAATTGCTCCCCGTGGAACGAATCTATACATTTGCCACTGTACAAACTTAGATTACAAATTATGTTGATTGTTCGAGGTTTTTAACACAACGATATTTTACACGACAAAAAAAAAAAAAAAAAAAAAAAAAAAAAACCCGTGAATCAGCACTACACTTCGAATCAAATCTACTTACTTTCTGGACGTCCAACATGAAGAGGGGCGACAAGGAATATAATAAGAGATGGAGCATGATATGGATTGCGACGGCTTGGAATATTTGGAAGGAAAGGAATCGAAGAATTTTTGCTTCAAAAGCGCTATCCATAGCAAGCTTAGCGGCTCTTACCATGGATGAAGTGCTAAGATGGGAAGCCAACTGTTCGGATGAGGAGCGCGGAGATCAACAAGAAGAAGCGTGTACTCGACACTCAAGCAGCCACCTCGGTTTTGGTCCTAAACTGCCTCTCAGTTTCGTCTCTTTTCTTAAGTTTCCTTTGTCTTGCTTTTCTTCTGCTTGTTTTTCTCCTGTCTAGTGTGAACCAACAGAGGCCCTTGCAGCTTTGAGCTTAGTTGTAGTTACACTACAACAATACTGGCATTTCGAAGCATTCGCATATGCTGTTGAATGCATGTATTAATGCTGCCATTTACATTTGACAGCATAAGGTGAAAATGCAGTCCGGGCTGGTGCCCTCTATTCTTACGAAAGCATTTCCCGTAATGCTTTGTAATTGTGAAATCAACAGCATATATTTGTGTCACCAATTATAACAAAAATCGAGAGCATTTATTAATGTCGTCAATGCGGTAAAAATAATGCATTTACAAATGCTGTCATATGCTCAAATGCATTGAATTCTGAGAAATAAAAGCATTAACAAATATCTAATAACAGCATTAATAAATGCATCTGATTGTGACAATAAAAGCATTTACAAATGCATGGGCATGGACATGGACATGGACAAATTGGTAGCATTTAAAAAATGCAATGTATTGTATGAATAGGCGACAATTCAAAATGCTTGCAATGTAAAATCAAAATTTAAAAGTGCATCCAATAGTCATTTGCCGACATTTATACAAATCATACATATTTATAATTCGATAATTTTTCGAAAATAAAAATTTTATATTGAAATATATAATTTCATTTCATTTTAATACTAATTTCAATAATTATTATTCAAAATATACATTAACAATTACAAAAATAAATATAAAAGAATGATTTAACATCTAATTAGCCTATAAATATATACTACATCCATACGAACATAATTACATATATAATTTTCTTGCGAAACAAATATGCAAAATAACCCTTCCCATAACTTCAACACCTTGCGCCATGAGTTTCATCGCACCATGTCAAATGTACCTTCTCATAACAACCAACTATTCCAGCTTACACCTTTTTCAAAAAAAGCATCTAATTGTGAGAATATGTACAACTAATTTTGAATTGTATGTATTGAAATTAAAATGTATGAAAGAGTGGCAAAAATATTATTTATAACCTATTTTTGTGTCCTAATAAAAGCTCGATCTGCAAATTAAGTTCTCACAAACCTACCTTTTTGCATTCATTCCCCTAAAAACCTAAAAAATAATATTTTATTTAGTTAGCCACATAAACATGTTTTTATCAACTAAACCGGTAACAATGAGACCAAATTTAAGTTAAACAAAGGACATACGAGTATTAAGCTCTTATCATTGGCTTAATCGCTCAAAATCTGAGAATTCGCCTTTTTCATTTCTTCATTTTGCGAGGTGTCTTCACAATGCAGGGGCATACTACACTGTACACAATAAAGTGAAATATTAATTTGGCCAAATGCAGGGCTATATTTGCAAATTATACAATTTGTGATACCTCTATGTCATCTTAGCAGCGAAGGGTCAATCTTTGATCGAGTGCAAAAAATCTTTCGAGCATACGTCCTTTTTCATATTTCTCGAGACATGCAAATTGCTTCTGAAATCTTTCAAGTCCTATGCAACAAAAAAAAAACATAAATAACTCTTTTTTTATTATTGTAAACACTGAACAAATAAAAATGAAAGTTATTATTGCCATGATCTCAAACGTACCGGTCAAGTGTAGGCACGACCATTAAAGTATCGGCACGTACCAGTGGAGTATCGGCACTTCAAAAAAAAAATTCATTCATTTTAAGTTATCATTTTTTAATTTGTAAGTATTAAAATTAAGAGAAATTAGTTGGTGACGGCAATACCCTTGATGTAGATTGCTCCAGTCATTCCTAAAAAAAGAATTAGGTATTATGGAGATGTGGGAAATTCATCGCAATCATAATGCTGAGGCCTAATTGCAAAATTAACCTTCTAATTAACCAAACTGAAAGGAAAGGGAGGGGATTCGAGATATAACCATAGATTCTTTCTCTTTTGCCTGGCTGCTAAAATAAAATTCCCCGCTAAAGACTAGAGCTGCAAGGGGTGAGACCCCAGTGATGACCTTAGAATCGGGTGCAACAGTGCACCTAGAGATCCGACGACCCATGCAGATTGCCTAGAGTGCTCGCCACACAACTTCCACTTCCAGCAGCTCAAGCATGGTTGATGGTTCCTGTCAAGCTCAGCCGTAAGGAGTTGAGGCGGTTCGTTTGGCATGCCCTTCTCTGTACATGCTCTGTACAGCCTCGTTCCTTTACTGAAATGAAGAGAAAGAACCAAAGGGTATCCATGTATAGGGTCCAGGCTTGGACTGCCTCACGCTTGTACAGCCTCGTGCCACTATTGACGACGCGTCCCTCGAAGCACTTCAATTTTGAACTGAAATCCCCAATATTGACTTCATCCTTGCTTTCGCTGGCTACCAAAACCCTAACCCTACAAATGCAAATAGAATTAGCAAAATTAGCATAATATCAAAACTGAAAAAGAATTGACCGAAATCAAAGCAAAATTTGCAGCAAAAAATATGCCTAAACCCATTCGAGTCCCATTCAAAACAAAAGACAATGCGAAATTTCGCTGGCCAAGGGATTTTATCTTTGTCGTGCAGATTTTGCAAATAAGAAGGCATGTGCTGTGTACATGTAAAACCAAAATTGAAACAGAATAACCAACTAACCAGTTTCATGAATGTGTACAGATGAACCCTAAGTAAAACAAAACCAAAACGAGTAAAACAAATTAACTTTAATAAAGATAAAAGCATACCTTATTTGAACAAAATCAGGTCTTATTTTATGGATTCGCAGTTCTCCATCATTTATTTGGACGGTCAGAGTTGACACAGTTGAGACTTGAGAGGGAGTGAAGAGATGGCCTATTCGCAAGAGTGCGTGCATGACCCGCCGTTTTTCTTGTGCTCCTGCTGAACAAGGAAGGGTCTTTAGGCAATATCTTCATCAATCAAAAGTCTAATCAGATCCAAAATTTAAAAAACAGTGAAGTTGGGGTTTCGGACTTAGGGGCTAGGGTTTCGGAGAGGACGAGGATGCAGATCGGCCATGGAGATGAGAGGCGAGGACAGAGACCAACCATGGTGGTGAGAGGGCGACGATAGTGACCAGCTATGGAGACCGGAGGAGTAGAGGGGGTTACGAAAAGAGAGAGAGAGAGAGAGAGAGAGAGAGAGAGAGAGAGAGAGATGATAATTTTGTCGGAAAAGGGGGAAGAGACCAGATGAGAGGGAAATGAAAACTTTCCAAAATTTGGTCTGCCGCCAAAGAAAAAATCTCAATATTGAAAATATATATTTATAATATTTTTTTATAAATATAAATACAAACATATTCTTTCATGAAACTGATTATTTTATTTTTTAAATGAAAGCAACCGGGGGCCCTCCGGGATCACATAATAATTAAAATGATTATTTTTAATTTGAACTTACTTGATTTATTAACATAATAATTAAAATGATTATTTTAAGTATTGATATCTTTCACATAATAAGTAAAGTTATCATCTTAGGATCATTGGTTATTATCTTCCTTTTAAATCAAGTATTAATTTTAAGTCATTTATATTCATTAATTTTTCTTTATTATTTTAAGTCATTAATTTAAAAATAATATAAAAAAAATTCTACAATGTATCAAGATGATGCAGATCATACATATACAGTGGAAATTTGATTTTGAAAAAGTAGTTCCAACTATTTAGATTAGGGATTTTGTAATGGTTAACTAAATTATATTAGAATATTTTTAGAAGTAATTACATATTTTTTTAAGCTATATAATTTTTGATTTGAGATTTTTCTAGTTGTCTATAAATGAAATTATAACTCTTTTTATTGAGCTATGAACATATTTCATATGTCTTGATCATGTTACAAATTTTATATTGATGTTTTTAGACTTTTATATTGATGTTACAATATGTTTGCAAGTCATATTATACTAATATTACTTACAGAATAAAAAAGAATATTGTTGAAAATTAAAATAATATATTGACCGTACGTCAATTTCTCTCTTTTCGATTGATAGTAAACGAAGCATTCTTTTTAGTCCATTTTCCACAACCGCCCCCTAGCTAAATGGTTCAATTATTTTATAAAATTATTATATTTTTATATTTTAACATTTATTTACTAAACAATATAAAAATAAGATGTTATATCAGAATATTTTAATATAATAATTTAAATGGATACGGTTCGGATATGGATGAATACGGTTCTGATACAGCTGGTCCATAGTTTTTGTTATCTGACCCTCAAAATATTTAAAAATATTTTTTCGAATATAATAATAATAATAATAATAATAATAAGGGGAGTTCTATCATACACCCTTTTACAATGGTATTTTAGCAATTAATTATATTTGTAAAATGGTGTATCATAAAATTTATCTTTTATGAAGATTTTTATTGAAATGAACAACAAAAAATTCCAATTTAGTCAAACATTAATTGATAAATATATTTGATATCTTACCTTAAATATTCATAAATGAATAATTACTCCAAATACCCTTGAAAATGGGTGTATGATAAGGAAATGAGTGTATGATAGAATCCCCCTAATAATAATAACAACAACAATAACGACAACGACAACCATTATAATAATAACAACAACAATAACAACAACAACAAATAATAATAATAATAATAATAATAATAATAATAGTAATAATCATAATCATAACAACAACAACATAGTAATAATAATAATAATAATAATAATAATAATAATAATAATAATAATAATAATAATAATAACAATAATAATAGTAATAGTAATAATAACAATAAAATAATGATAGTAACAATAATAGTACTAGTACAAATAACGGTAATAGTAATAATAATAATTATTGTTATTAAAGAGTAATTATTACTATTATTACGCAATATTGTTATAGTTATTAAATGATAATAATTATTATTATTATCATCGTTATTAAATTGACTAATTCTTCTTAAGATTATAATTTCTATTAGCATAACCAAAATGGTACTTACTTATCAAAATTTCTATAAAATATTACAAATGATCAATTTTTTCCTTTGTTTTGTTTTCATTTTTATGTTTTGGTTCAGCTTTTGTTCGACAATTTGTAATAACACAATAAACATATGACGTTATGGAAAAATGAGTTAATTTTGTGCAGTGTATTTCATTATTTCGATACTGTGATAACATAGCAAGTAGATGATTTTTTGGATACAAATAGGTACATATGCTTGGTTCGGCAACATTGCCGGTGTTTTGTTTTACAAAATCATATTTACAAATATTAGAAAGTGCCGATACTGTAACTTAGGAAGCTATTCAGATAATATATACAAATATTAAACATCGGCAGTGTTGTGTTTATGAATATAATTTATAAATTGACACCATCAATCTTAGTGCCTTGAGTTCCCCCTTTCTGACATTTGACCGTGAAATTCTTGCTCCGTTTAGCTTTCATCTAGGAAAACAAAACATCGCGACCTGAAAATTGAAAAAATGTATCGTCACATATATTAAACTGAAAATACTCATTTTGTAGGGGTATATGCAATATTTTACAATTTTGTACCAAAATAGTCGCAGCTACTTTTACTGCTCCAGCTAGTCACAATTATCTCGCTTGTTGCTGAAACCAACACAAATTCCTTTCAAACCTAAATTTAAACAAATAAAAATACAAAATTGGATTCGATCGCTCAATTAAATTTAATTCGAGGGGTAAGGATGTAATTTTACCATAAAAAAAAAACTAAAGAGTCGACAATAAGCATTAACAACCAGATTCGAGAAAAGGTGCCAAGTCGTAACTTCCTTCACTACTCGAGCTATAGTCACCGTTATCGCGCTTGTCGCTGAAACAAACACAAATTCCGTTGAAACCTAAAAATAAACCAAAAAAAACACAAAATTGGATTTGATTGCGCAATTATGTTTAATTCGAGGGGTGGCGATGTAAGTTTACCTTGAAAAATGCTAAAGAGCTGCCAATAAGCATTAACAACCAGATTTGAGAAAGGTGCCAATGACTATCGAAATAAGCACTTGAGAATCTGCATTTAAGTTAGAACCTTCACATTTTTTAAAATTGCAAAAAAGTCCTTACATAATGCAAGGTTTGTTTTGCGAATTTACCAGTACAGGGAACTTTCTTCAGCTATCCTTGATAATATGTTGAGATACCCACCATATCGGAGTATGAACGCCTATTTCAAATTGCAAAAAAAAATATATATGAGAAAATCATTATAGTTGTTTAAAATAGTAAAGGCACAATTAGTAACATAATTACTGAAATTTTACATTAACCCCCCTTGAATTGCCTGAAATATGCTTATAAGCCCCTATCAATTTCTGAAATATGCAAATTGTATTGAAATAATGAAATTTCTGAAATATGCAAATTGTATTGAAATAATGAATCTATGAAAAATCTATTCTAGAACAACGTGTCTTCTTGCTTAGAATAAGCATAAACGGACATATTTGATATTATCAAGAAGAGTAATAACACTAACCTAAATTGCGACTTTTTTTAGAGGAACTTTCTTCAGCTCACTATCTTTAATATGGCATGTTAGCACTTACGATCCCATTTTTTCTTGAGTCCCTACGATCTCCAATTTTACATAACAACCCCTGAAACCCCCAAATTTGCATAACATCACCTGCAATGCAATCTCTAATTTGCATAACAGCCCTTACACTCCCAAATTTTGCATAACAGCCCTTGCACTCCCAAATTTTACATAATAGCCCCTGCTCTCTCGAAAATATATCATCCTGAAATATGCAAAAATAGGCTCGAAATTAATTGATAATATACGTAGCCTCTAAATTTTGCACAACGTGCACCACGATACTTACATTTTGCAAATTATTAATCATCAAAGTTATTCAAGAAGACTATAAAACAACCCTAATTAAATTTGAATACCCTGCAATAAAAAATCTCAAAAATAGAAGTAACTATCCGACATTACAGCTTTGTGAAATACATAATCTGGTAATTTGCTTCATGTACATTTGGCAATTTAATCCCTACAAAAAAATTAGCAAACTAAGAAGCTTTTAGAAATAAAAAAATGCAGTAATAAATAGTTCATAATTTGACCATTTTCTCGGAGTAAATAAGAACAAAAGAAATATGAATAGATTAAGCACAAACGCAAAAGCAAAATAAGAACAAAAGAAATTAAGCACAAAAAGAAAAGTAAGAACAAAAGAAATCTTGTAGCTATTAACCAGGAAAAATCACCGATTCAAAGAGAGAGAAAAAAATGGCAGACAAATAAGAGTACCTATTTTTGTTTTGTAGAGGATATAAGACGGTATCTCAAAAAAATTGGAGCAGCGCCAAATATTTGCCGAATTTTGGAGAGGCGCGTAAGGGAAGGCGCCAAGTTTTCGCGAAAATATGCTCGATGGCGGCAGTTCTGTGGATCAGAATGGCGTGACTTGCCGTGCGTGAGGGTTGGGTCGTAGATTAAGGAGGCGTTAGGTGAGCGCGAGGTGTGGGCTGAGGTGTGACTGTGAGACATGAGCGTGCGAGACGTGATGAAGGCTTTTCTGGTAGGAGGCGGAGGCTTGCTGAATGAGTGTATTTGGGGTTGGGGAGAAAGAGTTGAAGTTGGGCCTTGCACAGGAGTGGGGATTGGAGGCGTGGGATGAAGTGGATGTGGGATGAAGTCGATTGAGTGAATAAATGGGCTGCATGCACACTGGGCTGACAATTTTTTTTATAATATTATGTGTATATATATATAACTTGATTCATACATACACAATCTATATTTTTGATAGCATTTGTTTTTGTCAACATTTTATATTAACAAAAGCATTAAACCCAAAATGCAGTTCTATGTTTTTAATAGCATTTGTTTTTGCCATCATTTTATATTAACAACAGCATTAAACCCAAAATGCAGTTGTACAGTGGTATTCCCGACATTTAACTCAAAATGCTGTCTTTTATAACACAACAGCAGGATTAATCAGTTAATGCCACCTTTTATACAAGCAATGACAGCATATAGTCAAATGCCAAATAGCAAGTGTCACCGTATGCATGTATTGTTGTAGTGTTACCATGTAATTTTAAATCTTTTTATTTTATTAATGCAAAAAAGAGAAAGCTATCGCTTCCTCCTTCAAAAAAAAAAAGCTACTTGTCAAAGAAAATTGAATAATGATGTAAATTTGCATTTACAACCTTCCAAAAATACTTTTATTAGCCCACAACATTGGTGTATTTAACAGAAAAGTTAGATCTTGAGGAATATATGCACTAACATAAATGAAAATATGAAAATGAGAAATTTGTATACCTTTGTTTTGTCTTCTTTAAACATCGTACCAAGTATCTCTGATGTCATTTTTGGGCCCGTTTGATTCGAAGTATTTCACAACATTTTGCAAGAAAACATACTCATTTCCGGTATACTCGCTTTCTTTGTCTCTTCCCGCCAAGCAACAGTTCTTTCTCCCACATCTTCCCTTTTGCGAAGCCATTCTCTCTCGCCTCTCGCCTCTGGATGGAGCAAGGTACCCTAATCGCAGATTAGTATCTTTTTCTGGTAGCCGATCTAGGATTTCTTTTTATCTAGGGATTTTGGATCCAAGATTTTTTGGTATAATCTCTCTCTTTTTCTCTAATCGTCGTGTAAATATTTCATCCCTTTTATTCTTGCTAATTTCTAAAATTATGAAGCTTTGATCTCTGTTACCTTTTTTGCTAGCAATTAATTTTGTTGGTAGTAAATTAGTAATTGACATATTTGTCTTGATTAGTTGATTCCATAATTGATATGTTATATGGTTGCCATTGAAGAATATTGGAAGTTGCAATTATCTTAATTAATTGATTGCCGGTACGTGATCAGTAGTAATTGATTCTCTTTGACCAACTTCACTTGCTTGATAACTTGCTTGATATTTGCCAATATAATATTTAAAAAAAATTGATAGTTATTAAAAAATATTGATATGAATGCCAGTATAGTTGCCAATATTGCTCGTTTCTAAAAATATTGATTTGAATGCCAGTATAGTTGCTAATATTACTCGTTTCTAAAAATATTGATATTTGTCGGTATAATTTCTTCAACATAAATTTGCTGAGTATAATCAACCATCCCAAATAGTTATGAGCAATGCCTCTTGTCAGTAAAAGTTAATTATATTCATCAATAGAATTTTTTGCGACTTATTTTTGTATTTACATTGACTTGCTAGTGACTTGCTATTTAACAGAAGAGAAAATGGGACAACATGGAGGATTGTTCTCTGTACTGAACACGGAGAAGATGTCGACACTGCCATTACTCGAATCAGTGCTCAACACGCAGAAGAGATGATAGCCCAACATGGACGGACTTGTTTTTTTGATATATTTTTTGAGGACCGGTAACTCGCCTCTACAAAAAAATTATTACTATTTAGAGTTGTGATTGAAAAAATATTTAACTACCTCATGTATTTAATTTTGTAAATACATATCCTTTAAATAAACATTTACACAACCAAATTCATTTTCAACTATTTTTTAATTTTCCTTCACATCAAACAATAAATTTTACTTTCCATCATTTATAATTCTAACTTATCAAACAACATATATGAGACATGGATATCATTTAAATACTTCACTTTCTCTTGACAATGCAAAAATCCTTCAATATCCTTCGAAGTCTTTCTTATCGAACAGCCCTTTTATTGAGTGTGGATAAATTCCTCAAGACAAAAAAGTATTGAAATATTTTTGAAGTTTGAAATAGGTTATTATTATAAAAATTATTTACTATGCTCAAATTTAGCTAAATGAGGCATCAATTCATATCTAATCGAATCAATTAAACCTGAATTCTACAACTGTGCATCAACAAACCATGTTTCAATGTGAACATAATTATATAAGTGATGTATCTAAATTAGAAAAATTGAAATCTTGTCATTGTTTCTTGAATGGAAATGTATTTGGTATCATCATGGATCAAAGAGGAAAATTAACCAGAAGAAAGAACAAAAGAGAAATTGTTTCGAAGCATTCATGCGAATTTACCATACATCAAATTCAACTTACAAAATAAGACCATGATTTCATCACACCATTTTCAATACTAAACACCTAATATCTCCAAACACATTAACAACCAAATAAGTCAAATCAAGCCCTCTCGCCACGAATCCTACGTGCAAGCTGAATATCCTTGGGCATAATAGTAACCCTCTTTGCATGAATAGCACACAAATTGGTATCCTCAAACAACCCAACCAAATACGCCTCAGCAGCCTCTTGCAAAGCAGCAACAGCAGAGCTCTGGAACCTCAAATCAGTCTTGAAATCTTGAGCAATCTCCCTCACAAGCCTTTGAAACGGCAATTTCCTGATCAAAAGCTCCGTGCTTTTCTGATACTTTCTAATTTCACGTAGAGCCACTGTTCCGGGTCTGAAACGGTGGGGCTTTTTGACTCCGCCTGTCGCCGGAGCTGACTTGCGGGCTGCCTTGGTGGCAAGTTGTTTACGTGGTGCCTTGCCTCCGGTGGACTTGCGAGCAGTTTGCTTTGTGCGAGCCATTACAACCCAACTATTCAAAATGTGAAGATTTTTTGGGGGATCTGGAGAAAAACTTCGAATTTGAATTCTGAGTTGTGTGCTTAGATTGGAGAAGAAGAGGGGTTTATGTAGCAAGAGAGAATTTGAGGCGGGAGAGTGAATTTGATGTGAAATTGGAGGAAATCGTAGGGTCGAATGGACGGTCGTGATTGAGTGAGATGGACGGGTGAGCATAGCAATCCGTGGGGCTCATTTAGAAGCAATATGATTGGTTGGGCTCTATTCATTTTTCTCTGCTGAGAGAGTTTGAAAAAAAATCTTATCTAGAAAAGTAACATAATATATTTAAAGGAAATTTTCAAAATAAATCCTAACTTTTCTTGATATTACAAAAATAAAATCAACTTCTACAAAACTCCGAAAAAATTCTCTCCCAATCTTTTCATTTTCATCTAACCCCTATCATCGAACTCTCTTGAAATTAATTTATTAAAATGATATAGTTTCTAAATGACCAAATTATCCTTCAAGCAATTTTTTTATTCTTAATAATAATAATAGTAAATAGTAAATAATAAATAATTTATGTAAATAAAATTATCCTTCAAGCAATTTCTGCAAAATAAAAAATATATATTAAACAATATAAAATAATATTTTATTCCAAAAAATAGAAATAGTTAAAAAAAAAATAGAAATATAAAACTATTTCATCATCTAGTTTTAATGATCTTTCATTGTTCATAAAAGTAGCTGATGTAATCAATCTAGATGTTGAAATTAAACTGACATCAAAACTAGCGACAATACATACTTTCAAGGCACGTTATTCTCCATACTCAAAAACAAACATCGGCTTGGAAATAGTTTCAAATAGTCATTTCCCAAATGAGCCTATCGACATCTCGGATTCATCGCATTCTCGAATCTCGCCGCACTTGTTATGATTTTTTCACACTACGTCTAATAGCAAAGCAAAAAGTGCCTCGACCGTTCTTGTTGAATCATTTAGTCAAAACCAAAACTTTCAATGCACTTACAAAATCATATACAAAGTATCTTCAAGTTTAGATTATAATCCAATCATTTTTCAAGAATAATTTACTTTTCAGGATATAATGGTTCTTTATAAAAAATGTTTTTCAAAATTAAATGTTAATAATTGTAAGTCATATATCAATTATATGTAAACCAAATTGTTCGTTTTTGTATCACATTAATAGCGTGGAAATTATTTTATAAATATACTTTGCACATAAAAAAACATCATTAATTTAAAAAATATATGTTTCTACATATAATTAATTTACCAACCCCCTTATTTTGGATTCATTTTTATGCAATCTCCTCATGCCACATCATCACAATTATTTAAACCATTAGATTATGATATGTGGCAAAATATGAACCATGGATTAACCTTTGATTGTGTATGATTTTATTTTATTTGTAGACATTTATCTGTCCATTATTTTACACACAATTTTAAGCAATTTTAGAAGGCCACATCACCTTTGATGATGTGCCAAATTATTATTCGTTAGATTCATGTTGGACCAGTTGTATTTAATTTTGAATTTTTTTACAATATGTTACATGATCAATTATGAATACAAATTGAATGTGAAGAGTTTAAATATCTAATAATTAATAAATTAATATATAATATCATAAAACATTCATCAAATATTGTAAGTATTTTCCATATTATCATATATTCAATATTTTTCTCTAACTTAAAATTATGAAAACAATTATGTAAAACAATATATAAAAATAAGTATAATTACTTTAATGATTTGTACCTTATTATTATTATTGTTAGAACTATAATTGAAAATATTGCACAAACTATTATGTATGTTATATTTGTATTTTTACTTTAAACAATTTCTTGTTAATCTTTAAAAAAAAATGAAAGATATTTATTTACTAAACACATATAATTTCTGTAACTTATAAAATATTTTTTCCAATAATAAACATGAAACATAAAAGTTTTCAGGCACAAATAATTTTTGTGAACTTTTAAAATATAATTATTCTTATTTTTATATATGAAAATTTAAAATATCATATGGTTTTGCTTTTTATTTATGTCAACGCATGTTATTTTATTATTTAATAGTAGCAATTATTCATTTTTGTATGTTGCATAATTAAAATACTAAATAAATATTTCGTATTGTGTCGGATTCAAAAATAGTATAATAATTTTTTCATCATCAAAGTTCTTTAATCAATATAATTTTTATTTTCACAAAATCTTATGTTTGATTCCGAAAAATCACGACTATATATTATATGTATGGACAAACAAACGAAACAAGCCCGCCGCGAAGCGCGGATAATCTCCTAGTAGTATTATAAACAAAAACAGTATACTGGTCCACGGATTTATAAGGGTACCATGACAATATTATTATTTTTTAAGAAAAAAATAACTCAAAAGAAAGAATTCACTGGGCCTTCTAAAAATGTGTGTTGATACGTCGAGGATGGCTAATAGAAGTTAATTGAATTGATTAATAATTAAATCAAAATGAGTTGGATTGATTCAATTAAGAAGTTTAATCAATTCAACGAAACTTTTTCGATTGACGTATTAAAATTTTTTATGACTGTTCGTGAATCGTGGGTACACCATATATTTACCTTTCTAATAACTAATCGCTGCATTGTAAATATGAACAACAGCCTTTGTAGAGTTTGCAAATAAATGCTAGGAACTCAAATGAAATCATTGAAAAAATACAGAAACCCTTCATAATATAATTGTCTTAATGCAAAGAACCATTATTCAAGCATACATGTGATATCAATTGCAAGTTGGCACACGAGACTTGAGACGTCTCATTTACCAAACATACCATTTCAAAATACATAAAATACCACACAACCAAAGTCACAAGTACAAAGTTCAAACGACATTATTACATTATTACGAACGTACTTCAACGTACGTACCAATTATTTGAGAGAAAAAACCATGTTGGGGGACAAAGAGAAGAGTTGTCCCTATTTTCCATGAACCTCCTGGCCCTTCCATTTCTCATGTCAAAAACCTTCATATCCCCACTTGGATGGCCATCTCGATATACTAAATTCATGTCGCGAATATCGTCCGAGAAGTATATGAGGTCTTCTCTGAGCCCCTCATATCGAGATGCAAGAAGTGCCTTCGAACAGCTCCTGCTCAGAAATATCGCATGGCCATCGAGACTACCCTTCCACACCCACTTAAAAGGGATGGATCTGCGATCGAGCTCGTAAACCTTGAATATACGAGTCACTTCATATGCAAAATCTCCATACCAGATTAGTATAATCATAAAGAGTTTACCACAGGCTTCAACAAGGTATATGTATCTTTCGTGACTAACATAATCAAGATAATACTCCTCGTCATGATCTTCTCTCTCCTCGATTACATACCTTTTCGCAGAAGAGATGGTAGGATTACCTTCCTCATCCTCTCTCAGTTCGTACTCGTACACTCGTTCCTCCGAGTCAATTGCAATGAGTTTACGCCCAGAGAAAAGAATATCTTCAATTTCGGAAAAGTATTCCGGAGACCAGAAAAGATGCCCCACCTTAGAAACACACAAGGATCGGATCGAACCGTATATAACGGCTAAGAACGGATGGTTCGCGGGGTTAGGGGCCCATGACAAGATGACCTTTTTAATGAAAAACGGGTTTTTCTTGACCGATTCGGATTCGGGAGAATCGAGAGTGATATTGCGAGGAAGATCGAAACTATTTCTGGAAAGAGGGTTAATTAGAAGGTTACCATGTTGTTGGTTGCTGAAAACCAACCAGTCTTCGCAACTCCCACAGCAAACAGAATTCCATATTCTCTCCGGAAGATTAACCATGTAAGTTATGGAATCGGAGAGACTATAAAATCGGTGGAAGAGATCTCCAGCGCTGAGAGAGAGCATAAGCCAAGGAAGCTGTTTACGAGGAGGCGGGTTATCTCTCTCCACCTTGAACCACCACTTACAGACGCTGCGACATTTCAGACGATCTGGAAGGCACACATGAAAAAAGACCATGGATAGAAGTTCTTCCGTAAGGCTCGCCCATGTGTCACATTCTGGCTGGTCGTTGTTGTTTTTGCCGCGATTGTTTCTCTTTGGAGCCATTGAAGGCGATTGAATTCAGAGATGAGATTGGAAATGGTGGAACTCTCAGACCTTACACTTTGGATTTACTGAAGGATTATGATGATGATTGTTTAGTTAAACACGGATGTCTAATTTGTAACGGCGAAAAAAAGGAAATATTTAATTACAGTTTAATTTCATTCAAGTCCGTCGTCCGATCATTTTTATCCTAATCGGACGGTGAAAAGGCTCGATCCGGAGGGAAGAAAGCAAGTGTTACCTATTGGCAGGAGAAGTTACGTTTTACTTTTCATTTTGAAAAAGAATTTAATTTAATTTTTATTTTTTTTACTTAAATCACACCTTAATCGTGTTAACATACCAGTTAGGATCGGTACCAGAAAAACTACCCAAATTCTCTTTTTTCAAGTTTTTGGTTTCTATTTGTTTAATTTGGCCTCAAACATCAAGTCGAAGGCAAAAGGATCGGTACCGTACCGACCTGGTAGTGTACCCATCAACCAGACATGTCGCTTGGCTGTAAAATTAATGAATTGACTCAATTTGATTTAGTGTCAAGTAAAAAATCAACCAACTGATAATGTGTATTTTTCAAAGAACAATGTTTTTTTCTCAGATCAGTATCATTCTCAAGAAATAAGCTTATTGGATTCATTTCTATACCGGATCCATTAACTAATGTTTTCAATTAATTATCTCATCCAACGAACTGGATTTTGAACCCACTGGTGTATCGGATCGACGCGCGTATATTTTGAAAACAAATCCAATAGATCATTGGATCAGATATGCATTAAATAACTATTTGTAGAAATTATTTGCTGATACACTGACAAAATAAAATCGTACAATATCCCCTTATTATGACAATAGAAAAAATGGCGTCTCTAATTTCCTTAAATCAAACATGCGCGGTATTTTTTTTTTAGTATTGACTATTTCTACAAAATGAACATTAAGGTCTCCAAAGTATATGCTTGTCTATTTTTCTTCAAAATTGATTAAATCTGTATGTATTTTGTGAAACTTCATTTTAATTTTCTTATTGATAAAATGTAGTAGTTTGTGAAAAATCCAATTTTTCAGAACCATAGAGATCAATACCAGTTGCGAAAGAAAAAGAAAACCGGCTTCAATTTAATTACAAAATCACAAAACAATTATACTTGCGATAAAAAAAAATTAGGACAAAAGTTGCCTTGAAAATTATGATATAGAAAATAACAAAGCATTCTCTCGGTGAAGATTAAAAAAAGAAGGGGGGGAACAAATAAGAAAAAAATTGACAAATCAATTTGGAAATTCATCAATTAAATGAAAAAGGAGGGGTTATTTGAACATATGGAAGCATTATTGATCATATGACTAACTACCAAATCATCAAAATATAAACAAACGAAACTAACGACAATCAATCAATCATCATAATTTATTAATAAATAAATAAACAAATGACAAAAACAAAATAATTCCAGCTTCCCAAAGATACTTCAAAAGAATATACAAGTCAAAGTCTATATTCACGTCTTACTAACTTAACTCCAAACATTTCGTCTCAATTTCATCGCAGTCTTACTAACTTAACTCCAAACATTTCGTCTCAATTTCATCGCATCGAGGGAAACAAATCCAAATACATAACTATATATTACAGTCAAAACAACAATACAAACTCTCGTTCCCTTCTTGTAGAGCAAAGTGTCAAAAACAAATGCAAATCGGAAAAATGAATAATCAAAACCTTTTTTCTACGCATCCGAAGGTATATCATCGGCCAGAGGCCCCGCCATTGCCGGTGCCGCCGCAACTCGCGGCGAGCACGGAGCAGATTGAGACATAAGATTGGACTGATAAACGAAATTGTGCATTCCAGGCTTCAACTCCTTGGCGCAGAACTCTTCGTACTCGCCTTTATCACCAGCTTTCTTCTTCACCTCAACCACGACTAAAGAAGGCGTCAACTCGAAGATTTCGATACCGATGGTCAACGGACCCTTCTCGCATTCTCTCGTCCCTTCCATACTAACCCTCCAATCCTTCTTCCTCACCGAAAAACTCACCACCTTTGCGATCTCCTCCAACCTGCGAATAATCTCGTAAACAGGCTCGCCGGAAACGAATCTCACCTCGTTTCCTCTCTCCTCGAACAGACCGGATAAATCGAACCCGCGAGAAAAGGAAATGATATCGAACGCGTTCAGGCTCGCCGGCCTAGGCAAACCGGGTGGAGGCCTGTTGCGCAGTCTTTCTTCGGACCAGTTGGAAACCGTCGCGGGACAGGAGGAGACGGACGAGTCTGACTCGGACCCGGACTCGGACGCCTCCTCGGGAGGAGCCTGAGTCGGAGTCTCGGGACAGAGATCGTCCACGCCATCGTTGTCTGTCAGGTTATGGACACGGTCATCTTCGACGTAAAACCGAACTTGTTTGAATCCCTTTTTGAACCAACGATTCTCCATTATTTCGGGTATGGTGACGCGGGTTTCTGGGTTCGTGTCCAATAACCGGCAAAGAAGCCGAGTCAACTCCGGCGAAAACCACCTAGGGCAACGAAAATCACCCTTGTAGATCTTGCGATACATTGACATCACATTTTGGTCGTGAAATGGTAAATACCCTGCCATGAGGACAAATAATATCACGCCACAAGACCAAAGATCAACCTTTGCACCGTCATAGCCTTTCCTCGCGAGAACTTCAGGTGCCACGTAAGCAGGGGTCCCGCAAAACGTATGCAACAATCCATCCTGCCTGAATTGGTCCGAAACAGCGCTCAATCCAAAATCGGAGACCTTCAAATCACCATTGTCATCCAAGAGTAAGTTTTCCGGCTTGAGATCTCGATGAAACACGCCTCTGGCATGGCAGAATCCAACGGCAGAGATCAATTGCTGAAAATACCGTCTCGCTACGTCCTCCTTCAATCTCCCCTTGGCAACCTTCTGGAAAAGCTCACCTCCCTTCACGAATTCCATCACGAAATAGATCTTGGATTTGGTCGCCATGACTTCGTGAAGCTGAACAATATTCGGATGCCTAACTCGACGCAAAATCGTAATCTCACGTTTTATATGAGGAACCAAACCACCCTTGAGAATTTTCTCTTTATCGAGCACCTTAATAGCAACGCTATCCCCATTGCTGATAGTACGCGCATGATACACCTTAGCAAACGCACCGTGACCTAGAAGGCGGCCGAGATCGTACCTCCCAAGCAAATGACCTGGCGGGTCCTTCTTAGTCGAACGAGCCGGCCGGTCCGTCTGGAAGGTCGCCATTGGACCGTAGCAAAGCTGCAAAGCAGGGCGATTCTGGGTGGATCGTCTCTCTCTCTGTGGAAGGCGTGAAACCCTGGGAAGAAAGATATTTTGGTTGATTTGGTGAGAGGGGGCGTTGGGAAGTTTATGACAAAATTGAAGGGCTTATTTTAGAAAGAGGAATTGAGTGGCCGCCGCCAGTCATAGAGACGCAATAACAAATGTAAGTATGTAAATGTAACGGCTCCTTTATATTCTGTTTTTGGCAATTTTACTAACAACCCCCTCTAAATTATCAAAATTACAAAATCAAATGTTTGGGGTTGCATACTTTTGGTGATTAATTAAGAATAATGGGTTTAAATGTGAAGTTTTGAGTCGGAAGAAATGGAATCAATTAAGGATTGGTAATAGTGTGGAAAGAGCCAACTGCGATGTCTGTCTTATGTTGGTTGTATGGACGCGTGGCGCGATCTGAGTGAAGGATGAGATGTGAAGCGATTGAATCTGGACCGTTGGATGAGTAACAGGTGAATTCTACAGCTAGATATTTACATAACACGTCTTGGGTTTTTTTGTGAAGGAACAGATGGGTTTGCTTGTGTTGTTATGTGTATAATAAGACGGTGATAGGAAATTAGTCCGTTTAATTCATTTTATTGTTTTTAAGATTTTTTTATAGTGATTTTTTAAGGGAAAATAAATTTATCGGAATTGTAAACGTTAGATCATAACAACAAAATACGTCAACAGATTAATTTTAATGTTTATCTTGAAATATCCCAACAAACAAAACAAACAAAATATTAAAATTCTCTCAAATATTTTTATAAAAAAGTTTACTACATGTAAATTATTATTTTTTGTTTATGAATATTCATGTCTTATTAGTAAAAAAATATTTGACTTATATCAATATATTGTGAATGGTTACTAATACTTAGCATCATTTATGTATAGATATATTTTCAATATTTTTGCAAGAAAAAATTATTTGTACAGCTACTTGTCTATCTTTATTTATCATCGATCCATTTTGATTTACTCTCAAGTTTAAAAAATATGCATCACGCTATTTAAAAATCATTAAGTGTATTTGGGCACCAATTCATGTCAAATGAATTATCTTTGTATTTTGATATATCATTTTCGAATCTCAATATATATGAGGGAGCCTAACCTACTTAATTAAGTACCAACGTTTTGGTATTTAATGCTTTATAGCCATTGAATTTGTATTGAGATTTGTATTTTTTCATGATGATCATGAAATTTTGTGCACATCATTAAATACACAAATATCAATACAAATTCAATGGTTTAAAAACAATAAGTACCAAAACTTGTATACTTAATTAAGTAGGTTAGCCTATATATATATATATATATATATATATATATATATATATATATATATATAAAGTTAAGAGAAATGGAAGCCTCACATTGAGCCACGTAGGCTCAAATTATATCTTATTTATAAAATTAAGAGAAATGGAAGCCTCACATTGAGCCATGTAGGCTCAAATTAATTTGCTATATCTTATCTTATTTATCAAGTTAAGAGAAATGGAAGCCTCACATTGAGCCACGTAGGTTCAAATTAATTTTGTCCACTAAATATTAATTAGCTGATCAATACTTGATTAAGTGGTCATTAATTGATCAACTAAAAATAATTTGACCCAATACATATTAATTAAATAGTCACTATTTGATTAACAAAAAAATACCAATAATTATTAATATGTAATGATTATTATTAATCGTACAGTTCGCCAAGGAATTATTAAATAAATTATAATAACTCTAAACAAATCATTGCTTTTAGAGAAGTTCACGTCATCATGTTAATCTGGACCGTTTGATCTTGATCAAAATATCCAAATTAGTCGGTTCTTCATTTGAACGTGGTCCGTATAAACCAACTAATGTTAAAATTACATGAACATTGGTCCATTGTGGACCTATCTAATGTTAGTTTTTCATAAATAAAAAATTAAATATTAAAGTTATATAAACACAACATGTAACAATTTTATTTTCTTGAAATCACTACATGTCAAGAAATCGTTATGAATTTTTTTTTAAATTAATAAAATTAACAAAAATAGCAATTTTTTTTACTTATTACATATGAAAATATAAGAGTATTTGCAAATAAAAATATGGTAGATTGTTAGAGTTTACAAAAAGATAAAATCTTTTTAAAATATCCAAAACGTTACGGGGATAAAAAATACCAAAACACATAACCGTGAACAATCAGACAAAAAAACGTAAAATCAAACGATTAGAAAATTTAAAACAAGATGAACTCGAAGACTCCCGCGCAATTGCGCGAAAAAAAACTAGTATATATATATAACCTAACGATCCATAATTACTAGAATAAATATATTAACCCGACCATCCATATCATTCCCATTTATACAAAACACACACACACACACACACACACACACACACACACACAAAAGATCCAATTTGTATATAGTGTTCCATATGTATCCAGGTTACATAGGATCAAATAGCTAGGTTTGTTCCATTGGTCGGTATGACTTATGAGGTCGGTGTGACCAAATATTTGAATAAATGTTTGCGTGTCAATATAATATGCCAAGTTAGCTAAAAATACGCCAAGTTAACCAAATTGAAAGTATTACTAGCCACAATTTATGATTAGGTCTCTTTACGATACAGTACTCACATTAATAGTTTTACCTCTCAATGACAATGAAGTCGATGAAAAGAAAAGGGGAAAAGGTACAAATTCATGTGTTTATTGAGTCATTGACATCATCATTTGGTATCCAAACTCCGCGTAGTTTCAGAGATTCTTCCACGAGTTTTCTTTCGTCTCTCTAAGAGACGCGATGGGATCCGTCAAACATCATCATTAATCATGGGAACCCAATGAACTTGCTAACTTTTTTTTCTCTCGGTAAATTCAAGATTCCAATCTGGATTAGATCATTTTTTTTTAATATTTGTATTATATTTTGAAAAAAAATTAAAAAATTGATTTGTGATCAAAAAATATTTTTTGATCTTTAACAATTTTATTATAATTATACTTATTTTTAACTAAATAAAACATGTTTTTTGAAAATTTTGGATCCCTACAAATTTGGATCCGAAGCCGGGCCTCTTGGACATATAGCTGGGGCCGGGCCTGATTGTGTGTGAAATTGATTTGTTATTAGTATACATAGAGGCTAGAAGTAAGAAGATGATTACAATTTACATACCCCTTCATATAATTTGAGATCATTGACTAATGATAGCCTATTTGTATGCCTATTTGCAAAAATAAGGGAAATTTTACTTCGCCCTCGCAATTTTTCTCTCTCGTTCTCTATACATATTTCGAGAAGGGTTAGTGGAGTAATTACCAATCCAATTAACAAACAAAAATGAATTAATCGTTAATTTCAACGTATCAATAAAGGTGCATGCTAATTAATTATTATTATTTTTTTACATATAAATTTGATGCTAATTTGGAGTTAATTGAATTACTAATTAATCAGTAATTAGTATCACCATGATGTCATGTGACAACATCAAAGGAAAATATCATAAATGGTGGGGACATAGTATATGGCCTCCAAAAAAATTGTTGGTTTGGGGCCTTGGATGAATTTGTAGAATTAGCCGTCTCGTCATGTGAATTGACGAAACAAAAGTTTGTTTCATCATTTTAAATGACAAAACAGTTTAAATGTGATTTTAACCTGTTAAATTGGGTCAAAATAGTAATGAAGGGCCAAATGTTCAAAATATTAATTTACTCTGTTTCGCCAACTTAGATGGCGAAACGTACTAAATCAATGTTTTTGAATATTTGACCCCTCGTTAATATGTTTGAGATGGCAAAACAAAAAAAAAGTTTTTGAACCTTTGGCCCCTCATTAATATGTTTGACCCAGTTTGATGGGTCAAAATCACATGTAAGTTGTTACGCCATTTAAGATGACGAAACTGACTGTGACGAAACTAACTCTAATTTTCCACAAACTCCACCAATTGAATTTGACAATGAGAAATTAAAAGGAAACTAGCAATGGCCTGCGCAACAATTGCGCGGGACTTCATACATTTTTTTCACATGTTTTTTTAATAATTTGTTGAAATAGAATTTGCGCGGGTACGTTTGAACTCAATTATATAATCATGATATTTTTGCAAATATATTGATGTCAATAAATGTATTATAATCAATATAGGTTCATGAAATTTGTCTATTATGGATATATGCATTATAAATAATAATGGTTCATGGAATTGGTTCATCATTATAAATAGACACTAAATAAATAAAATATAACATGTTATAATTCAAACAAAATTAAAGTTTCAAAACAAATAAAAGAAAATCGTGAATAATACGCATAAAACCGAAATATATATTTAAAATGTCATTCATTAACATAAAAAATATCAATTTAAAAAAAAAACACAATTGCAAATTATATCATAAGAAATTAACAATTGAGTCACAGTTTCATACGAGAATTATATATGGAGCCTCAATAACACAAAAATAATATCCTTCGTGAGGCGGTAAGACAGAATTAAGTAGGTTGATTGATATTATTGACTGTCTCATTTAACGATTTAATTGATCGTTTAATTGAATTGACACGTCAATTAACATTTACTAATATTAACATACTATAAGTTAATGATGTGTTGATTAAATGTGTCAATTAACAATTAATATTTAATTGAGTCAATTAGAAATGTTAATCAATTCACTTTGTCACCTCATCAAGGATATTGTGATGAGTTTGGAGGCAAATTCTATTTTTCTTCCATACATGGGTATAATTTGGGTTGCAATATAAACAAAACCAAAATAAATAAATAATGACACGTGTCATATTCTTGTAACTTGTTTAACATTATAACTATAGAATGATTAGAGGCGAAAATACATATATTTCCAATTTTATCAGAAAATACAATATCATGGGTTTCATAAGATTTATAAATATCATGGGTTTCATAAGATTTATAAATATCATGGGTTGGGTTGATTGGAAAAATGAAAACCCGTTCTAATTCGGTTCAGTCATAGTTTCGATAAAAAAAACTGCCCAAACCGGCCTAAGTACCCCCCTAGTGAAAAATAAGGTATATTCTAGAATTTGTTTGACATGTAGCCTTTACAAAACCCCAATTTGTAAGAAGAGTTATGTTTTTATCAAATTTGCAAAACTAGCTCTTCGCCAGACCCCTTGACGAAAGAGATTTGTCTTTCGCCAGACACTGTTCATCAGTATTGTTCACTAAATACTGTTCATCGGTACTGTTAACAAAATAATGTTCATCATGAATTACTGTTCATCGATATCGATCGATTACTGCTCATCGCCATCAATTACTGTTCATCAATAATTACTGTTCATGGAAACATATATAATTAAAAAATACTTGGCATCCCCAAAACAATTAACCCCTATAAATATATAATTTGGCTCAACCCCTCCCATTAAAAAGTAACCATGATGAGGTGGCAAAAGTGGGTTCGGTGGCTTAATTAGCTCTCTAATTGATTCGATCAAATATTAATTGACACATAAATAATTTATAATAGGGGGCGCAGGTGGATCGCCACTACATCCCTACCTCTCCTCTCACGTTATTTGTTCATTCTTGCGGTCTTTTTTTGTTTCTAAATCCTATGGTCTTTTGCGAGAGGTCTATATTTGTTCATCGATCGGGTCGTCGCCGAATATTTAATATTCTTGATTTGCATAACAATATCATTTTTTAATGAAATATATATATATATATATATATATATATATATATATATATATCAAGCATATTGATTCATTACATGATTAAATTCGCAGTGAAACGCGAATAATTTTTTTTGTCTTCCAAATAAGTAAAAGAAAAACACACAAACTGTTTAAAAAATAGCGCGTTCTCTCTCTCTCTCTCATGCTAGGATTAAAACCAAAGAGGTATAGGCCATTTGATATAATTTGTTTGAGATAGATAGAATGGCGATTCAGGAACACTAATATCTATCTCTTCTCCAATTTCCATTTCGACCCAAGCTCCATTACCATCATCACCATTATTTCTAGCGAAATAGATACAATTCCTTCTTCCTCCCCATCTCTCAGGATTCTTACATGCCAAACCCGGAAAACTCGAATTAGACCCGATAAAGACTGCCCACTCCCCCAAGTTCTCCATTTTTACCTCGCTGGACCCCTCCATTCAGAATGCATTAGATTTTGTCCTTTGCGTTTCTTTTCCATGTACATATTGGAGAAATAAAAGCTCACCTCCATAATCCACAAGCCCGAAACTAAGCATTTCACCTGGCCAATCCACCTCGAGATTTCTCAAATTTATTTCAGGAGATAAATCAGAAATCCGCATGTTCACAAAAGGATCAATAATATAAATTTTGTGTTCCGTAGCAATCAATCTTATATTGCTTGTATAGCATTTTGGCGACAACTCGCACGAGGACCAATTAGAAGTGCCTATTCGCCACTGGTAGAGTCTATAACCAGATAATAGTAACAGGATTGAGCCAGAAGAACCGAGGGGCGGTTAAAACAGCTGAGGAATTTACAACAAATTCTTGGGATAAAGATGGTGCTCGGAGTTGATTACCAGCGAACGGGTTGACAATAAGGATGTGATTGCCTGAGAGAAAGAGGACGTGACCACGGGAACAGGCAATGAATTGATTGGAGAAGGGCTTTACGGAGGTACGCGAGAGAGGATAAAAGAGAGATGGGCAGGCATGATCATGAAGGCGTAGACTGGAGAGGAGGTATTGAGTGCAAGAGCGCTGATTCCAGAGAGGATAGAGCAGGAGAGGAGGGAAGAGGGAAGAGAAGCGGGAAGAAGAGACAAATAAGCACCATGAGCGGCACACGGAAGACAAAGAGACGAGGTCGCGGATGGAAGGCAGAAGGATGAGGATTGAATGGAGAAGATCCCGTGGTCACGTCAAATTAAGCACGATGAATAAATAATGTTGCATTACACAAATTCCTCGTAACTATTGCATAGGTCTAGGACACTATATCTTCAGAATTGAGCACGATGAAGACCGACTGAGCTTTTATACTGAGAAATTGAAAAAACAATGTTAATTGCAAGACAAATTAACCTCCAAAACTGGAGTGAGATCATGAATTTGGAATTAACCAAATTGGCTGTTAATTGCAAGATGAATTCGGCAAGATAAAGACCGACTGAGATTTTATACAGAGAAATTGGAAAAAGAATGTTAATTTGAAGACAAATTAACCCCCAAAACTAGACTGAGATCGTGAATTTAGGATTATAAGTTTGAATTAAGGGAATTGATAGTTAATCGAAAGATGTTATGTGGATTGAAGTTCGTATTTGTCTTTGCGAGTGAGAAAAAAAAAGGAGCAAATGAAAAAAATCAACATGAAAAAATGTCTGAAATGAAGCAATACCTGAGGATTAGGAGGAGCTGGCGATATGCTTGGAAATAGTAAGAAGAGAGAATGGTGGGTGGGACGACGTATCGCCAGTCTGTAAACCAAGAAGTCATCTTCTAGTGTGTAATGAGAAAACAATGTCTAATATCACATTTGCTCAATAAACTTTAAAGTGAGTTTAGTGGTGTTAACTTGTGGTTCAATACAGTATGTGATGGATACAAAAATTTAAATTGATGACTTTCGTCAAGTGGCTTCGACCGTCGTTCCTAATTTTTTTTTTTAAACCTTAGTAATCCGTAGGCACCCACACTTAAATCTTAATAGGCTAATACATATTATCCAGGATCGAGTCTGGGTCTTGAGCAAGACAGACATGCCATCCATCCAACTGCGCTGAAGTGGTGGTGGCGTCGTTCCTAAATTCACTTTAATCACTTTCGTGATTTTTGCAAAGCGAGCTTCTTTTTGACGCTATATATATAAAAAAATTCCTCCGTATCCGCCATTACGTTCATCTTTGAGAAACTTGGTTCTCTCCCATCGAACTCACAAATGTTTTCGTGACAACTCACAAGTGTTCAAACAAAAGTTCATTGAATTATCCTAAACAGAACTGAGTGAGAACAATCGTCACTATCTCGAAATCTTTGTCAAGTACATTGCATCAAGGGTCTGGATAAGTATCATCTACATGTTATATTATTTTTTTTTCTCAGATACTTCCATTTTGGGCATGTCTCTGAGAATTCCTACTTGATAAAATATGGACCGTAAGACCCGAGAATATTAATTTATATTTCATCATGCATGGCACCCAAATTACCGCGTAAGTTATTAACCATTTCAATACTTTAATATAATTTTTTTTTTCTAACATAACTCTTTCTTATTTAAAATAGAGTAGTGATGTACATCCCCTAGTACTCTCCCCCCACATCTTTGATGACTAGGATATGATTTAACACCTTCAAAATTAACACACAAAAACATGATTTAAAATCTTAATTTATGGTTTAATTATCTCAATTTATGATTGAACATACAATTAAGATATTAAATCATGAATTAAATTGTTAATTTTAAGGTGTTAAACCATATCCTCCTCATCAAGGATGTGGGGGGAGAAATTGGGGTATGTCCAACATTTTCCTTTAAGATATGGTGGTGATGTTCATTCACCTTCCCCTGATTTATGTTGAGGAGATATTTGAGAGGATATTTAGGGAGACAACTATAATTTTTTTTTAAATATCTATATATAAATTGATTTCAAATCTTCCCTCCCATTAATTTTTGAATGCTTGACATATGGTGAGGCCACGTCACTCTTTTACTGTTCATCAACACTTTTACTGTTTAACCCGTTACTGTTCACTATTGGATTGTTCATTTATCTACTGTTCATCCCGGTACTGTTCATTTTTTTTTTTTTTTTGGAATTTTATTTTATTTGACGTATGTCTTGTGTTCTAAATAAAATATTTGAATTTTTCATCGTATTAATAAATATAATTGACATATGTCTTGTGTTCTAAATAAAATATTTGAATTTTTCATCGTATTAATAAAAATAATTTGTATACTATAATTTTACTGTTAACAAAATACTATTCACACAAATACTTTTTGTTAGCCTGAGCTGGTATTATTATTTTTTTTGGCTTATTATAACAGTTTCGATTGGTACCAAGCTGCGTTTTTTTGTGCTTATTATACTATTTTTGATTCGTACCAATTCTAAATATATCAAATAATATATAAAATTATTACTTTTGCTTATTATATTATTTCTTATCAAATAATATATCCCGCAGTGAAACGCGGGATATTGTCCTAGTATATTAAGTAAGACTGATTTAAACGTTTTTTATCCAGTAATCTAGTCTCTAAGTCTCCGATCTTTGTAATTCTCCAGCAAACAGAAAAAAAGTTTCAGAAGGAAATAAATTTTCCTTAAAAGTACATACTACGTATGCAATAGATGAGAATATACAAATATTCTTCTTAAATGTTTATGAGGGAATTGTGTTATATATTGAAATATTCACCTGTAAATTAAGCGTTTCTGTTACCAAGACAGTACATCAAAACAATTGAAGCTTGCAATAAGAGCCCATATTTTGTCAAAACCAAAATCAAAACCAAAAACCAAAACCATATGGATCCAAAAGCACTCTAAACAAGACAACCATGAAAGTTAGAGCTTGAAATTCATCAAGAATTATCAATATCCAACTTTTTATTGGCCTTTTCCATTATAAGTATTCACATATCCAACCACGTGTACAACAAGACATAATATTCATGGCGTTTTGAATGGTTCATTGCACTTGACCACCTTGTTATTATCACCATCGTCACCCTTGCTAGCTCTTTTCCTCTTATAACTATAGTGCTAAACTACCCTACCATTTATTCTACTATGTATGTGACATATACATCCATGGAGAGGCGCTTTCTCTCCTGCTTTGAGAATTCAATCCAAGTTCAGAAGACTGACTTGAGCAACCTTCTGCGCGTCTCAGCCTTACCTGGCACGACCGATGCGGAATTTCGCTTGGTCATCGAGGAGTGTATGAGGCACTTTGAAGATTATTCTGAACAACGCAGGACACTCGCGCAGGAGGATGGGCCCACCTTCTTCTCCCCGCCATGGTGTGCGTCTTTCGAGAACTCCATGCTTTGGATAGGGGGTTGCCGACCCTCTTTGGCCATACGTCTTCTCTACTCGGTAACAGGCTCAGAAATGGAGACCCATCTCGAGGAGTTTCTCCAAGGCCAACGAGGTCGTCTTGTCTCTGTCGGGCTGATGGGCCTCACTGCTGGTCAACTGGAGAATGTCAATGAGCTTCATCAGAGAACTTTGCGTGCCGAGGACTGGTTATCTTCTCGATTGGCCACGATACAGGAAGACGTGGCCGACAAGCCTATTCTTCCCATCATTAGAGCGAGACAACGGGCTAGTAGTAGCAGTGCACCTTCTTCTTCGGCATCGAATATTGTAAATGATTGGGAGGGCATGGATAGGGAAGTGGAGATGGCAATGCAAACTTACGCTGACGGGCTGGCGAAGTTGGTATCGGAGGCGGATACGTTGAGGATGGGGACTGCCCGGACGCTTTTGATGGAGATATTGAACCCTAGACAGGCGGTCGAGTTGCTCGTCGCGGCGAAGCAGTTGCACCTCTCCTTGCACGACTGGGCCATGAATCGGGATGACCGGCGAGGTTGTGATTGAGGTGCACTTTGCTTGCGTGATATCTCTCAAGTCTTATCTATAATAGCTAGCTAGATAGATATATATGTGGTTCATCTACTATTCTACTTTACATAACTATGTTGAGTGTCCTTGTTTAGCTTCTCTGTGCAGGCTCGAGGTTATTAGTATGCTCTAAGAAGTGTGTTACATGGGTCCTGTTGTATAATGACGACCTTGGTTATATATTGCATGTGGTATTTTGAAATAGGAGTGGTTTATTTTTAATTTTTCGTATGTGTTCTGCAAAACTCGGCACGTATATCCTCCTAAAATCCGTCGCACAAAATTGACATCAATTAATTAACTCACATTCTTGGTGGAGCTTGATGGTATTTATGAGCATTGTTACGTGTCAAATAGATGATGATACACGTGTGCATGTAGTTTTGCCTCGTTTACCTCTTGGTCAGGACGTGGCAGATGTTAAAAGAGCTCAAGGTATGGGTTTTATCCTATTATATTGAGGGAAAATTATATTGAAGGAAAAATATATTTGGCTTTCAAATTCATTCCAACATCATTGATGAATTGGCAAGACAAAATTAAATAAATAAATTAGTATGATTAATTAATTTAGTTAATTGTTGACTAATATGATTAATTGATATATTAATAATTTTAATATGTTAATATTAATACTTATTACTTGACGTGTTAATTTAATTAAATTAATTAATGTTACTAATTAATTTATTTAACTCTTTCTTTCCACGTCATCATAATCTAATGAATTGAATTTTGGAGCTTCATATATAATCCCAAAATTTTATGAGAGCATATATGGTGCCCCTCGTTTCTCCCAGCGCATGCTGATTGATAGGTGGATCATTAATAGGTGGATCAATTAATCAATTGGGGGCTGTTTTGCATCTCCGAATTTTCCCCCTATTGCCCATTAATAGGTGGATCGATCAATATATATATCCTAAACCCTACACGCTTTCTCTCTCCTCTCCTTCATTTGCAGCCGCCGCTTGTCCCCTCTCTCTCTCTCTCTCTCTCTCTCTCTCTCTCTCTCTTTCGGCAACAGAGAAGGAGACGACGAAGGGGACGAAGATTAATCACAAACCCTAGATTTCAGCCGCCGCTTCCCCTATTGCCCATTAAACAAAGAAGGAGACGACGAGGAATCAGGGCGAAACCCTAGCTAACGAAGGAGACGATGAAGGGACGAAGGGGACGACGAGACGATGAAGGAGACGACGCACTGACGAAGGAGACGACACACAAATCCTAGATTTGAGTGGATAATCGGGATAAGTTAATTGATTATGTTTCAATTACTGCAATTTTTGCCAATTACTGGTTAATTCGTTCTTTGAACTTACTGAAATAACTCGTAGTTACTGCAATTACTGGTAATTACCAGCTAATTAAGTCTATTTCAGTCAATTAAGTCGATTTATTTCAGTCAATTTAGTCAATTAAGTCTATTTCAGTCAATTTAGTCAATTAAGTCTATTTCAGTCTATTTCAGTCAATTAAGTCTAATTATCTGGTATTTAACAGTTTAATTACTTGTCAATTAACAGTTTAACGATTAGCAAGTGTCGAACATGGTGCTAGCTGGAGCACGAGACGATTACTTGCTGGTTAATGGAGCTGACGATGGATCTGTAAAGACTGGTACGGTTGAATTGATGGGGATGATTATTTCCGATTAATGGTGATTTAAGACGATTAATGCTCATTTTCAGGTTTGGTTAGGTCTCGAGAATGTCGAATTAACGGTTAATTTGGACTGGTACGGGTGAATTGGCGGAGACTGATGCGGATGCTGGTACGGCGTCGATGGCTGGTACGGTTTGATTGGCGAGGATGACGACGATGATGACGACGATGACGACGATGGCTGGTACGGTTCAATGGCGACGAGGATGAGGACGATGGCTGGTACGGTTTAATTAATGCAAATACGACGACGACGAGGATGACTGGTACGGTTTGGTTAGGTCTCGAGAGTCGAGTTGATTGTGAGCGAGATTAATTGTTAATTAATATGTGTATTAGTTTTTGTTAATTTCTAAATGTATATTTCTACAGAATATTTGATTAATTTGGTTAATGGTGGTGTTAATTAGTTGTTAATATGCGAGTCGAGTCGAGTCAAGTCGATTTTCTGAGATTAATGGTTGAATAAGTGGTTAATTGAATATTTTCCGATAATTATGAATGTTAATGGTTGATTGACATATGATTAATTGAGTTATAAAAAAGAATTTATGCATGCTTATTTCTAAAGAAATTAATTATCATAATTTGGTTAATTAAGTTAGCTACAAATTATTTGTTTGTTAATTAAATTATCAAATATATATCTTCATTGAATTTTTAAATAATATTTGTTATTTGATATATTGTTAATTAAGTTAACATATATTTTTTAGTTGTATTAGAAAAATATTATTTTTTAATCATGTTAATTATCTGACAAATATGTTACAAAATAATTATTACATATCATATTTATTAATTAGTATTTCATAATTATTTGGAAATGAATTAACCAACAATACAATGGTACATAAATTTGGGGGGGGAATTTGAATTCAAATTGGGGTTCAATACCATGTCCCTATGATGCATGGGTGATTCAATCAGGGGCATGGTATAATTATCCAAATTTTATTATGCCTCTCATAATTGTGTCTCTCAAAATTGTCAGAATCGTGATGACTTCGTTACCCCCAAACGGTGAATAAACGATCAATATATAATTAATAAAAAAAATTATAATTAGAATCTTCATCAATAAATTATTAATTATAAATATTCAAAAATTCATAATTATGTTTCAATCATTATTGAACAATTATAATGTTAAATATCCGTGATAATATCATCATGAATATAATGGAGAAATGGAAGAACGTGGTAAAAAACTTCTATATTGAGAGATCGAAGACTTCTATATTGAGAAATCGGGTTATAGGAAAATTAGAAAATATAGGACAAGTTTGATTTGAGGGATTTTGAAATACAGGAATATATCATATACATGTATATGAGAATCCATCTAAGTTGTTTTATTAGTTGTATTTTAAAATCATATACATGTATTTGTAATCCATGTATATGAGAATCCATTTGAGTTGTTTGATTAGTTGTATTTAAAAATCATGTATATGAAATCATATGTTTGATACTCGTTGCAAAATCCATCATTTTAATATTTAATTATTGAGAAATGCTAAATAGAATCCACAATTTGAATCCACAATTCGAATCCAAGGACCTAAAAATTAATATATGTACAGGCGGAGGGGCTCTTTTATAAGTTTCAACACACGGAGGGGCTATTTTATAAGTTTCAACACACGGAGGGGCCCTTTTACAAGTTTCAACACACGGAGGGGCTATTTTATAAGTTTCAACACACGGAGGGATCTTTTTGTAAATAACCTATTAAATCCACTCACTCCTCCACCCTCACGAATCACAATTCTTCTCTCCTGGGAACCCTCATTCTCTCTTGCGTTGTCTCTTTTCATGGCATCAGACGATACTCTCGCTCTTCTGGCATCTTCTCCGGCGTCGAGTCCAAGGCGAAACCCTAGGCCACCCTCTCCTCCTACGAAAGGCTCAGGAAGACTCAGGAATAAGGTTCAGGAAGAGACTTATCAATGTTTTCGTGGTTCGCTTTTCTGCGGCTCACGGCTACGCTTCTGCTCTAATCTTCTCGTATTTTCAATCTCCGGTGATGGAATCCAAGGCTGATCAACGCGATTTGGTGATCAAGGTATTTTTTTTTCAATTTTAGTTTTAATTTGGGTTTTAGTTGCTGATTCATGTGGATTTCATATGTATTTCGAAGTCGTGCATTGATTTTTTTGCATGCAAGTATAAGGATCGGTTCTTACTGAGCCGTTCTTCTGCATGACTTGTGCCCTGAAGATGGGTTGCAATTCAAAATATTGCGGAACAGTTGTTAGCTAGTCCCAAGCGAGGTACCAGTTTCGGACCAAGTTCCTGACTCTTTAATAAGTGAAACCTCCATGGATCCCTCCACCACGGCGATAGACGTTTTTGGAAGAGTAAATACATATGATATTTTGAATTTCTAGAAGGGTAAATAAGTAAAACCCCGTTTCTTTAATTTGTGAAAAATAGGAAAAGTTACAACAAGCAGTGGTATGGCCAAGAGAGTGCGCAGAAGGATTCAAGAGATTAGGGATAAGTCCAACACGAGGAGTGTTATTGCACGGTCCACCTGATTGTTCCAAAACTACCCTCGCCAAAGCCGCAGCTCATGCTTCTCAAGCCTCTTTCTTCTCCTTAAGGTACGGTACAAAAACTCTTTTTACGAATTTACAAAAACGCCCCTCATATTTTTCCTAATTTTGTAGCGGCGCAGAGTTGTATTCGAAGTATGTGGGAGAAGGTAAAGAGTTGTTGAGAAATACATTCCAGAAGGCTTGTCTCACTTATCCTAGCATTCTCTTTTTCTACGAGATCGATGCCATTGCTCCTGAACGGTACCATTTAATTTTTCGTTTATTATTTCGATTTATAATGTTTTGGTAATAGATTTAATTTTTTTATATTTTTTTTATTTCGTAGAGGCGGTTCTGGAAGCAGTGATTCTACTGTTGGAGAGAGACTTCTTACGACTTTGTTAACTGAAATGGATGGTTTAGAAACCGCTACGGTACGTTTTTTTATTATTATTGTTATTTCGTCGAATTAATGTTCAATAAATTTAATTGTTTGTTTAATTTGGTATAATTGGTGGATTATAGGGCATTTTAGTATTGGCCGCAACAAATCGTCTCCGTGCCATTGATGCTGCTATTCTCAGATCAGGAGGCTTTGACATGGTAATTTTCCATTTCAAACCTGCAAAATTTTAGAACTAAAGAGGAGGGAGGGGTATAGATGATATTTTTCACTTTTACTAAATTCATGAAATTTTTTCAGGTACTATACGTGCCGCCTCCAGATGTAGTAGGAAGACACGAGATATTAAAAATATTTTTTTAATCCTGATACTCGCAGTTTGCCGTTTAAATTCTCTAAACCAATTCAAGCTGAAATTTCCAATGGACTCGCTGATCTCGCTGCTCTTTCTCGATTTTTTATTTTGTAAGGTTTTTCAAATGTTTTATTTTTTAGTTTATGGTATTGGCAAATTATTAATTTAATTGTATTGATATGCAACTAGGTTTAATAGTATATTGTTCTAATTACAGCCTTGAATCGAGAAAGAATTAATTTTCTGATGTTGTTTTAATTGCAACTAGATTTAATAGTATTGGCAGTATATAGTCCTAATAGTAGATTGTTCTAAGATGAGTGAAATTATCAGGTTTAAGTTGTAATGTTGTCTCGATGTATGCTGTATGATAATTTGGAAAAAAAAAAAATGAAATATTATATGAACATGACACTAATTTAACAGAATATATGATTAAATTTAACAGAACATATGATTAAATTTAACAGAATATATGATTAAATTTATCAGAACATATGATTAAATTTAACAGAATATATGATTAAATTTAACAGAATATATGATTAAATTTATTAGAACATATGACTAAATTTAACAGAACATATGACTAAATTTAACAGAACATATGATTAAATTTATCAGAACATATGACTAAATTTAACAGAACATATGATTAAATTTAACAGAATATATGATTAAATTTATCAGAACATATAACTAAATTTAACAGAATATATGATTAAATTTAACAGAATATATGATTAAATTTATCAGAACATATGATTAAATTTAACAGAATATATGATTAAATTTAATAGAATATATGATTAAATTTATCAGAACATATGACTAAATTTAACAGAACATATGATTAAATTTAACAGAATATATGATTGAATTTACTAAAATATAGTTAATTATCCGATGAACACGATCATTAATTTTCATATAATCAGCAAAATATATTATTGAATTTAGCAAAATATACGATTAAATTTAACAGAATATACGATTGAATTTACTAAAATATAGTTAATTATCCTATGAATACGATCATTAATTTCATATAATTCACAAAATATATGATTGAATTTAGCAAAATATACGATTAAATTTCACAGAATATACGATTGAATTTACTAAAATATAGTTAATTATCCGATGAATACGATCATTAATTTCATATAATTCAGCAAAATATATTATTGAATTTAGCAAAATATATGATTAAATTTAACTGAATATATGATTAAATTTAACAGAATATATGATTAAATTTAGCAGAATATACGATTAAATTTAACAGAATATACGATTGAATTTACTAAAATATAGTTAATTATCCGATAAAGACGATCATTAATTTAATATAATCAACAAAATATATTATCGAAATTAGCAAACTATATGATTAAATTTAACAGAATATACGATTGAATGTACTAAAATATAGTTAATTATCCGATGAACACGATCATTAATTTCAAATAATCCATGATGCGAGAATATTGCGTACCACCGTCAAGGATTAAGGATCCTTTATTTTTTGCTCTTGCAAAAGGATACTGATTGTTATATTAGGTGTTTATTTAGTGTACCGAACTTTTTATTTTCTGAAATAAATGGGATATTTTATATTTTATTTGTACTAATGTAACAGTGTGCCAAACTTTCAAATTAATATTTCTATTTTCTTCTTTGGAATATCAATGTACTAAGAACATGGTTGCGAGAAATAACAGCAATTCGAGAACCCATTTTGCTCAATACCTCTATTAAAACATGTTCATTCAATTTCTAAATGTACAAAAATGTCGTATAAATTATCCACCTTTTCCTTAGTGGAGATGGAAGCAACATATAATCAAATCCATTCATTCATTCCCTCAATCAAATAGATCCGAACCCTCCGTTCAAGAAAACGCTAAAAAATATCAACCATCTCCTCCCAAATTAGCAACAAATTCAAACCCAAATCAAACTTATTATCTACCTACTATCAGCATGTTCCATTCTCTTCGATTCTCAATCCAAACCTATTAACACCTCCATTCCCATTCACCTCCTCCTTGACGGGTCCGTTTTGCAGCAACTCGACCCGTTTAAGCCGCCACATCGATATGGGCTGATGTATGCCCAGTCGAGACGAGGACAGGAGTACCAAATCAGTTCCAAATCATTCTCGCATGGATTCTCCTCTTCTACTCCAACCTGTTAATTACGCAAAAAACAATTAAGAAAGCATTTAAATCGCTGAATTGGTTTACTTCCAATGCATTTGCTGAAATTTGCTAAAGTATGCTGAAAATAGCCCTAATTTGCTGAAAATAACCCTAATTTGCTGAAATTTGCTGAAAATTTGCTGAAATTTGCTAAAATATACTCAACATAACCCTAATTTGCTGAAATTTGCTGAAAATTTGCTGAAATATACTCAAAATAACCCTAATTTGCTGAAATTCCACTAAAATAACCCTAATTTCAGCAAATTTGGGTAAATTCAACTAAAATCGAGAGAGAGAGAGAGAGAGAGAGAGAGAGAGAGAGAGAGAGAGAGAGAGAGATCCGACCTTAGTAATGGAGGAGACGCGGCAGCGGCGGTCATCGAGTCTTCATGAGGAAGGAGGAGGCGCGGCAGCGGCGCAGCAGCGGCGGTCATCGACTCTTCAAGAGGAAGGAGGAGGCGCGGCAGCGGCGGTCTTCATCGTGGGCGAGAAGAGGTGAATAGAGTAATGGAGGCGGCGAAAATAGCTCAGAAGTCGTGGGCGAGGACGCCTCTGTGGAAACGCGCGGAGAGAGAGTCGCCGGAGAGAGAGGTAGTCGCCGGACGTTGGCCATGGCTGCCGTTGGTGTTGGAGAGACGAAGCCCTTTGCTGCTTCGTGCTTCAGGGACTGGGGGGAAGAAATGGGGAAGAAAGAAGGATTTTGGGGAAGAAAGAAGTGTACGCCATGAGAGGGACTATTTTGCAAATATTTCAGCCTGCGCGAGCGTGGATTCGATTTCTGGATTCGAATTTTGGATTCTCCTTGGCAGCCCTGTTTAATTATTTGTTGTTTCATATTATATTATATTGTATTGTTTTATACAATATTATATTATATTCAATGTTTTAAATTGCTATATTGCGGTACATTCCGGTCGGACATTTTTTGTAATATAATTATGATAATAATGTATATTCATCATTTTAATATTTAATGTTTTAAATTGCAATTGCGACGCAATTATCTTATTGCGGACTTCCGTCGTGATATGAATTTATGTAATAATTATGATAAATTATATATATATTTTCACAAAAATTTTTGTCAAAATTATATCACTAAATTAACTCTCGAAATTATATATTTCAATCATAAAAAAATAATTAGATTATCATGACCAATAATGTATTTACATTTTAGTTGTCACAAGAAAAAAAAAAAAACAACTACAACTCCAACATGAGAGAACATGAGAAAGGGCAGTTGGCAGGCGATATTTGGCAGGGGCTATTTGGCAACTAATTGGATTAGGCGCTGGCGCTATTTGGCAGTGGTCAAATTTGAAAGGGGCCAAAATATTAGTTGTTTTGATATTTTTTTCATAATTAAAATACATAAATGTTCATAATTAAAAAAACACAATCATAATTAAAACATGAAATTTCAAAATAACAAAAACAACACGAAATACTTAGTTCTAAAAAACAAACATGCAACTACGGCTAATTTCTTACTCTTCGGCGAATGAAATATTATTTCCGTGATCATCGTCTTCTTCGGTGGATGAATCGTCATTCTCGTCCTCTAAATCGACAAGTATTTTCTTCTTTTTTGAAAATTGGGAACTTGAAGGCACGTCTTCGTGAAGCCTCTTCAAAACAACATTCGGAATCTCGAATTCGTCTGGTACAACTTCGATATTCCGTACCCATTCATTATTTTCATCTTCGAATACATCTTCGATTATCATCTGGATTGGATTTCTAGATTTGTTCATTTGTTTTTTTGGAGCATAGAGTTGAACTTCACGAATATCAAATCGTTTAATCTTTCATGAAGCAATCTTGCACGTTTTTTGGTATGAACCTAAATTAAATTAAAAAAATTACTTGTTCAAACGAACTCCAATTCATTTCACACGTTGATGAGCTACAAGTCAAACTCAATATTATTTTTGCCAAAATTCTTAAACTTGGAGCACTAGAACCATGATTGGCCCACCATTTAGATATTATATTGGACATGTAAAAAATATTAAATTAATTAATTAATTAAAAATACCCGGATTGAAGTTTTTTTTAATTTCTTTGTCGAATGGCAAATTTCCCAAACGAGTCGAGACATTTCTCATATTTATCAAACTCGTCCGTAATTTTGTCTTGAGTCTCGATATCATACATGTCGGATAATCCAAAACACTAGCTCTAAACGATCCCTCTTCAATCTTCTTTTGATTTGAATAATAATAATACGGATTCAAGAAATAACTGGCTTCCTGCAATGGGGTTTTCAACTTGAGATCCCATCTCTTGTCGATTACGTCCCATGCGGATTTATATTTACTCACATCATCAGGGGCGGATCCAGGGGGGCGAGCGGGAGCCCCCCCCCCCCCCCATAAAATCGAAAACGAAAAATTTAGTGAAGAATGAAGGTGATTTCGTTGGTTTCGAAGTAATAATTATGATAAATTTGTCTATATTTCACAAAGATTAAGTTAGTGTAGTGGTAAAACATGTGTTTAGGAAGTGTGAGGTCTTGAGTTCGAAACCCTCAGACCACGTATTCTGAATTTTTTTTTAAGCCGGCCCCCCCTATAAAATTCGGCCCCCCCTATATATTCGTTCTGGATCCGCCCCTGCACATCATCATTCAATCCCAAAGCAATTTCTTTTTTAATCTCCAATAATTCACCATATAAAAATTCCATCACCGGTACATCACCATATACTCTTCTTAAAATCCCAACTAAAGGCTCGAACAAATTAATCGCATGCTCGACTCCATTTTGAAAAGCATCCGATGAAATGATTTTGGTTGCTTTCTTTCCTCGCACGTTTTTCAAATATTCTCCACCTCCTAACTCGTGAAATTCCTCGGACCTAAAAAGTTTCTGCAGTTCACCATTTTGTCATGAATACTCTTCAAATTCAAATAAGCCGTCGCAAAACGTGTAGTACCCGACCGAACCAAATCCCTATTCAGAACCATTCTCATCAACTAGAAGACACGAGTATGTGCATAGAGAAAAATCGTAATCGCTCTAGACTTCACAATTGCTTTTTCAACATTACGAAATTTGCCGATATCTTCAAGCATAAGATCTATGCAATGAGCCGCGCATCCCGTCCAAATTTTTTTAGGTCTTTTTGCTTTCAACAATTTACTAGCTGTCTCGTTTGTCCTAGCATTGTCGATAACAACTTGAACAACATTGCCCTCCCCTATCTCTTCTATACACTTATCCACCGATTCGAATATATATCGACCATCTTTCTTCTCACGCGAACCATCAATGAATTTCAGAAAACGAACCCTCCTCTCCATCCGAACCATCTTTCAACTCGTTAGTGTCGTTTGAACTTTCACTCTCTTTCCCTTTTTCGCAATTTCTACTTCACTTAGTTTGTAAACTAAATTCATTGGTCCTACCGAACCTTTCGAGCTTTTACATTCTCTCAAATTTTTGCACACCGCCTCTCCATCCTCCTCATTCGTCTCATTTCCTCCTTGCAATTATACAAATCAACACTCATCTCTTCTTGCAACTCGGAGAGCGGCGATAAATCGCCAGAGAACACAGTTTGAGAGCTACATGAAGGTAAACTCCCCTATCATCGCCACTTTCTTTGTAGCAAACACTTGTCTTGCATGCTCGCACAAATTAAAGATCTGACGATAGGTCACATCTGCCAATTTCGTTTTTTACCGTTAATTGGTTTCTTGTACTAATCAGCTCTGATTTTTATTGTTAATTGCATTTTTGGAAGTTTAATTTTGATTTTTGACCGGTAGAGAATACCGACAATCCTCTGTCATGACCCGAGGGTACTTGGATCATTAAGAATAAATGAGGAGTTTAATTGCAAATTCACTTTCGGTTCACGAGGTGCATGGTGCACCGTGTCTAGTTAATATTTTCTTTTATAGCTCTATCGCATTATAAATAGGGAGAAGAGAGACGATTATAACATATTATTGATGTAATTGTTTCTTCGTGTAAGAACTCAAGACATTGCCTCTTTATACTTTGATGAATCGAATTCGAATTCCATTAAAGTTTTGTATCTTTATCAAATTCTCTCAATTTCGAGGTTGTTTGAGTAAGGATTCGAGTCGAATCCTTACAATTGGTATCAGAGCCGGTGATTCTCCACACCAGATCCGATCCACAACGACTTCTCAATTCAGTTCTTGAATTCTTGATTTCGACTCGAGATTCGTTGATACTCAATTCGTGAGTTCACCAGATCCGATTCATCTACGTTCATATCCAGATCCGATTCCGTTCTTGATCCAAGATTTGAGTTCTGCAGATTCGAATTTTGTATTCATCGAACTCCCGATTCGAGACGATTCAGACCTCACAGTCCTCGCTCTCCAATTCAACGATCGTACATGTTTGATTTTCTACAAGGATTACGTGTCACAGATTGAAGAGTCCAATTCAGAATTGATTCCGATTCGAGTATCGTCCATATTCAGACCTAAATTCGTTTCGGACTCGAAGCAAACTCAAATCAGACCCGATTCAGACCTCGATTTGACATCAATTCTATGTTCGATTTGATTTGATTCTCTGTTGAATTGTTCAAAGAACGAGGCCACGCAAACTTTGCATCAAAACTTTGCAATTATGTTTCAATCGATACATGACACAAACCCTAAACTTTTTGAATTGCTAATTTGATTGATTTTGATTTTAATTTTTTTTAAGCTATAATTAGATTTAGTGAAAAAGAAATAGTGAAAGGCAAAAATGAATCTGCTCTGAAGTTAATAATTCTAGACCCGAGAAGGACCTCGATTCAGCATAGCACTTGGTTCATCTCTGTTCGTCGCAACCCACACAGGCCAGAGGAGTCAAGCCTGCACCCATCACCGTACGAAGAAGAAGATTCGATCAGACGAGCCTAAAGAACCAAGGGTCAACTCGCCGAGAACCTCGACGCGAGTCAATCCATCGCCGTCGCCAAGAGTCGGCTCGCCTGCACCAATCCTTCGACGTGCTTCAATCTGTCATTCTCAATCAGGTTCGATCTCCATTCCCATCCTTACAGTTACCGATCGTGAGAAGAAGAGTTTAGTTAAACAATCATATACATCCACTAACAACCACTAACTACATTTTCGGTCATTATTATCTCCATTTAATTATAAATGGAGATCTCCATTTTAATACTTCTAACAAAGCGGATCCGAATTGGGTCTGGGATCCGAGATTTGAACTTCCAATTCAGGTGGGATTTTAACTTCCAATTTCTGAGTACCGGTTTTCCAGAATCCGGACAAGAAAACCCAGAAATTAATTCTAGACTCTGCAGAATCCAGAAACAAAGGCTTGCACCAAGGTTCCCAGTTCTGTTGAGAAGCTGCATATCAAATATGTGAATTCAAGTTCGAATTATGTTAAAACTCCAGAAATTATTAGCGGGTCATATTTTTCCAAACGGGTTTGCGGGTTGTTGAAGCGTTTTGAGCCGATACGATGAGTAATAAAATAGTATATTTGTGGGATATTATTTTTCCGCAAGATACGTATCATGGGCATCGATGTGAAGAGGATTGTGATATTATGAGATGGGTTGATAATCAATTTTCGTGTGAAACGGATAAAACGATGCATAAATGTGGTACAAATTGTGATCAAAAGATATTAGATGGCAAAAACGATGCTTATTGCGAAATTAGTGGGCATTTTTTACGTTATATTGAGAAGAATTGTTGAAGAGCATGTTGTATGAGGTGGACCAAATGCAAACAAATAATAATAGGCAATTTGATGAATGGAAAAAACATTTCAACAAGGAAGAAGAATCGAGTGAAAATGGAGTCAATAAAGGAGAGGAAAATGAATCGGATTCGGACGTGATTGAAGCGGATCCGGTTGAGTGTGAATCGGATTCGACCGTGATTGAATTGGATCCGGTTGGGCGTGAATTGGATTCGGGCGTGAATTGAAACGGGTCCGGTTGAGCATGACTCGGATTCGGACGTGATTGAAGTGAATTCGGTTGAGCACGAATCGGATTTGGACGCGTGCGAATCGAGTCGGAAAAGATTGAAGTGGAGAAAATAATCATAAATTGTGAAATGATTATTTTTTCAAAAGTGCTCGAGTCGAGTACGGTGCGATTAAGTGATAAAAGGTATTCAGATCCGTATTTGAATTTGAAGAGAGATGATTGTCGAATATGCGTGTATGAAGATATGCGAGTTTTGTGCACAATTAAGGAATGACGGATATTATCATTTGAAGCAAGACTCGAGGTGGGGCTGGACGATGAAGGAAAAAGACCGCCTCCGAAACCGAATATAAGATATGATGTGAAATCTTCAATGGTGGTGGTTCGTATTAGATTGAAAAGACCACCACCAAAACCGAATATAGATAATATAGATTTTGCATTTGATCCTTCAGGACAAGGATCTTTAAAGGAAGCGGTATTGTCATGATCCGAGGGTACATGTGTCATTAAGAATACATGAGGGGTTTAATTGCAAATTCGTTTTCGGTTCACGAGGTGCATGGTGCACACTATTTAGTTAATATTTTCTTTTATAACTTTGTTGCATTATAAATAGGGAGAAGAGAGACAATTAGAACATATTATTGATGTAATTGTTTCTTCGTGTAAGAACTCGAGACATTGTCTCTTTATAATTTGATGAATCGAATTCGAATTTCATTAAAGTTTTGTATCTTTATCTAATTCTCTCAATTTCGAGATTGTTTGAGTAAGGATCCTCTTTGACGATAGCTACTGATGTCACAAGTAGTTGAAAGAGGTGCTTCTCGTCCCTCGGATCTATGTGTAAATGTATATTTCTATTCAATCAAAATCAAATTTTTTCTCTTTAGCTTGATCATTGAGCTAATTTGAAAAATGAAGTATTATTTTACCTAATAAAGCTTGAATTAGGAATTAAATCTTGAAGTTCTTTCAAATAATTGCACAATTTAATCTTCAATTGCGAAACTAGAATAAATGGAGCATGGGAAGATATGCGGTGAAGTCAGACTCCAACTGAAGAGAAAGGGAAAATTCCCAGTCATAACAGTGTTGAGCAAAAAAAATCCCCTCTTTCACTCATTACTTATATATTTGAGGTTTTTAATGAATTTGTTTATCACCGTTCACATTTAATTAAATTTAATTTTACTTGAAAAATAATTTGTTGAAATGAATTAATTTACCGTTTAACATGTGTTAAACAGATGCACGTGATATATTTTCATCGTTTTACACCTACAATATTTAATATGTGTTAAATCAAATAGAACTCTTAACGTGTTTGATAAGGATGTTTAAAAATATGATAGCAAGAATATGCAAAACTATGAGTATAAGATGTTTAAAAAGATTTGATGAAAATCATTTGATTATGATTATATGTAGCAAATGAATAAAATATTCTAGAATTATATTATTTCTTATGAAATGTTATATTATCATATTTATTTCTTAATCGTATCAAAATATTATAATTATGTCACGTAATTAAATCATACCAATAATTTAAAATAAAAATATTTTAAATAATACAAATGATTTTAGAAAATATTATTTTTTTAATATCATAAATATTCAGAGAATATTATTTTTTTGATAGAACTATTTTTTAGAAAATACGATATACGATATACGATATCTGATACGAATACGGATATGAATACTGTATCTGAAATCCGGTATCCGATTTTGGATACGAATATAGTGTCTGATTTTGAACGGATACAAATATGGATATAAGATATCCGGTATATGATTTCGAATACGAATACGAATCCGATTTAGGGTTCGGATACGGATACGAATACGACATCGGATACAAATAAATGTGGAAAGACTACGTCAATTAAGAAACTACTTATTCGTCCGAACTAAATTAAAATTAAATTAATTAATTAATCAAATTTACTGAAATAAATAAATAAAATCGGATAATGAAATGAAATTAATTAATTAATTACATAATTTAGTTAATTAAATAATACAAATAAAAATAATGCATGAAAAAAATAACCTAATTCATAAATGTTCAATTAATGATATACATCTTATCAATGATAAATGTCGGAAGAATAAATAAATAAAATAAAATAATGCATGTTGTTTTGTTTGTTCTCCAAAAATAATAACATCAAAATATGGTAGTATCATGAGTTTTGAGATGTGAAAACTATAATCCCTGACATGCCACCGAGCCTAAACAAAATATAAAGTCAAAATCATAGTTTACTATCAAATTCATGATTGAAAACTTATCTGTTGAACGCACCCTAATAAATTAAATTTTGAATTTATTTAACCAATCGATTTTATATACAGTAAAAAATGTAAAATAGGAAACAACGATAAACAATTAATAAGCAAAGATACAATAAATTTTGATAAAAAATAATAATGCAATTTTTTTTAGTAAGTTCGAATAAATCTAAAAATTAAAAAAATTTAGAGTTTTTCGAAAATTTTACAAAATAATCTATTATAAAAAAAATAACTAAATAATATAATTTCGCAAAAATCTGCAAAGTACAAATAAAAATACTTTGTTTTTTAAAAAAGATTGAAGATAATATAATTAAAATTTTGTTGCAATAAATATGATTTAATGTGTGTAAATGAAATAAAAAAAAACAAATTATTTTCTAATAATGTGGTTTATCAGATATTAATGTGATTTATCATCTAATTAATACGATTTGTCACATATTTTGATTTACCACTTAATGAAATTTAATATTTAATGAATTTATTATTTATTGTCAAAATAATTTTAAAGGGGACAAAATATTTTTTCTAAATCAAGTAGAAGTGTAGAACTAGATTGTCGAAAGGAATCAATCACCCATGTCTAATATCAACTGTGATACAAATCTTCAAACACAATAAACGTATCCATCAAAACTTCCAAGAGAAATCGCCAAATTTCGAGTATGAAAAATTAAAATGAGTTTTATATAAGAAATAATCATCATCAAATAAACTCCCTAATCATCAATAAAGTGGAAACACTTCTTGTTAAATATTTTTTATTACAAATCATTCACATGATTCATAGCCAAACAGAAATACAATTCCAAGTCAACGAACTCGCTAATCATTAATCAAGTAAGAACCACGCAGAAACACAATTATGTAGAACTAGAATTAATTATGTTACACATCTAATTCATGCAATTAATTACATGAAATATACAACATAATTATCTATTTACATAAAAAGAAAACAAGACCAAGATTGAAAAAATAAATTCATTACAAATATAACGATATTTTTACACAGAAAGGATTTCCAATTCGGCCCACCAAAGAGGAGATAAACTTGGTCTAGCCGCTTCTGGCGAAATTGCTAATACACCCCTCAATTTTTCTATAATCTCCCTCATTTTGGGCCTTCTTTCAGGCTCTATTTGTACACATTCTTCAATCACCTCGCAAATTACATTTAAATCCTCCACTTTATAACTCTTCAATGCGGGATCGATCAATTTACCAGTATTTACATTCTCTTTTATGTGTTCTAAACCCTACAATTAATCAAAATTGGGTTTATAAATATTGAAATAAATAAAAATATGAAATAGTATTTGTAACATACTGAGTAAGGGAATTGTCCGGTGATAATTTCGAGTAGAATAATCCCAAAACTATATATATTGCTTGCCACGTCAGCAAATTTGGATTCAAAATTTGCTTCTCCATTTTTCGTTTCTTTTCTCATAACTTCTCTCCACACACTTGAATCCCCGACCTTGAAAATTTACAATTTATTTACTCTATCAATAATAAATATTTAATAATCAAAATAATTTAGCAAAAATGACAAAAACCTTAGCAGCATAATCCTCGGTTAAAAATATGGAGCTCGAGGAAAGATCAGGGTGAGAAATGGACGGGTCCAGTTCGTGCATGTACTGGAGACAATATGCTACTCCCATTATAATCCTCATCCTCGCATGCCAATCAAGATGCTCTGTTTCTTCCCCTGAAAGATCAGGGTCATAAATTAAAATTTCATACTTTCGACGACATATAAATTGAACAATTATAAATTTATAGTGAATTAAAACAAAAAATCCCAAATTTTTAATTTTACTAACCATGAAGATGTTCATAAAGAGGGCCATTTGGTGCATATTCAAAAACCATCGTTCTCATAAAAGGCTCTTCTTCTTCGCAAAATCCCAAAAGATTTACAAAGTTTTTGTGATTTATCCTTTTTAACATCTCAATCTAAACAAACACAACAAAAAGAAGAGCATTCAATCTCTATTTAAGGAAATAAGTATCTTATATCTAATAATTTAAGATGGGTACCTTTTTACGAAAATGAAGTTCAGAATTATTTGACCAATCATGAATGGATTGTATAGAAGTAGAAGTAACCGAAATTTCGACTCCGCTTGATAACGTCCCTTTAAAAACGCTATATTCATGATTTATTGCAATTATATTACTATATTCCTCACATGCCGCTTCGAGTTCAAGCCTATCCAATCTTGGTACGCCTAAAATACATTGAAATTAATGTTAAAATCATGAACATGAGAAAAAAATAAGTTTTAAAAATATATATATTTACCTGTGATAAAGGCCTTTTGTAATTGGCCACTAATACCAGTTCTCCATGGACGAATTGTAGCCACGCCTTTTTTCTTACAAATAAAAACCGTACAAATAAACGTACCGACCAATAAAATCGACACGGGGAGGATAATGAAATAGACCCATTTCAATAATCCTTTACTCGAATCGCTTTGATTCGTAACTTGTGCCGGTACCGGCGAAATTTGTGTAGGGTTTGTACTTGTATTTTTCAATGGATCTTTGGGGTGATTCGTAACTTGTGCTGGAATCGAGCCCGTGTTGGATAGGTTTTCTGAATGATCTCTTTCATCGAGCACCTTGCGTGCATACTTGGTAGTAGCTGAAATTATAGAGAATGAATATTGATTTTCTTTACTTGGAAATACGATGCATGAAAAAGAAAATAAATTAATATACCTTCAAAATTATGAGATGAACACTGGTAGTTCATTAAATGGAGTATCGACAAAACCAACAACGCCCCGAATTTCCATCTCGATTTCATTTGTTTTCAAAGTAGAAATTAGTAACGAAAAATAAAAATAAAGCCTTAATCTTCAGAGAAGGTATCGAACTCCAAACAGGTATTTGGTCGAACACCTCTCATGCAACCAAATATACGCTCTAACTTGCTATTATTGCAACGAAAAGAACTTCTCTTTTCCACTTTATCAGTTTGTCTCTCTCTCTCTTTTGGAATTTGATTCTGTTCTCCAAGCTCAAGCAATCAAAAGAGCAAAAAAGAACCAAAAAAAGAAGGGCTTCAATATGAAAACTTTACAAGTCGTTAAGATGTCTCTATTTTGAAGTTTTGAACGGAGAAGAGAGAAAAGAATGGTCGATAAGGTTGGTAGAGAGATTATGCAGTAGTCATTCATGAATTATGACTCATGAATAGTAGTAATAAGAAAATATATTAAAATCTTTAAAGTCTAAATGAATAATTAATTAGCTATAATATACGTGATAAGTAAGGAAAATATGGCTTAAAGGGAAAAAGAATGGACCAGCTATTTTAATTTTTCTGAGCAAGATTTTAGAGGGCTGTTAGGGAACATCATATTTGGCCTCTTTATTTGGAATTTTTTTTTATCTATGTAATGTTTGGGATTAAATAGATAAAATGACCAATATATGAATAAAAATAAATTTTCACAAGAATGATTTATATTATAATTTAACACATTTAATACCTATAATTCAAATTTTGTTACTTTCGTACTAACTATGTTTTCTTATTAGAATTATTTTAACTTCTTTCGTGTAATATAAATTTGATCGAGCTGTGTAGGCTTGTCTATTCAAAATAAATCAAAGAATTAAAATCCATCAATTTTTCATCCAAGAGTTATTATTATACAGTTAAGTGAGATGCGTGTAACCACAATAGTAAAATTTCTCAAATTATATAAATAATATGTGCAATTTTTCATACTCCAAATTGTGAAAAATATGTCATAATAATAATAAAATCAAATCACTAATTAAACAATAAAGAGCTAAAACTAGTCCATACAAATTTTGAAACTTTTTGGGCCTTAATCAAAATTCATAATTATTCTTTTCGAACAAATTCAAATTGAGTGTCATTTTATGTTTTATTTAGTTGTTCAAAATATTTTTGTGGTGATTTTTGACGAACATCCTAAAACATAATATAAAAATTATCTTATATTGTGTCTTTCATATCGTTGCTTGCATTAATCTAGTTATAAAGAGAAAATCGCTTATTGAAAAAATAATTTTCAATTATTATCTTTTGTACGTAACTTTAATAGATAAACGAATCGAACATTTTATATGTACACACAAGTTAACATAACGAAAACTTAACAAAAAGTAATTTACTATATCTTTCCCACAACTGTACATTATATTTTAATATTATATGTATTATTCTAATATCAATAATAAAAATATATAAATTATTTATGATCTCACATAACCGATATTAAATCTTTAATTTTTGTAGTAAAATAAAAGATAAGGAAAATTATATTAGGCCTCTCAAATGCACTCCAACACTCTTGATGTGACATTTAGTGATGGTTAATTGTGTTAATTAACCTTTCAATTAACATATAATTAACACGTACAATGAATTAACAGTTAATTCATACATTGTCAATTAACTGTTAATTCAATTTTGCATATTAGTTTTATATTAATTAATGTGCCAATTATCTCAATTAATTACCGTAGAGTGTCATATCAAGAATGTTGGAGTGTATTTGCGGGACATCATATCAAAACCCATAAAATATAATGACTATTTTATGTACCAAGTTAATTATAATTGATCATTAGTTAAATGAATGGGGAACCAACAACCAAGATGCCAAGATGGGGTCACGAAACACCCACTTTTCTTTCTTTGTTAACAATCACTCTCAGTCTCATCAAAACTAAACCCCACAATACAATAGCAATATAAAAAATTACAAATCCAGATTTTCAAGCCAACTTATATTTACGAAGTCAAAATGTAATAATGCAGTCTTTTTAATATATCCTCTCATTTTTCTTGTCAACAATCTCCTTTTTTATATTCCCTTAACATAAATAATTGTATTGTGACTAGATTTTTCTTTTCTTTTTTCAATTCAGTCATTACCACGTGATTATATTGGCGTGCACTTCTAATTTTCTTGAATCATATGAAGATGATTTACACTTTACTACATTCTCAAATTAGAGATTTTTTACACTGCTCTTGTGGTCCTTACAATTAATGAACACGCTGTTTTATAGGCCAACTGCAAACTACAACACGCTTTATTTATTACTGTTTGCCAGACTTGAAGAAAACTCTACATGCATTTAGGGACTGTTTGATTTGAAATTTAAAATTTGCGAAGTAAACAAAATCAAAATCCGATTAGATGTTCAGAAAACTGAAGTCGGTGATACATCCTTCGACCTCTTTTGACTCGGTCCCTGTTGGTAGGAGTTATCATGCTAACCGTCACCATTGCAATAACACTACAAACAATTCTATTCGGACATTAGGCCTCAAATAGTCTTTTTCATTAGAGGGAAAAAGTTAGCCGGGTATAGGAAAGTCGTGGTTGGATAATAGAATTATAATAGGATGCTGACGATGAAGGAAGAATCCATGCGATGATTGATTGAGATTGAATTTTTTTTCTCAAAATGTGTTTTGGACTGTTAATTAAGGTCAAATTGTTTTAAAAGGATTAAAATCCCCAAAAAATTGATTTGATCTTTTTTCTCTCGAGGGGAGTTAGCGAAATAACCTGAATCATTTTTTTTTAATTTGATTCTTTGTCAGATTCCCTACTGAGTGGGAAGTGGGCGGGAGTATCATTCCGGGTGTCTCGTCACAAGGCTTGGCGAAAAAGCCCCGAATAATGAATTTTAGGGGTTTTCACACTATTTTTGTTACAATTTCAATATTATTATTTACCAGTTTAGATTAAGAATTATAAAACTACTAAAATATCAAAGTTTTAGATTTTTCTAAGTACTATAATTCGAATATCTTGTTTGTGATTTTCAGTCATCATTAGCCATTTAAAAATCATTCACAAGAATGCAAATTTATTTTGGAAGGTTATGTGACCTTTTTTAGAATGTTTTTCTCTCAACTTCAAAATTACGTTTGTCCTCTTTTACTTACGAATTAAAAAATTTAATGTATGAAAAGTTTAGATTTTTTGAAGTACTAAAACATAGATTTTTAAGTTTTACAATTTAGTGTATTTATTTATGTGTTCTATGTTAACTTTTGCAATATAATAAAACATGAAAATAAAACACAAAACACAAAACAACGCAATCAACACAAACCAAACAACTTCATACAACACAATCACCACAAAACCAAACAACAGCACAAACACAAAACAAATAACATCACACAATCCAATACATAATCAATGACGTCCACGTCGACGCACGAATATATATAAGGTGGCTAAGATATTTAATTAAATATCGTGGGTTTGATATTTTTGGAGTTTTTAACCATTATATTTGTTTTGAGATTTATAATTTTTTATGATATACACACAAACTTTCATGATTATCATGAAAAAACACAAACATCAAAGCAAATTTAATGATTGAAAACTCACAAGTATCAAATCCATGATAGATAAGGTATTTTTGCCATCGTCTCTCTCTCTCCCTCTCTATATATATGAGACTAGGAATTTAGAAAAAATGTGTTTCTCACATATATTTTTAATGTGGCAAAATCATTTATAATGGAAACTACAAGTTATTATTTCATGTGAAGTAATTATTATTATTTTTTTTAATTAATTATACATTATAATATATGAACTATAATATTATATCTAATTAATAGTATATACATGATATTAATTGTTGATTAAATTATCAAAAAATAATTCAAATAAAAAATAATATATATTAATATTATATAATTTTTGTGGGATATATATAAACATTAACTATCTATAAATTATAATATTTATCTTACAATATTATGTATAAATATAAATTATATATAATATAATAATATAAATTATCATAGTATATAATAATATATAAATAAAAAATATAATATTATAAATTAAATAGTTTTACTCAAGAAAGAAAGCATTTATCCTTTATTTTCGAGGGAAAATATTTCATAGCAAAATAAAAATAGAAGGAAACATTAAGAAATAATGAGATTTCTTTCATTTTTTCTCAGGAACTATACATAAAAAATAAAATAAAAATAGCAATACAAGGAAAAATAGATTTCATGCCTCTCATTTTGCTGGGTAGTTTTATATTAGTTGCTGAAAGTTAATAGTTAAAACTTAAAACCAATATATGAATATCAGGAAACTATGATAGCAGGAACATACAATCACTACGAGCGTATGATGTTTAAAAGACGTTTGATGAAAATCATAGAATTAGATATAGAAAATGAATATAATATTTAAAAAAAATAGTTTTTTTATGAAATCCTTTTATTTTTAGAGAATAATTTTTTTAATATAATTAATTTTTGGAAAATATTATTTTTATAATATCAATAGTTCTGAAAAATATTATTTTTAATGTCATTAATTTTTTTTAGAATACATATACGAATACGGTATCTGATATCCGATTTGTGATACGGATATGAATACAATATCAGATATTCGATATGCGATTCAGATACGAATATGGTATCTGGTATCTGATATCCAATTTCGGATATGAATACGAATACGATATCCGATTTCGGATATGAATACGAATACGATATCCAATTTCGAATACGAATATGAATACAGTATGCGATATCCGATATCCAATTTCGAATACGAATATGATATCCGATATCTGATATCCTATTTCGGATACGAATACAGATACGAATACGGTATCCGATATCAGATATTCGATTTCGGATACAAATACGAATACGTTATCCGGTATTCGAAATCCGATTTCGGATACAAATATATATACAATTAATTTTCCAAAATAAGAAATCATTATAATAATTAATTTTTGTCATGATTTATTTAAATTAATATCGAGCATACTTGCAGAAATAAAATTGAAGTACCAGTTACAAACTAAATCTTCATTTTTTCAAAATAAATATAAATTAAGTAAAACTATCCAGCTAACAAGAAAGAGTAAATATAATTTTGACTTTTCTTTTGAAAAATATACAGTACAAGGGAGATCACTAATATTTCCGGTTAAAAAATCACCTAAACATCAGTTTTGAAAAGCCAACAAAATTGAGGATCCGTTTTTAGTATGTCACTAGTTGAGTCCTACCTTTATTATTTGTAATGGTGAAAATTTGTAAATATTTACCTACGGGTTTTTATGCAAAAAAAAAAAAACCAACAAAATTAATTCATTCCTATTTTATTCCTAGGTTTGAATATCAAAACGAAATATGTGACCCACCTCACAATATAATCCTCACAAAATTTGTCTTTATCTCAAAACTTGATCAAAAAAATTCACTGGGGTCGACCGGGACTTCTATAGCAGGCCAGGATTAAGAAATAAAAGATAGAGAATCCCTTCTTAAAGATATTGGAAAACAATGTTGGTTATTTTCTCGAGAATTCTTTTGAAATTTCTTAATAAAATTTGCTTTATGGGCCTAGTTTTGTTCTCGATACTTGAAATGCATTAAATATCATGATAAAATCAAACTAAATATTCTCTTCTTGAATGAGTATTAGTAAATTGCTCTCGGGAAGGAACTGAAGTAAATCCAATCATATCATGACGAAATAACTATTCTTCAATTTAATTCCTAGATATGTATATTTTATTTAATATTAGTACTTTTGAATAAATATACCAAGTCAGCGATTTGAATTTATTTGGAATGTTCTAATTGACCGAGTTAATTATCGACTGGTACCAACTAATAAATTACTGATAAACAAAACTTTTCAAGAATATTTATTTACCAATACTTACTTTGATGTCTAGCTAAATATGCATTCGAATTTACTATATATGCATTGTATAAAATATCTTAACAAATTCAAATCATAGAAAACGTTATTTATGAAATATGTTAATCTTGACATGAAAATTAATAAAAAAAAATTGAAACAAATAATTTGACGAAAGTAACTTAATTAACTTTTTTTCAGGTTAACAAAAAATTAATACAAATGAAAACAATTATAAAAAATAATAATAAAATAGTATTTTTCTCTTTTGTCAGAAAGCTTGGCGAAAGTGACTTAATTAGTTTTTTTTCATGTTAACATGCAAAAATTAGGATTAGACACTTTCGCGAGACTCTCTGACAAAATACCATCCTATTTCGTCATAGGTTTGGCGAAAGAGCTACTTTTGCAAATTGGACAAAAACGTAGCTATGTATGCAAATTGGGTTTTTCAAAAGGCTACAGGTAAAAAAAAATCGATTGAAAATACAAATAAATCATAGAACAAATATATATATATATATATATATATATATATATATATATATATATATATCATACATGTAAAATGTATTGTATTTTAAAAATATATATCATATATTTAAAAATATGTAACAAATAAATTTATATCATATAGACATATACATAAAAATATATCAAATGTATTGTACTGAAAAATACATATCATATATCTAAAAGTAGATAATACATCTATAAAAGTATAACACATAAAAATATATCATACGTGTTAAAGATATAATATACATTTAAAAGATATAACACCTATATATATATATATATATATATATATGTAAAAAATGTATAACATACATCTAAAAAATGTGCAAAAAAAAAAAATGAATAAAGAGTGACGTGCACTAGGCAGTAAAAGAGCAAAAAAAAAATTTAATTTTTGTATGATAATAATTATGTCACATGTTGCGTCGGGGTGAATTCTAATAACGAAAGGGCAAAAAACCGAAGTACAAAATCCTTTATATTTAAAAAAAAATCAATTCAAATGAAAATACAAATTTACCTAACACATATAAGATATAGAACATATATCAAACATTATGTATATTTTAATAGGAAATTTTAAAAAATATCATGTGATATCAAACAATTTTTTTTTCAACCATTACAAATATTAAAACAAAAACTCATCAAATATTAAAATAAAAAATAAAAAATAACATAATTATCTTACATCATAAAGCAACTATTCCAGCTGACTAATTCTACACAACATGCGCTGGTAACATGCTCTCACAGCAAAATATTGTCTTACGTTAGATATTGTATTCATACTATAAAATTAATTTAATTTAATTTAATTTATATCTTACATCTCATCATCTACGGTCAATCAAGTTACAAGAGCATAATTACTCATTTCAGCTTATGATATTCTCGCTTAAGTTAGATTTGACAATCCCCCTGATGTGCTGAACTATGAGTGGGTCAAATAAAAGCCAAATTTCGAGGACCAAATTAGGTCACCATGAAAATCATGTCTTTTTCATTTCCAGTGGAGACTTTACCTTGCCTATATACAAATTGCTTAATTTATTAGATATTCAGATGCAATATATTTTGTCTCTTTTTAGTAACACATTAGAAAAATGTATATAAACCAGCTAAGTTTCCGCGTGATGAATTATCCCAAAATACAAACCATAATTTATTTGATTAATTATATTTTAAATCATTATAAATATGAGGAGTTCTATAATATTTTTTCTTTCTTATAGTAGATTCTTTTTAAAAGACATTTTGAATATTTGTCAATCAAGAAATATTTAAGGTTAAGGTTCAAGAGTACTTTCGTCAATTAATGCTAGACAAAATAAGAAAATTTTAATATATATAAAGAAAAAATTCAATTAATTGAAAATACGAAGTTATCATTTTCAAAAGAATCTACGGTAGAATTGCCTTTTAAAATGTATCTAATATATTTTAGATGTATGTTATACATTTTGGAAAATTTTACTTTTGCGCCCACAACTTATGTTTCCCTTTTTTATGCGGATTTCGAAGAAGTTTAATAGAGTTGATTAGTAATCAAGTTAACTATAAAAATACATCAATTTTATATTAAAAATAGATTAATAATTAATTAGCACGTACTTTTATCGATATGTTGGAATTAATAATTAATTCATTCTTTGTGTTAATTGGATTACTAATTACCTCCCATTAACTTTCCGCGAAATCTGTATCAAGGATTACAAACATGACATAGTAAATGTCCTCATAAATTTTTACATCGTATGGTATATTTTTATATGTTATATCTTTTCAGTTGTATCTAATATATTTTAGATGTGTGATATATATATACTTTTAATACCATATATATTATATGTAAATTATATCTTTTTATATGTATATTTAAAATACATTGTTATATCTTTTAAATGTATTCACATGTAGGATATATATTATGGGTTATTTTTTATATGTATGTTATACATTATATATATATGATATATATATTTTAAATACAATATATGTTATATCTAGTAACATGTATGATATATAATTTTAGATGTAAGTTTTACCTTTTAAATGTATGATATACCTATTTTAAATACACTAACATGTCATATTTTTTATATGTATGATATACATTAATATATGTATAATATATCTATTAAGTTTTAGATGTTTTACATGAATAATATTTTGTATATTTTTTTGTATATTAGATTTGTATATTTTTTATAAATTTTTATATTTTTTGCGATGTGCGTTTGGATTGCATAAAATGAAGTAAAAATTAGAAAAATCTTAATCTGTCACGTGTCGCTCTCATATTTAATTGGACAACCCTGGACGTGCTCACTCCGGGAGGCTCAAGTCGTCCCTATAATTAATATTCAGGGCTTGTTTGAATGAGTAGTAATTTATTAGTTTAGGATTGGTTATTTCTGGGATTGAGGATTTCAAAATCATGAAACCTATAGGACAAGAAATACGTAGGGAATTATAAATGTCATTGTTTGGTTGTTCCTTTAGGAAAAATAAGAAATTCAATAAATTATATATTTTCTTGATTGTTCCAAGACAAAAGTCATAACATACACAATAATCAATGAAAGAGAGAGAATATAATTAACACAAACTTGAAATTCCTAGGAATGTTTTTTTTTTTATGAGTTTTTGTTTTGACAAAATTTATATACAAATTTACAAGGATTTTCTAACCACAAATTATCCTCATAATTACTAGAAAACAATCCAAACATGTCATAGTAATATTTTGGTATTTTTTTTCCTTAACCTAAACTAAATCCATAATTCCTTAACATCCAAACAAGCCCTCAGGATTTTAAAATTTGTATGGTAACTTTTTTTTATCATTCATTGATAAAAAAAAAATATTCAGGATTTTAAAATTTTAAATATATCCTAGAATGTTCTCAAAATAAAAAGTTCATAGTTTCAAAAAACTGGTACATAATGCCAGAGATCTTTACCTATTTAAAATAATAACGATACAAACGTATTAATTAGAAAAGGTCGATATGTATATGCAAAACTTGGCCTACTCTTACATTTGAGTTGAGTCATGTCCTGTGTTGCACGGATACAGATACGGATAGCGTATCCGATACGATACGGATATGGCGATACGGCATTTTTCAAAAAATCACGGATACGGATACGGCTATATAATTATTATTTTAATATATTTATATTATATATAATTAATAAATAAGTAATAAATTAAATAATAAATTAATAATATTTTTAAATTAAATATCATGACAATAAATAATATCAACCAAACAATACAAGTATCATAAAACTATCATAAACTTGTTCTAGAAATATTTTAGAACTAATCTAGAAGTATCCTTGAAGTATCCTATATAATTTATTTAAAAATATTAATGACCAAAATATATAATGGGCCGAATTATCCTAAATGGAGTATCCCAGCCGTATCCTAGACGTATCCCAGCCGTATCTTGCCGTATCCCCGCCGTATCCGAAAAAAATAAATATTAAAATATTCGGATACGCCACGTGGCGTATCCGAGCCGTATCGCACCCGTATCCGTATCGGATACGCGTATCCTCAGGATACTTCTGCATTTTTGAAAACACCAAAAAAACTCCTCAAATCGAACTTTTGTTTTCAAATATCCCCTATAGGGGTTAACTTTAACTTTAGATGAGATTAATTATTTTTTAGACCAAAATACCATTCAATTTTCATATTTGATAGTTAAAAAAACTATTTTTCGTTATATTTTATTAGTTTTAAAAAATTTCATAAATATTTTTAACACATAATAATTTCAAAAAATAATTATTATATTTTATAATAAGATTTTAATATTTATTTATTGTTTTTTCAAGAAAAACTAACAACAAATAACAATAATAACAGTATTAAAAAACAGACTTGAAAATATTTCAAAATAAAAGAACATGAAATTATAAAAAATATCTAAAAACAATCAAAATAAAAACTAACTGTTAAATTTTTTTTTCTACCAATTTAATTTGAAGGTGTTCTTTTAATATTTTTGTTTATTTTATTATTATTTGATGTTAGTTTTTCTTGACAAAAATAATAAATTAATATTAAAATCATATGACTATAATATATAATAATCTTTTTTTTGAAATTATTATGTGTTAAAAACTTAAAAATATTTAACTATTTTTTTTAATAAATAGAATATAATGAAAAATAGTTTTTTTAACTAACAAATATGAAAATTGAAGGATATTTGAAAACGAAAGTTTGGTTTGGGAGAGTTATTTGGAGTTTCTAAAAAGATAGGGGTTTTTTAAAAATATTCAAAAAAATTAGGTTTTTAAAAAAAAAAATTCTAAATACTTTGTGCATGTTTGATTTAGAGAAATAATATAGTTTTGAGTGAGTGTACACCAAAAATAATCTACGTCATCGTTGGATTCATCGTATTAGCTCTAACATTTAAAATTACTATGTAGAGTGTTTAATGCAATAACAATGTGAAATATTAGTTTTAATAAAATAATATTCATATATGGTGTATTTATAAAAAAAAAGTGAAATAGTCATATTCAATGTATTAATATTTCAATATAATATTTTATTGTCATAAAATATTATAATGTTGAGGTATACAATATTTTTTTTATTTACTTTAGATATACTACGCTCTTTCGCACTTTAATGGTTTCTTTGATACAAACTCAAATTAGTGACGCGTCTTCCAAATTACGTCATTTCAAAAAATTCAAATAAAATATTTTTTTTCAACTTAATAATAACGACTTTATCATAAATTAGCTTTATCCCCGCTCAATTGCGCGAGACAACATATCTATTTTTTTTACATGTTTTTATATAATTATTTGAATAGAATTAACTCGTGTGCGAATTAACGCACGTGCGTTTGAACTAAATTAATCTAATCATGACATATTTGCAAATATCATGATGTCAATATATGCATAAGATTCATGAAATTAATCTATCACGGATATTATTTTCTGATATAATTTGTATAAATAGCATTTGTTCAGGTGCTTTTAAAATCGATTAATATAATCAGGACATATTCGCAAATATATTTAATGTCAATAGATGCATTATAGTTACGCTTCATTATAGGATCACAATGTGTCGAGATGGATACAACGGGCAAATGACAAAAAAACTCGCATAAGTTACAAAATTTCATATATACCCGTGCAAAATGAGCAAATACAAAAAAAATTGAAAAGCAAAAAAGGACCAAAATATAAATAAGAAAAAAATTGGATAAAAAGGAAAATTACAAAAAAAAAATTTGAACTTACGAAATTGCATACATAACCCTGCCCAATGAGCAAATTAAATAAAAAATTTGGAAAATAAGAAAAAAATTATTAAAATATAAAAAAGTACCAAAATATAAAAAGATAAAAATGTAAAAAGGACCAAAATATAAAATAGGAAAAAGAGATCAAAATGTAAAAAAGGACCAAAATGTAAAAAAACCAAAAAAAGGACCAAAATATAAAATAAGAAAAAAGGATCAAAATGTAGAAAAGGACCAAAATGTAAATATAAAAGGACCAAAATGTAAATAAACCAAAAAAAGACCAAAATGTAAATAAACTAAAAAAAGACCAAAATGAACTATGTTAATATAATAATATGTATGTCAGAATAAAGAGAAAACCAAAATGAATATACTACATAATTTTTTTAAATTAAAAATAATACTAATATATGTTGTATGTTTTATAATATGACATATTAAGTTCTTAGTATTTTATATATAAATTTGCATCTATCATTACATTCACATTTGATCGAGTATTCTTATGTGAAAATACTAAATAATTGAATAGATTTAGTTTAGTGTAAATCTAACAAATAATAATAGTCAATGTCTTTAAAATATGATGATATATTTTTCTAAAAGAATGATTAAAATATAGTGTAAAATAATGACAAATAAATAACCACACAAAATATGATTTTGAAAAAAATCTAACAAATAATTAATAATTGAGATCAAATCACATCACTAAATTTAACAGTTAAAATTAATATTTACAAATAACTTCAAATGATCATACAAAATACATGTATTAAATGATCAAATATAATATTAATATGTTTGATGAATTCGCATCACAAAATCTAATAGTCAATCATTATGAATAACCATGACGATGTTGATTCACGAGAAGACTAAAAAATAATTACAAAATAAGAGACGGGTGAATTAGTTCAAATTAACTCTTCGTCTTAATTTTATTTGACTTGATAACATTTAAAAAAAATGTACGATAGAACTCCCCATACAAAAAAACTATAAATAAAGACATTGCATGAATTTACAAACAATTATTTCTAAAAAAAACTGGGATGGATAACAAATATAATGATTTAAGATTATTGCTCTCAAGTTCATTTCACCAATTATCTAATATCCAAGTACAGCGAGAATCTTACTTATGCGGTGGTCGTTGTATTTTTTCTTTTGTAACCAATTGTGTAGCGAGTTAAACTTGTATCAATAATAGTAACTCGCTATACATAATTAAATATGTGGTAAAAAGATATTTATACTCTTTGAAGAGTAATGATACATGCCATGAATATATGACCACGAATTGACCACAACTGCCACGTGACAGCTTTTCATTGGCTGCATTAAAGTTGTGTAAAAGTTACAGCCAATGAAAAGCTGACACGTGACAGTTGTGGTCAATTCATGGTCATATATTCATGGCATGTATCATTACTCCTCTTTGAATAACTCAAATAAACAATTTGTGCATGTTTGATTTAGAGAAATGATAATAGTTGTAAGTGAGCGTGCACCAAAAATAGTCTACATCGTTGGATTCGTAGTATTAGTTTTAACATTTAATATTGTTAATGTATAGTATTTAAAACAATTTATTTACTAAAATATATAAATATGAAATATCAGTTTTAAAAATATAATATTCATTTATTTGATGCATGTATAGAAAAGTTAAATAGTCATATTCAATGTATAATTTTTCAATATAATATTCTATTGTCATAAAAAACATAATATTTAGATATACGATATTTATGTATAGCCCCTTTAATCGTGCTCCTCGTTTATTATTTACTCTATAAGTACAATTTATATTATTTCATAAAACTTGTTTTGATGATACTTACTTCAAATTAATTATATAATTTTAAATGAGGAAACATAAAAAATAATCTATATCTTTGGAGTCAACGGATTAATTTCAACATTTTATATTGCCAGGTGTAGTATTAAATATAGTTTATTTACTAAGATATAGAATATGAAATATTAGTTTTTAAAATATAATATTCATTTATTTGGTGTATTTATAAAAAAAAAATTAATTAGTCATATTCGATGTATAATCTTTCGATATAATATTGTATTGTCATAAAATATTATAATGTTTAGATACACAATATTTTTTATATACTTCTTAAATACAATGTATATTATTTGATAAAACACATACTAACATATTTCAAATTATTGATATAATTTTAAATGAGTATACATCAAAAATTATGTGTATGGTTGGAAGTCCACATATTAATTTGAACATTTAATATTGTTAGGCATAATATTTAATACAATTCATGAACTAAGATACAAGAATTCGAAAAATCAATGTATATTATCAATTATCAATACTGTGTGTATTATTCGAAATTAATGATACATATTTCAAATTAGTGATACAATGTTAACTTTTAAGAGATTTAAATGAGTATACATAAAAAATAATTTATCTCGTTGGAGTCAACATATTAATTTTTACATTTAATATTATTGGGTGTATTATTTAATACAATTAATGTACTAAGATATAAAAGATAATGCTCATTTATACGATTCATTTATAGAAAAGAATAATTCAATAATCATGCTTAAAAGTATATTTTTTTAGTTTAGTAAGAAAAATATTGTAATGTTCAAATATAAAATATTTTTTAAACATTTGATCACTTTCTCATATTTTTAATCACGAATATCATCACATAGTTAGTAAAATAAATTCTTTCAAAATAGTTAAATTAATCCAATATTAACTGAAATAGTTACAAAAACAAAAATAAAAACAATCAGATTAACCTTTTCAACATTTCACCATACCTTCGTAACGGCCAACTCATTTTCTATATGGGAGATGGTTATCATATCTCAAAAATTAAAAATTCATTAATTCACATTTACTCTTGACCTTAAAATTTTTAAATCTAAGATTAATATTATACACATTTTTATGTTATAAATTTAGAATAAAGTCTCCGACCAAATACAGAAAAACTGCAAAAATAAAAAAAAAGTGATTAAATTGCAATATAATAAGAGACAGAGGAAAGAGAAAATTAGAGAGACAGATTGAGAGATTGAGAAAAAAAACTATCATGTCACGCCGCCCGCTCCTCTCGTCCTTCACCGGACAGATCTCCGCCGTTGCCGGCGATGACGATGCCATCGTGGAGGTGGATGCTGTTAGCGAGAGGGGAGGAGGTGTACAAGAGGATGAACAGGAGGAGAGGTGGTCGAGACTGTTGCCTGAGCTGATTTTGGAGGTGGTAAAAAGGGTCGAGAACGCCGGCGCTGATAAATGGCCTAGACGAAAAGATGTGGTTTCTTGTGCTTGTGTTTGTAAGAGGTGGAGAGAAGTGACTCGTTCTGTTGTAAGGTCACCGCGTGAATGTGGTCGTATTACCTTCCCTTCTTCCTTGAAAGAGGTAATTTTGTTCATTTGGGGCTTTTTTCTCTCCGATTTGTGATTAGAAATGGATTCAGTTTGATATTTTATTAGCTTCAGATGGGTATGTTTGATTTTTTGTGACGATTTGGGGAATTTTTGCATTATCAGGGATTCCTATACGAATTGCTATTGCTACTTTGTCTCTTTTCTTAGGGTTTCCTTCTGAATTGTTATTTTGCACAAATTGAACATTTCTGAGCTGCATGCTGATGAATTTGAGTTTTGATTTATTTTTATAGAAATGTAGAAATTCTGAGTCTTGATTTCATCTGTGAGAAATGTATCTCCATTTCATGATCAATTCGAACAATCTAGATATGTCTCTTGATTTCATGATCAATTTAGGTGATTTCATATTTGTGCAATCTAAATGTCTCTCGATTGCATTCAAAATTTGGGGAAAACAAACTTATTCTCCTTAATTACAATTACCAATCATATAATTTTGATATATTCAATATAACATTTCAAAAAATTTAATCTTTGTAACAGCCTGGACCAAAGGACACGACAATGCAGTGCTTTATCAAAAGGAACAAGAAGAACTCAACTTTCTATCTCTATCTTTGCCTAACCCAATGTAATTACCAAAAAAAAAAGCCACTTTTTCGTTCTTCATCCCTAATCTCTCCTAAAACTATTCGATTTTTAATTTTTAATTTTTCGCAGCGTTTTCGGATAAAGGAAAGTTCTTACTGGCTGCGAGGAGGTACAGAAACGGGGCCCACATCGAATATGTCATATCCATCGACCCCGACGATCTGTTTCAAGAAAGCAGCGCTTATGTTGGTAAACTTAGGTAATTAATTTATTAATACGCGAACAAAAATAGCGAAATCAACGCTCATTTTGTAATTTTTTTTGTATGGAAACAAACTTTTTCGCAAACTATACTAGCGAAACATGGAAAAAATAAATTATTAATTAATTTATATTCAGGTCGGATTTCTTGGGCACGAAGTATCAGCTGTACGACAGCGAGCCGCCGTACTCGGGCGCAAAAGCATCGAACAACCGCTCCCTCCGTCGCTTCGGCAGCAAACGCATCAGCCCCCAAGTCTCCTCCAGCAACTACGAGACTGGATTCGTCCATTACAAATTCAATCTCCTCAAATCCCGCGGCCCTCGCCGCATGCACTGCACTCTCGAGTGCCCTCCTTCCCCTTCCTTCTCCCCTTCTTCCTCCCCTTCCAACAAACCTCCTCTCGGTATGTCCGTTACATTCTCTTTTTTCTTTAATATCCTTTTTTTATGTTTGTTATATTTGTTTTGATGGGTAGGAAAAGTTGAGTTGAAGAACAAGGCGCCGAGATGGCACGAGCATTTACAGTGTTGGTGTTTGAATTTTCACGGGAGAGTGACGGTGGCGTCGGTGAAGAATTTCCAGCTGGTTTCGACGGAAGGAGACGAAGAGACGGTACTGCTCCAGTTCGGGAAAGTCGGAGACGATATGTTCACAATGGATTACAGGCATCCTTTATCGGCGTTTCAGGCGTTTGCGATTTGTCTGACCAGTTTCGGCACCAAGTTTGCTTGTGAATAAAAGAAGAATGTATTGGTTTTAACTTATCTATGGAGGGGGGTATGTATATGGGTTTAGAGAGAGAAAGAGAGAATGGTTTGGGGTTAGTTTATTTTATTTTATTTTGTTGTGTTGTATTGTTTATTTGGAGTTCAGTAATGAAGTTACCCTTTTGTTTTGTTATGTTTTTCATTTTATTTTTGGTGAAAGAGATTGGGAATGGAATGTAATTTAATTGAGGGGTAGGCTTGTAATTTGGGTTGGTGATTTGTAGGGGGGTTAACATGGATTGAAATTTGGTTGTGAGGGTGGTGGGTTGCTTTTGAGTCGGAATGATGAATGATGGATGGTAATTTTATTTATCTAATATGATTATATGATGAATGTTCTTTGTCTGTTGGTATTAATCTTGCAATTATCATCATCACAAGTATATTAATGATATGAAAAAAAATGTCCCTACCAAAAATATAGATTGGATTTAACATTAGGTCACATTTTTTAGTTGTAAGTTTGGTTGGGCGCTTTTTTATTTGTCAGTTATTAATGGGAAAATATAGTTAATCTTTTTAATTGACTCAATTAAATACTAATTGACACGTAAATAATTTATAATATGCTAATATTAATACATGTTAATTGACGTGTTAATTTAATTAAATGATCAATTAAATCGTTAATTAAGTCAATGAATAATACTAATCAATTCACCTCATTTGCCACCTCATCAAAGGTGTTATTTTGTTGGGGGGTTGAATATATAACCCCATTATTAATGGAAAGGTGGTTTTTGCATGTCCTCAAGTTGTTTGCAAGAAAAGAGAACCGAAAGAGAGTATTGTAACTGAGTGAGGATATTTAGGGGAGCGTTTGATTCGTGCTTTAGAATTAATATGGCTTAACTTCCATCTTAATTTATTTCATTTACATGTTTGCTTTGGATACTAAGTAATAAAACGTCATATACGATGTCGTAGGGAATATATCATGGAAATATGATTACCGTCAAAAATTGATGAATTTTCTCTATTGGAATGAACATTATATATTTTTCTAAATATTAAATGATAAAATTATTCTATAAAAATCTTTTCCTTCACCTACTTTCTAAATTTGTAAGCAAAGTAGACGCATCAACTAAATATGGATATTGTTCCTTGGAATGAAATTACTTGTGGCATACAATATTTTCCCGACAAGATCGAGTCGATTGCTCTAGTTGGTCAACCTGATTTGGGCTGATGTTCGATTGATATTTTCCCGACTTTACACCACATTGCCTTGATTATGCTAAATATCGATTAATATCCGACTTTGATGATAATTATGATTGTGATTTGAGGTAGGAGAGGTCAACGATGATGAATTTGATTCAAGTAGTACAGATGTGGAAACACACATAGGATTGAACAATGGTGATTTTGAGTTGATCGGCAGTGCTGCAACACATGATTCCGCGATTTAGTATATTCTATTTTTGCAATTTGGATTTTTATTCGGTTTATGTGCTCATTTTGTTATTTTTATATATTTATGTTTTATTTAAACTTTGATATGTGTTGCTATTTTTTATATAATTTGGACTTAGAATTATGATGTCTATGTTTATTTAAACTTTGATATGTGTATGCGACTAGCTGGACAAATAAGTATGCGCGAGATCATTTTGCGAGGGTTTGAGCGTGTTTTTTTAGTGTCGATTTAATACAGATGTCATATCATTACTTTCTTAAAAGTTAAAACAATTTTGCTAAAGGGATAAATTCCTTTCTGAAACATACAACTCTCCGCCGAATTGCGTTCATCAGTGTAATTTGGATAAATTTTAAACAAAAAAAAATCATTTTCAGGACCGAGACAACTCAAAATTAAAGGACCAATTTAAACATTGTTCAAAGTTTAGTAATTTAAACTTCAAGATATAATCTCTAAAACTCACCAATCACCATCTCATTTTCAAGATGTTTGAATAAAGCTTCGTGAAAAGACGGAACTAGAAAATTCACTCTCATTTTCAGAGCTGAAACTAACTTGTTTCACACCAAGTTCAATAACCAAAATTAAGTTCATAAATTTATCTTATTATTATTACTTTATTTTTTGCTAAATATGCACAAGCTTATCCTCAAGTCTCCATGTCCCCCATGACAAACCCATCCAGATCTCCTTCAGAATCAGATCCATTTCCTTCCTTAGAATCTACCTACATAATTACATTGTACCATTTTTGAATAAAATATTAATGCTGACATTTAATAATATTACAATGCAAGCAAATATATTGAAAAATAAAGTATTTTCCAATTAAGCAAAATTATACTAATACCACCAAGAAAGAATCTAGTTAAGAGAAACTCACCACCAGAGCCTGATCGATTTCCAACCCGAGAACCCGGCTAACGGCGATCCCGTACACCCGGTGCGCGCGTGTCCTTTTTGTCTTTATGATAGTAGTCGCGTGTTGGACCAATCCCATACAACCCACGAATTTTTTTTCGCACACAAGGCAAACGAAGTCCCCTTTCTCTTTCTTCTCTTCATAATACCTAATTAAATGTTACAAAATAGTTAAATCGATACAATTGGATGAATTGTTTTGGTAGAAAATCAAATAATGATAACAAGTTCCGAATCATAGTAGTACTTTTTTAAACCCGCAAAATTCTCGAACAAATCGGAGAAAAGCTTGAGCATTGCTATATCGTTTGCTTCTCTCTCCTCATCGATACAATCCTCTTTGTCATCTTCTTTCTTTTCGAGAAACTCCTTGCATTTTCTAAGTGCATTTGCTTGTACATTACTATTAGAAGAATCATCAGACAATGGTGCAGCCTTTGGTACGGCTGACGGTACGAATGGGGCCCATTCGGTGGGTTTGGGGTTTTCAGGTGGACATGGATCGCAAGGCCAAGGTGTATCCGAGACCGTACCCGTTGGATTGAGGTTATCGTACGGACGAGATTGGATGGTGGAGAGAGGGTTCCACAGTGAGAGGGATTCGACGAGCTTCTCTCGTTTCTTGCGTTCTTTGCGTTTTTGCCGTTCCTCTCTCTTGAAGGCCTTCGATTTGATCGGCTTGAGGTTCGACATCGGCGACACGGCGAGAAGGGAAGAGGAGGCGTCGTCCCCGTCCATGGCGAAGTGAAGCGAGAATGAATCACGAAATCAGTGACTGTGCCTGTGTATGGCCGGCAGAAAAGTCGGCATTTGAAATCCCGGTTTCTTCTTTACTGACGAAATTTCATATATACCCTTCATAAACCGAGGATAAACTGTTAAGGATTTATTTGTTATTTGAGTTTTGAGACGGGTATAAGTAGAAAATTCTCCTTATTTAAATAAACACACGATCCTTGTGCATCTTGGGTTAGAAAAAAATTAATGATAACCCTACCAGCATAGAAATCTGAAGCTGGACAATTGATAGAGTTGGGACCATTTCCTTTTAACAAAATGATAATTAAAAAAGAGATTTACTTATTTACCCTTGCAAAATCCCATAATATTAAATTTATCATTCTTACCAAAAATATAAAAATTATACGAATTGTTAACTTGCCACAAATTTTGTCATGTTTATCATTGTTTTAGTGTTACGACTGATGATGCTTAATATTTATGAAAGGTAATATGATATTTTAGTTTTTGGATGGGTAAATATGATATTTTACTTTTTTAGAAGGGCAAATATGCAAATCCTAGTAATTATCTATATTATTATTTTTTTCTGAAAAGATCAGTTAACAAAAAAAACCATATATCTTGAAACAGGAATCTCCTGTCTTCACTCTTCACATGCACAAAACCCAATATCCGGGAACCCAAATCCCAACGTTATGGACTTGGAAAATGACCATGAATTTTGAGTCACTGAATTGCGGGCTCCGTGGACTGAATCCAGGATTATCAAGTCGGGATCAACAATTCCCCCCTCTCTCTCTAACCTGCCTCACCTCAACTCTCCCTCTCTCTCTCTCTCTCTCTCGATCTCTTTCAGATTTTTTAACCACATCACTCTACCATCAACAAAAGCCAAAGGACTGGCTTTTACCCTACTCAAAGAGGTACTTCTACGCTTCCCTCGATCTGTGTCCCGATTAATCGTTTTTAGGTATCCTTTTTTGTGTGTTCAATTGACCTCGTTCGCCGTTTTATGGTGAATTCACCTTGTTTGGCTTCGTAATTGATTGGGTTGTTCACATATATCGATTGTTTTACTTATCTGTGGTTGGCTGGATTGAGTAAGTGCTTAAAACATTGATTCAAACTTTTTCGGATTCAAATTTTTTTTCTTCTTTTGTTAATTCATTACTGCAGAGTGTGATTTGCGATAAGAATTTGCATAAAAAATCATAACCAGAATACTCTTTTTTTTGTGACTACCAGTATAACAACTGATAGGATTCAGTTTTCAGGTGAACGGGTTTTAATTTCAATTTAGCACCAAAATCATTGTAAATTTGCTAAACTTTCGCAAATTTTCAAATAATTGAACGAATCTACGTATCCACGATACAATAACCAGTATACCATATACACGTCAACTCAGATACGCTGCATTTAATGCATTCATGCGTTTTAATCTTTCTAATTCCTTATATAATCTCTGCAGAATTGGCCACCATACAAACCGGTACCGAGAGCAAAAGACGCGCTCTTTTTTAATTTATTAACTAATTAACCAAATTATTTATTGGTTAGTGAGTTACTAAGAATTAAATTATTGGGCGGCCAATATGCCCGCGATACAAAGGCTATATAATGCTTGTAACGCTTCCTTTTCTACCAACGGACCCGTTTCTGAAGAAGCACTCGAACAAGTTCGCGCTATTTTAGGTCAGCTTAAAAATATTTATTTCCTTTTGGATAAAAGCCCCTGAATTATGCCTAAATTGCAAAAAACTGCGCAGATAAGATAAAACCATCAGACGTGGGGCTCGAACAAGAGGCCCAGATTGCACGAGCATGGAAAGGCTCGAACGGCAGAAAAGGACAAAAGGGGGGCACCCAATATTTACCTCCAATCAAATATTTGCACATCCACGAATGCGAAAGCTTCTCTGTACGTACTTCATCACATTCACAATTTAATAATTTAATAAGTTTGTGAAATGAAATAAAAAACAGATAGGAATATTTTGCATGCCGCCATCGTCGATAATCCCGCTCCATAATCATCCCGGAATGACCGTTCTCAGCAAGCTTTTATACGGTTCCTTGCACGTCAAGTCTTACGATTGGATCGATCTCGCTGGCAGTTCTGACGCATCGTCAGAAGGTCATAATTTTTCTCTTCAAAATTTTACGATTCTAAATGTTACTCAAGCCCTTGCTCTAATTATCATTGCAGAGGTTTCCGCGAGACCGGCGAGGTTAGTAAGAGACGGAGAAATGTCGTCCCCGTGCGGGACGACAGTTCTCTACCCGTCGACAGGCGGAAACATCCATTATTTCAAAGCCATCACTCCATGCGCTCTTTTCGATATTCTCTCTCCTCCTTATTCTTCCGAAGACGGTCGCCACTGCTCCTACTTCCGAAAATCGTCCAACAAAGACAACCCCGGTAATTTAAAATCCAATAATTGTAACAATTGTAATAAAGATTGTTTTAATTTTTTGGTTTTGAAGGGGAGTTGCCGAGTGGAGCGGAGGCGACGGAAGTGACGTGGTTAGAAGAATACCAGCCGCCAGATAGTTTTGTTATAAGAAGAGGGTTGTATAAAGGGCCGGTTTTAAATACTCGGAACGGTTGAAAAATGAATTATGTGATATAATGCGGAACGGGTTCGTTGCGAGTGGGTGTGGTGGTGGGGGGTTTGGGCTGCTATTAATTTTTTAGTTAGATTAATAAAACTTTTGATTTATTTTCTTGGTAGATTATGTGTTAGAGTGTTGAGTTTAGTTTGTACATGTTTGTTATAATGCCATAAATGGTTTTGAGAGTTTTATCGGGTGAGTGAGTTGATAAATGCAAGTTTTAGTTATGTTTGTTAGTTAGAATGAAATAATATGATCATTAATCTCGAGGTATATATTTATTTATGTTCAAAGGTAATGAATTTAACCCGAATTTTCTTTTCTTGGTCGGATTGTCCCGATTGATAAGATTTTGAATTTCGGTAAGCTGCATGTAATAGAATAGTCAAATTGTAATACAAATTATGATGTTTTTCTAATAATCATTGATAAATCTTCTAACAAATGTATCTGAGTGCATATAACCAAACTTGTAGTTTTGATAGGGTCCACTTGTATGCAAAATAATTTGGATGGAAATTACTTCTTGTAGAATTATAGCAACATAAACAGAAAATATAACATAATAATGAATTTTCGAGGTAGAAAATAAATGATTGATGTATGTCAACTCTTAATTTCAACCATAGCATATAATATGGGCCAAATGGGTTATTGTTATTTTTTAATCTCAAACCCATGAACTAACTATAAATTTCGAGTTATTCAAAATTTAGACCAGGAACCAGCCAAACATATGAAAAATCGTAAAAATGGGATGAGTCGGGTCGGATTGGGGTGGAAAGTATATTACAAAAAACAATAAATATTATTACAGAAGAAGGTATGTGATAGTAACATTAAACATAATGAATGGTATAGTGCCAAGTAAATGTTAAAAATTCGAAATATTGCATAACATTACTAATTTACAATAGGCAGTAGAAGAACACAACTAATCTAGGTCAACTTGTAATTAGAGACCCATTCACTTTGGTAACCTCGTTTTCGAGTAATTCCATTTGCATCTCGAGTTCTCTCAGTCTCTGATTCATCCTTTGAAGTCTCGTGGTGGCCGAGTCATCTGCATAATGTTGAATATTTATTAAGAATTTCGTCGTTGTGAGTGAATCATTTGAACAGAAGAATAATATCGATATTGTTTTAATTTTTGGAATTTTACCCATTTGAGAAATGAACTCAGAATTGGATACCACATCGCCATTCTTCGGTGAAAAAATCGGCATATCGTTGTGATAAGATAACTCTTTCTTCGAGTTGATGACCCACCCGGCTTCTATTTGATTTATCCCCAATATATCCATTTATTTTCTTCGTTTTGAGTTGCAACAATTTTTTTGCCCTCCTTTTCTTTACAATCTTTACTATTTTCTCCTGTCCTGCAAATCTTTGTCCTCCTATAAAAAGGAGGTTCAAAATTTCACATGTAACCCTTCAAAATCTAATTATATGGATTCTGACCCTGAAAAAAGCACCACCCCTACAAACATGGAAACTATCAAATAAATCCCTAAGGGGCCGTTTGGCAAGCGGAATTAGTAGAGTGGAATTGGATTATAAGGTGGAGGAAAAAAAAGTTCTGGAATTAGTAATTCCATAGTTTGTTTGGATGTCCAAATTATAAGATGCTGGAAAGTTTAATTCTTTGTTTGGTTGTTTAGAAAAATTCTGGTATTTTGTTAATGACGATCTACAAATAATGCTTAATTAAAATTGATAAAAAATATTAAGCACCTTTGTTAAATAATCAAATAATATTAACTATATCTTTACATTATTATTTATTATAATATTATATTTTATCCAATTATAATATTATTATAATGATATATAATATTATATTATACTATCGTAATATAATTATTATATATTATTACCATAATATATTTAATAATATAATTATATTATAATATATTATATTATTAGAATAATATATAATATTATGTTAGTTATATGGAAATAATAATTATAAAACAATTATGTTATTATTATACTATAATTTCTATAATATTAGCAATTCATAATATAATAATTATATATTATTACAATAATATATATAATAATACAATAATATATAATAGAATTTAATTAATACAATATAATAGTATTATCATAATATTAAATTATTATAATATTATTATTATGTTATTATTATTCTTATTATGATATTATATTATTAGAATATTAGAATATTTTTGTTATTATTATATTATTATTATTATTATTATTATTATTATTATTATTATTATTATTATTATTATTATTATTATTATTATAATATTAGTTTTAAGATATTAATAATATGATTATAATTAATATAACATTATTGCAATATAAAATTATCATAATATTATTAATTGTAGTCATATTACGGTACTAATTTTAATAATATTATAATAATAATATAATATAATATTAATTATAATATGTTATGATATTAATATATTATAATAATACTAATATGCAATTATAATAATATATTAATATTGTTATTATTATATTAATATAACATTATTTAAATAATAATAATATATTAATATATTAATATTATTACTATTATATTAGCATATTCATATAATATTAAAATATTAATATTACTAATGTATTAATTTATTAATATTATTTATATTATAATATTAATATTTTAATATATTATTATTAATATATTATATTACTAATGATATTAATATATTAATACTTATATAAATATATTAAAATAATATTAATATATTATAATAATATTTATTACAATATTATTGTATTATTAATTAATAATATATTAATATTGATATTAGTATTAATAATTATTATAATTGTAATTATTATATATGATCATATTAATATATAATTATATAATAATAAATATATTATTATAGTATAATATTTCTTTAGCATCAATATTTAGCCATCAATTAAACACGTTATATAATTAAGTCTTAAGAAGTGGAGACCATATTAATTGAGATGCTAATGTTTTGCCGGAATTTGGGGTTCCAAGTTTTTTTGGAATTGAAATTGGTAGCTTTGAAGGGGTAAATATAATTCAGCAAATTGAAATTCCACTTTGGAATGGTTACCAAACAAGAAATATTTGTTTTGCTGGAAAAGTTTTTCCAATTCCAGCCCCAAATTCCTCCATCCAAACATGCCCTAAGGGTATCCCTTAATTCTTTTTTTTTTTTGAGAAAAATAAAGTACGTTCATATGTCCTACTTTTATTATTTTATTAATTAATGTTGTAATTTACAAAATCATGCAACTATAGAAGGTATTTGCCCTAATCTAGCTAAAAATACTACTCCTAAATACCTTCTTCTCAAGTTACAAGTTTATAGATAAAACAACATTAATTATCTAACCTAAAAGATTAGGCTAAAACTGGCTTTTGAGAGCCCAGATTTGAATTTCCTATTGTCAAAACCCAGAAAATCCCGGAAACTGTAGATCTGTGATTAGAAATTGGATTGGAGGACCAGACGATGTTTCTTTTTTTGAGAATAGGACTAGACTATTTAAAAGACAATTCATGGCGAGTATGACCAGGGACGGATCTTTGTAGGGATCGAGAGATGTCTTGATTTCTCCAAGATTTTTGTCGAATAATTTATGTAGCTAGTGATTAAGTATATTTTATTAGTATAATTTACTGTTTGTATAATTTCAAAAGTTGTTTATTATTTGCTCCCCCTAAAAAATCCTGACAAAATCCGCTATTAAGTATGACTTTTCACATATCCAACTAACTATTATATACCTTTGTTTAGGGAGTATTTTCCATGGGGAGTATGACTTTTTGAGAACATTATACTTCAAATATTAACCGGTGAAAATATTCGAACATGAGTAATCCACATAAAATAACACTATTTGTCTAAACGGATGCACACATCCGTCCGAACAGATAGTAGGAATTTGGCCTAATATCCATTATATATTTAACCCATAGTAATAACACTATCCATTCTAACAGATGCACCTGAACAGATAGGTGCATAAACGTCCAAATAATCCAATTACTCAGCTCATGATTTAGAATACGATTTAGGATTAGGCTTTTGAATATTAGGGTTTGGTTGCTGCTCCCTTAGTCTTATAACCACCCCCCCAAACCCTTCATCTGGCAGTCACCATTCACAATTTTATAGAATAAAAATTCAGCCAAATTTCCTACTCCAAACTCTAAATCTTTTCAACCAAAAAATAATTTTAGGTTAGCCTCAACAAAGAGAACGGTTTCGAGATTATGTGGCTGACTTAAGATCATTCGTTATATCTTGTAGTTTGTAGTAGGCTAGTTATTTGTTGCAAATGCATATAAACTTATATTCGTTTGGAGTAGTGGAGAGATTGCCGAAGGTTTGTAGACAAGGCCCTGTTGAAGCATTCTCGTAGATGTAGGTATGCGTGAGGCGAGTAAGCCATAGCTGACCGGTCGGGACATATGTTAAAAGAGGCACCGAACAAATAGTTCAATACCCACTCGTTTTCCTGACCAACACAGTATTCGCCGGACATGCGTCTCAATCCAACATACATAACAATTTTCCAGATTAAGGAAACAATCGTGAGGCGAGTCAGCCATCGCGCGACCGGGTGGTATACTCATGGCATGGAAAAACAATCTATTTCAGATTAAGGAGGTCATTAAAAAATAATTTTCCATAACAATTTTATTACAATGCAAGTGGAATATGGAAGAGATCCTAATCACAAGTGTTTATGGACCCAACGAAGCTTTGTTAAGACATACATTCTTTGAGGAATTGAGAGCAATACAGCCGGATAACAACACAACATGGACGATCTTAGGCGATTTCAATGTTATATTATCGGAATCAGAAAGAACAAGTCAAGTATACGACTAGAGAGCATCTCAAAATTTTAGAAGGTGCATCTCAGATATTCAAGTCATGGATTGGGACAACAATTTACATGGGCTAAAGCACAAACGATGCCCCGATTAGATCGAGTATTAATATCAACTAAATGGTCGGAAAGACACCTGAACTCTGAGTTGAGTCCGGGGGCTAGCACGTCATCAGATCATATTCCCCTCATATACACAGCCAAAACAACATTCCCAAAACCGATTTTTTTCCGTTTTGAAAACTACTGGCTTCAATACGATGAAGTACAAAATATAGTAACCAAGGAATGGACAAAAGAGGAAATCAAGGATACATCAAATCTCCAAAAAATTCTAAAATCAATTGCAAAGGGGATCAAGGAATGGCGTAAACAAAAAATAGGCGACATCAACCAACAATTACAACAATGTAAAGATACAATTCGATGGCTTGATCACAAAATGGAAACAGTCCAGCTGAATGACCTAGAACTTTGGCTCAAATGTCGGATGAAAAAGTGTAACATGAAGAGCAAATATGAAAAAAGAGCAAAGACCAAATGGTCAAAAGAAGGTGATTTGAATACGACAATATTTTTTCATCATACAACCACAAGACACAACAGGAATAACAAAATAGCGGTTCTTCAAACAAGAGGCATTTCATATACTGATCAAAAAGGGAAGGCAAGAATGTTTGATCATTTTAAAGAAATAATGGGAACAAATGATAGGGAGCTCAATGCGCAAAAGATCGATATGCAAGCTTTATACAATGAAAACATACAACTAACAACAATGGAAGAGGATATTACGATGGAAGAACTCAAAGCAGCTATATGGTCATGGGGTGGCAACAAAACACCGGGCCCGGATGGATTTACGGAAAATTTTATAAAAAATTCTGGCCAATTTTCAGTCAAGACTTATTGAACATCTACAATTCGGATGAAGTAAAACAACAATGTTTACAAGGATCAAATGACTCTTATATTGTGTTAAAATCCAAGAGACAAGGAGCAGATAAGCCGGAACATTACAGACCGATAAGGTTGATCAGTGCTATCCAAAAAATATTCTCGAAAATATTGGCAACAAGATTACAAAGACACATTGCACAAATGGTTGATAATACACAGTAAGGATTTGTTAAAACAAGGAATATTATCGATGAATTCGGATATGCACAAACCATGCTTGATGCAGCTAAAGAATACAAAGTGGATATAATAGTGTTCAAGGCAGATATAGCCAATACATTTGACACGATTTCATGGAACTTCATAATAAATACACTGAGATACAGAGGATTTGGTGTCAATATGATCAACTGGATACGTAATGCAATCTTGGGTGGTTGTACAAAAATTATTCTCAACAACACGGTTGGTAAATCTATAAGATTGGAAAGAGGAGATAGGCAAGGAGACGCGATATCGCCTTTGTTATTTATATTGGTCATTGATGTCCTTGCAAAGGTATTCATAAAAGCAAATCAACAAAATTTCACCCAACATATATTCGGGGGAGCAAGTACGGGTTTGTATTATTCCGATGACTCCATTTATTTCTTGCCAAGCAAACCGATACAAATAACGGGGTTTAAATTTATTATTGACCATTTTGCAAATGCATTTGGACTAAAGGTCAATTATGATAAATCCGAATTCGTAAAACTCAAGGAAAATCAAGAGGTATCAGATGCCATTAAAAGAATATTACAATGCAAGCAAGTATCATTCCCAATCAAATATCTTGGCTTAACACTTAAACCGGGAAAATTAATTAAGCAAGACTATCGGGAACTAATAGAGAAGATGATATCAAGGCTGGATGGATGAAAACAAAATGTGCTATTAATGGAAGGGAGATTAGTATTGATCCAATCGATATTAAGATCATTGATGATATATTTTATGTCGGTATTCCAGTTACCGAAATGGCTGATTATAAAGATGGAGAAGATAATGAAAAATCTCTTAGGGAAAGGTAATGATCCTATTGGGAAGGGTCTGCCATTAATAGCCTGGAACAAGGTATGTAGGCCAAAGAAATATGGAGGATTATCGATATTGGACATCAAGACCTTCAATGAGGCATTGCTGACAAAATGGCTGTGGAAACTATATAAACCAAATAACAATATTTAGAAGGAACTAATGTGTCAGGTCTATGGATCTCAAGTATATCAGAATTTTGGAAAGCCTGGTAAGATCAAATCAAGACTACGGAAAATATGCAACTACTTATATGAACCCTTCAATACATCAGTAACAGTAACCATGATTAAAGGCCAAGGTACACAAATCGAATTTTGGGAAAATAATTGGAATGGTATTGCACTCAAATAACTGTATCCTATATTATATACGTACAAGGGGGAAGGCCATGACATGATAAATCAAATTTGGATAAATAATGGAATACATAACATTGAAACACCAACATCCAGGCAGGCATCTATAGAACTTATGCAACTACGAAATAACTTGTTGCAAGATCATAACGTGGTGATGGATCAGGCAAAGGACATAAAATGGAGGTGGAAATCAGATGGGGTACTTTCTACAAAAAGTATGTATGATTTTCTAATAAGAGTAGTAAATTATACGACTACCACTCATAAGAAAATATGAAAAATTAAGACACAACCGAAGATAAAATGCTTTTTATGGTTATGCACCAACAATGCGATTTTAACAATTGATAATCTCATCAAAAGGGATGGCAAATAATGAATAAATGGGTATTATGCAAACAACATGAGGAAACAATGTATCATATCATAAATAAATGCCCATACTCTGTGGCAGTATGGACAAGCCTAGATGCGAAGTATAATACAAAGATTATATCAGCAACAAACATTATAGAAGAGTTAATGGATACCAAGGCCAATGGGGATAAAAAAATAATAATGACCTACGGATTACATAACATATGGAAGGAATGATGTACGAGAATCTTCCAAGAAAAAGTGGGGCTATACAAGCTATTGGTCATGATATTCAAGTGGAAATTAATACATATCTCCAAACTAGGAAGAAAATAATAGTAGGAAAATTATAAGGACATAAGGTAAGGATAGTATCCGTTGATATAAATATCTTTGTAAATACCATGGTTACTTTGTAACTATATATCAATATAATTTGGGTGCGGGGATTAGAACTCGTCTCAATTAATAAAAAAAAAGATGACGTGGCTTCATGAGGAAACTAAAAAATAAGTGCAAAATAAAGAAATGGATAAAATTTTAGTTTATTTTATTTTGTTCTATACATGCCCTGCTTGAAAAACTCACCCAAAGTTAAAACAGTGTGGACAAAACAACAACGCACAATATTTAACATTCAAACTGTACTAAATTGCGATGTATCATCGCTACATCAAGCTAATTGCTACAATGATTATTATTAGATTCATCTTAACTTTTAGTACTGAACCGGATCTCTTTTATGAGTACTGAGCCAGATATAAGTATTCAATTATTATTCAAATCCAGATATAAGGGCATCCATTTTATAGAACATATTTTGAGGTCTTGATCTTTGTGACACAAGATTTACATTTTTTTGTAAAAAAACTGTATCCGATTCGTAATTGAATGCGTGAGATATCTGAACCGTGCCTGGATCCAGATAGAATGTAGCTGCATTTGTTCCTAGAAAAAATATGAACGCGGGTCTTGTTTGAACACTATCTCAATTGGATCCAAATTGTTGATGCCCCAACAAGCCACAACAAGGACTATTGATATTTCAACGCGACATTCTTGGAAACACATACTAAGTTTTTTGTAAAAAGAGGGTACTTGTACAGCTAATAGAAACAAACACAAACCAAAAAAAAGGTCCAGATTCAATAACATCATACATAAGTAAATATGTTTAGCAAAACACAATTAAGAGTTGCTCATGCAAACTGACGAGCAGAACATTTGGTAATTCGGACTCCAGGTATCGACATTGTACTTTCCCGAAGAATCGCTATGAGTCCGTCCACATCGTCACCGGCACTTGCATAGATAACACGGATCTTCCTAAGGCGATTGCAACAAAAGTTTTTTATTTCGTCTTGAACTTGCTCTTGATGACCATGTTCATCCTGCAAATTGGAATTAGTACACATATTAAGAATAAAGAATATTATTTAATAAGACAAAAATCGATTTGAGTCAATAAGGTTGTACCTCACACAATAGTTCATCATGTGATAAAGTTAGACTCTCCAAATTAGGGCAAAGCTCGAGGAAAGAGGACAACAGGCCAAGATGGCAGCGCATACACAGATCAGTATGAATTCTCAATTTTTTCAGGTTGTAAAATTTCTTGCATCTTGGCAAGTCTGATTCCAATAATTGCTACAAGAATTACAAAGATAATTTACATATTTGATAAGTCAAGACAAATAAAACAAAGGGAAACTTAACACAATACACATACCTTCAAATAGACGAAAGTGTTTAACCTCAGTGTCTTGACACTAGAAAGGCCACTAAGAAGTTCAAGAGTGTAGTCCGAAACCAGATCATCATCAGCATCGGTGGTGATGTCTGCGTCGTTCAACATTGGCATATCTTCCAATCTGGCGCCAGTGTCGATCTGTACACGGAAGTTAAGGTATTTGACGCGAGGAGCAGATATAGGAATATCCGAAGGGAACACGTCAGTAACGAAATTACAATTAATCATACGCAAATATATCACAGTTTGAAATGAAATGCTTTTCATCTCGAGAGAGCTTTCTAGGATGCCTAGATCCTCGAGGGCGGGACACCCGGAGAGAAGTTTTTCCATGGAATCACCACTAATAGATGCGTAATAAAGAGAGAGTTCTGTTAATTTAGGGAGGAAGACCTTATCTGGTTCAATCTCTAAATACTCATCCTCTATTTCATAATTCAGGGAAAGATCCTCTAGTGATTTGCATGTGAAAAGGCAATCAGGCCAATCAATTTGGTTGTCTCCGTATAAATTTATTTCAAGTTTCTTTGGATTGTGTTTTGCTGCATAAAGGACCCACGTACTTGCAGCAGAACCAGATACCTGGGCTAGGGTCTGCTCCTTCGTGTGCCAGAGGGTTAAGCTGTGGAGGTCAGTGGCATTGTCACGGAGTCGCAAAAAGGAGCTAACGAAATTCTCAAATCTCTCAAGGACTTCTTCATCGGATTCAGAGATTCTTAGGAAATCATGATAGGTGATGCATAAACATGGCATGAAGGTCCAGAGTTTACACCACCTTTTGGACAATACACATGTTTGCACCGCCTCCTTCGAACCCAACAATGATAAAATATCCGTAAGAACTCCATCGGGCAACATGCTTATCAAGTCATCTCCATCACCCTTCACCGTTTCAGGGTTATTGGTAGTTCGAGTTCTCCTCTTGTCATCCATGTTAAACGCTTTCGCTCCAACACCAAACGTGCACTAATTCCAGCAATATTGACTACAAAAGAAACTGAGAATTAGAAAAGATCAGCTTGATCAGGCCAAATTGCATCAATCCCTAAATAGTTGTATGAAATTATACCCCGAACTTGAAATTCAACACAATACCCTCTATATCCTCAACATATCAATTAATAAGAAACACATAACTAATAACTTTCCAATATTAATTAGGAATTGTAAATTCAGGAGGATGTAAATTATAAATATATATAACATATACATTGATTATGTTATACTTCGTTAATTGCTATGCTAATTGAGTGTGTTAACTAAGATATGAAGCTTGTTGTATTGAAATATGTACCCTCAATCAATATCTTGACGGTTAGACGGTATTGTTTGGAGGGTCGGACAATTTTCTTTTACCAAAATAACATAATAAAATATTTTGGGGGGTAAAAACTACACATTTACACTGTTATAATAATAAAATATACTAAAATAATACACATATATAATGTTTTCTGAAATTTTTGAGAGGACTTGACCTTATAGTGATAAAATATACCAAACTACTACGCATGTATACTTTTTCTAAAAATCCTCCTTCTAGCCTCTACATAGATCCGGCTCTGCCCTCCCAGCTACTGCTTAATATATGAAAAATCACCTCCTTGAACATGTAATATGTTGTAATTTCAATAAACTGTACCGAAAAAAGGGGACCAGTAAAACAAGAGGAAAACTAGGTCAAATATAACTTCATAAATTGTAGATTCCACTCAGTTTAGAAGAATTATTCACAAATCAGACTTTCACTGGAATAAGAAGAAAGATTCAGGGAAACAATTAAGAAATAAGGCTTACAATAATTTTGCTGTTAATGCTTCCCGTTTGTTCTCTTCGTCGACCGATCAATCTGATACGAGAAGCAGACGGATGAATTTATCTTCGCACTAGAATTGAATCTCGTTTTATGTTTAGAATCTTCAAGTTATATATGGGAAACGAGTTTGTGCTTTTATGAAAAATCAAAAATAAGAAGTATGAAGGGGGCGAAGGGGGCGAAGGACTCAAGGAGACGTGTGTAGTGGGCGAAGAACTCGAGGAAACACAGGGAGGCAAAACCTGGCATAGGAATAACTATCTTTGTCTAGGTATTTGAACGGCATTTCGGTGCACTATTCCGGGTCCAGACGGTCATTTACGCATATAGCACGGTGATCCGAGTCTAAGAGGAACTTACTAGGTAAGCCGATTTGTAATCATAGTAATAATAATAATAATAAATGGTGAAATATTTCCCCGTGTATAATCTTTTCCATTTTCCGCCAAAAATTATTATTATTTTTTTGGATCACATTGACATGCATGAAATACAATTTGTGATTAAGAAATCATACAAATCATTAATTTATTTTCTTTATTAGTTTTAGTTTTTATATAACTTGTAAAATTATCCATGAGAACAATTTGTGCCATACTTACCATAATCCTCCATTTCTATGTTGGGATTTTTGAGTTGGTTTGGATTGATTTTGTTTGGAGATAATTTGGTGGGTTTTAGATTGGCGATAATAACAATAAAGAATAAAAAAATCAACAGAAGAATAATGGCACGGATATATATATTTTTTTATTTTTTATTGATAGAACATACAAATCCCAAATGATGCACACAAAATTAGATAGATACAATATTTGAGATAATGATGGAATTGTTTACTATATTTCTTACTCTATTTTTTCTCTCTAATTTTTTGAAATATTTTTTCTTTCTTTTCTCTCCGTTATAGGGCTACAATACAAAGGTAATATATATATATATATATATATATATATATATATATATATACACACATCTCCCATAAACATTTCCATCTATTCTAGATACTTCTATCATATTCAATAAACACATTTATTTGTCTCCAATAGATTAGAGACTTCTCTCATTCACACACAAATACATTGAATATTATCCTGCTCCTAAATTACACATAACATTATTAATAAATAATAATATATAAAAAAAATATTAATTTTAATATTCCAGGCCTCCTCTTGATCTTAAGGTATTTAATTCGAATATTTGATTCCAAATAACTGAACTTTTCTAAACCATCTTTTGAAATTTTGAAACCATAGCTCTTGAGAAAAAAAAAATGAAAGGTTCATGTTGGATTCAAGGATCTCAACTGCACCAATTGATCCTATCTAATCACGTACATACATGGTTCAAAAACTTGACGAGACTAGTTGGAACTATGTCGAGTTAACTCCACTGGGTGAGATTTCGCACAACACACAAACACACACACGCAGACACGCAGACGCACACACACACGCGCACACACGCACACACACACACACACGCACGCACGCCCGCACGCGCACACACGCATGCACGCGCGCACGTAGGGATGTCAATTGATCGTATATTATCCGAACCGATCCAAACCATATCCGAAAATTTATTCGGATCCGAATAAAATTATCCGAATCTGCATCCGGTCGGATCCAGTTCCGGATACAGAACAAAATGGATCCGGATATTACCCGGATCCATATTTTGGACAAAAACGGATATCGGTTTTCATATAAATATTCAATCAATTATTATATTATATGTTTATAATTGTGCATACAACGTGTTGTTAAAACAACCAATGTAATGCATTTAACGTGCATTCACATCTATACATTTAATGCATTTAATGAATGCATAAATGACAGTGGAGCTTTAATGCTATTTTATCTTAGAGTAGTGATGCACATATTCCCTATCCTCCATTCTTGATGTGTCATCATAACACTTAACACCTTCAAATTTAACATTTTAATTCATGATTTAACATCTTAATTTATGTTTAATTGTGTTATTTTATGATTTAACATATAATTAAGATGTTAAACCATGAATTAAGATGTTAAATTTGAAGGTGTTAAGTTTTATGCTGACACATCAAGAGTGTGGGGGAGGATAAGGGGTATGTGCAACATTTTTCTTTATCTTATGTATAAATCAGGGCAAACTGCTCTCTCCTGATTCGGCCACGTCATCAGAAGGTTTGTAAGCCATTTGATTGGAAATCAAGAGTCCGACTCGTTTTGTTTGGACTTTGGTTGATGAGGACCGAGATACAAGCATTTAAAAGTATCCTTCGTTCACTGTGTGCCAGGTTCATCCAAAAACACGTGCCGAATAAACATAATAAAACTCCACCCTCCTCCTCTCTCTCTCCTCTCATTTCTCGTGCCGAATTAACAATATTAAATCAAACATACAACACAAAACACAAAAAACATAGAATTTGGACTTGGAAATATTAATTTGTCTTGCTTAGTTAATTTTCATTTTTAGGACCTAAGTTGTAAGCTCACTAGGAATTATTAAGGAGATAAAATTTTTCTTTATAAAATTTTCTAATTATAGTAATATATATAATATGAATTAATTATGACAAAAATATTTAATTTTTTAAATCGAGCTCAAATTCTTTTCGAACTTAATACGAGCGAGCTGAGTATGGCTCAAGCTCGGCTCAATAAACGTTCGAGCTAGCTCGGCTCGGCTCATTTAATTTCGAGTTAATATCGAGCGAGCTATTCTCGAACTATTATCGAGTCGAGCTCGAGCGAGCCACGACCCACGAGCTAAAGTTGCAGCCCTACCCTCGCGGGTCTCTCTTCGAGCTAAACGTGGACGCAACTCGTCAAGGACTCAGCAAATTTCTGGAGAGGATCGCGTCAATGCCCTAGACAAACGAAGTAGGTGTGGTCATCAGACCTTGAGTCCACGAGAGAAGCTACGTCCTACATGTACAATGTTTTTTTTTCCAATTCGTTGTATTTTTCAGTGATTTCGTGTTTTTTATTGAAAATTTTGGGTATTTTGTAAGTTTTGTTTTTTTGTTGAGAGTTGTCACACATATTACTGTTGGGAGATGATTTTCACCGTGATTACTGCTGGAATTGATCATGGATTCGAATCGGGAAAGGTGGTTGCAAGGTATTCGACAAAATGCTCATATTTACTTTTTTTGATCCCGTTTGCGATTTTCTCTCGCTGGTTATTGTTGGCAGATGGTTTTCCCACTGATTACTGATGGAATTGATCATGGACTCGCTGGTTATTGTTGGCAGATGGTTTTCCCACATATTTTACGAGTCAATGTCGTGTCTCTCTTTAGTCCCGCTTATAATTTCGAGTCGTGCCTTTCTTTCTATCTTATGTATAAATTTGGAGAAATTGCCTCTCCTGATTTGACAATGTCACCAAAGGGTTTCTTAGCCATTTGATTGGAAATAGAGGGTCTGGCTCGCTTCTATCTTGTCTGGACTTGGTTACAAGCATATAAATGACTATCAACACGATAATGAGCATCATCATCGTCGTCATCATCGTCATCATCATCATCATCATCATTTATTAGGATCGTTGCCGCAAACAAGCACAAAAGAACAACACACGAACACACAAATAATTTTACGTGAAAACCCCGAAGGGAAAAAACCACGGCCGCCGGCGCTTAAACTATTTTACTATACTGGAGAAAGAGATAATACAATTGTTGATATTTGTTGGAATGAATAAAACTTTAGCCCAGCCGCTCTATTTATAAGTAAGCCCCAACCCAATACAAGGAAATAATCACTACCTTAATTACCATTCAATCATGAGAATAAGAATATATGGAGAACTTCAATATCTCATCAACATTTTTCTTTTTCCAATTTCCTAATTCCTAGGGTTTCTAGAAGTCTCTATACCATAACAATCTCCCACTTGGAGACTCCAGCATCAATCTTCTTTTCTCCCGTCTCGAGCGGGACTTTCTTGAGCCCAGCAACAACTCTTACTGAATCACGTGATCAGCCCCACTGAGGCGACGCACAATCTCAGTTTGTCGGTGGAGACTTCCTTGGTCAACATATCTGTAGGGTTCTTGGCACCTTGGATCTTCTCCAACGACATGATCCCGTCATTCACAAGTTCTCAGATGTAGTGATACTTCAGTTGGGTGTGCTTGGTCCTCAAGTGGAACACCGGATTCTTTGCGAGACACAATACACTTTGACTGTCAGTGTATAGTGTCTTGCATCCTTGATCTTTACCAATCTCCTTCAGAAAAGTCAATAGCCATACCATCTCCTTTCCGGCTTCCGAGATTGCCACATACTCAGCCTCCGTTGTCGATCGTGTCACACACTTCTGCAATCTCGACATCCAACTCACCGCCGTGCCTCCTATCGTGAAGACATAACTGGAAGTGCTCTTCGGACTATCCACATCTCCTCCCAAGTATGCATCTACAAAGTCTTGCAAACTCGTGTCACCTTTCTTGTAGAATAGTGCCATATTTGAAGTGCCCTTCAAGTATCTCAGTAGCCACTTAATCGCCTCCCAGTGCTCCGTGCCGGGGTTCGCCATGAACCAGCTCACAACTCCCACTACAATGGGAAATGTCGGGTCTCGTGCACACCATGACGTACATTAGGCTACCAACTGCCGATGAATATGAAACGTTTTCCATCATCTTCTTCTCCTCCGTGGTTTTTGGTGACTGCGCATTGGAGAGTTTGAAATGTGCGTCGAGTCGGGTACTTCTCGGTTTGGCGTCATCTACTCAGAATTGTTCCAGCACCTTCTTAATTTACTTCTCGTGCGACACTGTCAAAGTACCCTTGCTTTGATTTCGAGTAATTCACATTCCAAAGGATTTGGCTCCACTCTCCTAAATCCTTCATTTCAAATTCTCTCGACAACTCCCACTTGAGCTTGTTGATCTCCCTCATGTCAGCACCTGCAATGAGCATGTCATATGAGGGGAATTCTCCCGATCCCGGGCCCGTGCAGGGGATATGAAGGCCCGGTCCGATTCCCAAATCCCGAGATCACGCTTCGATATCGAGAGTACTCGAAGGGTTGATCGTTATTCTTCTATCTCCTTGTCACGTTGGTGACAAAACGCGCATCCCACGAAGAGCCACAAACATCGCCCATCTGCACGTATCCATCGTGAGTCGTAGCACCTCGAACGCGGGTGCAACTGCCTAGACAATGCATCGGCGAACTTGCTTGATATCTTTCGATTCTCTAAGACCGAGAAAAACTTTTTTTCTCTTTCTCCTCACACACTTTCAACTCTTGATGGTGTTGTTTCAAATGACTTGCATTAATCGGATTATTCAGGAAAGAGAAAAGTATCCTATTTATATGTAATAGGATAAGGACACCCAAAAGACACATATTAGACACACCAATTTGAGTGTACTAAAATCTGTCATAAAACAACTTTTATACATGGTCTGTCATGACGCACCATATGGTCCGTCATGACGCACCAATGCCAACAAGTCTCTGGACATTTTGCGCATCCTACCGTCATGATGCACCTTATGGTCCGTCATGACGCGCGGTTGTAAAATTTCGGATGGCTAAGTTCACAACTATTGCATAATGTATACATTAGGTGTGTGTGACGCACCGTATGGTTCGTCATGACGCGCTGTGTAATTTTGCCTAATTATGTACAATCCTATTGCGCATTCATCCGTCTTCTCGAACGCGTACGTTCGTGTGTTCCTGTACGTACTCTTTACCGTTGATCCAAAACTGTATTTCCTTCATCATGAACATACAAAAGCAATATAATTTATGTTTCTCCAATCCTCTTGTAGTTGCAACAATGGTCGGTGTCACCTCTGCGGAAACCACGACCACACATTAACTCGTCGAACTTTATGTACCACTGCCTCAAAGCTTGTTTTAAACCGTACACACTTTTCTTAACCCTGCACACAAGACCCTTCTTTCTCGGGGTCTCGAAACCTTCAAGTTGCACCACATAAATGTCCTCCTCAAATCTCCATGAAGTAACGCCATCTTGACATCCATTTGCTCGAGGTACAAATTCTCCGCTCCTACAATATTCAATACCGTGTGAATGGTCGTCAGCTTCACCACCGACGAGAATACCTCCGTATAGTCGATTCCCTTCTTCTGAAGAAACCCTTTTACTACCAGCCTCGCCTTGTATCTTTTGCTGCCATCTGACTAGTCCTTCACTCGATAGACTCATTTGTTTTGCAGCGTCTTCTTGTCATCTGGCAACCGGTCAGTTCCCAAGTCTTGTTCTTTCGGAGAGACTCAATCTCCCCTTTCATCGCGCGCTCCCACTTGATCGAATCACTTGTCTCAACCGCCTCTTGGTAGCCTTCTGGTTCACCCGCATCGGTTAGCCTTCTGGTGAGTAACGCTTTGGGGGCTTAATTCTCCGGCTTGATCGTCTCACAGTCAGAGTTTCTTGGCTTTTCTTTTGCGCGATTTCAGCCATGTCTTCATCGCCATTTTTAGTCATGTCATGGACCGAAAACTCGTCTTCCTCGGGCTCGCTCGAATCGTCCTTGCTCGGAATTTGATGGACACTCTCCTCTGGTTTCGATTCACTTTCGGAACCGAACCTGTTCTTATAGAGTTCATCTTCATTAAAGGTTGCGTCTCTTGACGGAATTATTTTTCGACCTTCCTCGATCCAAAATCGATAATCGAAATAATTTGATCTGTAACCAATAAACACACAACTTTGGGCTTTCGCATCTAGTTTGTACCTCTTCTCTGCATCAATATGGACATATGAGATGCTCCCAAAATCACAAATGACCAAGGAAAATCTTTTTACCTCTCTATTTATCTTCAGGTGGCTCGAGGTTTAGGGATTTCATCGGAGTACGATTGACAAGGTATGCGGCTGTGTTTACCGCATCTACCCAGAACATCTTCGGTAATCCTGCATGCAATCGCATCGCCTTCGCCCGTTCATTCATAGTTCAATTCATGCGTTCTGCAACCTCGTCCTGCTGAGGTCGATTTGGAACCGTCCAAATTTGCTTGATCCCTTGGTCCGCGTAAAACCCTCTGAACTCGGCACTGTCGTACTCCCCTTCATTATCGACTTTATGCATTTCAACTTCAAGCCGGTCTCGGTCTCGACTTTTTCCTTCCACCTTTTGAAAACATTAAACACGTCGGATTTGTATTTACTAAAATAGTTCCATACCTTCCTGGTTGAATCATCGATGAAGGTGACGTAATATCGTGACCCACCGATAGACTAGACTAGAGCTGCCCCCCCCCCCCCCCCCCCCCCCCCCCGGTCACTGTGCACCGGGTCTAATTTCCCCTTCTCGAATTCTCGTCCGGCTTTCAAAAAATTAACCTGTCTTTGCTTTCCGAACATGTTGTTCTCGCAGAAACCTTCTTTTACCAATTTTACGTTTGGTAACAGACTCTTGAAAATCAGCACTTGAATCCCTTCATGACTCGTTTGACCGAGCCGTTTGGGCCACAACATCGGATCAGTCGTTGCTCCCGAAACTGCCAACAAATCTCCTCTATTCTCGGTCAAATAGAGGGTTCCGATCTTCGTACCTTTTTCTATCACCATGTCCCCTTTACAATCTTACACGATCTGTTCCCGAACACGGTCTTGTAGCCTTTGTTGGTTAATTCTAACCTAGAGGGGGGTAAATTTGGCAATCTAGCTTACACTTAGTTTAGATTTAAACCTAATTTACGGTGCGGAATAAATAATAATTTAGATGATAGAGATGATACCGTACAAACACTTTAACACAAGATGTTTGTTTACGAAGTTCGGTAGGTGGTTGCTTTGTAGCTTTAACTCACCCTTTACTCGCTTAATTGACCGACTCAATTATTTGCGAGTACCTACGTCTCCGGGAATGCATTGTGCCTCTTTTTGGCTTTCGATTGAATTCCAACTCAACTCGATTACAAGGATTTGCCTAGATCGATTTACACGCTTCTATCGATCTATAGCTAAGGCTCTTTACACTTTGTTGCACTAGCCTATTACACTTTTTCACTAATCGAGCTACAACGTGATCGGTCACGTGAGTGGGATACGATTAGTGGAGAATATCGAAAGTAGATCAACGATCTAAAGAGGGTTTCTCAAGCTATCAATGGATATAGATAATCACAGCTTAGGGTTTCTCTCTTTTTAGGTTTGAATGTTTGAAAGTGAAGAAGTTGGAGAGAGAGACCCATGAAGGATTCTATTTATACTCTCTATAGAAATCCTTCAGAAAACTTGTAGTGCGTTCGAACGCATAAAGTCCGTTCAGAACGCACTTGTAGTTTGCACTAGCCGTTTCAAAATAACGTGCAAGTACATCTTGGGTCCGTTCGAACGGACAATGTCCGTTCGTAACGGACTCAATTATACATAGCATTTTGCGTTCACAGGAACAAGAGTCCGTTCAACGCACTGAAAAATGGGTGAACGGATTCCAGGTTGTCCGTTCGAACGCACATGTGTGTTCGTTCGAACGCACACATCCCTGTTACATTTTTCCGTTCACAGGAAGGATTGTCCGTTCAACGCACTCAGAAGGTGGGTGAACGGATTCTAATTGTCCGTTCGAACGGACATGATTGTTCGTTCGAACGCACTTCCTGCTTGACTGAACTCTTTGTTATTTTGAACATGATTTTACTTGAGTTCTACTAGGTTTGTACCTATGGTTTATTTGTGGCGTATCCCACTCACGGAAGGCTTCAACATCTTGATTCTTGATGTATTCCAATGGCCTTCCTTGTGTTCTTCTTTTCTTGTTTATCTTGAGACTTCATGTCCTGATTCTTGATGTAATCCAATGAAATCCTCCTTCACAAGTCCTCCTTCATCTTCGTATCGTACCTATGTTATCCTGCACTTTTCTGGATGTATACATTAGTAATGACAGTGTTTTGAAATAATCAAACTATCAGGAAATTTGAACCAACAAACTCCCCCTTTTGATTAATTTCAAAACACTGTCGGTTTGGAGAGTTTCACCATTTAGTTGAGAACTTTCCGTACGATCGTTTCTCCCCCATTTTGAAAGAGATCAAAAGGGCCAATGAGACTTCATCAACGGAAGGCTCCCCCTAAATGCGAGCTCCCCCTCAAAGAATGAATTGATGAATGTATGAGCTCGTAAATATGATCAAATTCTTTTGTTTTGAATGATAAAAATCTTTTCACATTTGATATTTTTAAGAAAATAAAACAGTTTTTGTGTGTGCGTTCCGAATGGAAAAAGTAATGCGTTCGAACGCACTTGCATCTGGACTGATATGTTATATATAAAAAAAAATCAAAAATAGATGCAACAGTTTAAACTGAAAATATGACCATAAAACAGTTTGTTCATAACACGGCATGACACATGCCGATGCACACACACGCATAACATTAGTTGTTCAGTACTACAAACACAGACACAACAATAAACAAATCAATTGTTCACAAACAAGACTCACGACATACCACCTAGATTATAGCACACACACATTAAACTTTTGACATCTCCGGGGATCACATCTCATTGGGGCCGGTGTAAGGGTTCTGTTCGGGTTGGGCGCTCGGATCAGCTGCGAAGAAGGTGTCGGTATTGAATTGTCCCGAGTGGGAGTCCGACGGATGCTCGGTGGTATGATGAGGAGAGGTACGAGGGACTCGGTCTTGGGGTGCCGTGTACGGCCCGAAGCGATTTCCAAGGTGAACATAGAGATCGGAAAATTGACGACCCACGTTCTCGATCATCCTAGTCTCGGAAGCATGCAAGTCCTCACGAAATGCGTCTCGCATTATTCGTCCATGTTGCTCAACCCGCTCATCCATCTCCTCGAATAACGCCTTCATATATGCAAACCTCCTTTCGTCGTGTGCCGAAGGGGTGTTAGAGCTTTCTGCACGCTCCTTCTTGTTACGTTTTCGATCCGGCGCTTCACCGCTTTGGTCAGTATAGGCGGGGTCGGCGTTTGCCTCTTCCTCGGATTGGGTGTCACCCTCCAGCCACCGGGTAGGATTGCGAGGAAGGTGGAACGCTTCCGCATCTTTAGAGGCACTGATAACCCAACCTTGGATGTTCGATGAATACCGATATCCAAGACGTTGGAGGTTTGCTTTGGATGCGAGATTTGTTGGCTGTTCCGATCGGAAGTCCCACTCGTTCTCCGGGATCGAAACTCCTTGGAGTTCCAACATCCGGGCGATCAACGTTCCGTAAGGTAACGATGCATTTCTTTGGCTCATGACGCTTTCCATGTGACTTATTATGAGATAAGGCACATGAACGGGTAGTTGATCATTGTACCACATACGATACAATAGCATAATATTTCTATTTTCTAAATTTGCCTTCAATTTCGCGACGGGAGTAAGAATATTATTACCGATTTCCCAAACGAATTTCTCAGGAGCTGCCAAGTGCGATGCCGATTCTTGTGACTGGTATCGATTTGTAACCACCTTCTTCATTGGTTCGATAATGGCGGCTTCGAGTCTTCCCTTGCGTGCGTTGTAGATCTTCTCTCCATCATCCTTGAGACCCAGCAACTCGCACAGATTTTCAACCGAGATCTCAACTTTTTCACCGAGGATATAGGAGGTTATCTTCTCTAGAGCATGGTTGAATACGGCGTTTGCATAGAACAATCGAGTGATGACTTCGTAGAACGGCTCGTTAAGACACGCAAGATTTGCGAATCCCCATCTTCTCTCGATTGCCTCGATCTTGTCGAAAAGATGAGGAATATTTGGTGGAAACTCGTAGTAGTAGCATTTCGCGATGGATCTCCTTACCACCACGTCGTTGAAGAGAGTTCCGGCCTCCGGATTTCGAAAGAGATGTTCATTGTTTATATTTGTGAAATCGTAGTCTGCTTTCAAGATTTCTTGCCGCCTAGGCTTCTTAGCCGCCTTCTTCTGTTGAGGTGGAGCTCTCGGCCTTGGTTGAGTGTTGGAGCTCTCCCCTACCTTCTTCTTTCCCTTCGAATCCCCCTTAGCAAGCAAGATCTTAGCGGTATTCATGGTGATGATCCTTTATGGAGAAAGAGAGTAAGGATTTTGGTGAGAGATAGAGTTAGAAGATAGGTTTTTAGGAAGAGAACGAAGAAGAGATTGAGTTAAGATTAGATCGTGTCCCTTCAAGTCTTTTCGTACGGAGATATGAACCATCGTGTCCATTGATTAGGGTCGGTTGCATGCTGAGGGCAGTAAATACGATGAGTCCGTTCGAACGGACTAATATGTGCGTTGGAATGCACTCATGTCTGAGAAAAGGCGCTATTTTGGGATTTTAAGTTGTATCTGGGAAGTTGTTAAGTCCGTTCGAACGGACTCCTATGTGCGTTCGAACGCACACACAACTGAGAAGAGGCGCCAGAATATGAAACGGCACGAGTGTAAGGGTTTGAAGTAGGTTCGCTGAATGAGGCATGTGCGTTCGAACGCATTAGTTGTTCGTTCGAACGCACTGAACACTGGTGACACTAAGAGTCGGCGCCAAAGTATGAACCGGTGCCATAATCCTATAATTCATTTTTCTGTTCGGAACGCATTCAGTTGTACGTTCGAACGCACTTGATCCTGGTAGAAAAATTAGATGGCGCCATAATTTAACTGTGACTTTGGATCTTATAGTCCAGTTGTCCGTTTCGAACGTATTTTAGTCCGTTCGAACGGACTTGAGGCTGTTAAGAGGGTATTTGGTGACTTCATTTGTCCGTTCCAAACGCACATGTTTTTCGTTCGAACGGACTGGTTCCTGAGATGTGATCACTGGACTGAAATCGTGATTTATTTACCGAGACAAGTGTTCTAATGTAATCCTCTATTAACACTTGTGATGTAGCTACATGAGACTCGACCAATTTGGCTAGAATTTAAGTTAGCCCATTTCCTATACTCCCCTTACATATTTGGCTTAAGGTGTGGGATACTAAGGAGTATAGTGTTTCAAGTTAGGGCTTAAGCCCTAGGAGGTCCTATACCGAAAGACGTAGAGGGACCCATCGAGTGACGATCTTTACGCATCCATATTGAGTTTGATTTCAATTTTGGATTGCGAAGATCACAACCGTTTGAGACATGACCAATTTTGCAACAATAGTTACAAAATGCTACGGTGGGCTTATTTGTGGATATGGAACTTTTCACAAAATAATTAGAGAGATGAGTTGGTTTACTTTTCTGAGAAGTTATCGATTTTGGCATATGATGAATGTTGTTGGATTGAAATTTGCTTGGTTTAAGTCGATTTTGTTGAAATTGTTTTTGTGTGTTTGTGTAATGTTTGGGAGACCCTTTTTGATAAAAAGCGTCGGTGTAGTTGGTCACTTCGTAGAAATACCCATTTGGTCACCTTTTGACTAAACAATCGGTTCTTCCCAAATTGTTATGTCTAGGTGGTGAATTTTGTGTGAAATGATTGTTCCTATAATTATGATTAACACGTTTAGCTTGTTCCGTTTTCACATTTTTACCTTTGTTGTAGTCACGATACATGAAAGCATTTCCGTGACTACCCATTTTATTGTTCTCCCATTTGGATTTTTGATTTTTAGATATGGAAAAATCGGGTTTATTACCGTTATTTTTCTTGTATCCTAAACCGGATTTGTCATTGGGCTTTTGTCCCATTAATGACGATTTCAAGATATCATCCAATGAAGGAGGACTCAATGCAATAGTTGCACAAGCCTTTTTCAAGGACTCATTTTGAACTTTACAATTTTGAAGTTCGACTTTTAAATGAGACATCTCACCTTTAAGGGTTTGACACTTACATTTTGAAAACCCTTTAAATTCTTTTAGTTGAGATTTATATGCCAAAATAGATAGTTCAAGAGAAGCTACCTTATCCTTGAGAGTTTGTGTTGAGCTCTCAAGTTTACTCTCTATTTGTTGAAAGTTTCCTTCATCTTTTAGAAACTCGTCACACGACTCGAGTTCTAATTTGAATGCGGGAGAAAACTTAGGACGATGTAATGATTCTACGTTAGTTATAGAGTTGATACGTACCTCATGACCTTGGTCATGTGTTGAGCTTGGAGTAGGAGTAGATGGTTCTTCGTCTATAAGTGTGGGAGTGCGAGGTGTAGTGGTTAAACATCGTTCAATTCGAAGAGATCTGATTGCAGCTTCCACTGCGCTCATTGGTGGAGAATCGATCCTTACCATAAGTGCAAGGTTTGCGGGGTGTCGGTTTGATGGACCATCCGATTCAGATGATGTGCTTGATCCATCCGTTTCTCCCCACCTGGAATCGACATTAGCTTTATATGTTTTTTTCTTTTTGTAATCTTTACCTTTGTATTTTTGGCGATCTTCTCGGCCCTTGTCCTCATATCTTCTTTCATATCGAGGTTCTCGTCTATCTCGATCCTTGTGATCGTCATCCTTTTTATTCCACCGAGAATTTTCAGGATGGAGCGTCCAACACGACTCCATCATATGTCCAATCTTCTTGCACCAAAAGCAATGAGGTTTTAGTCCCTTTTGTTTTCGATTCTCGTTAAATCGCTTTTCATCCCTTTGCCATTCTAGGAGTCGCAAAGTGAGGTCGTCCATCTCATTGTCCTCGTTGCTCGCATTCACGGCGGGCAAGGCTATGGCTTTAGATCGAGGAGTGGTCGTGAAGATTCCATGTTCGTCATCGAGTTGCTTGAGTCGAATCTCGAAGTTCCGGAATTGACTTACCAATTCTTCGGGAGTGAGATCTTGTGATGCGACCGCCGTACCTAAAGCTACACGTAAAGATTCCCAACTCCGGGGCATAGCTTGAAGTAATCTAGCAATAATTCTATCATCGGTAAGAGGTGCATGTTGGGTGGCATATCGGGTTTTTAATACATTAATTTTGCCCAGATTTTATCAACGGACTCTCCCTCAATCATTCGGAGATTGTTGAATTCTTGTTCAAGTCCGATGATATTAGTTCTTCTCATTTGAGATGTACCCTCGTATCTCTCATTGAGCATACGCCACATTTCATATGAGTTTTCACAATGATCAACTAGCGATCCGATAGAACTAATTACGTTGTTCAGTATTAAGTTTTGAGCGTAAATGTCATTAGTTCTATCTTCCCTAGTTTGAGCAGGGTAGGTTACATTTCCGTCCGTGTCAACCTCTTGGGCCAAGACAAAGCCTCGTAACACTACCTTGTCAAGTCCTTGGAGAGCGAATGCATTTAGCATGCATTTCTTCCAAGAACTCCAATTGGTTCCATCTAATTCACGTGAGGTTGATATATTTGATTTGGGTACGGTATTTATCGGATTTATCGATGAGTTTTGTACAATAGGATTAATTTCGGCCATTTGATCGTTAAGTACAAGTTATCCCTAATACTCAAAGAGATGGTTAGTACCTTGCTCTGATATCAATTGTTGGTTAATTCTAACCTAGAGGGAGGTAAATTTGGCAATCTAGCTTACACTTAGTTTAGATTTAAACCTAATTTACGGTGCGGAATAAATAATAATTTAGATGATAGAGATGATACCGTACAAACACTTTAACACAAGATGTTTGTTTACGAAGTTCGGTAGGTGGTTGCTTTGTAGCTTTAACTCACCCTTTACTCGCTTAATTGACCGACTCAATTATTTGCGAGTACCTACGTCTCCGGGAATGCCTTGTGCCTCTTTTTGGCTTTCGATTGAATTCCAACTCAACTCGATTACAAGGATTTGCCTAGATCGATTTACACGCTTCTATCGATCTATAGCTAAGGCTCTTTACACTTTGTTGCACTAGCCTATTACACTTTTTCACTAATCGAGCTACAACGTGATCGGTCACGTGAGTGGGATACGATTAGTGGAGAATATCGAAAGTAGATCAACGATCTAAAGAGGGTTTCTCAAGCTATCAATGGATATAGATAATCACAGCTTAGGGTTTCTCTCTTTTTAGGTTTGAATGTTTGAAAGTGAAGAAGTTGGAGAGAGAGACCCATGAAGGATTCTATTTATACTCTCTATAGAAATCCTTCAGAAAACTTGTAGTGCGTTCGAACGCATAAAGTCCGTTCAGAACGCACTTGTAGTTTGCACTAGCCGTTTCAAAATAACGTGCAAGTACATCTTGGGTCCGTTCGAACGGACAATGTCCGTTCGTAACGGACTCAATTATACATAGCATTTTGCATTCACAGGAACAAGAGTCCGTTCAACGCACTGAAAAGTGGGTGAACGGATTCCAGGTTGTCCGTTCGAACGCACATGTGTGTTCGTTCGAACGCACACATCCCTGTTACATTTTTCCGTTCACAGGAAGGATTGTCCGTTCAACGCACTCAGAAGGTGGGTGAACGGATTCTAATTGTCCGTTCGAACGGACATGATTGTTCGTTCGAACGCACTTCCTGCTTGACTGAACTCTTTGTTATTTTGAACATGATTTTACTTGAGTTCTACTAGGTTTGTACCTATGGTTTATTTGTGGCGTATCCCACTCACGGAAGACTTCAACATCTTGATTCTTGATGTATTCCAATGGCCTTCCTTGTGTTCTTCTTTTCTTGTTTATCTTGAGACTTCATGTCCTGATTCTTGATGTAATCCAATGAAATCCTCCTTCACAAGTCCTCCTTCATCTTCGTATCGTACCTATGTTATCCTGCACTTTTCTGGATGTATACATTAGTAATGACAGTGTTTTGAAATAATCAAACTATTAGGAAATTTGAACCAACAAACTCCCCCTTTTGATTAATTTCAAAACACTGTCGGTTTGGAGAGTTTCACCATTTAGTTGAGAACTTTCCGTACGATCGTTTCTCCCCCATTTTGAAAGAGATCAAAAGGGCCAATGAGACTTCATCAACGGAAGGCTCCCCCTAAATGCGAGCTCCCCCTCAAAGAATGAATTGATGAATGTATGAGCTCGTAAATATGATCAAATTCTTTTGTTTTGAATGATAAAAATCTTTTCACATTTGATATTTTTAAGAAAATAAAACAGTTTTTGTGTGTGCGTTCCGAATGGAAAAAGTAATGCGTTCGAACGCACTTGCATCTGGACTGATATGTTATATATAAAAAAAAATCAAAAATAGATGCAACAGTTTAAACTGAAAATATGACCATAAAACAGTTTGTTCATAACACGGCATGACACATGCCGATGCACACACACGCATAACATTAGTTGTTCAGTACTACAAACACAGACACAACAATAAACAAATCAATTGTTCACAAACAAGACTCACGACATACCACCTAGATTATAGCACACACACATTAAACTTTTGACATCTCCGGGGATCACATCTCATTGGGGCCGGTGTAAGGGTTCTGTTCGGGTTGGGCGCTCGGATCAGCTGCGAAGAAGGTGTCGGTATTGAATTGTCCCGAGTGGGAGTCCGACGGATGCTCGGTGGTATGATGAGGAGAGGTACGAGGGACTCGGTCTTGGGGTGCCGTGTACGGCCCGAAGCGATTTCCAAGGTGAACATAGAGATCGGAAAATTGACGACCCACGTTCTCGATCATCCTAGTCTCGGAAGCATGCAAGTCCTCACGAAATGCGTCTCGCATTATTCGTCCATGTTGCTCAACCCGCTCATCCATCTCCTCGAATAACGCCTTCATATATGCAAACCTCCTTTCGTCGTGTGCCGAAGGGGTGTTAGAGCTTTCTGCACGCTCCTTCTTGTTACGTTTTCGATCCGGCGCTTCACCGCTTTGGTCAGTATAGGCGGGGTCGGCGTTTGCCTCTTCCTCGGATTGGGTGTCACCCTCCAGCCACCGGGTAGGATTGCGAGGAAGGTGGAACGCTTCCGCATCTTTAGAGGCACTGATAACCCAACCTTGGATGTTCGATGAATACCGATATCCAAGACGTTGGAGGTTTGCTTTGGATGCGAGATTTGTTGGCTGTTCCGATCGGAAGTCCCACTCGTTCTCCGGGATCGAAACTCCTTGGAGTTCCAACATCCGGGCGATCAACGTTCCGTAAGGTAGCGATGCATTTCTTTGGCTCATGACGCTTTCCATGTGACTTATTATGAGATAAGGCACATGAACGGGTAGTTGATCATTGTACCACATACGATACAATAGCATAATATTTCTATTTTCTAAATTTGCCTTCAATTTCGCGACGGGAGTAAGAATATTATTACCGATTTCCCAAACGAATTTCTCAGGAGCTGCCAAGTGCGATGCCGATTCTTGTGACTGGTATCGATTTGTAACCACCTTCTTCATTGGTTCGATAATGGCGGCTTCGAGTCTTCCCTTGCGTGCGTTGTAGATCTTCTCTCCATCATCCTTGAGACCCAGCAACTCGCACAGATTTTCAACCGAGATCTCAACTTTTTCACCGAGGATATAGGAGGTTATCTTCTCTAGAGCATGGTTGAATACGGCGTTTGCATAGAACAATCGAGTGATGACTTCGTAGAACGGCTCGTTAAGACACGCAAGATTTGCGAATCCCCATCTTCTCTCGATTGCCTCGATCTTGTCGAAAAGATGAGGAATATTTGGTGGAAACTCGTAGTAGTAGCATTTCGCGATGGATCTCCTTACCACCACGTCGTTGAAGAGAGTTCCGGCCTCCGGATTTCGAAAGAGATGTTCATTGTTTATATTTGTGAAATCGTAGTCTGCTTTCAAGATTTCTTGCCGCCTAGGCTTCTTAGCCGCCTTCTTCTGTTGAGGTGGAGCTCTCGGCCTTGGTTGAGTGTTGGAGCTCTCCCCTACCTTCTTCTTTCCCTTCGAATCCCCCTTAGCAAGCAAGATCTTAGCGGTATTCATGGTGATGATCCTTTATGGAGAAAGAGAGTAAGGATTTTGGTGAGAGATAGAGTTAGAAGATAGGTTTTTAGGAAGAGAACGAAGAAGAGATTGAGTTAAGATTAGATCGTGTCCCTCCAAGTCTTTTCGTACGGAGATATGAACCATCGTGTCCATTGATTAGGGTCGGTTGCATGCTGAGGGCAGTAAATACGATGAGTCCGTTCGAACGGACTAATATGTGCGTTGGAATGCACTCATGTCTGAGAAAAGGCGCTATTTTGGGATTTTAAGTTGTATCTGGGAAGTTGTTAAGTCCGTTCGAACGGACTCCTATGTGCGTTCGAACGCACACACAACTGAGAAGAGGCGCCAGAATATGAAACGGCACGAGTGTAAGGGTTTGAAGTAGGTTCGCTGAATGAGGCATGTGCGTTCGAACGCATTAGTTGTTCGGTGACAGCATTTGTGGAATTCGATTCCGTCTTCTCCTTTCTCGAGGCTTTGCAGTCCCACTTCATGTGACCTTTCTTGCCACATTTCCAACACTCCAACTCATCACGTGGCATTGAATTGATGTGTCCTCTTGACTTGACTCGCCCGCGGTTGTTGCTTCTCTAACCTTAACGACCCCGACTCTCTAAATTCAATGCCGAACCCGTGGAACCCGAGGCTTTGTTCTGCTCCTTTTGCCGAATATTATCATTCAAGATGCGGTCTCATACTTCCTCAAAAGTTAGATCCTCCTTAATACTGATAACGTCTACCGTCGACGTCCAGTTCTCCGACGGAGATGACAGTAGCATGAGTGTTGGGTACCGACATCGCTACCGAGTCCCACACAGTGAATGAAGGGTCCGGTCCGACCCGATCCCGAAGACCACATCGTCGATCCGAGAGGACGAATCATAATCTACGTGCAACTACGAATATATAACTCTTATATATAGTATCATATTACGTGAAATTGATCACGTAGAAGGGTTGACACGCGCTTGTAACTACTCTTCTCGCTGCTCCAATCCTCGGTAACACGTGCGTCTCATTCCCGCACGATTCGACACCTTCATTGGAGCTTTGATTTATCATGTACAACCGGATCACATCTGGTTTGTCCTTGACCTTGCTCTCACTTGATCACAATAGAGGATTTCAGATTAAATCTCTCTACTTGTATCCACCTCGAGCCTCGTCTTTTGGATACGTGCAATTCTCCTAAAATCGTTGTAAGCTTGCTTGATCACGATCTCTAATGGTGAATTTATTCTTATCTTTTCTTGTCTCACAAGAATTTCTCAAGATCTAAAAACTGTCAGTAGAGACAGAGAGAGCAACCATTATCTTATAATAATCACACCATTAATGAGAGAAAAAATGAGTATCAAATAAAACTGCTAACTCAGAATTCGGACTACAGTCCGTCATAACGCACCATAGTCCGTCACGACGGACGTATCACATTTACTGAGATAGATGGTACTACATTGCTTCGTCATGACAGACCAACTTGTCCGTCGTGACACAGCTCCGTCATGACGGACAAACCAATACGTCACGACGCTACACTCATAGATTGGCTTATACATAATTACGGGTGTTCAAATGGTCGGTTCAGATCAAATTGAACCAATTAAAGTAAAACCAATTTAAATTGAACCAAATTAAATCTAAACCGAGCCGACCAAATAAATATCTGAACCAAACTAAAATCGAACCAGTTAAACCAAACGGTTTAACTAGTTTATTCGGTTAAACCAAACCGTATAGAATGTAGTGTAACCAATTTATACAATGTAAACTCTATCACTTTCATATATATATATATATATATATAATAAAAATTTCTAGTCAGCACATACAATAGTTAATTATCTTATTCAATTCACACAACAAAGAGAGGAATGCTCAATTTTTTAAAATAAAAGTAATCAGTTAAAACTAATAACAACAAATTCAACATATATCAGTGCACAATAAAATCAAATCCATTAACTAAAATTCACTAGTATTTAGTCCTCAAATGAAAAATTTCACCAAAATAAAAAACACTAACTCTATCATTTCAAACCTATAAGATTACATTATTATGAACATGATCCATCCAAATATTTTTCGCATTCCAAATATCTATTATATCGTATATTTTTGCATGTCCCGTGATAATTATAATGGTCGGTTCAGTTTTCTTTGGTTTTCAAAACACAAAACCGAACAGAACCAATAAAAACCTAATAACACTAATTTTAAACCAAATCGGACCAAATAATCTACTAAACCGAACCAAATAAGCCAAAATTGACCGGTTCGGTTCGGTAACAAAATAAACCAAACCATTTGAACACCCCTATACAGAATAACTCTTTGGTCCAGCCCGTCATGACGGACTATGTTATTTATGTCAAATTGGCATAATCATATTATGCATCCAATCGTTTCGACGAACGCGTACGTTCATCTATCCTCATGTGTACAATCTACTAGTTGATCCATAACTGTATTTCCTTCAGTCTCCAACTCAGTTCAAGATCCAAACTAAAGAAAGTACTAGTGCACATCACATGTACACATATCTTAGAGATTGAAATCAAGCCCGAAATAAGACAGCTCTATGTGTGACCACGTAGTTTCATATCAAGCAATGGTAGTAGACTTATGCCTAAGTCTACGAGCTCATGAGGGAGATCTAGGAAGAAATTCATCATAGTTATCCCATGTTGAAAACGAAAAATGATTGTGATCATTTATACCCATCTCAAACGGTGGTATTTAGTTCTCTTGTTCACGATATCCGTCAATCAAAAATCATGGTGATAGTCATCCTTATATTTTGATTGACTATACTTAAATTTCGATACCGAATTTAATCAACAAACACAATTGATATTGACCATTAATATCGTTGACTCTAGCCAGAGATTTCGTTGATCAATTCATCGATAGGCCTAAGCGATATCTCATTCTTACGAAAGGAATAATTTCTATCTTGGCGATTCACATCAAATTCCATGTTTCATATAATACCCGATGATGATCCCATGACCATCATGTTACAGATAGTGAAAGACCATATCTAAGTATTATGATACGCACGATAAATGATCCATGATCACCTCAAGTGTGAAGAACTAAGACCCCATTCGTTACAATTACATCTACAATGACTAAACCATGTCATGGTATCGCACTTTTGGTCAAGTGACAATATGTATTGGTTGATGCATCGTTTACAACTACAATATCTGCTAGGACTATAATCTCTGCGAGGACTATCGGTACTAGATAACTATACCTCAAATTTCTTCCTCCTCTAGGTATCTCTATACCTATAGTGTTCGCATGACATTCATACTTGACTAGTGAGAGATCAGTTTTTTGTAAACAGTTCCGCTACGTTCCTGTTAGTGTCAATTTGTGTTAGGTATCCTATATCTATGAACACATTCATACTTTTACAAAGTTCACAACCCATGTTAAATTTATTGAGTATACGTTTGGAGCGGTTACGCTATTTCAGTTTCTTTGGCTTGTTCTATTTCGACCATTGCAATAGACAACCATAGAATCCGATTACTTGGGACAATACAACCGTATGATCAACATCTTGATCCATACCGCTTTCATTTCGGCACTGTAAGCCGTAATAAAATCTAATTCCATTGTAGAATTTTCATCTTCAGTTTGTGTGAAACTCTTTCATACAACCGTAACTTCCTTTAAGCAAAACACGTACATATTTCGTAAATATGATATATATTTGGAAAAATTCCATCAGAATAACTCTTAGTTACTGATTCATCCTCCCTACCATTTTGTATGAGAAATATAACATTAATGATTTCTCAAAGTTTTAAGCATATTATTTATTATTTTCAATGTGAATCCTGGTTTTTAGAGGTTGCGTAGCTAATATGCATATGTGGTGTATAACCATTATACATACATATAAACTGCAATATTTCCGTTCGAATTTATCATATGATGTGTTCGAAACGGATCATCCCCTGGATTCCATTGATAGATAATTACGACTCTTAATATGAACAATATTTCAAGCTTAGTACATACCATGACATATTTGGAATATTCTATTGCCGAAACATATGATATCCATCTATACTACTTTTTTTTTTGCTCGATGTCGCACATCGATTGTTAGAAAATTTTCAGCTATTCGACATTTGGGAGAAACCATTCTTGGGCTTATCTATTGAAAACTATTTTCAATATTTTGTCGATGTACATACTTCGATTCATATCGAGAAATTTTAAATCTATCTCATAGATCTTTATGCCTATCTCATAAGTAGTGTCGCCTAAATCTTTCATAGTGAAACGACAATCATGTTCTACGATTAATATATCGCTCATATATAATATAAGCAATGTAATATGGCTCCCACTAACCTTCATATCTACACAAAGCTTTTCTTTTGTTCTTGATAATATTATAACTGATTATAATTTCATCAGAACGAAATTCCTATTCCATGAATTATTCTTCAATCCATCATATGGATTGTTGAAATTTGTCTACTTTTCTCGGATTCTTTGGATCGGTAAAACCATCAGGTTGTGTCATATACACATCCTCTAAAATTTCCCGTTAAGGAATGCGATTTTTATCATCCATTTGCCAAAACTCATAGTGATACTATGTATAATGGCAAATATAATCCAAAAGGGATCAAGCATGGTTATGTGTGAAACCGTTTCTTCATGATCATATCAAGAATTCTTGAAACTTTTCACAACAATTCTTTCTTTGTAAGTATACATATTCTAATCCACATTGATTTTCACCTTGAAAACTCACTCACATTTCATGGGTCAAACCCTGATAAATGATTAACTCAAGTTCTAAACTTGATAATATGTATGGATTGAAGCAACACATTAAATTCCGGTTTGAACCTTTCAAAATTCTGTTTCACAACACATTAAATAGATATATTTATATGTACTATAATTGTTGGTCATTAGATTATGATATGTGGCAAAATAGAACCATGGATTAAACATTGATTTTTTATGATTATGTTTTATTTGTAGACATTTATGTGTCCCTATTTTACACATAGTTTTGAGCAATTTTATAAGGCCACATCACCTTACATTTGATGATGTGTCAAAATATTATTCATTCGGTTCATGTTGGATCGGTTGTATTTAACTTTGAATCATTTCACATTATATTACATGATCAAGTGTAAATTCAAATGAAATGTGAAGAGTTTAAATATCTAACACTAATAAATTAATATATAATATAATATAATAAATCATATATCATATTACTAATATAATTTTAAAAACTTATGAAACATATTTACTTTTTATCTTTATTTAGAGATCCATATTACTATATATCAAATATTTTTTTACAGCTTAAAGTTATGAAAATAAGTATGTAAAAACACAATATAAAAGTAAGTATAAATACATTAGTGATTTGTAAGTCTAATTAATGTTTAAATATCTAACACTAATAAATTAATATATAACAACTTTATTTAAAGATCCATATCCTTATATATTCAATATTTTTTCTCTAGCTTAAAGTCATGAAAATAAGTATGTAATAAACACAAGCTAAAAGTAATTATAATTACATTGATGATTTATAATTAAGTCTAATTATTAGTATTTTTGAAATTATAATTTAAAAAATTGTACAAACTACTAAATATGCTATGTTTGTATTTTTACTCAAAAAAATCATGTTAATATTTTAAAAAGATATTAATTTACCAAACACAAATAACTTCTTCAACTGACACATTTTTTCAATAATAAACATGAAAGAAAAAATTTACCCGACACAAATGACTTCTTTAACTTTTAAAATATTAATTATTCTTATTTTTAGATATGTAAATTCAAAAATATTATATGGATTTGATTTTTATTTATGTCAGATTATTTTATTATCTTATAGTAGCATTTGTGGTTTTTGTATGTCATATTAAGGTACTGCATAAATATTGCACATTGTATCATATTCAAAAATAGTATTATAATATGTTATTATCGAAAAAAATTTATCAATATGATTTTTATTTTCATAAATTGTTATGTTTGTTCTCAAAAATTCACAACTAAGTATAATGCGTACGACAAAGCAAATGAAACAACCCGCCGCGAAACGTGAGTAATCTCCTAGTGTCAATAATAATTTGAGAAGAAATATGAATCTATTAGTATAGTTCATATTGACAAATATTCTATTGAAGTGTAAAGCATGCCATCATTGTGGTCAATCAACGACTTTTAACATATATAGAAAATTATACTTCTCCCCTTCATATATTCACAAAGTTAAGTAGATCTTTGTAACAATTTGATCAAATACTAATGAAAACTATGTAAATATTAATACTCGAACAATCAACAAAAAAAGAATCTGCTTATAAAGGTGCCGGAAAGGGGATCGGGAGCTGAACCAATGTGATCGGACTACGGACGACATGTTTGCTCGAGACCCATTTGAGATCACCATGCATATTTTTAAGAGGACTACCTTTCCATTTTACGATAACACTAAAGCTTTTTTGTTGGCCTAAAGAACTGAACCGTAAGGCTGGTGGTTCAACCTTCGCCGACAAACCTTTCGGTGCGCTGATCATTGCTTTATAGTTTGTTTTTGCCTCCCCAACATTGGTCACTGTCCTTTTAATAACTATCTTACGAGTTGCATTTAGAGGTATCGAAATTGATGGATAATTCAATTGCTCTTCAGGAATGGACTTCACCTTGGCACAGTCCACCGGGGGCGCGGGGTGGATAATCGTGGAAATCATACTGTTGTTGTACGGCAAGCTGCATAAATAAGGAATGTAATCTTCTGGTTTCAGGTCATAAACTAAACCAGGGTCCAAGGCTTTACTTGGATCCACATGGCCTGCACCCATGTCGTAAGGAGTCAAAGGATTGCGCGAGATATCATCACCAATTGGCTTACCCTTGCGAGTCTTCGTATAAGCTGTGGTCATAATTGCCGACTTGATTGCCGCCGGTGACCAATTTGGATGTGCTTTCTTGATTAGTGCTGCAATCCCACTGAGGTGTGGTGTTGACATGGAGGTTCCTTGCATAAATTCGAAATGTACATTCTTTTCCCCTTCATAATTAGGCGGGACCGCTGCAAGAACCTCCACGCCTGGACCCGTAATGTCAGGTTTCAAGATCAGTGGGCTGACAACGTTTGGTCCCCGAGAAGAGAAGTCGGCTATCAAGGGTGACCATGGGATGCCAGTTGTTACACCCTTAAACAAAAATGTAGCGGTTGGTTTTGAAGTAGATCGCATGTATTCCTTAACCTTTTCTCCATCTTTAAAATCGAGGTGCGAGGCTGGTAGCACATGCATGTCCGTATAGATAGAGTACTGATCAGCCTCAGAGTTTACTAGGATCATGCCGACTCCTCCGGCCTTGAGCACATTACGACCCTTCTCGAGTCTCTGAGTGACACCTCGATCACAAACAACAATCTTCCCATGGACAAGTTTTGGATCAAGCGTGTCATTGTAGCACCTGCCAGCTTTAAAATCCCCTTTCGAACCCATGTACACTAGCTGTACCATTTGTTTTGTCCAATTCGTTGGTTGGTAAGCAGATGCCCCGTCAAGTTGTAATCCGCTTCCTAGTTTAACCGTAGACGTAAGCTGCCTATCCATAGTGCTCGCAGCCACGGTGAGGACCCACGGCGCAACATTTGAAAGTTTGCTAGGTGCGGGTCCCGAATTTCCTGCCGAGCAACTCAGAAAGACTCCTTTCATAGTAGCAAAATATCCACCAATAGAAGCTGGATCTACATATAATGGTTCAGATTCAGAATCGCCGATGGACATAGAGATGACATCAACTCCATCATTTACGGCCTCCTCGATTGCTCTCATGATATCTACATTTTCGCACCCCTCAGTACTGCACACTCTATAAATTGCTAAATGGGCTCGTGGTGCCATCCCAGAGGCCACCCCCATTGCAATTCCGTTGTACTTTACATCTTTTACGAGTGATCCAACTGCGGTGCTCGATGTATGGGAGCCATGTCCAGCCATGTCAAAAGGAGGGAGATGTCTTTTCGCCTCCTGGCCTCCTTTGAGGAACGACTTTGCGCCAATAATTTTGTTATTGCAGACAGAGGCATTAAAGTCGCAATGTCCTTTCCACTTTGGCGGTGGTGGTGGCATGTCATCGCCGTTAAACGAAGGGTGGTAAGGATAAATTCCCGTGTCGAGAACACCGACAATCATGCCCTCTCCCATGTTGCTATTATTCCAAAAACCATTTGACCCGCGCAACCCTAAGAAATCAGGTGTTCGGGTGGTCATTAGCTTGTATATCTTGTTTGCCAGGATGGAGTGCACGAACCATGGTTGTTTTGACATGGACTCGACTTCTTGTTCGGTTAGACGTGCTGCAAAACCGTTCACTACACTGTTGTAAGAATAAATAAGCCTTGATTCTGCGTCTTGTTCGAATATCTTCGACAAATGAGAAAGATGCAGGCTTTCTATATCCTTTGGACTAGAAGAGTCGATGCCATTCGTCTTTTGAACGACAATTATGTAATTTTTAAGTTCGTTTTTCCCCTCGAGGGCAATAACCATTGAATCAAAGCAATGAAAAAGAAAAGAGATGTATAGAAAATAATGAAAACATTTTATTGAATCCATCTTGAGTTTGAACACAAAGAATATCGTAATATCCTAATGTGATTTAAATTTGTAGTTTCGAAGTTGGAACCCCAAAAGTCATCATTGCAAAAATGGAACGAGCTACTCTGTCAAAAAGCCCACCAATGCCATTTTCTAAAATTAGAATGGGCTGGAATCATTGGTATAAAATTAAAATCTCCTATTTTTAGTTCATATTTTCTAATTTGGTTAGTGAGGCTGATGCATGTTTTCTAATTCATATTGAATTCAAAAATAACATATTTGTACTGGCCACATTACTACATTAGTAAACTGTTTTGACGGTATACATCGAAAGCTATATCAACGTCACACAAAATTTTGAATTTGATATTATCCATAACTTTCTTCTCTTCTCTTCTCTTTTGGACGTGATAAAAAAAAATTTAAGTATATTTGGAAGGAGGCTAAAAGTTCTCTCCCAAATAATTTCTATAAATTAGAGAAACAATTACAAGAATATACACATTATGAAAGTAAAAGAAAATAAGGAATCGGCCCAAATCCAACTATACATTGGCCTTTTGGGCTAGAAGGATAAAAGAAAAAAGTATATATTTTTCAAGGGCCCAACCCAAATGACCTCAATTACACCCTAACACTTGTAAACGATTACAAATACAAATTTTACAATTTAGATTGCGGTTGAACCGAATTTAAATACCTCATAGAAGTTGAAAATATTAACATTAAATTATTATAAATGAAAGATAGAACAATACAAGAAATATATAGGGCCCGTTCGGCAACCATGGAATAGAGTGGAATAGAGGATTAAATGGGTTAATCCACTTTATTCCTGCCGAACTAGGATGGATTATCTTGGAATAAAATGAGGGTTTAGCCGGTTTAGTCTATTCCATATAAAACATGGAATAGATCTATTCCACCCAATAGTTATTTATTTTGGACAATTTACCCTTATTATTATTGTTATTATTGTTGTTATTATTTTTATTATTGTTAATATTATTATTATTATTATTATTATTATTATTATTATTATTATTATTATTATTATTATTATTATTAATGTGTTGTTGTTGTTATTATTATAATTATTATTAATGTCATTATTATTAATATAATAATAATAATAATTGTTATTATTACTATTATTACTATTATTATTATTATTATTATTATTATTATTATTATTATTATTATTATTATTATTATTATTATTATTATTATTATTATTACTATAATAAAATTAGTTAGAAAAAATTAATAATATGATTATATTATAATATTATTACAATATAAAATTACCATAATATTATTAATTTTAGTATTGTTATGGTACAAATTTTAATAATATTATAATATATTATGATATTAATATATTATAATAATACTAAAATTAATATATTATTAATACTTTATATTAATTCTATTATATTAGTATATTCATATAATAAACTATTATAATTTAACATATTAATATTATTAATATTGTTAATTATTAATATTCATAATATTATTTACATTCTGATATTAATATTTTAATATAATATTATTAATATATTATATGAATAATAATATGAATATATTAATATTTATATAAATATATTAAAATAATATTAACATGTTAATATTAATATTAATATATTATAATAATATTTATTATAATATTATTGTATTATTAATTATTAACAAATTAATATTAATAATATATTCAATATTATTATTTTGTGTTAAATAATAATATTAATATATTTAAATTTTTATAAATACATTAAAATGTTATTAACATATATTATAATAATATTTATTATAATATTAATGATAATATTATTGTATTAGTAATTAATATTATAATAATATTAATTATTAATATTGATATTGATATTAGTATTAATATTATTCCTACTATTATTATTATGTTAAATAATATTAATTATAATATTATTGTAATGTTAATTATAATATTAATACAATTATGATCGAATTATAATATTAATATTGATTTAATAATTAGAGGAGATGCTCCACTTCGGCATTCAATTTTTATTGTAATTGAAATTTACCATAAAAATGAAATAATGAGATGCTCCATTATTTTATTTTCTTTCTAATTTTAAGATTCAAACAAAAAATTTATATTCGAAGAATCTCAATTTAATTTCACCTCTAATTTCATGCCTCCAAACAAAAAAGTATTTTGGGGGTTTAAGAAGAATTTTCGAAGTGTTTTTTAAATGGAAGAATGGTCTCCGTTAAAGGTGAGTAGAAAGAGATGAAGTTTGGGATATGTCCATCTAATAAAATTATAATATTTGTATTTGTATGGATGGGCTTTTTGTTACTTAAATAATGGTCTTTCAACAAAGAAGTACTAAATATTTTATGCATACTAAATGGTTTGTAAATTAGTCATCAAGATTTAGGAAAATAATATACAATTCATGAACACCGAATAGTAAAAAAGCATGCAGCATTAGCATGCAGCATTTGAATGCATATATTGAGAATGGGTTCCCAAGGATACTGTAGTCATTATACAAAAATATTTCTTTCTTTAAAAAAAAAAAATTAACCAACACAGACACACTACAAACAAGTTGAGTTCTTGGGACGAAGACGAAATTATCAGAAAGACGAGCCGATCGATTGTTTCACTTAACTGTCGAAAGATATCTAATCACAAAATTAAATAAAGAAAAACTAAAAAAACATTCACTGTTTATTATTGAAATACAACAATCCAATTAATTGTGATCTAACCCATCAATGACATAAACCAACGTGAACGAGTCACCAACTCAGACAATCAGTAAGAAACAAAATGGTATATGAAGGTCTACTAATTATAGGAGGTTACTGATCAGGTCTTGACCAATATGATTGGGCTACGAACAATGTGCTTGTTAGACATCCACTCCAGTTCTCCAAACATATTATCCAGAGAATTACCGGACCAGTTTAACACGACTCGAAATCTCTTCTTTTGTCCTAACGTCGTAAATTGCAGAGTACTCGGTATGACCTTTGCCGATACGCCTTTAGGTACGTTAATCAACGATTTATATGTTGCTTTTGCCTCCCCAACATTAGTCACCACCCGCCTTATCGATATTTTACGATTGGTTTTACTGAGAGGAACCGAAATCGATGGGTAATTCAGCTGCTCCACAGGGATGGACTTCCTCTTTGTGCAATCCACCGGTGGCGCGGGGTGAATAATCGTGGCAATCATACTAGTGTTATATCGCAAACTACATAAGTAAGGAATGTAATCTTCTGCTTTGAGATCATAAACCAAACCCGGATCCAAGGCTTTACTCGGATCCACATGACCAGCACCCATGTCATAAGGAGTCGCGGGATTGCGCAGAGCTGCATCGGCAATAGGCTTGCCCTCGCGAGTCTTTGTATAAGCCGTGGTCATAATGGCCGACTTGATTGCTGCAGGCGACCAATCTGGATGTGCTTTCTTGATTATCGCTGCGATCCCACTAAGATGCGGTGTTGACATGGACGTGCCTGACATATATCCAAATTTCTCTCTCATTTGTCCCCCGTAACTAGGCGGGATTGCAGCAAGAATATCCACGCCAGGACCGGTGATGTCGGGTTTCGTGATCAGAGGACCTACCGGGCTCGGTCCTCGTGCAGAGAAATTGGCAATCAAAGGCGACCATGGAATGCCAGTTAACGAGCCCTCGAAAAGGAATGTAGCGATTGGCTTTTTGGTGGACAGCACATATTTTTTGAGCGTTTGTCCGTCTTCGACGTTGATTGCGGAGGCTGGGAGTACATGGCGGTCTTCTATAAGACTGTAATTATATTCCTTGGTGTTTACAAGGATCATGCCAGCTCCTCCTGCCTTGAGCACATTGATGCCTTTTTCAATCCTCGAATTTACCCCACGATCACAAACAACAATCTTGCCACGTACAATTTTCGAATCAAGCGAGTTGTTGTAGCACCGAGCAACTTCGATATTACCATTTGAACCCGGGTAAACTAACGGCATCATTTGTTTCGTCCAATTTTTTGGTTGGTAGATCGACACTCCTTCAAATTGTAGCCCATTACCGAGCTTGACCACGGATGTATATAGTTGTCTATCCATCGTGCTTGCAGCCACGGTAAGGACCCACGGCGCAACATTCGAGATCCAACTTGGAGAAGGCCCATTGTTGCCTGCGGAACAACTAACGAAAACTCCTTTCATCATAGCAAAATAACCACCAATAGAAGTCGCATCTTCAAACAAAGGTGGACTGAATTCAGCATTACCAAGGGATAGGGAGATCACGTCGACCCCATCATTAATAGCCTCCTCAATCGCTTTTATGGTATCGATCATAGCGCAACCGTTCTCGCCACATACCCTATAGATAGCAAGGTGAGCTTTGGGTGCCATGCCAGAGGCCGTACCCGTTGAAGTTCCATTGATGTTTGCATTTTTGACAAATGCTCCCGCTGCGGTACTCGCTGTGTGGGTGCCATGCCCCGTGGTGTCGAATGGAAGTAAGTGTTTTTTCTCCTCAAGGCCTGCCTTCATCATGGACTTTGCACCGATAAGTTTGTTATTGCATAACGAGGCGTTAAAGTCGCAGTGTCCTTTCCACTTTGCTGGTGGTGGTGGCATGCCTTCATCGTTGAATGATGGGTGGTCCGGATAAATTCCCGAGTCGATGATACCGATAATTATACCCTCCCCCATGTTACTATTTTTCCAAACACCGTTTGGTCCGCGCAATCCTAAGAATTCGGGAGTATGAGTAGTATGGGGCTTTAACGGCTTGTCATCGAGGATGGCACGTCCGAACCACGAATGGTTTGACATGGACTCGACTTCTTGTTTAGTTAGACGTGCCGCAAAACCGTTCAACACGCTGTTGTACGAATATATAAGCTTCGACTCTGCAGTTTTTCTGCACACTTCCGACAAAAGAGAAAGGTGCCAGCTTTCGAGATCCTTGGAACTAGACGAGTTAATTGCTCCTGTGTTTTGAACGATGATGATGTAGTTTTGGCGTTGGCTTTGGCCATTATTGGCAATGACGATCGAAGTAAAACAATGAAAAAGAAAAGATGTGTAAAGAAAATACAGAAACAATTTGTGAGAGCCCATATTGAGACAGACAGAGAGAGAATGATTAAAATTCGAATGTTGGAAATGGTTTTAAGTAAAACCCTAAATGGTAGTTTTACAATTGAACCCATTTTGAATTGGCCATGACAATAAACTGAATTATTTAGTGAAATATACCAATACCACCTATAATATTGTTTGCTATGTTTGAAATTTGGCTTTTGCTATGTCTGGAATTTAATTAGGGTTAGGGTCAATGAAGATCAGTTCTTCCGGTATTTATTTTGTTCGTGCTGGTTTTTATTTTGTTCCAAATATAATCTTATTACTAACTAAATGAGAATAAAATGTAGTACAAGATAGCTTTTCTATGAACACACAAATTTACAAATCGAAATTATACATATCGATTGCTAATTAACACGGCCTTATTTCACAATAAATACACTTTTAATAGACATATAACTCGAACGTCAAACCGTACACAAGTAGGCTTATTATACCACCTAAAAAACAACAAAACAATTTAAAAAAAAAAACTTAAATCTTTTTAATCACAACAAAAAGAATTACCTTGATTGAAATGGGTTTAAGCTCTCCATCTATCTTCTCCTTGTTTTTTATTTTGCATGCCCAAAAAAGACGTAACGGGTTGCTTCTTCACATTGACCGAAGGCAAAGTCTTCGAAAGCCATGACTCGCTCGGTGATTTCGGCAAATCCAAATCCAAAGGCAAAACATTACAACCAATTTTCTTAACCTCCTCCTCGCTACGGTTCGAATCTTGCGCATCGAGAAACGTATCCGTATCCGGGTCCTTGTCTTGCGAACCCGAACCGTTTCGGCTACTATGAAGGGAAGGCACGATAAAATTGGATCTATTGGAGTCGTTAAATGGAGGGGATGCGGGTTTGCTAGCCTGATCCTCTCCATTTGAGGCTGTGGAATGGAGAAGAGGAGATGAACCGTCTCGAGTGTTCGGCGAGTCGCTCCAGTAAGTTAATAGACTCGTGTCGCTATTTTTCTTGTTGGTTTCTTTTGGTTTATTTTGATAATTATTCGTTTGGTCTTGTTTGTGCTTGTAAACCGGCTCCCATGAATGCTAAAAAAAATTAGTTTAATTAAATAATTTTGTAAATTAAATAAAAAAAATAGAGTAAAAATAAATTATACCATGTAGTTCTCAAATGAATCGTCTGAATTCTTCGTAATGGGTCCATTATTGGAGCTCCGAATCAAAGGACTACCATTTCTCCTCGTAATGCCACCTTGTAACCGTACTGCTCTTCCCTTACCTTTCAGACCAGGTACAGGGTTCATCAAAAGAAACGAACTTTTCACGCAGAAACTTGGCAGGAATCCACACCCTTTTGCATGGAATCTTCTAGAAGCTTCCAGGTCCTCTTCATCATCCTCATCCTCATCCTCATCCTCATCTTCACCTTCACCTTCACCTTCATCTTCATCTTCGTTGTTTTCTTTCTCGAAATTATCCTCGTATTTTGGCTGGTTTTGGTACGGGAGAGGAACTGGTACCCGTCTCTGATCTGGAGACATACCGGTACCGGTGAAAGGGGGTTTGGGAGGTTCTCGACCTGGTAAAGGAGCCTTCCGGAAGGTAAATTGAGGGGAGCTGGTCGCAACAGCTTGTGCAGCGGGGAGAAATCGGTCCATCATGAATCCACGAGTTTCTAGATCGCTGCCATTTGGCGAATTGTTCTGATTTGTGGGGCCGTGTTGCAATTCGCTGAGACCACTTATGCTACAATTGATGAAGAATGATTCTGTTCGGGACAACGTGTCGAGCGCGTCAGAAAAGTTATCTTCTTCTGATTCTGCTTCTTCAGATTGCTCTTCTTGTGATTTCTCCTTTTGTTTTACTTTTTGTTGTTCTGTTTCTTTTTGGCTTTGATCCTTTCCTTTCTGTTCCTTGAGTTTTTTATTGGCCTTCTCTCTTTCTTTAGACTCTTCTTTATTGGTAGTGCGCATCGATGTAGCTTGAATTTTCTCTGGTACAATTCGAGAATGCCGATTAAATTTCTCAACTTTCTGTACCTCTGATTCTTCTTTCAATCTCTCATCTGTGGCCTGATAAAAATTCTCAATAGATGGATCAATTGCTTCCTTTACCGAAGTTGCATAATCCGTAACAGGTTTGCGGGTTCTCACACTACTACCCAATTTCGCCGGAGGTGGTTTCGGTACGGCCACGGGAGGCCGAGACGGCGAATTGGTATCAGTGCCGGGTTTAGGCTGACCCGGTTTTTGCTCCCACACAAACGGTACCACGCCAGGATTCCTAACAGGACCTGACTTGAGGTCCGGCTTATAAAACGGCAACGAAGACCGCCTATGCGCCGGATTTTTAGAACTAGTACTAGAATTCGAAGTGAAAGGAGAAGAAGACGAACTCGGCGGTTCAATCGAGAAACGCCGTGTCGAGAGAAGCGGTGCGTCTAAATCCATGTTCTTGTTCTTGTTCGCCTCCATGGGGTGTGAATGGAGTTTGGGATTGTGATAGAATTTCCCGGCGAGAATGGAGGAGAGTGGGAAGGAAGAGGGATCTGTACGCACGCTGTAGTGGGGAAGGGGCGGTACTGACTGCTGGCAGGCTGAGTGCTAGTGTACCTTAACGAGGTAAGGGCTAATTTATGTGGTCTTGTAATTTGTAGCATTTAGTGTAATTGGTACATGTGCTTATGTCCTATGTAATAAATCCTATTTAATAAATTGTATTTTTGAATTTATGACATGTTTGGTATTGTTTTGTCTATTAAGTATTAACATATTTTTTTTCTTGTACAATATTAAATTTTGAATCTAATTAGATCAGGTAGGTAGATGTGTACACGATTTGAAATAACTTGTGTTGCACGGATACGGCGATACGGCGATACGACGACGCGTATCAAATACGGCAATACGACAATTTAACATATGATTTATGATACGATACGAATACAACGATACAGATAAATTTAGTTTTTTAAAGTATTCGATTCGTACAACATAGGAAATAACTCATTATTTTATTATCATGCATATATAAATATCATTGATTTAAATTGCGGCGCCATAGCGCAAATCGCAATAAATATTTTTAAAACGCAATACCACAACCTACTAAATAGCGCCGTAATATCGCGCAATATCGGTGATCATATGTAAATTACAGTCCAAGCGCAATGAACCGCTATATCGCAATTTAAAACATTGATAAATATGAATATTTCTGAAAATAAATACACAACTATTTATTTTAGTTTTTCATTTGGGTTGAATATTTTGAATAATTTGAAAGCATTTTTATTTTCGTCGAGTTAATTAAATATTTCATTGAAAAATAAAGTTTAACCGAAATGGAACTAAATAAAACAAAATCTTTATATTGAGAGTATGCGTGATATTTATTGGGATGTGTTTGAAATGCATGATATCGGTGGTTCTGCATGTACGGATGAAATGATGGCTCACATTAAAACAGACGTATCATAACCAAGTACATATATTTATAGTGTATGATTTATTTGTAAAATCAAATATACTTTTGCACCATAAATGAAAAATAATACTTTCACAAATTTTAATGAACGTATTAAAATTTTCAACAATAAAAATATTTGTCAAATAATATATCATACAAATATGATCATGATAAATATTTATTCGACAACTAAATTTGAAAAAACAACTACCTTATTTTCTTAGCTAACTTTTTAGAATTACACATAGCCTTCTAACAAAACTAAGCATAGAAAATCTGAAGTGGGGTGATGACTCGTTGGGTCTACTCCATGATTATTATTTGATAAATAATTGCTTGTAGGTTCGTTGTAGTAAAAGAAAGCTACCATGATCACGTGAGTCGTTTGTGTTTCGCTAACGGAACGCCAATGTGATATGATGTTACTTAATAAGAATAACTAAATATATGATAAAATATAACCATATGCATTCCTCAAGTTGTTAACTTATTGAGACCTAATAATATCTTCTTGTATCATTTATATTCTTTTCTCATTCTCGTACTACTTAATTTTCGTAAACTTATTCAGATCTAATATCAGGGGCGGATCTTAATAAGGATCAGGGAGCCGTCGTTTCTTCAAAAAAATTTGCCGAACAATATATATAATTAACGATTCAGTGTATTTTATCAAAATAAATCATGTAGCATAAATTTGTAATTTCAGAACCAATTATGCTGCCTAATAAAATCTAGGCAACTATCATCTATATTCTTTCTCACAATACTTAATATAGGTACAAGTTTGTCTTCAAATGGTTGGTTTAGAATAAAATCACATTTAGTCTTAATACTATTTTGGACACACTAATATACTTGTAACAACTTATTTAATCTATTTATTTACCGACAATATTTGTCTGCCGTCGTTTTGTCTACACATCTGAACTTGACACAAGACTTATTTGTTTAAGGAATATTAATATAGTACAGTTAAAAAGATATTTAAGATAAATATAATAATATTTCAAAATAGTAGCATTATATATGTTATTTAAGTAAAACTTCTATCTTTTTTAAATTCTCTCAAAAAACTCCTATATTTTTTGTTTCTTAAAAAAAAACCCTAATTTTTTTAGATTCTCTAAAAAACCCCCATCTTTTTGTTATGTTTTTAAAAATGACCATTATACCCCATAATTTTATTTTATAAATCTCTATAAGTTAATAAATAATAAATAGATATTAAATTATTATAAAAAAATAAAAAATGTTAAAAAATAAATCATACATAATATTAAAATATTATAATAAATAATACATAGATATCAAAATATTATAATAAATAAGACATTGATACAAAAATGTCATTTTCAACAATTATTAGTATTTTAATATCTATGTATTATTTATTAAAATAATTTAATATCTATGTATTATTGATAATAATATTTTAATATCTATTTATTATAATATTATAATATCTATGTATTATTTATTTTTTGTATTTTAATAGATATTTCTTATTTATTACAGGGAAATTTTGGACTGTAGACCAAATAAGTTTGGTATTATCCAAAATGGACACCAAAGTTCGAAAATTTGGAAAATTACACTCTCGACATTTGAAAAGTCGAGAGATTTAAAAATCGGTCGACCTTTCAAAAGTCGAACACTTTTAGTCCTTAATCACTAACTGACTGATGCTAATTATCTTTATCAAAAGCTTTCAACGTTTGAAACGTTGAACAAAATTGCTCGACCTTTCAAAGGTCGAGAGATTGAAAAAACAATGGGAAATTTTCAAAAAACCCCCTATCTTTTTTGGATATTCTAAAAAACCCCCTATCTTTTTGGAAACTCCAAAAAACCCCCTCTACCAAACTTTTATTTTCAAATACCCCCCTATGAGGTTAAAATTAACTATGAATGGTGTTAAATATTTTTTTATGACCAAAATACCCTTCTTTTTACATATTTAGTAATTAAAATAATGTTTTTGTTATTTGTATTAATTTTAAAAAAGTCCTAATTTTTTTTAGCTTATAATAATTTTTAAAAAATAATTATCATATGTTATAATTATATAATTTTAATATTTCATACATTATATATATTTGACTTTCATATTTTTTTACCGAAAGAAGAACGAAAATAAAAATTATTAAATGTTAAAATATACACATGAAAAAATAATTTTATAATTTTTGCTGAAAGAAGAACGAAAATTTTACTGAAAGAAGAACGAAAATATTAAAATTATACAAACACAACATTTAATAATTTTATATGTATATTTTTGTTTTATTATTCAAACAAAAATAACAAAAATATACATATGAAAAAATAACAAAAATATACATATAAAATTATTAAATGTTGTGTTTGTATAATTTTAATATTTCTTTTATTATTCATGAAAAACTAACATCAGATAATAATAAAATAAACACCTTGAAAATATAGTGATAGAAAAATATGTCTTTAAACATCTATTTTATTTTTATTTTCGTTCTTCTTTTATGTATGTTTTTAATAGATTCATGATATTTTATTTTTTAAATATTTGCAAGGTGTTCTTTTAATATTATTGTTCATCTTATTATTATTTTATGTAATTTTTTCAGTAAAAAAATATGAAAGTCAAATATATATAATGTATGAAATATTAAAATTATATAAATATAACATATGGTAATTATTTTTTAAAAATTATTATAAGCTAAAAAAAAATTAGGACTTTTTTTAAATTAATACAAATAACAAAAACATTATTTTAATTACTAAATATGTAAAAAGAAGGGTATTTTGGTCATAAAAAAAATTTAACACCATTCATAGTTAATTTTAACCCCATAGGGGGTATTTGAAAATAAAAGTTTGGTAGAGGGGGTTTTTGGAGTTTCCAAAAAGATAGGGGGTTTTTTGAAAATTCCCATTGTTTTTTCAATCTCTCGACCTTTGAAAGGTCGAGCAATTTTGTTCAACGTTTCAAACGTTGAAAGCTTTTAATAAAGATAATTAGCATCAGTCAGTTAGTGATTAATGACTAAAAGTGTTCGACTTTTGAAAGGTCGACCGATTTTTAAATCTCTCGAATTTTCAAATGTGGAGAGTGTTATTTTTCAAATTTTCAAACTTTGGTGTCCATTTTGGGTAATACCAAACTTATTTGGTTTACAGTCCAAAATTTCCCTTTATTAAATTATGGATATTTATCAAATAAAATTATGGGAAAGGGTATAATGGTAATCTTCAAAATCATAACAAAAAGATAGGGAATTTTTGAGAGAATCAAAAAATGTTAAGAGGGTTTTGGAGGAAGCCGCAAATATAGAGGTTTTTTTAGGTAATCTAAAAAGATGAGGGGTTTTTCATAATTTTCAAAAAAGTTAGGGGGTTTTTGAAGAATTCCCCTTCTAATAATATAAACCGAACTCACTCAAAATCATTTTTTGACCTATAAAACTGTGGGTTCCACTCACAAGGGGTGTTAGCCTGTTAGGTGGTGATTCTGTCATATCATCTTGTTGTGAGCAAGTAATTTATATGATACTGAAAATTCAAAATGGACATGTTAAAAAAAAAAAATATATATATATATATATATATATATATATATATATATATATATATATATATATATACATATATATATCAATGATTTAAATTGCGGCGCAATTGCGCCGCAATAGCGCAATTCGCAATAAATATCCATAAAACGCAACACCGCAACCTGCTATATAGCGCCGCAATATCGCCGCAATATGGCGCAATATGACGCAATATCGGGGATCATGTGTAAATTATTGTTCAAGCGCAATGGACCGCAATATCGCAATTTAAAACATATATATATATATATATATATATATATATATATATATATATATATATCAATGATTTAACGGCGTAATTGCGCCGCAATAGCGCAAATTGCAATAAATATTTCAAAAACGCAATGCAGCAAACAACTAAATTGCGCCGCAATATCACGCAATATCGGTCATCATGTGTAAATTATAGTCCAAGCGCAATGGACCGCTATATCGCAATTTAAAACATTGATATATATATATATATATATATATATATAGAGAGAGAGGGATGCTAACTTTCTTAATTAAGTACCAAATATTTGGTACTTAATATTTTTTATCCATCGGATTTGCATTGAGATTTGTATTTTTTTCATGATGCTCGTGAAATTTTATGTACATCATTAAATGCACAAATCCCAATAAAAATTCAGTGGTTAAAAAACATTAAATACCAACATTTTGCTACTTAGTTAAGTAATTTAGCCCCCCTCATATATATATATCATGGTTGCAAATAGCTTCGATAAACGTTATGCAACACCGATATAGCTTAGTTTGGAGGCAAAACGCTGCGCGTTGTAGTTTTGTAGCCCGCTACGGCTAAATAAAATATTTTACATTAATTTATAAAAAATCAAAAGAATGTAATTAAGAAAATTTATTTCATGAAAAATTAATAATTAAAAAGTGTTTTGGTTTGGTAAATAAACCCAAAACCATCATCTCTTATTTAGGTAGAGATATTATGACTGGTTGGAGATGTTTATTTTCATATATTGCATAAGTTATTTTATGTGTTACAAATCATATCATCCGCAATAGCTCTCGCAATTGAGCACGCTACTCGCTATCGCTACGAAAAATGATCACCACGCTACAGACCACTACACGCTATTTGCAACACTGATATATACACACACACACACACACACACACACACACACATATATGAAAAATTAGCATCGAATAATATAAAAATAAACAACAATATACAAAAATTATTCATGGAAATATCCATACAGAATAATACTATTTTTGCACCTAGTTTTAATGTTATTTTAATGTTAATAAAAACTAGCTCGTAAAATAATATTTTCTGCAAACTATTTTTCAGCCGCTAGTTTTAATTTCGACAACTAGTTTTAATTTTAGTAGTTTAATTTTATTAATAATGAATGAATATTAAAACTAGTTAAAAAATAATATTATTATGCCCAAATATTTTTAACCCCTATAGTAAATAAATGAAAATTAAATCTTGTTTGAAGAAGATTTTTTAATATATCCAAATAATGAGAAGCTTTTTTTATTTTCTTTATCGAAAGAGAACCTGCAGCACGAAACGTTCTCTTACGGCTCAATATTCTATTGAGCTAGATACAAAACCCGAAACTTTACATGACGAACATATCCTAGTATGAATCCTCATATTTCGTAAATGTCCATGCTTTGTCTCAATTTGGAATGATTTCAACATATCCTAACATGAATAATCTCTTTTAATAGTACCGGCAATCGATTTTTCTTCTGAAAGATTCTCAGTTTATCGGCAATTGACTCTTTTAATAGTTTCGGCAACCCGAAACTCATATGTCTTGGAAGAAGTTCATTACATAGGTACTCGGATCTGGTAGAAAACTTGGATTTGGAAATCGACTAGAATGTACCACAACGTAATGACAGTACCTAAAAAATCTCCATAATAGTCTGAGAAATCTAACTGTCCATAACATAGACTCATAGGTGGAACTCATAGAATAGACAATGATTTAACTCAATTATTCAAACCAGGGAGGACAAAATTTTTGTTGTTGTATGTCCTTCGATTTTGGAGTTTGTAGAAATAACTTCGTGCTCACATAATTTGTAAAACTAACTCTTTCGTCATGTTATTTCGCGAAGCACAAATTTGTTTTAGCCATCTCGGATGGCGAAACAGATAAAATGAGATTTTTTTTTTTTGCCTCTTAAACTTGATCAATAAAATTAATTAAGTATATTTCGTCATCTTACTTAGCGAAACATCAAAATATTTTTTATTTTTGTTTCAGTTGACGAACAAGAAAAATAAATTGTGTGTCGTCATCCCAAATAGAGGCAATAGGTATTGTCATCCCACAACAAGTGTTCGTTTCGTCATCTGGATTGACAAAACAAAAGAAAGTTATTGTTTAGCCAACAATGTTTGCGAAACAAAAATAAATAAAAAATATGCTCATGCTTCGCACAGTAAAGTGACGAAACATATTTAATTAACATTTTTTACTCTTGATTTTGTTAAATCTTAATTTATTTCGCCATTTAAGTTGACGAAATAAACTAGTGTTTCGTCAAATAACATATTCGAAACAACTAGTATTTCAAATCCAACAACTTCTTCAACGTTAATCTGGTAAAATCCAAAAGTTCGAACGCTATACATAAAAAATTCTAGGTGATTTCACAAAATTACATGACAAATTCAATGCCATTGCATTGAATAAAATAGATAGAGGAGAGAGGACCGTGATACCGAAGGTAGAGTAAAGAAGGCGTTATTTGTGTCGGTTCAGTGGACCCGTCCAGTCCACGTCCATTCTATTTTGTGCTTTTTAAAATTTTCATTAAGAAATACAGTAGGCATATTACATTGTTGATATGGGTGTCAATGGGGCAGATATTGCCCGAACCGATCCGAATCGTATCGGCAAAATATCCGGATTCGAAAAAAAAATATTTGGATCCGGATGGAACCGGATCCAGAACCGTATTCATTTTTACGAGTATGAATCCGGATCTAGGAGCTAAATTTTTGATGGATCCGAGTGTTATCCGGATCCGAATAAAAATTACAAACGGATATCCATTTTATTGTAATCATGATTAAAATTGTAGTAATACATAATAGACAATAAATATCATTTAATTCATAATAATACATAATAATCAGTTATCATATGTGTGTGTGTGTGTGTGTGTGTGTGTGTGTGTGTGTGTCTATTTTGTTTTAAAGTTATACAATAATCACGATTAGAATTCTAAAAGTGTTATTATATTATTATATCATAATATCCATTTTAATAGTCGAATAGGATCCGTATCCGTATTCGTATCCGACAATATCAGAATCGTATCCGTATCCGGATCCGGATAGTACCGTATCAGGATTCATATTCGAAAAAAAATATGAATATGGATCTGGTACGACCACTATCCAAACCGTATCCGAACCGTTGACACCCCTAATTGTTGACTTGGAAACTAAGAACTATATATATTTGTTTGTAATAATAATTCAGAATGACAAACAGTGTTGATTAGGGACAAGAAGTCTACTAACGAGGAAATTGGTTTGGTTGTTTGGACATGTATCCTGATTATTTCAAAGGACTTAAATCTTGTGATATGATGGGCAAACCGATTAGTTATGTGACTCTACGGTGCTCAATGATTAGCGTTACCACAAGTAGAGTTGGCAAAATGTAGCCCGATCCGAAAAATGATATGACCCGTTCGAATTCAAATTCGACCCGAATCTATTTTTTTTTATCAAAATCAACGATCCGAAATCGAAATCGAAACTGAACCGAAACCGAATGATCCGAACCCGAAAAGTATCCGAAACCGAAACCGAATGATCCAAATTTGAAAATAAAAATCGAACCCGAATGATCCGAATTCGAAATCGATCCGAAACCGAATGATCCGTAATTGAATGATCCGAAAACCGAAATAATCCGAAACCGAATGATCCGAAAAACAAAACGATTTATGTATTTTTGTAAATTGAAACGAAACTGAATGACCTGCGATCCGAACGATCCGTAAATTGAAACGACTCGAATCCGACCCGCCAAGTGATTTTTTCCAATTATTAATTTTATGAGTATTTCGGTTTATGTTAGAATTCTATCATAATAGTTTGAAATGAAACGCTCGATACACAATACAAATTCGCAGTATATATTAATAATTGAAAACCCTCCACCCCTATTCTTTTAGATTTCCCGAAAAAAATCCTATATTTTTTTGCTCCAAAAAGTCCCTAACTTTTCTAAATATTAACAAAAAAATATGTAGCACTTTATTGTATTTTTAAAAATTTATCATTTTGCTCCATGATTTAATTTGTGTTATGTTTTTGTACAAAAGGAGGGGAATAAAAATTAATTTAAGCAACAATTATGCTATATATTCCTTATCAAAAATATTTAGTATAAATATGTTGGAAAAAAAATTAATATATATTTCTGAAAAAATATTATTATATTTTTTTCAAGAATTATTATATGTTTTGTGTATTTTTATATAATATAATTAATATTAATATCTATATATAAATTTCAAATCATGGGAACTTTTAAATTAAAATCTTGATTTTAATTTGTAATATGTTAATTGAATAATTCGTACAAATAAATACTAGTTTAGCAACAACAACAAAATCAAAACTTTTTTTGTACAAATATGTTAATTGAATAATTCGTACAAATAAATACTAGTTTAGCAACAACAACAAAATCAAAACTTTTTTTGTACAAATATGTTAATTGAGTAATTCGTTATGAACGACCGGTTCGTTAGTTTTGACGAATCAAAATACAAATGAATCGCGTTTCAGTACGCATGAACCGAAACATGATAAGTATGAAGATATGATGAATCCGGAGCTACTATGAATTAACCCTACATTACAACCAGGGAGCCCTTGGCAGTTTTTGCACAAATTCAAGTAATGTTCTCCTTTGCTAAAACATCTCTTTTCCAAACTCATTAATTATTTTTTTTATATTTTCCTTAATATTCGGGGTTCGTACAAATTTTATTTTTATTTTGTTAATTAAAGTTCCTATGTTATTAAAAATCATTCTACTTCATTGTAAATCTCATTTGAAACAATTAAATGTTTTATTATTTATTCACCCGTTCAAAATCATTTAAAACTAATAAAAGCTACTATAGAACTACAAAAATTCTGAATTGTCATTATTTTGCATTCTCTTCATGCATATGATAATTTTGTTGCTTAAGAGTTTTATTGCAAGGGAAGAAAATCATTGTACACTTAATTTCTTTTGTAAGAAAAATATCAAAACAAGCAAGGAAAACCATGAAACAAACCCCAAAACAGTTTGAACTATTTATTTAAAACTCAGTAATAATTTAAAAATCCTCCTCATCTTTTAAATTTAAGAAATCATTTTGTAACATCTATAAATGAAAATAAAATTTACTTATCTTATAACTTATTTTATATTAGTTTTACCAAACATCTATCTTTTTTTTTTACCAGAACTATACAAAAAAAAAGACAAAAGAATTTATGTGTGGGTGTAAATTGTAATCTGCCACACCCACAAAAGGACCCTATATTTAAAACTACCTAAGTTCCAAATACATTAAATTCAATCATACATTATCTCAAGATAGATATACGAATTTATGCCATCTGTCCTCTCTTCTTTGCCTCAACAATCAAGCCGATTCGGACACATAACTCATTTCTAGGTTTGCATTAACTTGCACACAAAAGTATTATCAAACGTACTGTTTTAACGACCCCCTGAAAATATGTTTATATTTCTAAATTTTAGTTGTAAAATTACAAAAACTAAATTCATTTAATTTCACTAAATTATAAATATATTTACAAGGGTAAAATTATATACACTAGGTACAAGTTAAAAATTTGAGCAATTAAATTGAAAAAAATCCTCCTTACGAAAATACCAATTAACTAGTGCTCCGCGTCGCTCTCCGTGTCGCTCTCCGCTTAGGTCGAGTTTGATGCAGACCCGGTCTTGAATTTTTCGAGGTCTTTGGCGATTTTTTTCACTAAACATTTTAATGTTATAATTATACTCTCAAAAAAATCAATGATTTTATATTCTACAATAAATCATCTCGTTCCATAACTTTTAGTGCCAACTAGTTTTTTCCCCCGTACGATTGCGCAGGAGGTTTTGAGTTCATGATGTATATATATTTTTTATTATAACACAATTCCACGCGCATCTAAATAATTGTGTAAGATATATTAGTTGCGCGATTACATTAACGAATTATGAGTACAATTTATACAACAAAAGAACATATAATACTACATAACTTGCAAGAATATTACAACAAAGAATGTAGAAACATAATACACAAATAAAAAATATTTCGCAACAAAATAATAAATAATATTACAAATTTATGGTACAAACATACAAATTACAACAATACTAAGTTTCAATTAGATTAATTATTAAAAAAATAACGCAATCGAAATCCTTAAATTTTTTCTGTAGAACATAAAATATGTAAGCATGGTGTATTTGTCTCAGTAAATTACTATCTTTATAAATTTTAGAGCTATAACCATATGAATTGTTCAAGAGCCGGCTATCTTGAACTATTCAAACGGAGTTACTACAAAATTTGTTTATTTTTTGCACATCATCGGCATAATCAAGAGAACAAAATAACATAATGATGACGATGACGATGATGGTGATGATGATGATGATGATGATGGTGATGGTGATGGTGATGGTGATGATGATGATGATGATGATGGTGATGGTGATGGTGATGGTGATGATGATGATGATGATATAGTGACGACGTTACTTCATTGTTTAAACAATGGTTTATTGTTTATGTTTTCACATTTCGTCTCTAACGTTCAACTTTGTCACTTTCGGGTTTAGAATGTCGTTTCGTGTTAGTATGTTTAAATCGTGCTTGTATTTCATGTCTTTATTTCATACGGATACTTTTATTTTTATTTGACACGTGTGTATGTATTTTTGTTTTGCATGTATTTTTCGTTTTTTTTTTCTTTCTGTAACTCTGTTTGTATTTTGGTCATCTTATTCCTATTTCGAATTAATATCGATATGAATATTGGTTCATCATTTGTAGTTCGTAGTTCGAATTTTTATTCATGTTTGTCTTTGTATTCACTGTTGTATTTTTTTTTGGTTTCGTACTTGTATTCGTATTCGTATTTTTTATTTGTATTTCATGTTTGTGTTTCGTAATAGCGTTTGATGTTGGTATACGTGCTTCTATTTCATCTATATATTTGTGTTTGTATTTTTACATGCAATTATATATATATTTAATCACAATACATAATTCGTGTTAAAATCAATATTAGTACGGGTATTCATTTTTTTTGGTATTTGTTCATGTGTACGTGCTTTCTATTTGTGTTAGTAATTCAAACTTTTATACGTATTTCATATTTTTTTATGAGTTGATGTTTTGTAATTCGCATTATTTCATGATTCGTAATTTATCATCACAACATACATATTCGTTGTCGTATTAAGTTTTATTTTTTAGAATTTATTATTCATTTTGGTTGTTGGTGTTTGCATATGTATTCCGCTCTCTTATTTCGTGATTATATCTCCTCTTAATGTATGTATTTGCTTTTGAATATATATATATATATATATATATATATATATGTTGCTTGATTTTCTCTTGTATTTGCTCTTATTTTCTTCTTGGGGGTAGTTTTGTTCAATTTGTTCCTGTTAGCAGTTTTGCTCCTATTTTGTTCTAATTTGAAAAGGGAAATTGGGCAATTGAGCATGTTTATGGTAGAAGCATGAACAATAGAACATGTTTATGGTTCAAGCATGAACAATTAAACAACGAACAAATTTATGGTACGGGTTTATAATTTATATCTCTCATTTTTGCTTATTTTGGCTAGAATTTTCTGAAGCATGGTGAATATGAGTGCTTACTGAATATCATCGAAGCTTGGACAATCAATGCTTGGCCCGATATGGTAATACTTTTCTCCCTTGTATTTTATCGTGATTCACAGTATAGAATATTGATATGATCTTTGTCATTTACAAATTGATATGTACATATATTCTCCTATTAAATATTGCAAACATTGCAGGACACACACTTCAGTTTGGAGATCTGGCGAAGATGGCGTCTGGCGAGGCGGTCTTGAGATCGATTCTCCAGCGATCGGGCGTGGGTCGAGTGGGTTCTAACTTTAAGACCCTAATTTTGACATGGAGGAAAAGAAACAAACATTTCGTGCATATAAAATTACTCGAGAAGCATAATATGCATGGAGGAAAAACTTGAAACTTCAGCTAGTATTATGTAATTTTGAGTTACCATCTTGACTAGAATTTATGTAATCCTTGGTTAATATTTATGTAATCATGAATTTTTATACACATATCTAGAGTTGTGATTTGTTTGTTCTGAGTTTTTTTATTTAGGAGTTGTGAACTGTTTCATCTCACTTAGATTGAGATGCAAACTCTATTATTACAATTCATAATATCATAAACATTTGGAATACATCAAATTTACTGATAAAATTGAATCAAATGAAATGAGTTATAAATTAAAACATAACATAATACTAAATGAAAATAAAATAAAACATAACATAACATAATGTAAATAATAGAGAAAACACGACATAATGCTAAATGAAAATTTCATAAAAACCCAAGAATACTTGAGTTACAAACAAGACCATTCATAAGCATGAAAATTTATATTGTGACTACACAACAAAATAAAGAAAAATTGGGCTCGCACATTTCTCTCACTCCCCTCTCTTCTTCTTGCTCTTTCTAGCATTCGCTACCTGATGATGATCTGGCTTGCCTTCCATCTCCATCCACATCAATTGTATGTTGCATATATCCAACATATACATAGAACTAAAATAAAGTTTGATAAACACATATAATCTTTATTATTATGTAATGAATTTCAATTACCGATGCAGCATATGTTGTAAAAAATCAGTAGTCTAAAAATCGAATTATAAAAGAACAAAACAGCTTATAAATTGAAAAGAGTTTACCCGGATCGCGTGAACGCTGTCCTAAGACGTATTCCGTCTATACGTGCGAGACTTTTTGGATCGCCCCAAGATAATCCGAGGATTCACTCCTTAGGCGCACGACCTTAGGAATGGTGATGCTAGTCTCCTTTGATATCCGGCTTAAAAACTTGTGCGTATATTAGAAAATGAAATATTGAGTAATGGAGGATTGTTCTCAAGAAATGGAGTATAGAAAATGTGATCAATAGTTCAATGGAAGAAGGAATGATATTTTTACTCAAACTTTCTGATATCCTTTTTTGCTCTGTAATGGTGGCATATATGGAGGAGTAAAGAGTGTAACGTTGGAATATAATCAATACAATTAATGCCTGACTTAATTGGAGATTGTGATATAAATGAATAGGAGTTATAAAATATTAATCAGACAAATGGTCAAATATCTAGTGGTAATCAACGGCTAATTGTGCCAATTAATATTAGATGATATGGAATTAATTATTAGAGATCATGGAATAATATGCCAATGAATTTGGAGTTTTTCGATAATATTATACTGTAGCTTTTACAGCATATTATACTAAACTCTAAAGTCAGCTGAATATAAAACATATTCAACGCTTACTACTAAGATAAATCAATTATCGACCTTCTGATGCCAAGAACTTCGCAAACAATTCTGGATATTCCTAGCGATCTTCTCCAGTTCAAATGCACTGGACAGTAACTATTGGATCAAATGCACTGGACGAAACTCGCGGAATGGCAGAATAGGAGGAGACGTGACGGAGTGACATGACGCGCACAAAGAAGAACCACAGTGACCCATTTCGGAGAGTAGGGGCTGTAAAAGAACGGAGGTCGATACGAATGTTTGGTATCGGGGGAGGGGCAAGTAAAGAGTCGTGTCTGTAAATAATAAAACTATGTAAAACTATAATTTCGTTTAATCCAATAGGGTGTGGGTTAACCCACCCCTTAAAAACTCAAAAAAAACTATAACACTCTCTCCCAGTTTGAAAATAAACTGGTTGCCCTAAACCCCTAATTTAGAAAGAATCATACACCAAATGAATGAAAAAATCGTAAAAATTGTCCATTATTGATTTAGAGAAGAGGGTTTACGATACCTTGATTGATTTAAAGACTAGAGAATTTGAAGACCAAACAATCTGGAGATCATAGAATCGAGTTAGAACCCACTCGACCCACGCCCGATCGCTGGAGAATCGATCTCAAGACCGCCTCGCCAGACGCCATCTTCGCCAGATCTCCAAACTGAAGTGTGTGTCCTGCAATGTTTGCAATATTTAATAGGAGAATATATGTACATATCAATTTGTAAATGACAAAGATCATATCAATATTCTATACTGTGAATCACGATAAAATACAAGGGAGAAAAGTATTACCATATCGGGCCAAGCATTGATTGTCCAAGCTTCGATGATATTCAGTAAGCACTCATATTCACCATGCTTCAGAAAATTCTAGCCTAAATAAGCAAAAAGGAGAGATATAAAATTATAAACCCGTACCATAAATTTGTTCGTTGTTCAATTGTTCATGCTTGAGCCATAAACATGATATATTGTTCATGCTTCTCCATAAAATGTTCAATTGCCCAATCTGCCTTCTCAAATTCGAACAAAATAGAAGCAAAACTGCTAAAAGGAACAAATTGAACAAAATTACTCACAAGAAGAAAATAAGAACAAATACATGAGAAAATCAAATAACATAGAAACCTCGCAAGAATAAAATAAGAGCAAACCTCGCCAGGAGAAAACCACGCCAAGAAAAAACCACGCTAAGAGAAAACCTCGCCAGAAGTTGGAATCGCCGGATCGCCTCACCCGCACTAGATCGTCTCGCCACATCGCCTCGCTAATACCCCGAATCTTTGCCTCCTTGAGCTTCACGATAGAGAAGAGCACCAATGTATGAACATGAGAAGAGCTTCATGACAATATGAAGATAGGAAGATAGAGTAGTCGCATGTTATCGGGTTATCGGGTTTGGGATTTTAAAATATTTTTCTGTTAAATTTAACAAAATTGTTAAATTTTGGATAAATTTGATATTAATAAGATTTAGGGGGATTTACATATTTACCCTTTGTTAAATTTAAAATTACATATTTACCCTTCTTAAAATTAAAATACCATATTTAACCCTTTCATAAATCTAAAATACCATATTTACCAAAAAATTAAAAGCCATATATTTTTTCCGTTAAACTTAATGGTCAACATTTAAAATTACTATTTTACCCTTTGTACTTACCCTTCTAAAAATCCAAAATATCATATTTACCCCTTTAAAAATAAAAATATCATATTTACCCTCTCAATAATAAAAATAACATATGTACCCTTACTCACTCGACAAGAAGAAATCATGTCCTACAATTTAATAATATTTTTAGTTATGATTATAATTTTGCTATGAAGCTATATTTTTTACATTTTATTTTTTTTCATTTGAGATTGATAGAATAATTATCTTTTGAGACTTTATTGATGTATTTTTTGCATTTATATTGTTATCTATGAGATTATATTGTTATATTCTTTGGGTAAATATGTTATTTTTATTTTTAAAAGGTTAAATATGATATTTTGGATTTTTAGAAGAGCAAATATGTAAAAGGTAAAATAGTAATTTTAAATGTTGACCGTTAATTTTAACGGAAAAATTGGATGGTTTTTAATTTTTGGATAAATATGATATTTTAGATTTATGAAAGGATAAATATGATATTTTAATGTTAAAATACGCACTTTCAAGTGAGTATTGAGGGTATTATATAATTATATAGATATAGTCTTGTGTAATAAATTTTAGAGACACAAATTTTGAGGAGAAATAAATTAATTAATCAGTACACAATACTAATTCTGATGGACATCGAATGATTAGAAAATCTTGAATATAATGTCCTGCTCCTGCTCCTGCTCCTGTATATAGGTGTTGATCTCAAGGAATGTATGGAAAGTGGTGACAAAAAAGATGGTAGGAGAGGAGTATAGTGCACAATGGTCCTCAATAGGAAGGAGGGTTCGGATGAGAAATACGCATCGTGGTTTGTCTGCTCAGATATAAGATATAGACATGCATCTCTGCCTCCGTATATCGAATTCAGTGTCCGAAGATCAATGCATTTAGGTCCGTTAGAAAAAGGATAGCAAATCAGACATGCGTTGCTAGCTAAGATTACTCATATCCAAATTCTCACATGTTTGAGGTTCAACACTAAGGAGGAGTCGAGAATGCAACAACACTAAAGATCGAAAAACATCTTTCTCACAAGAAAATATACCCTCGTGAATTGGCATTTGACGTAGAATATTTTAGTATCACGCATATAATAATTAATATTATATATTATTATAAGAGGGTTATGTACAAAATTTTTGGTAATTAATGCTTTCAAAACATTGAATTTGCATTGAGATTTGTGTATTTAATGATGTGCACAAAATTTCATGATCATCATGAAAAAACACAAGTTTCAATGCAAATTGAGTGGTTAAAAAATATTAAGTATCAAAAATTTGATACTTAATTAAGTATGTTAGTCTCCCTATTATCATAATACTATACCGACTTTGATACTTCTCAAATTTTGAAGAATCAAAATTGGTTAGTTTAGAAAATTCAAATATATTTTGGTAACCAAACAAAAAATCAGACTGTAGTAGGAATATTAATTCCCACATTAATTCCCTTCCGTATCAAAATTCCATCCAGTAAATAAAAAAAATAACAGGCCTAATTGGATTTATAATTATAATGGGCCATTATTTATATAAATAAGTATTATTCACAGCCCATAATCTTTTCATAGCTTACATTCTAAGCGACCGTCCAACTCATCCATCTCTGCTACGTGGCATTCATGCGAGGCCTCTTTTTTCTCTATCTATATCTATAAACAGGTCCACCATTAATACATGATTATAAAACCTTTATAGTTCCACAGCGTACAAAGCCGGGTTCATTGAACAAATTGTCAACTATCTAATAAATCATAGTATAATATATCCCTGAACATGGTCTATGAAGTCTGGACGTTGGAAAAGGTGTGATTGATATTACGGTGCACGGTGGACCGGTGAAAAGAGCATTAATAAGAAGGTGGGAAAGCGAAGATACTTCGTACTTAATTAATACTACCAATGCCTTTAAATTCGGTGAGGGTTTTCATCTTACTAATTGCTCTTGCGATTTCTTTGTGTTTGTGTGGGAATTCGATCGCCATGGCTAATACTTTGGGTGGGATCAAAGAGTCCTCGTGCGGTGCTGAGAATTCGGTTCAGATTGATGAGCTCGCTCGATTCGCCGTTGAAGAACACAACAAGAAAGAGGTCCTTTTTTTTTAATCCTTTACTCTTTCGATTGTATAATTTATATCAGTTCATTTGATTTGATTGAAAACCCAACGAGAAAGAGGTTCAAATCTTTAGCCCTATTTTGTAGTGTGTAGAGCTTCATCGGTGTCTGTATGTGATTAACTAATTATTTGTCCATTTATCAATAATCACTGTTCGTTTTTTATGAGTTCGATTATAAAAAAAACCCCAATAACCCAAAATCATGCGAAAATCAATCCCCAAATCATACCAAAGCCCTGAATTTGCCCACTGTTGGTGAATCAGTCACCATGTTTGCTTTTGTCCCCGACTTTAACAGTGTTTTCCTCTTAATTAGCACCTTTTTGTGATTGAACTTTAATTAATTTTTATCTTATTTTTGTCATATACATTTTTTTCAATTAGAATGCTATTCTTGAGTTTGTGAGGGTTCTTCACGCAAAAGAACAAGTCGTAGCCGGTACACTACACCACTTAACTCTCGAAGCAATCGATGCTGGCAAAAAGAAAGTATACGACGCCAAAATATACGTGAAACCATGGCTCGGAGTGAAAGAATTGCAAGAATTCACTCACAAAAGCGACTCAACCTCCTTCACTTCTTCAGATCTCGGCGCCAATAGAGGTACAATCAATTTCTCACAAATTCAAACTAATTCAGGGTCCTTTTTATAAATTACCAAATATAATTTTTTTATTCAGAGGGGCATGCGCCAGGCTGGCGCGAAGTGCCCGTACACGATCCTGTGATCAAGGACGCGGCGAACCAAGCCGTCTCGAGCATTCAACAAAGATCGAACTCTCTCGTCCCATACGAACTCGTCGACATAGTCCATGCCAAGGCTGACGTGGCGGATGATTTGGCGAAGTTCAACCTGGTTCTTAAACTGAAGAGAGGCGACAAAGAGGAGAAGTTTAATGTGGAGGTGCATAAGAGCGTCGAGGGCAATTTCGTCCTTAACCAGATGAAACATGAACATGAAGAGTGATGATTGTTAGTAAGTTTTTGTTTTGTTTTTAACTTATTAGCGTAATATAATAAGAATGAAACATGCAGTGTTGTTGTGAACTGAGCTGCTATTTCGTTTGTGATTGTAATAATGGTTATGTTGCGGTATGTTTATGGGAAGTATGGGAATTATGTCGAATATGAATATTTCAAGTTATCGTTGAGTTACCATGACTTCGATCAATGTATATCATGTATATCGTAAACAAAATAACTATTTTTGCAGCAAATAGTTGATCCTGCATTTAGTAGTCGCATCACCATTGAGCTCATGGAAGGTTCGATTGAATCCAAATTGAGAAAATCTCCGATGTAACAATTAAATTTTAATGCAAAGGTACAAAAGCTGATTATTTTCCAAATCTAAAATGTTATGTGCATAGTTTTGGGTTTAGAAACATTAATTTGTAGAGAATTTTTGTAAGGAAATTATCACTAGTTACTCAGAGTCTTTATGTAAGTGGCCAAACCTCGTAGAAAAGATCGGGACATACAATCTCCTACGCATCGTAAGCCCAAGCTAGCTAACTGTTCCGCATGATTAATAGGCCAACATTTCCTAACAGATGGATCAATCATTTTGTGAATCATCATTTTATTTTGCGCAGCTTCCCGAACAATATTTGTAATGTTCAAGGCAGGCTTTCCTGTTAGAAGATGAAGAATGACATTCCTGAAAAGGGTACATGTCAGATTTTGTTACGAGTTGTCTTGTAAATTCAGGATCAATGTATCCACTTGTTTGAATTGCAAAACCTCATGTTCGAATTGCAAGACGCCTTGCATATTTTCAGTTTCCAATTTTTTTTTGCCAAATGTAAATTCTGAGTACGATGAAATTACTCTTTGCAAGGTAAATCAGGAGTATGTTGAAATGTTTGATTGGAGTTATAGCATTTCTTCATTTGACTCTTGAAGCTCCTTATTTTTCCCTTCGTTTTCTATGATTAGATAAGTTACTCATTTCGAGTTGTTTAATCACTTGTGGTCCTTTTCTCTCTCTAGAAGTTCTTTCAACTCGTTTACATTCTTTTCGTGGAAGATCTCGACATCTTGTATGCGTTGTTCAGTTTTCTGTTGCAACTCTGGTACTTGTTATAAAGTTCGTTAATAGTTGGCCCAAGTACATTGTAGGAAGTGAGTTTATTTGGCAAGGTAGGTATTGCTTGATCATATTTATTTCTTCATCCCTTATTCTTTCTAGGTGCATGGCAGTTTTATTCCAACTGATGGCTAGGCCCAATATCTTTGAGCAGTGTCGGCTCCGGGTAAGCCCAGCAAGCTCCCGGACTAGGGCAACTGATCGAGAGAGGGCAACCAACGAACCATTTATATTTGAGTAGTGATGTTAGTACTCTCCTCCCACATTCTTCACATTCTTGATGACGTGTACATGATTTAACACCTTCAAAATTAACACACAAAAATATGACTTAACATCTTAATTTCTTAATTTATGATTGAACATACAATTAGGATGTTAAATCATGAATTAAAATATTATTTTTTAATGTGTTAAATCATATTCACGCCATCAAGGATGTGGGGGAGAGGTAGAGGTATGTCCAACAATTTCCTTTATATTTAGCCTTTGCAAGCTTAAAAAAAAAACTCAATAGAGAGGAGACATGGACATTCATGGTTGAAGGATTTCTTCAGCCTCCGGGATAGAGATGTTTGGGAGAAGAATTGTTACTTCGGATTTTCCGTGGTAATGATATTCGTATGTTTTGTGTTTTGACATATATAAGATGTTTATTATGTATATAAAATATAAATTATATGTTTGTGTTAATATATACAAAAAAAATGTCAAATTAAATCCATATGAAACAATTAATGTTTGCTTTGTTACCAATTACTTTCATTTCCTTACAGTATCATACTAGTATGATGTGACATTTTATTATTTGATAAATAATGTAATATACATTAATTTGTAAATAGTTGTAGAAATATACTTACACATGTTTAATTGAACAAAAACACACCCTCTCATAATCTACTTTAAAACATATATAAATTTATTTTTATAAAAGATAAATTTTTGAAACGTTCACGAAAATCCAAACTTCAAAACCAATCCTAAACTCAGTGCATAGTCCGTCATGACGAACAAATGTGCGTCATGACGGATCATCTTCATCCAACTCTCAAAGCTCGAACAAAACACTAGTCCGTCATGACGCTATAACCAAAGCGTCGTGACATTTAGCCCACTTCCATCGCAACGGAAGTATAGGCGTCACAATGGACCTCCCATTCAATCTTCAGCTCTGTGACCATACAGGTTCCGTCATGACGGAATAACCAAGGCGTCATGGCGCTCGCTCCGTCGCAACGGACCTTACGGCGTCGCAACGGAAGTTCACTCTCCAGCCTAAATCCAAAACCTATACAATGTTCGTCGTGACGGACGAACCAATGCGTCACGACGGACCTTAAACCATCGTCGTGACTAAAATCCTGGCGTTGCAACAGACTATACAAACTTAAAAACAACATATTTTCAGGTATAGGTCCGTCGTACTGGACCTGCGTCGCAACGGACTGTACACATTTACATGTCCGTCGTGACTGACAAACATAGCGTCACGAAGGACCATTCGAACGTTGTAAACTCACTCCAGTCCCTCATGACGGACATAATGGTCCGTCATGACGGAAGTGCGACAGGTTCTCGATTACCCGAGCCGACGGTTTCTTTTCTTAACCATTCATCCCTTCATTTCTCTCAAAAACCTCCCTAATCTCGACCTCTTCCACTGCTTTCGGTTTCTAGTAGTTTTCTTCACCAAAGAGAGTATAAAACCACCTCTCAAATCTCTCTTTCCTCTCCAAATCTTTTCCTTCTTATTGATTTTGATTCAAAACCCGTTTCTCTCTTCAAACCCTAAGTCTCCTCTTCCAAGAAAAAAGAGAAATTATGTCCACCTCCGACTATCGCAAACCGAAGGGAAAGATGCCTATCGGTCACAAACGGTTCGAGTTTTACAACCCGAACAACATCTTCCTCTTCTCGTCAAAGAAAAATGCCGCTCGATACCAATCGGAATTCGCAAGTCGACCCGTAAGCGATTGCTATTTCATAAATTTCTCTCCATACTCATCCTCCTTGGTCCAAGAGGCTAATCCGAGAATAGCGAATTGGAGTCTCATTCAATTGTGTGCATGGGCTCAACCAAGTAACGATACCGTGGTACGTCTCTTTTATGCCCAAGCTCGTTACGATCCGCATGAAAACACAATCGAGATTTACGTGTTCGGGGTTCCAATAACGATATCCGAATCTCTTCTCCGCGAGTGGCTCGGTTTGTCCGACGAAGGAGACAAACTCTATGTGAGCCGATCCGAGACGTATCTAGGAGAGGACACGAAATTAGTCGATAATGTCACGTCAAATGGGGACACCATAAAATACTCCACGACATATGAGCCGCATCTTCGGTTCATATGGCTCATCGATAACAATATTATTGCACCCATTTCCACTCGCAAAACCTCTCTTGAAGGGCGAAACAAGGTATTGGCTTTCCACCTTTGGTATCAAGACACGCCCCAAATTCACATCCCAAATCTCATAATCAAGCACATGACCGCTCAAATGGAAGTGAAAACGACGTCACTTCCGTACGGACATCTAATCACGTTGGCGTGTATTAAGCACATGATAAATCTCTCGGACGATGAATCGCCTCTCGGAAAACGGCCATCTCTCAATCTTTCTTCGGACGAGATAATCAAGAGTTTCAAATTCACTCGTTCGCAACTCGGGACGGAATGGGTACTCGCGTCCAATGCCGGTACGTACACATTTTCGAAAGTCTCAACCGATCGGGTACTCCTCGACGAACTCGGCACGAATAACGAACTGACAAATATATCACACCGTTCTCGGAAACGCCGCACTCTCGGTTACCTGGATGCTAGCTCAAGCTCATCCCAACCCGGGTTTGGACTCGAGGACGTCCGTGGACTCCTCGAGTCATTTCAAGTCTCCATGACCCAAAACTCTCGGACGTCCTCGAGTCATTTCAAGTCTCCGTGACCCAAAACTCTGAGAGAATTCGCGATGAGATGTATGCATACACCGATCGCATTCGAGATGAGATTCTTGCCGATGGTATTCGCACTCGAGACTACGTTGCCATGACTCGAGATGAAATCTATGCCTATTCCGATCGCAACCGCGAAGAGATTCTCGCGGACAACATATTGACTCGAAACCTCACCAACCAAGTTCGCAATGATCTCACGGCCTACATGGGTCGCCGTTTCGACGAAGTGAAAAGAGCCATTGACGACGATGTTGAAGAGGACAACGATGAAAATGAGCCTTGAAACACTAAATCCTTATATTATCGCTCTAGTTGAGCTTAAACCTATCTATATTTCGTATTTTTCTAAAAACTATGTTTGCTTGTGTTATGTATTTTCTTTCAAAAACTTTGTATGTGTATTGACTATTTGGTATGTTGTTTGTTTTTTCTAAACTCATGTATGACTTAGCTTGTGGCTATGATTTTCGTTTAAATGCAATGATCTATTTTGATGTAGTAAAAATTGAGTCATAACATGTGCACATAATAATAAAAAAAATCAAAAATCTAATTGCGAAATTCATCTATATACAAGCATAAAATTGCAAGAAGCAACGATTTAGGCGGAGGTTCTATGTAGGGTAAGCTTCTCATATGGTTACGTTCTATTCCCTTTTGATCCTTTTTCAAAAAGGGGGAGAAGAGAAAAATCATATGGAAAGTTGCTCGGTAATCGATTCAACTCTCCAAATCGACATTGTTTTGAAATGAATCAAAAAGGGGAGTTTGTTGATCCAAATATCCTATTGTTGATTATCTCAAAACAATGTCGATAACACTAATCAAAATTGTGTAAGTGTCATATGTAGAGATATAGGTGCAATCTACAAAAGAGATCAAAAGAACAAACAAGAACAAGCAAATACAAGAACATCAAGAGAATAAGGAAGTCAAGACCGTGAAGAAACGATAACACCAAAACGCATGATCAAATGAAGATATCAAGACATCGAAGACTTCCGCAAGTTGGGATACCACACCATCATCAAAATAATCATAGGTAACCCTAGACTTGTCTTTGAATTATAACTCAAGATTAAGAAACAAATATTCAAAAATATAAAATAGACTAAGTGTGAAAACTGTGTACAGTCCGTCACGGCGGACCATACGTCCGTCATGACGGACATACATGTATAACTTAAGAATTGAACCACTCAATACAGTCCGTCGCGCCGGTTCACCAAAGCGTCATGACGGAGCCACAACGTCCGTCATGAATAACATTCAAACGTCATGACGGACTATACAAATAATTCTTAAGCAGATTTACACTAAGGGTCCGTCATGACTGACAACAAGGCGTCATGACATACCTCAACTCAAACATGAGAATGAACACACAGTCCGTCACAACGGTTTAACCAGTCCGTTGTGACTGACCTATGAGTTCCGTCATGACGAATATTCCTCAGTCATGACAGACTATACAACTTTATAATTATCAAACTTACAGTGAAGGTCCGTCGTGACAAACCATTCTTGCATCAAGACGCACCCCCTGTATATGGTACGTCCGTCATGACGGAGACCATGTCGGACACGATGAAAGTATTGATTTTCAAATAATTTAGTTGTAACGGCTAGTTTGACTGTTAGTCCGTCATGACGGACCATTGTCTCAGTCACGACGGACTGTACATAATTCCTGATAATTAGGAAGAGTCTATGTGTTCTATATGTGTTCTATAAATAGAACTCTTCCTAGTTTCTCTCTCCAATCATTTTCTTGCAAAATTACAACTCCCTTTAAACGAGAGAAAAGTTAGCCTAGATCTTGAGCTCTAAATTCTCTAGACAAACACCCTAGATCATTGATCTACTTCGCTTCTATCTACTCAACGATTCCCAACTTGCGTGACCGATCACGACTAGTTCGTTAGTAGTAAATTGTAATAGGCTAGTTACTATTTGTAAACCCCGCCATACATCGATAGATTCGTGTAAATCGATCTAGGCAAACCTTGTAAGAGTTGATTTGGGTATACAATTGAAAGCCGAAAAAGCGCAAGGCCACTCCGGAGACGTAGGTACTTGCAATCAATCGAGTCGGTCGATTGAAAGTAGCCGGTGAGTTAAAGCTACAAAGCAACCACCTACCGAACTCCGTAAAAAATATCGTGTGTTATTTGTTTCGTTATTGTATTTCTTTTTCTAATTTATTTACGCTTCCGCACAATATTGTATTTGTATACCATTACCGCGAAAATTGGATCTTAGGACTTCCTATTCACCCCCCCCCCCCCCCCCCCCTCTAGGTTTAGATTAAACAACAATAAAGTCCTCCTCCAAGAAGGTACTGTTGGTTCAAATTTCTTAATGTTTGATTATTTCAAATACAATGTCGATAATACTAACAAAATATATCGAGAACATTGTATAAGATATATAGGTACAAAATGCAACAAGAAGATCGAGACAAACAAGTAAAAAATCAATCAAGAATAGCAAAGGATCAAGACGTCGAAGAATTGCGAAGAAGATCAAGACGAAGAAGATTCCGGAATCAAGACATCGAAGATTCCGCAAGTTGGGATATCAATCTAATCAACAAAACACATTATAGGTATCCCTAAACTTGTTTACGAATGATTAAGCTCAATTCAAGTCAAATAAACATATTCGAAATACATCCAAAATGATGAACTAATATAAAAGGCTGGAAAAAGGATGTCCGTTGTAACGGACCTCACTGTCCGTTGTAACGGACATACTCGTCCTATTCAAGGCTGAAAATCACAGCATAGTCCGTTATAACGGATCAACCAATCCGTTACAACGGACACCACCAAAACGTTGTAACGGAAGTATGTCCGTTACAACGCTAATTAAATCCAAACTTGAAGGATGTCACAGATCTATGTCCGTTGTAACGGACACATAAGTCCGTGGTAACGGACATTGAACTCACTTCAGTACAATAGTTTCTCTCCATCTCCGTTATAACGGGTTAACCAATCCGTTACAACGGAGTTCCTATCAACGTTGTAACGGAATATTCTCCGTTGTAATGGGAATTAAAATCAAACTGAAGTGAAGTCCCAGTATGATGTCCGTTGTAACGGACTCATCGGTTTGTTGCAACGCACTTCTAAACACAGACGTCCGTTGTAACGGACATTGTTTCCGTTGTAACGGACTGTGTGTTAATTCGAATATGACAGCTTAACGGCTAGTTTTGACTTTGCGTCCGTTACAACGGACCTCATGTCCGTTGTAACGGACTATGCAGAAAAAGCAAAGTGAGGGAAGGGTCTATGTGTTCTATAAATAGAACCCCTCCCTCATTCTCTCTCATCACTTCAACAATCTAAATCAAACAAGAAAAAGAGAGAATACTTGCTAAAAGTAATTGAGCTTATAATCATATAAACATTCTTAGAGATTATTTTTTTCCATTCCTCCATCAAATACGATTCCCAACTTGCGTGACCGATCACGTCTAGTTCGTATTTAGAATTGTAATAGGCTAGTGCAACAATTGTAACGCCCGCCATAGATCGATAGAAAACGTGTAAATCGATCTAGGCAAACCTTGTACGAGTGAGTTGGAATTCAATCGAACGCCCAAAAGGCACAAGGCATTCCCGGAGACGTAGGTACTTGCAACTAATCGAATCGGTCGATTAAGCAAGTAAAGGGTGAGTTAAAGCTACATAGCAACCACCTACCGAACTCCGTAACAAACATCGTGTGTTCAAAGTGTTCGGTATTTTCTTCTTTATCTTAACATTGCTTTAAATTATATTCCGCACTAAAATTAGAATTTGTATACCTAGTAGAAAATTGACCACTAGGTTACCTATTCACCCCCTCTAGGTTAGAATTAACCAACAGGTACATCTATGAGCTACGAAAACCTTGTTTTCTTCGAGACTATAGAAGTAAATCCTTTAGTTTCCTTAGGATATCCAACAAATAAATATTTTTCAGATTTGGGATCGAGTTTATCCGAAAATATTTTTCGAACGTAAACGTCGCATCCACAAATCCTAACAAAAGATAACACCGGAGGTTTTCCGGTCCATATCTCATATGGAGTCGTATGCACCGATTTGGAAGGTAAGCGATTTATTAGAAAAACCGTTGTCTCAAGGACATAACCCGAAAACGGTTTTGGGAGACTAGTTTGACTCATCATCGATCGAATCATATTCAATAAGGTCCCGAACAATTCAAAAGATTTTTGTAATTTATATTTTCAGTTGTTGGGCACGCAATGTACGTTGCTTTCCGAAATATTATGGGGATAATTTTTGCAAAATTGTTGTTTTCGAACACTGTGGTTCGTGCTTATCGGTAATTGTTGTTTTGCTGTGTATTTGTGAAATTGAATTGATTTTTTTTCCTGCTGGATTACTGAACGGGAGCAATTGTTGTATGTCATGTTGTTGTTTGTGCTTTGTAGAATCTGGATGAATATTGTGTTATCGTGAGATATTAAATGCGATGAATTGGTACATGGAAGAATGTTGTTTGTGCGGAGCACGATGTGGATCAATTTTTCAGCATCTTTTTGGTGGTTATTGTTCCGAGCAATGTGGTTTGTGTTGTTCATGATGTGTTTGTTGCGTAGTGTTCTTTCCGAAATTCAAGCATTTTATATATCGGTGTACTCGATTATCGAATGAGATTGGTTGTTGTGTGACATGATGTTGTTTCAGTTTTTTCGGTTGTAGTTGAATTGAATGTTTGAGTAGGATATTGAATACGATCAATTGGTTTATGTAACGACATTCTTTGCGGTGAATACAATCTACAAGGATTTTGCAATGTTGTTTTTTGCTATTTTTGTTCCAGTATATAATGCGGATCAATTTCGCATCATTTTTGTTTGTGATTGTTGTTTTTGAAGTCTTGTGTTTATGCTTAGTGGTAAGTGTTAGTTTTGTAGTATATTTGTAAAATTTAATTGATTTTTTTCGCTGATGTATTATTGAATCGGTGGAATTGTTGTATCTGCTCTATAGAGTCATGTTGAATATTTCGTTGTCATGAGATATTAAATGCGACGAATTTGTACATGAAAGAATGTTCTTTGTGTGGACGAAAACGCGAATCAATTTCACAGCATCTTTTTTATGTGTATTTTTCCGAGCAATGCGATTTGTGTTGATCGGAAGGTGTTTGTTGTGCAATGTTGTTTTCAAAATTCAAGCGTTTTTTGTTTTGGCGTCCTCGATTATTGAATGAGATTGGTTGTTGTGGATCCCGATGTTGTTTGAGTTTTGTTGGTTGCAATTGTATTTTAGGAAGGAAATACAGTTATAGATCAACTAGAAGATTGTACACATGAGGATAGATGAACGTACGCGTTCGTCGATACGATTGGATGCATAATAGATTGCAAACATGAGGATACTGAGATACAAAACAATAAGTCTGCAACCGAGCTAGCAGAGAATCCGGTCCATCATGAGAGGAGTAAGCACATTGATGTGTGTTTTCATTTTATTCGAGAGCAGGTGAAGAAATGTGATATGCGAATGAGTCATGTGGCGAGTCAGGACCAGGTAGCCGACATTTTCATGAAGCCGCTTTCGATAGCGCTGCTCGAGAATTTCAAGACGATGACCGGGATGAAGTACAGGCTTGAGCTTAAGGGAGGAATTTGTTGATAAGCCCAAGTCCGAAATAATAAATCAAGTTTAATTAGACCAAATAAGTTTAGGAAAAGTTTGATTCTTAGGAAAGTAATCTATGGGCAGATTTTATTATAAGAAAAGTAGTTTAGGAAATAATTTTAAGGCAATGTTTTAATACCTTGTATTCCAAGTTTATGGAGCTTATAAATAAGTCTTAGATGTTTAGTAATTCATATATCAAAATATCAGTTAAGAAAATACAAAAGAGAAAGGGTTGTAAGAGCTTATTAGAATTAGAGAGAGTTTTGTCTATTAGAAATTATATTTGAAATCCATATTTGAATCCCGTAATACCAACAATTTCTTGCCACATCCCTTGCCACAAAATTAATAGAGGTCATATACTATGTTTCCATAACTCATGATTTGTATTCTTGATGTTGTCACATGACATCATGGTGTCATGATTAAAAATTAATTAGTAACTCAATTAACACCAAATTAACATAAAATTTATATGGAAAAATGGATAAATGATTAATTAGCATGTATCTTTATTGGTACGTTGAAATTAATACTAAATCCTTGTTGTGTATTAATTGATTTGCTAATTATTTTCACTAACCTTCCTCGAAGTACGTATAAAGGATGGAAAAGAGGAGTTGTGAGGACAAAGTAAAATTTCCCAAATTATTAATATTGGAGAGTTAATAAAGGTAGTTTAGATTGGACTAAAAACTTATTTACTATAAGAATCATATAGAAAAAAATGCTTTTCTATGCCCAAATATAAGACATCACAATTCTCATGTGCTTATTGCATGTGTTTACAAAAAATTGTTACAACAATCATAACGGATCCGTAATCCTATGGATGACGTTGGAGTCTTTCTACAATTGGCCAAACCTCGTAGAAAAGATCAGGACGATCACTCTTATACATTTGAGCGCATCTCAAGCCCAAGATTGCCAATTCTCTTGCATGATCAATGGGCCAATCCTTAACGGAAGGATCAATTGTTTTGCGAAACATCTTGTTAGTTTGGACCGTTTCCCGAACAACACTTGCAATATTCATAGCAGGCTTCCCGGTTAGCAAACGAAGAATGACAATGCCAAAGGAGTACACATCGGATTTTGCTGTGAGTTCTCCGGTAGTTATAAATTCAGGATCAATGTATCCCTTTGTACCTATCGGATTAGAGGTCAAATACAAAGGAGTTGCACCGGTGCCTGGATTATTTATGATGCGAGAAATGCCAAAATCTCCGAGTTTACTCACAAAATTCGCATCCAGAAGAATATTGTCTGGTTTGAGATCACCGTGAATTACTAGGCTTGGTTTATTCGAGTGGAGAAAAACCAAAGCTAAGCAAATTTCACTTATAATGCGTGTACGGACGATCCAAGTGAGAGGAGTGCCTTTTTTCGCAGTGTTGAGATGTTTCTCAAGACTATCATTTGGTAAGAACTCATAGACGAGAGCCGAAACTTCGGAACATGCTCCCATGAGAGTAACAAGATTCGGATGTCTTACCCTAGTCAGAATTGCTACCTGTATGTGAGAATTTAAGAAGAAATATTTAAGGTGTTAAATATATATAACAAAGTTATCCATGGACGTGAATTTTGTTTTTAAATAATACTAACAAATAGAAGTAGTTTGAGTGTATTATTAAAGCAAGAATATTATAATTTTATATATCATGATATATTTTTAGAAGGAAAAAAGTGACTTTTTTTTTAAAATTATTGTTCTTGTTTTTATTTTAGCATTGTTTATAGGTACTTGGCAAAGAAAAAACTCAATTAAGAACTGCATAAATTGAGTAAATATCATTTACCTCTTGATCGAATTGCAAGACGCCTTGTATATTTTCAGTTTTCAATTTTTTTATTGCCACTGTAATTCCATGCAGGTTTCCTTTATAGACGCATCCAAATCCACCTTCTCCTAATTTATTAGTGAAATTACCGGTTGCTCTTTTCAGCTCTTGCAAGGTAAATTCAGAGTACGGTGAAATGTTTGATTGGAGTTTTAGTATTTCTTCGTTTTTCTCTTCATTTTCCATTATTAGAGAAGAGTTCCTCGTCTCAAGTTGTTGAATCATCTGGCGAAGATTATCATTGTCGTTCTTTTCTTTCTGTAGAAGTTCTTTCAAGTCATTTATGTTCTTTTCGTGCAAGATCTCGACGTCTTGCATGCGTTGTTCAGTTTTCTGTTGTAACTCTTGTACTTGTTTAGTCTGTCATATGAAATTTGTATAATATTATTTCAGCATCGCATTTCGCTGTATTATAGAATAATGGATTTGAAGAAAATTCATTTAATGAGGACGAAGTGTTGTTTCAATGTAATTACTCCTAATTTTATCATAATTTGAACAATTAAGGTGGTTAGTACTTAGTGATTCAATATTGCACGTTTGTACAATCTAATATTGTCAAGCTTCGCGATTAGATGAAACAAAACAAAAAATACAATAGAAGAATTTTTCATTTTTTGGAGGGAGAATTCTCAGGTTTTTTCCATAAACAATAGAACTTATTTACCAGGTGTTAGCCAATTTATTTTAGAGGCCATTTACTGTGTCCCCCATTTCCCCCCACTATTCACGATATGGAAGGGCTAATTCAAATCTCCAAAATTTGTATCCACTGAATATTATTAACCGTTAATTGAAATTATTAATTATATTGACGACTAATACAATTGTATTACGTGTTAATTACATTTGAATTAACCGTTAATTCAAATCACAATTAATCGTCAATTGAAATGGGGGGTACGAATTGGAGATGGGTATTAATACCATACCCCACTATTCACCATATCGTGAATAGTGGGGGGAATCTCAGTGGCACGGTATAATTTCTCTTTATTTTATACTGTAAGCCTAAGATTACTAATGAAAATTCCACATCATATGCCCTATAAGCCAGAGTAATCCGTCGTGAATGATTAGCCTGGGCAGCGGTATTTGGTATATTATTTTATGAGGTTAGATATGAAGTCCCACGGATCCTTGAATTGGTTAACCCTCAAATCAATCGATACTGCTTTAATGAATTGAATTGGTTAACCCTCAAATCAATACTTAGATTGATTCAATTAAAAAAAATAATCAATCTAACGAAACATTCTCGATTGACGAATTAATAATGTTTTATTAAGTTTGGAGGCTACATATATTTTCTCTTATTTTATTCTGAAAAATAGTCATAGCCATGTTTCGTCTTTTTCATATTATGACCAAGAATAAGCAGTCCCATATCTTCTTTCGAAAGTTTTTGCTTGGTCTGTTTTTGATCCATAAATCCAGCTTGACCCATGTTTCTGGTACTATCGGTTGCCCTAATGTGATGGCTATCGATTCCCAGTCTTCTCACAAAAGGACATGATGTGAATAGGTGGCTCGCTGATTCCAAGTATTGGTTGCAGTTTATACAATATAAAGTGTTCGACCGGCCTCCTCTAATTTTTTTAGGTTGTTAGGAGACATCATGAATGCAAACTCAAATAATCTTAACCAATATCAATTAATTGTTAATGAAATATTTTTTTAATTATCATGTTAATTAATTGTTAATTGATGATATATAATGTGTTGGAAGAAATTTGAGGGGCATGGTATAATTATCGAGCAATTCTACGCAATATGTTTTCGCTGCATATTGGTAGAAGAATGTTGATCCTACGCAATATCAATTAATTCCAAATTTTACAACTCATCATTCTATTGTCAATCATGCAACGAGATCATGTTGTGTAGAATTACTCATAATTATCCGGATTTCTCCAAACTTTGTAAGTAGATGAAGCTGTCCATTCCCTTATTATTTGTTGGTTTGTAGTTACTGTTGAAGTGTTCAAGAAAAGAATGAGTTTGTTGATTTCTTAAAGTATAATATTGGTTGTTTTGGGATGGTATGAAGTTCTTGGACCGATGTTATGTTATATATTTGATTTAAGACCGAAGCTCATAACCCTTGTGGTTCTGTTTGTAATTTCGATAATCATTTTGTAATGAGACAAGAATTTTGTGTTGGAATGTATGTTATGCCCAAACCAACATTGGTCTTGGATAAGACATATTTTTTCTCAGTTCATTAAGCTTCCTGGACAGTTGCCCTTTTCCGTAGAAAAGTTCTAGTCGTTTTGTTTAGTTTTGTGATTACACCTGCATGCAATTTTAGACCTTGCATATGCATGTAGTGTAGTGGAAGCCCCCTCCCAAGATATAATGTATCATGAACTTTGTGTATTGGTGGTAGGAATTGTATTTTTCTTGGTTTTTGAATTGACGGGGATCGTCCTAGATATGTAATGGTCAGTTCTTTCGTATCATACGTTAATGTCCTTTTGATTGGGTTATCATATTTCGTGCAAGTGTCAATTTCGATGAAGGCGGATTTGGACAAGTTTATTTGTAGCCCAGACATGTTTGAAAATAAGTTCCAAGTGTATGACAATATTTTAAGAGTTCCAAGTGTATGACAATATTTTAAGGTTGCTTGGTGATGCCTCTTTGAAGAGAGCAGACCCGGTCCTAGATTTTTGGGGGCCTTAGGAGAACAAAAAGACGGGATTTTTGAAATCATAAACAATTTTTTTTTTTCAAATCATAAGCAGAAAATTGATTCAAATTGACTGAAATTCGCAGAAAATAGCATGAAAATCGCAGAAATTATGCCGAAATTGGCAGAAAAAGTCCCGAAAATTGCAGAAAAACCCTGAAATTCACAGAAATTAACAGAAATTCGCAGAAAACCCCCGAAATTCGCAGAAAAGTCCGGAAAATCGCTGAAAAGCCCTGAAATTCGCAGAAAACCCTGAAATTCGTAGAAAACCCCTGAAATTCGCAGAAAATAGGCTAAAATTCACAGAAAAAGCTGTAAACAGCTGGAAATCGCTGAAAAACCCTGAAAATCGCTGGAAATTGCTGAGAATTACCAGAAAATCGCTGGAAACTACTGCAATTGCTGAAAAATCAAAGAACAACGAAGAAATTGAAAGAAAAATCCAGAAAAATGTTAAAATCGGAGTCCGACGGGACCCGACCGGTGGAGGTGGGTCCCTGGTGGTGGGGTTAGGGTCTTGGCTGCGGTGGTGGGGTCTGGAGACAGTGGGGGCGGGGGAGAAATCGATTTGGACGAGGGTTATTGGTCTAGAGAATGTTTGGGTCGGGTTAGGGTTATTAGCGTGGTTGGGTCGGGTCGGGACTGGGTCAGGGGGGTCGGGTCGGGTCAGGGGGGTCGGGTCGGGTCAGGGGAGTCGGGTCGGGTCGGGTCTGGAGTGGGAGGTAAATAATTGGGCTTGTGGGCTTGTTATATAATGGGTTCATATATATATATATATATATAGGTAAAAAAAAAAATTAGGGGTTTTATTTTTTTGGGGGCTTTAGGCTTCGGCCTGCTGGGCCAAAGCCCAGGGCCGAGTCTGGAAGAGAGCATATATGGTGTCCCTCTATTTCTCCCCACATGTGCTTGGAGGCATTTTTAATCATCCTCAAAAAATTTCTCCTATATAGAAAATTGCCGTTGCTCCCAATTAACTCGGCCTTCCATTAACAGTTAATTGGGACTGGCCCATATAAATACACAAACCCTAAACACACACACACACACACTCTCTCTCTCTCTCTCTCTCTCTCTCTCTCTCTCTCTCATTTTCAGCCGCCATTCTCTCTCCCCCTCTCTCTCTTACACACACTAACCCTAAACACTCGTGCAAAAATTTCTCTCGGAAATTTATGGGCGATTTCATTTTTTTGTTCGTTTTCTTGGAAATTTTGACAGATTTGTAGATTTCTTTGGGAATTTGTTGTTTTTATTCGAGTTCTTTTGTTAGTTCATGAAAATTCGACAGAAATCCAAATGAATACATGAATTAACAACAATAGACGTATTTTTTTTGTTCGATTTTTTAGATGTGTTTTTTAGATTTGATTTTTGGACGATTTTTGTTTGATTATTTTCTCGATTTGTTGGTGCTTAAATTAGATCTGAAAAATTGGGTGCGATTTTTATTCTATTCTTTACTCGATTTGTTAGTACTCGTTTTGTTGGGAAATTTTTGGTCGATTTTTTAGATCTGTATTTTTTGTTCGATTTGTTAGTGTCTTTTGTGTGTTGACGGTTAATTGGTTGCTAATTTCATGGATTTTTATTCTACGATAAATTGATTTGAGGGTTTTCGGGTTTATTTGCAGATTTTCGATTTTAGGGTTCATGATTCTCGTGTTAATTCACTGTAATTTGAAACATGTTGTAATTACTTGTAATTGGGTGAATTACTTGTTAATTCACTGATTTTTTTGAATCTTTATTTTATTTGAAACATGTTGTGATTACATGTATTTGGGTGAATTTTATTCTCTGTAATGAATGGTAAGTGGATTAATTGGGTTAAGTATTTGATTTTTTGTTCTTAATATTACTTGAATTGGGTTACCAAATATATGGAATAAAGTTATCAACAATTAGCCTTCAATTAACAGTGAATATATGGAATAAAGTTACCAAAATATTAATAAAGTTACTAAAAATGTTAATAAAATTACCAAAATATCACATAAATTTATTAAGCATCAAATAGTCGATTAATATATGGAATATTAATTGTACTGTTATGTTGACATGAAAATAGTGTGTTAATTGAGTTGCCAAATTGAATTAATCATCAATTAGTCCATTAATATATGGAATATGAATTGAAATAATTTAGTTGATGATTATATTAATTAATAATTGGTAATTTTAATTGTTAATTTAGATAATAAAAAAAATGAATTACAAAAAATTAAGACTGAATTAATAAATGATTAAGTTTTTAAATGTTAATTACTATCATTATATATGTTAATTATCATATAAGTTAACAATTTTATATGAATGGTTAATTAATTATCATATAAAGTGTGTTAAAAAGTTGTGTTAATTAATGTATTTCAAACCTTTTGAGACATTTAACTCAAAAAAAAATTACGACATACATAGACATGTTTAAAAATCTATATTTGATAATTTACATACATTAATTATGTTGCTAATTAATTAAATTATGAAATTAGTATTAATATTTTTTTATTGTTAATTGAAATATCTTGAGTTAACTGTTAATTACATTACAATCAACTGTTAATTGAAAGCTATGTTAATTGACTAGGAAATATGGGTGCAAAATTAAGCCACAAATTAATATCATGTCCCGATGACATCATGCTGATTCAATCAGCATAATTGGGGAGAATATCAGGGACATGCTATAATTTTTCCTCTATGAATATAAATGTGTCATTCACGAATTTCAACGCTCTTGGAGCCATTTTCAGAGAAATATCCATGATTGTTGAGACTTCAGTGATTATTTGTTGTAGTGAGTCGACCAAGGGGTCGAATAAGAGAAGGAATATGGAGCTCTTTGTCTTAGTTATTTGGCATGTCTGAAGTTGTTACTTACGTGTCCATTTACATTTATTGTCGAGAAAAATGTTCAGATTATGCTGAGAATCCATTGGATCCATAATTCCGGAAAATTCCTAGTGCGTAAGATATTTTTTAGAAATTACTTATGTGTTGCCGCTAGCTCAAGTTCCTCTTGAGCAAAGTTCTTAGATTTGTCTGCCATTGTTTGATTAGTTCTGTGGCTGATTCTATTTGAGGGTTTACTTTGGAAAATTTAGAGTGTGTCCGATATTTTAGTTCTTTTCTTATCGAGTATATTTTTGCTAAGAAAGACTTAGCCGCGTATTTTCCCAGGTATGCACTTCAATTATTCCTTATTATTTATTTTAGAGGTGGCAAACAGGCGGGTTGGGCGGTTTCGGGTTGAACCCAACAGGTTTCGGACTAATTTTTGGGTTCGGATCTCATCGGGTTAAGTCAATTCGGATCAAACTGGGTTCGGATCGGATCATATTTGGTCGGATCAATTTCGAGTTGAAAATTATAGTCAGGTCGGGTTTTCAAGTTCGGAGTGATTCGCGGACGTGGTTTGTTCCGGATTCGGATTCTTTCGGAATCCGGATTAGTCAAATTCGGGTTGTGTCGAATTTTTTTAATGATTCTATAAATCAATTTTGTCAAAATATTAGATATAAAATTAAACTATTATCCAAATCCAGGTCTCTGTTTTTTATTTGAAAGCACCGGTGTCATATCACTCTAAAAAACTGTAATAAATATAGTATTACAAAGATTAGTTAATAGATTGAATTAAAAAAATGATACATCGGGTCAATTTGGGTTCGGACTATTTGTGTTCGGACTTGTCATAATCGGGTTTATCGGGTTTCGGACAACTCGGATTCGGATCGAGTTGGGTCGGAATAATAATTATAATATGTCATGCCGGGTCAATTTTGGGTTTGGTCGTTTGAATTTTTAAAATTTTTCGGGTCACGGGCGAGTCGGACCTCGGACGAGTCGGACGGTTTTTTCGGGTTCGGGCCGGAATTGCCACCTCTAATTTATTTTTCTTCACCATATTTAAGCCAGTAGGTTTTCATTTTGAAAGGTCTATTTTTTCCTGCTTGTTTTTTTTATAGAAAATTGATAGATGTAAGGGGACATGGTCGAAAGCTGTGTTAGGAAAATCTTTGAGAGTTGGGAAAGTGTTGAGGGAAGCAAAGTGGTTTGAAAGCAAGCCTCTATCAATTCGTGATAGAGTGTGCTCTTGCATTTTTCTACACCAAGTAAATGATCGACTTATTAGTAGGGTGTCCAAAATATTGTTGTTGGCAATGAAAGAATAGAAGTTGTTCATTGAAGTGAATTGATGATTTCAAGAAGTTGTTCCTGTTGGGTCCCTATAGATGTTCGAGTCACCAACTATTATTTATGGGATTGAGAGATTATGATTAATTAATTAGGGATAGTTCTTTGATGAATGAGTTTTTGTGGAAATAGTTTGTTGGACCATATTAATTCACCTAAATTAGTATTTGTTGATAAAGTAACATTTAGTGTGAAGTTTTGTCCTGAAGATTTTATTATGTGAAAGTTGTTTGTCCAAGATAATATTGGGACACCCTTTGCGTCGTCGAATTTTTAGCCAGGTAGTTGGAAACGTTGGGAGGGAAAACCTTTTAGATGTTGAAAGAGTTGATGCCATTCCACTTTATCTCTGGGAGACAAATAATTTGGTGGTTGATAATTCTAAGAAAATCCTTAATTACATCATATTTGTCCGAGTTGTCAAGACCTCGAACATTCCAAGAAATTAAAGAGAAATTGTTAAACAAAGATATAATTAAACAAAAATAGTTCCAACATATATAGTCGACTTGTCGACTTGCTCCTCCTCACAATCCTCAATGGCATGGTCCTCTCCAAGATCAAAAATAGTTGTTTTATGTTTATTAGTAAGTTGTTGAAAGAAATACAGTTTTGAATCAACGGTTAAAAAATACGTACAAGGACACACGAACGTATGCGTTTGAGAGGACGGATGAATGCACAATAGAATTGTGAAGAATTGGGCAAAATAACACAGTGCGTCATGACGCACCATAAGCTGCATCATGACGGACCATGTGTATTCAGTCTGCAATGGTTGTGGATTTAGCCAAATTCGGGATTTTATAGCCGTGCATCATGACGGACCATATGGTGCGTAATGACGGTAGGGTGCGTAATTTGTCCAGAGACTAATTGGCATTGGTGCGTCATGACGAACCATATGGTGCGTCATGACGGACCATGTATAAAAGTTATTTTATGACATATTTTATTGCACACGAGTTGGTGTGTCCAATATGTGTCTTTTGGATGTCTTTATCATATTACATATAAATATGATAATTTTCTCTCTCGTGTCTAATATAATTCAATTTATTCATTCTATCAAGGTGTTGAAAGAGTGTGAAGGAAAGAGACAAAGAGAAAAGAGTTTTCTCGGGTTTTAGAGAATCGAAAGCAATCAAACAAGTTTGCCGGTGCATCGTCTAGGCAGTTGCATCCGCGACCGAGGTACTACGACTCACGGTGGAGGAACGACACTTGTGGTTCTTCGTTGTGATCAAACCGGAGACAAGAATATCGTCAACGAAGTGGTGAGAGAAGCGTGGGCGTGGGACGCGCGTTTTGTCACCAACGTGACAAGGAGATAGAAGAATAACGATCAACCCTTCGAGTGCAATCAATTTTGCACTGGTAATTGAATATCGTTCTTTGCATTGTACTCTCGATATAGAAGCGTGATCTCGAGATTTGCGAATTGGACCGGGCCGTCATATGCGCTGCGCGGGTCCGGGGACGGGAGAATTCTCTTCAGTTGTATAGGAGATGCTTCTTTCGGAGTAGAGGAAGATATATTTTTTAGTAACTTATTGTTTATTTATGTTAGAGTGCTATAAAGTGGAATAATGGAGAGTGAGTTATCGGAAGGCATAGTTGTGTTGGTATTATCGTTGATAACTGGACATGATTTGATTTTTTATTTCGTTTTTAGATAGATTATTTTATTTAAGGACCTCTTTGGGCCAAAGCCTAAAAAATCTTGCTTCCAGATTTGGACAGTTTTCTATTTTTTCCCGTCCAGCCTCATTTATATTTCAGTAGACTTTTCTTTCCTTTCCGGCCTTTGCGGCATACTATGTTTTGACTTGGGCTTTGATACATTCTTAACTACTTATGGACCGACCTTTTTCATTATTGATTTTCTTGATGACCGGCGCTTTCCATAAATCATCTCTTAATCCTTTAGAATTTGGTTAGATTTATTAATAGTTATTTCGGTTAGCTCGTTATGTGTGTCATTAATGGAATAGAGAGATTGGGAAATGGGGGCATGTACCTAGTTTGATTCGGTACACGGGTATTCCTGCCTCTTGATGATTCTCCTCATCGTCCTCACCCCGTGCATACTGGATTGTAGGCGTCTGAAAACTAGGCAATGCGTCAGATTGCATGAGTAGCCTGGTCTGACCTCCCTGCATACATATCACTGACTAATTTACTATAGGATGTAGGGTGACACGCCTGCCTTTTTCACCCGGCAATAACAAACCTACAAAATTTCGAAACAACAAGATGTCGATTCATGCCAATTTCAGGGCCGGGGGCTCAACAAACACTTCCTCCTCTAAGCTTGGTGGTTCTCAGGCCCAATCTTCCTCCATAATTGGGTGGTGGTCTGGCGAGAGGTTTCGTTGACCCAATTCCATCGCAACCAAAATGGCATTAGTAAATACTTCGATGGACGGAGTTGGATCTAGTGGTATATAGAAAGGCACTAATTAATCATGTTGGCCATTCATATGTATTCTCACCTCGTAGTCCAACCCACCGGACCGGATTATCACCCTGTCTCGGATTTTGAGCTAGGTCTGCCAGGACCACTAGTATTGAAAGTGAGCACACGTCAGATATGCTTGTTAGAGGATCATGTGTCATTAAAGAGCCAAAAAATCCCACCATGACTGCAACTTCATTCGTCTTCCATAAGTGGAGTGGGAGCTTGTGTATTTTGTGTCAGACCCCAAATTGGAATGATGTCCGACTTTTCCTTAAGTTTCTGATGAATTCTCTCGATTCACTCCATCCGACAAGAAGAATAAATACCTGGACTTCCCCATTACACCAATTGGAAGGGATCCGGCCACCTGCGTCATCTTAACATGAGCATATTCGTTTCACATAAACAATGATGTGTGACATACCGGGCATCGATCACCACATCACGGCCTTTGAGACGCGAAATTTCCTCCAAATGTTCGGCAGTTGACGTAAATAATTAGTTTGAAGGCTATGGTTTCGGCATGTCTAACTGACCATGTGGCTCCAAGTTGCCAAGGATGAACACGTCGTTGGCATTGAACAGTTGCTCCTGCCTTTTTTTGCAAAACTTGGTCGTATGACTCGGCATTCTACAGTGTACACAAACTCGCTTATTTTTGCATTGTCTTGTTTCATTCCCAGGTCATAGACACCATCTGGACATCCTATCCCACTCAGGGTCGTCTCTGCTCATAGACCTGCTAAGTCTTTTGCTAGTTTGGGTTTGTGGTGGTGGCATTGAACTTTTCGGGAGTGATCGTTTTACCGAAATCAGACCTGTTTTGGCATTATTGGTATCTCTGTTTTGAGATGGACGAGCTTACTGGTATTTGTGGGTTTTTTGACCATGATGTTGGAAAGCCTGAGGCAGAGGAGCCTTATGAGCTGGAGGTGGACGAGTCATTTGAGATATCTTTTGAACATGGTTGTTTGGTAGGGTGAGAATGGATATATGTTTCTTCTGAATGGTGTTTTGATGAATGTTAGATTTGAGAGTGGTGGCATAGGATTGGTTAGGGATTATGGCTGGGGTGATGGTGTCTTGAATTAAACATGGTTGTGCCACGTTTCGCTGTTTGGGGATATGGGATTCCTCCATAATTGGTGGTTTGCCTTCACGGAGATTGGGGGGTACATTCTGCTATGACTCTTGATGTTGAGTTGGTGGGATTGAGTTTGTGGCTTGGCGTAGGTTAGCGGACGACTGAAGGAAGATTTCGTACTATGGCGTTGATGGGACTTGGAGATGTATGTTTTTGGGGATGGCAACACTTGGTGTCTTAGGCCCTGTTCGTAGGGTAAGTATTGGTTCATGGATTAGCTAGGAAATCACACATTAGTTTGGATATGTTTTTGGGTGTTCAGTGGCAATTTGCAAATTCATGGAATTCATTCCTAGGCTATTGAAACCAAGGAAATGTGATCAAATTTGACAACTTTTAAAACTTATGCCCAACTTGATTTTGATTAGGATTGATGAGAGAAATTATTTATTTAATTTTTTTAATTTTTTTTTTATTTTAATTTAATATAATTTGAAACAATTAGTCTTTTTTAATTGACGTAGTCTTCTCACATTTATTTGTATCCGATATCGTATCCATATCCTTATTTGTATTCAGAATCGGATATCGAATATCGAATATCGTATTCGTATCTGTATTCGAAATTGTATATCAGATACCGGATATTGTATTTGTGTCCGTATCCATATCGGATATCGAATACCGTATTTGTATCCAAAATAAGATATCGGATATCGAATAACGTATTCGTATTCCTATCCAAAATCGGATATTGGATATCATATTTGTCTTCGTATCGTATCGGATACAATTATCCGTATGAGAAATCGAATACCGTATTCGTATCCAAAATCGGATATCGGATATATGATATTGTATTCGTCTCCGTATTCGTACTGGATACCGTATTTGTGCTCATATTTGAAATTTGATACCGCATACCGCATACCGTATTCGTATCAGATACCGGATACCGTATCCATATTAGAAAATTGATATTAGATACCGTATTAAAAAATATTTGCTCGTTTTTTCTTATCATCGAAAAAAAATTGTATTATAAAAATAATATTCTCTAAAGTTAATTGTATTTGAAAATATTATTCATTAAGAATTAATAGTATTAAAAATAATAGTCTCGAAAGATTAGTTGTATTAAAAAGAATTTGTTCTCAAAATTAATGGTATTAAAAAAATTCTAAAAAATAGTTGTATTAAGAAAATAATATTCTATAGAAATTAATTGTATTTAAAAAATAATATTCGCTAAATATTAATGGATTTCACAAGAAATAATATATTTTTTTTAATATTATATTCATTCCGTGCATCTAATCCTAGAATTTTCATCAAGTACCTTTAAAACATCTTACAATTGTACTTTCTGTATGTTCCTTCTATCGTAGTTTCTTGATATTCATTTATTGATTTCCTGCAATTATATAAAAATGTGCTAGTAAACACGTCCATAGTGGGTAAGATGGATTGATAATTTTGATAGGGTGAAGCGGCTACAGTGGATGTAGGTTTATTTTTTCTCCGTTCTAAACAAGCCTTCTTCGCCCTCTACAACAACTTTTCTCATGTCCACCCTAAACCATCCTATAGAAGAATTTTCAAAATGTGCTACAAAACATGTCCTTCATGGGTAGGATAGAGTGGTAACTTTGATAGGATGGAGGTTGTTATGGTATGAAGACTTAATTGGAATCCAAGATTTTGAAAATTGATAAATGAAGGAGTAGGTTATTTCCTTATATTCTTATTGTCATGATTGAATGGTAATTAAGACAACGGTTATTTTCTTATATCATTTTCTTGTATTGGGTAGCACTTAGCGATAAATAAAGGGGCTAGGCTAGAGTATCATTCATTCCAACAAACACCAACAAATTGTAGTATCTCTTTTCTCTATTACAGGGTTGTTTTCCTTCGGAATTTCCACGAAAAAATATTTGTGTTCGTGTGTGTTATTTTGTGCCTGTTTGTGGAACCGATCCTAACAAGTGGTATCAGATCAAAGTTTGAGGTTCGAAGCAGAAAATAGATGGACGAGAACAAGGTTTTCGTGAGTTGGTTCGATGGGCGAGACTTCGGTTACTAGAAGATGCAAATAGAAGTGTTGCTATGCTAGAAGGACCTAGAAGATGCACTACTCGAGACAAATCAGGAAAGCATCACGGACGAAATCAAATGGACGAAGATGAACCGCAAGGCGCTAAGATATATACAATTATCACAGGAACATGGGCGTTCAACTTAGCGAAGGAGACGACGACTTTCGGAGTAATGAAGGCATTATCCAACACGTACGAGAAACCATCTTCGCTAAACAAGTCGCACCCGGTGCACTACCTTTTCAATTTACGAATAACGAGGACGGATCTGTCGGGGAACATCTCAATATTTTTCAGGTTATTTCAAATCAATTGGACATATTCAATTGTAACCTTAGTGATGAAATGAAGGCACTCATGCTACTGCCATCTTTGTAAGAGAGTTGGGCGACGAGACGTAATCGGCGTCAAGGATGATCTGACTTTTGAGGAGGTGCGGGACCGCATCCTGAATGATGATATTCCACGAAAGGAGCGGAGCCAAGCCTCAGGTCCCTCAAGTTCGGCACTGAATGTAGAAAGTCGGGGTCGTGAAGGTCAGAGAAGCAAAAACCGCGGACAAGCCAGTGTACGCTTCACGCATGAATATGTGATTATGATAGTAAATCTGTAAAATGAACGTAATACGATTCTAAATGTCCCTGGTCATATATATAATTGCGTACCGCTACACGCAGCGTACGCTTCACGCTATTTCGTACGCAACATCAATATATCGTCAAAAAATGCAATATCGCGCTATATCGCCGCATCACACTGCAATTTGCAGCACTGTGTTTTACTGATCATGGACATGGAAATACAAAAAGATGTACTGATGTCAAATATAGATGATATATATGTATTAGAGACTATATATTGTACATACCAACTTATGAGAATATACATGGTTATTGTCATTATATATATTCTCATAAACAAATAGAATTTTTGTTCTTTGACCTGAGGTTATCATTAGATTTCTCACATGTGAAGTTTGATACTTAGATATTTTTCTTTGTTATCTTTAATAGGATAATCAAGATCATCATTGGGTATTACATGAAGCATGTTGGAGGATGTGAATAGCCAAGATGGAAGTTATTTCTTTCATGATTGAAAAAGATATCTCTCAGGGCCCCTCCCCCTGATGAATTAGGATTGAAGGAAATGCGTGGCCACACTCAATAATATTAACATGTGTTGTTAATATTAATTGAATATTCAATATGATTCTAGATCGGGAAAGAGTTAAGTTGATTTAGAAAGGATGACATTTGACCATGTATTTGATCAACATATATCGTATGAACAAGAGAGTTAGTAATTTATCTATTTTAGAAATAGGTAATGATCACCAATCGTTTATTTAATTTGGGTAGTCATAATGCCTTGCTAGAGGCCAATTATGATTGGCACGGTTAAATGGAGATTTAATATGCTGCCAACATTAAATAAACATATAGGGTTACACACAAAAACAAGTTTGGATTGGACACAAAAAATCAGATCAAGATGAAGAGGCGTAATCATTAGATGCTACATGCATGTATGGATGCATGAAATTAATAATAAGAATTAATTCATTCGGGAAAATGAATGATTTGGAAGATCTAGGATTTTCCAAATCTGATTATAAATACCCATCCAATAATTTCATAATTGGCAAGCTTGATAACCAATCTTTTGAGGATTTCCATTCTCAATATTCAGAATAGACAGAAAAAGAGAAACCCTAGCCGTCAACCTAGTTTCTGGAGAAGAAAGCAAGAGGTGGCAGCAGATTTTCTGAAGGGGGAAAGGATCTAACTAGCATCGGAGGTCGTCACATCCAGTCTAAGCGAGTCGCGTGTGGATATCAATAGAGTGTGGTGCCGCTTCGAGCATACCTAACGTGATCTATGCAAGCTTCCTTCAACCAAATTTGAACTAAACCTGAGGTATAATTTTTGAAACTCTTCCTTTGTATTTAATTAATAATACACATATCCATGGCTTTAGGGATTCGGGTAAGTTCAGCTGTGCAATAAGGTTACCCGAAAACCTAACAAATCGTGTTCGGAAACGTGTTGTGAAAGATTGTAAAGGGGGCTATGGTTTTTAGCGAAAGGTACGAAGATGGGAACCCTCTGTCTAATCGATAATAGAGATTTGTTGGCAGTGTCGGGAGCAGCGAATGATCAGATGTTGTGGCACAATCAATTTGGACATATGAGTCACGGAAGGATTCAAATGATGATTTCCAAGGGTCTGTTACCGAAGGTAAAATTGATAGAAGCCGGTTTATGCGTGAATTGTCTGCTCGGAAGGCAAAGACGGGTTAGTTTTTCGAAAGCCGAACGAGAACTCAAGACGGAGAAATTAGACCTGGTGCGCAGTGACGTGTGGGGACCATCTCCGGTCCAGTCTATCGGCAGATCACGATATTACGTCACCTTCACCAATGGTTCAACTAGGAAGGTATGGATCTATTTTATTAAACACAAATCTGACGCGTTTAATGTTTTCTAAAGGTGGAAGGTAGAAGTCGCGACTGAAACCGGTTTGAACTTGTCAGATAATGGAGGAGAGTACGATAATGCCGAGTTCAGAGGGTTTTGTCCGGGCCAAGGGATTAAGCAGCCTCGGACGGTTCCAAGGTTTGGCCCGTAGGTTTGTTTTCTCTCCGTTACACCGAATTCAGAGGGTTCCGTAGGTTTGTTTTCTCTCCGTCCTAAACAAGCCTTCTTCGCCCTCTACAATCTTTTCTCAAATCTACCCTAAACCATTCTAAATAAGAATTTTCGAAATACTTATCCTCCTTCAAAACGATAACTGCAACAATATCGCTTAATATTGTGAGAAGTCACTGAGAACTGGCTCTAGGTTTATGGGTTGAGTTTCATTTTCAACATCATGGTCTTTGCTTTATAACGGCATGATCATTTCTCTCAATTTGTAAGCATTGGAACTTTTATATGACATGATGAGTATTTATTTATTAATTTAAGAGATAAATTTGATTAATTACCAACAAATTATAAATACTGTTTACTGAAGTAAGAAATTATGGATAATGTTACCATGGCGATCAATTCTTTTTCAACTTGTTCACGTCCAGCACTTTCTAAGTAGGCCAATTTCCTGAAGTTCTCAGCTTCCTTAGAGATCTCTGTAAGCATCTCAATATTTTCAGGACCATATCCTCTAAAAATGCAACATAGAAAATAAATCAGAGAAATGATTTTCACTGTACATTAGTTGTCTTCTAAATGTCCTCTATATTTTTTGAAAGAACCAGCAAGCACGTTATATTTGGGGTAATTATATCATATCCCATGAACACAAAAAAAATCAAGGAGAATTAATTGAATTGGTTATATTATTTAATTGAATCAATCCAACTAAACATTGATTTGATTTGAGTAATAATCAATACAATTAACCTCTTTAATCCTTCTCGATTGACGCATCCATATATTTTTTTCAAGTTTGAGGAGCGTCGTATATAACCACATGTCAATTAAATTTCAACCCACCACAAATTACTTCTCAATAATTCCACACACAAATTAACAAGTTATTTTGTGGTTGATGGGCATTTTGGATATATTAACAGCTGATATCCTATATATTATCGTGAGAACTATTTAGATCTTTTTTCATTAATTTTCGAGTTATTGTTTCAATTTTCTTAGATAATCTCATCTATTTTTCTTAATAACAATTTATGATTGCTAATAATAATAATAATAATTTAATGTTTCATTTAGTTCTAACAAATCATTGAAGAGGAATATGTAGAGTATTTTTTTGGATAATCTTAACATGTATTTTTTATTATAATTATTATTCTATTTAACATGACTATGATATTGTAATTTTATTATTAATTTCGACAATAAATAATAATGATTAGTTTGTACTTTTTTGTGTGCCTGCAGTAAGGCGGGTATCAAACTAGTTTCGGGTTATTTTGCCAATACTAAAGAATCTGATACCCGTTCGACATATAGATATGCCGGCGAACCATTTTTTAAGAACTCAAAATAACCATTTACAGGGTGCTCTCTCTATGTATAACATTATATCAATTCTAAAACCTTGAAAAATACAATATCAAGTGTATTAACGTTACATGAATTTGAAGAAATTAACTCAAAATGGAAAGAAAAAAAAACACTGGCCCCAGCTATGTGAAAAGTAAATTATAAATTATGATTTACCTCGCGGATGCAAGATCTCCGGGATATTCATCCACAGAATTAAACATCCAATCAAAAAGAACAGTAGCACAGTCGGGATGACGTAATATTTGGACATACGCTTCTTCTTTAGCCATTGCATTTGCCATTATGATTACAAGCACGACTTCTTTTAAAAATGGATATCTCGACAAAGGAGAATAATATAACTAAACTCGGGATTACCTAACATCTTATATAGATATCAATTGACATTATAATATACACTTGTTAGCTTGTCGTCTAGCTTGAGGGCAAAACTAATCATTTATACGTAACTTGTTAGACTTCTTTCAAAAGTTGTTTTCGTGTTGAAAAATTATACTTGTCCCCTCGAAAATGGCCCACAAAGAATTGATGTGTTGACAAAAAAAATTATTAAATATATTTAATAATAGCAAAATTTACATTTTAAGTTTACCAAGCGATATACCTAATTTTTTGTTATATTACATTTCTATTAAATTTCACACGTTTCACAGTTGGGAAATGGTGAATCGATCCATCGAAATATTTTTTTTTTCAAATTTATAAAATTTAAATTTAATTGAAAAACAATGGTTCTAATCAATTCTAATAAAAACGTTCAATTCATCAATGAAGTAAAACGGTTAATATTTTTCTTTTCCATCATATATATGAAGACAATAAAAAAATAATGATAGTTTACCACTACTAATTATTGCCTTTGCCAACACATCAATTTAGCTACAATTTACCACCTCTACATTAGTTTAACGTTCAATAGCAAAACTTATTCATATTCGCGCTGAGATTTTCTTGCTTGTCATGCTAGCAAAAACATCAGCGGCGGCAAAAACCGTCGCTGAAAGTTGGAAAACCCGTCGCTGATGCCTTCTCCGACGGCCACCCGTCGCTAAGTGACCGTCGTTGAAAGCCTCGTCGGTGATGTCTGCATTCTCCGACGGCCCGTCGCTGTTCCTCGCATTTCCGACGGCCAGCTATTTTCGACAGCCCGTCACAGAGTTTCTCCGACGGCCCGTCACAGAAGACTTCTCCGGCGGCCCGTTTCTAATATTAATTAATTAATTAATATATTTATATATTATAAATATAAATATTTATATATTTATATATTTATAAATTTATTAATTAATTAATTATTAATATAAATATAAATATTTATATATTATTAATATTTCAATAATAAAAATTATTTTTAATATTAATTATAATATTATTTAATATTTAATTTTAATAATAATTTCAATATTAATTATTAAATACTAAATACTAAATTAATTTTAATGAAATAAGAATTCATAATAGTTCAAATTCAAAATCCATAGCAATTCAAACAAACCACGACAATTCAAATAGAAATACAAAATCGATAACAATTCAAAACCAAACCACGACAATTCAAATACAAATACAAAATCCATAACAATTCAAAACCAAATCGCGACAATTCAAATACAAAATCCACAACAATTCAAATACACAAACCGACACAAAAAAAATAGAAAAAGCACTAATTGCCATTCAAATCATCAGCATCGAAACCTCCGAGAAAATCATTTGCCGGTCCTGATGTCGATGGTCTGGTCAATGTCTCCTGAATTTAATGAATTGTTAGAAGCTATACTTAATCTACTAAAGATTTGTTTGGATAGAGTGCAAATTTGTTTGTATCTTGATAGAAGAAATCGTTTGTATTAAAATGATTACTTACAAGCTTTGCTTAATCAACTAAAGATTTGTTTGGATGGAGTGCAGATATGTTTGTATTTTGGAGTAATTGTTTGTATTAGAATTTTGTATTTAATATCCAATATTAAATTATAATGTTTTCATACAAATCCCTAAATTATAATTTTTACAATAAAATATTATAATATGTATATTATAATATATTACTTTTAATAATTAATACATATACCGAAAGATATTTAAATGTATTACTTCAAAATAAAGAATTTCAGTTCATAATTTTTTAAATTATAATATTCATATCATTAATAAAATATAGTTATATATTATAATATATAATATCATATTATATTATTTTAAAATTAATTTGTAATTTTTTTAAATATATAATATGAATATTTTTAATATAATAATTCAATATTATAATATATTAGATTTTATTGTTTTTAATAAATGAATCTATTATTGTCAAAATTTTATATTTATACAAAATTCAATTGTGAACACACCAATGTATAAAAATACACTATGTTATAATCACAACAAATACTACTACATCCAAACAACATCCAAACAACCCTTTATTCCTAAACCTAAAACTAATATTTCTACTAAGATATAATCTACAAATATTTCAAATATATAATAGATGATAAAAAAATTATAAATATCGAAATATTATTAACCTTGTTCCAAAGCTAATTAATTAATTCGCCTTGCTTATGTCCAGAATTCCACACCAATTCACAAATTAGTCCTTGCTTAAATTAATAAGTTTCCTAAAATAATAACAACAATAAATTAAACCACAATATATTTGAAAAAAAAGGAATAAAAAGACTAATTAATTTGCAAAAAAAAGGGGCCAAACAAACAGTGGATAAACCACAATAATTTGTAAAAGAAAACTAATAAGCTTATCTATTTCGAAATATAAAAAAAAAATGAAAACCAGAAATAAAAGACCAAAAACTAAACCTGCTAATTCAAATTTAAAACAGTGATTAAAAAACAACAATTTTTTTTTTTGAAAACCAAAAATAATTAAATTTAAAAAACAGTAATTGAAAATAATTTATTGTAAACAGAAATTGAAAATATTTTGAAAAAAAGATAACAAAAACCGGAATAAAAAAACCAAAATTTGAAAATATTGCCAATTCAAATTTGAAAAAACCAAATTATTTCAAAAACAGGAATAAAAACCAAATTATTTCAAAAACAGGAAGAAAAACAGGAATAAAATAGAAAATATTGCCAATTCTAATTTTAAACAGAAATTCGAAAAAAAATTCTGCAAGGAAATTAAATAAAACAGGGATTTTAAACAGGATACAACAGTAATTATTTCAATTTTTAAAAACATTATTTTAAGACAGAAATGACAAAAAATAAAAAAAAATGACTTAAATCAGAGAATTAAATTTGCCAATTCAAACAAAATTCAGCACAAAAAAGACATAAAACAGCAAATTAACCTTAGCCAAAAATCTTAGCCTAAAACTACTCTAATCTTAGTCTAATATTAATAAACAAGGATTTCAAAAAAAAGCACCAAAAAATTCAGCACAAATAATCGAGAGTTTTATGATGATCCTAAAATAATTTGACAAACAAGAGGAAGTATACATGAAAAAAAAAGCTCGCACAAACCCGAGCACCAATCTCAGCCTCCTAATCCAAGCACAAAATCCTAAATTTATCAAATAGAAACAAAAATCAATTGAAAGTAACAAAAATTAAGGACAAAAAAAAACAAATATAACTTCTTACCATTTACGAGTGCAAAAAGGGTGTGTAACTGCTGCGTGTTGCTGCGGGCTGCTGGGGGCTGAGTGTGGAACGAGGGCTGCTGTGGTGTGTGGGGGGGGGGGGGGGGGGGGGGGGCTCAGTCAGTGTGGAATGAGGGCTGTTGGGGGGGAGGGGGGGAGGCTCAGTGAAGAACGAGGGCTGGGGGGAATAAGGGGAAAGAAGAGAGAAAGCGAAAGGGGAAATGAGTGTAAAGAGAGAGAGAAAGAGGCGCTGGCGGGGGTAAATAGGGTTGCACCTTCACCGACGGGCCGTAGGGAAGCTTCACCGACAGGCCAGGGCATTTGCGACGGGCGCAGTACTTCGCGACAGGCCGACGGTAATGTTTGAAATTTCAGCGATGGGCCGTCGTTTTTGGGGCCGTCAGAAAAAAGGATTCGGCGACGGGTTTTGATGTTTGTGACGGGCCGTCAGAAATTACGTGGGGCCGTTGGAGCAGAAAACCATCGGGAATAGTTTTCTGCGTTGGCCCGTCGGTGAAAGTAGGTCTTATTTGTGACGGCCAGTAGCTAAAGTAAAGCCCCCGTCGCTGATACTGGCATCTGTTGTAGTGGCTCGAGATCTGGAGATTCGATCAAGAGATTACTTCGGATGAAGAGATCGACACCTGAACTCTCTTTGGACGAAAAGATCGACGCTGCCCCTTTATTGTGGATCCTAAATTTCCTTATTGCTGCAAGAAAACAATGTTGGACTCTCTTTGGATGAATAGATCGACGTTGCACTCTTGTGTGGTCAACTCGGCCAACCACGTTTATTTCTCATAATATATACATACATGAAAATAAAATTCCAACCACATAGATATGGTATATATCACTTGAGAATGCTATAGATTCAATTTCATGGAAAATAATTTTTTTTATTATATCCATCATGATACGTAAAGATATTGACGGTCCATAATATTTACGACATGATTTACCATATAACAAATTTCAAAATTCGAATTTTTGGCATTGGATTTAATTTAAATTATTTAGGATAAAATTTTATTTTGTTTCGAATTTTCTTTCATAAAAATCCAAAAAATTATCGAAATGGACGGTTGTCACTACTACAAAAAATGTAGTTAGGGACAAAATTATTTTCATATATGTAGGGTTAAGATTTACTTTTGATATTTATATTTTGAGAAATAAAATTTGTTGGCCACATTACCCATTGAACCTATATATACTAGCTTTATCCTCGTGCAATTGCGCGGGATGTTTTTTATATAATTATTTAAATAGAATTAACGCGTGTGAGAATTAACGCGCATGCGTTTGAACTAAATTAATCTAATCATGACATATTTGCAAATATCATGATGTCAATAGATGCATAAGGTTCATGAAATTAGTCTATCACGGATATTATTTTCTAATATAATTTGTATAAATATCATTTGTTCAGGTGCTTCTAAAATCGATTAATATAATCATGACATATTCTAAAATCGATTAATTTGACTCATTCGGAGAGATCTATCGAGGTTTGTTCTTATTTTTTGGGATTTTTTAGACTTCGATTTTGTTTGCTGCTTTTTTCTTCATTTGCTTTAAATCTCTGATAATAACGAAAAAGTTGTGTTGAGAGAGATATCGGAGAACTCCTGTTCTTCAGTTAGTTATAACCTATGTTGCACGGATACGGATATGGCGATACGGCAATTTTCAAAAAATCACGGATACGGATACGGCTATATAATTATTAGTTTAATATATTTATATTATATATAATTAATAAATAAGTAATAAATTAATAATATTTTTAAATTAAATATTATGACAATAAATAATATCAACCAAACAATACAAGTATCATAAAACTATCATAAACTTGTTCTAAAAATATTTTAGAATTAATCTAGAAGTATCCTAGAAGTATCATATATAATCATATATAATTTATTTAAAAATATTATGGCCAAAATATATAATGGGCCGAAGTATCATAAATGGAGTATTCCAGCCGTATCCTGAACGTATCCCCAGCCGTATCCTGTCGTATCCTGCCGTATCCCTGCCGTATCCGAAAAAAATAAATAATAAAATATTCGGATACGCCACGTGGCGTATCCTATACGTATCCGAACCATATCGCGTCCGTATCCGTATCAGATACGCGTATCCTCATGATACTTCTGCATTTTTGAAGTATCCGCATAACATAGGTTATAACGGTAGTTCTATTACTAGGCTTTTGTTTCAATGGGCTGAGTATTTTATTTTAAAAGGCTGTGATCTATCATCAAGAAATCTATGGTGCTCCTTTAAAGAAGCAAATTAGTTATACACGTGTATGGACTACAATGATCACGATTGTTTAAGTGGATAAAGCTAAATCTGAGTGGTCCAAGTGTCAGTTTCTGATTAGAGTAAATTCAGCAAATGTTAGGTGTACGAGTGTCGTATTGTTATTGGTCAAGAGATAAGATTAGTTATAACTTAATCTCTATTTAATGTACTTGTAATCAGTTCTTCAATTGATGATAAAATAACAATCTTCTTCTTAATTAAGCTATTTCTTTACTCTTCACAATTAAAATTAAGCTCACTATTAAACTAATTCTGATTGATCTCAAATTACAAGCAGTAAATTAAATCAATTTACATGGTATCAGTGACTCTTTGAAGTATTCATTGCTTCCCTTTCTCGCATTCCGCACAACTCTCACGCAATACCGATATCTACTTAACTCTACTCTTTCTTCTTCTACTGGTACCATTTCTGTACCAGTTACTCTATCTCTCGGGTCATCTCCAGTCCTCTCCAGTAAACCCACCATTTCTTCACCAATCAGGCCCAAATTTTTATCGTTCAACTCCTCTCGCTAAACCGCACATCTCTTCTTTTATACACTTTTGCTAATTCTCATCATTTTTAAAAGATCCGATAACCCGCTATCGGTGCTTTTATTCACTTTAGTCCTCTTATCTCTTTAAAATTATTCTCTCTACTTCCCTCATATTTTATTTCTTCTATTTAAACACTTCTTTCCCTCGCTCTTCTCTACTACCCCTCTCTTCACAATGGCTCAGTCCTCCTCCCCAACTTCTTCCACCATTAATCCATCTTCTCAAGTCAAGCTTGTGTCTTTCAATCAACCGGTTCCTATTAAACTCGGTTCATCAAATTATTTACTCTGGAAATCTCAAATTCTACCAATTATTCGCGGACATAATCTCACCAAATTTCTGGAAATTGCTCCTTCTTACGATCTCTCCACTCTCTCTGCGAATCAAGATAATCTCGATCATCATCAACAAGACCAACTCATTCTTGGATGGCTTCTTGGATCTTTATCTGAGAAAGCTCTCGCCTTGGTGCTTCACTGTGATACTGCCTTTGCGGTCTGGGATTGACTTCATCGCACTTACTCCACTTACTCCGTAGCTCATGCTCATGATCTCCGATCTAAATTACAGAACATCAAGAAAGGATCTTTATTCTTTATCATGTACTGAGTATTTTCATCAGATCAAAGGCATTTCTGATCAGCTCTCCTTCATTGGCTGTCCAATTTCTGATGATGACTTGTTTATGACCACGCTTCGCGGTCTTGGATCGGATTTTCGACAATCCGTTCTTGCCATTACATCCACAAGCTCACGCCCTTCGTTGTATGATCTTCATGCTATCCTCTTAGGCCATGAATCTCTGATCACTGATGATCAACCAAGTGACCATGCCCAGGCTCTTACTGCTTCTTCTCATGCATTTGCAGCTCATCCCTCTTCCAAGCCTCCACTTTTCACCACACCTCTACCTTATAACCCACGACAACCATATCCCTCTAAACCAAAGCCATGGGAAGAAATTTTCACCTCAACAACGCATTATCTGCCACCACTGCAATAAACCTGGTCATCATATCAACCAGTGTTGGATCCGTGACCCATCTCTTCGTCCTCCACGACCATTTACAACTCAACCACCTCGTCCTACAGCATACTACTCTACACCCAATTACCCTCCTCTCTCGCATCCTCAGGCGTATTACTCCGCTCCACCAACTCACATTGCTTCTGGAAATCATCTCAATGAATGGTATCTGGATTCTGGTGCATCTCATCACGTGACGCTGGATTTCAATTGCCTCTCCTCCCCCTCTCCATACCATGGCTCTGAGCAACTTCATGTGGGTAATGGTCAAGGCCTTCAGATCTCTGGTTCTACTTCTCTATCTTCTCATTTACATTTACACAAAGTTCTTCATGTTCCTAGTATGACTAAACGATTAATCAGTATTGATCAATTAACCAAAGATAATGACATTTCGGTTGAATTCTTACCCAATCTTTGTTTAATTAAGGATCTTCAGTCCAAGGCAATCCTCCACACAATTCATCCAACTGATGGACTCTACAGCCTCTCATCCTCACCACATATAGCTCTCTCTGCAAGTTGTTCTCTCTGGCACAAGCGACTTTGTCATCCTTCCATGGATGTCATTTCTTTTTTATCCAAAAATAACTCTATTTCTGTTTGTTCTGCTATTAATAAAGAATTGTGTACTGATTGCTGTTTTGGCAAGTCTCATCAGTTACCTTTTAAGCTTAATAAAAATCGTGCATCTCAGCCACTTGAACTCATTCACTGTGATTTATGGGGGCCTTCACCGGTCTCTTCGAATCAAGGGTTTCGATATTACTGCATCTTCATTGATGACTACTCACGCTATGTTTGGATTTATTTTCTCAAAAATAAGTCTGATATGCCTCATGTTTTTCATAACTTTAAGTTACATGTTGAAAATCTCCTCTCTACAACAATTAAATCTATCCAAACCGATGGCGGCAGTGAATTCTTCTTTTTACAACACATCTATCCTCAAATCAATCTCCAATTATCATGTCCCTATACTCAACAGCAAAATGGTTGTGCTGAACGTAAGCACCGCCATATCACTGAATTAGGCCTCTCGTTCTTATCTAGCTCCTGTCTTCCTTCATCATACTGGGCTGATATCTTCCAAAGCTCGGTATACACCATTAATAGATTACCTACACTATCTTCTCCTTATCTCTCTCCTTTCGAAATTCTGTTCCATAAACAACAGGATTACAATTTCTTTCAACCAATTGGTTGTTTATGCTTCCCCTATATCAAACCATATAACTCCACAAAATTACAATTTAAATCTACTCGTTGCATCTTCCTTGGTTATGCTCCTCATTACAAAGGATATAAGTGTCTTGATCTTAGCACAAATCGTGTTTATATATCACGTAATGTTCTCTTTGAAGAAAATATTTTTCCACTTTTCTCTCCATCTTCCGCACCCACTGATTCATCATCATCTTCTTCACCATCTATTCCACTATCCATTCTTCAATCATCACACTCATCTTCCTCCTCTCCAGATATTGCTTTTCAGACAGAAGATTCTCCTCCTCCATATCCTTCTTTATCTTCTCACCATATGGTTACTCGCAGTAAAACAAACAATCTCAAACCAAAAACACACAAGAATTTTGTGGTACTTCATGCCTCTATCAACACTATTACTGAACCTTCATCATTCTCTCAAGCAATTAAACATGACTCGTGGAGACAAGCTATGGCTTCTGAATTAAATGCCTTAATTCAGAATGGTACTTGGATTCTGATCCCTCACCCTCAAAACAAAATTCCGATTCGCTGCAAATGGATTTATCGATTGAAGAAAGATCCTGATGGGTCTATCAATCGGTTTAAAGCTCGTCTTGTTGCTCGTGGTTTTACACATGAATATGGGGTTGATTACGAAGAAACGTTCAGTCCTGTTGTTAAACCCACAACAACTCGACTTGTTCTATCAATTGCTGTCTCTATTAGAGTAAATTCAGCAAATGTTAGGTGTACGAGTGTCGTATTGTTATTGGTCAAGAGATGAGATTAGTTATAACTTAATCTCTATTTAATGTACTTGTAATCAGTTCTTCAATTGATGATAAAATAACAATCTTCTTCTTAATTAAGCTATTTCTTTACTCTTCACAATTAAAATTAAGCTCACTATTAAACTAATTCTGATTGATCTCAAATTACAAGCAGTAAATTAAATCAATTTACAAGTTGCAATCAAGATTTGAACTTTAAATCTCTGATAATTCCCTCAAACTCTTTTTTTTGTTTCAAATTACTATTTATGAAAAACTATTAAGAGTTGCCCAATATCCTTGAGAAACGATTATTTACAAAAATATCCCTAATAGTTTATATCTTTCATAATTAATTTCAGTTAATAATGATTTAAGATAAATTTATATTAACTGATTGAACAAATCAGATATGGAAGATAGCTTTGTGGGCAAGGCTAGAAATATTTATCACAATCCTAAAAAATTTCATGGCAATATGTCTTATCTTAGTCGTAAGAAATGATCTAATTTTGCATATATACCCTTCCGAATTTTGCATATATATCTTTCAAAATGGCTCAAAGAACAATGTTTCAAGACTGGTACCAAGAGAGACTGGTATCAGTTTGGATTAGGGCTTGTTAGGGATAGAGTTCGGGTTCATGATTATAATTATTGGAGATAAATTGAGTTCTAATTTGAGTGTCAATATGAACTTTTTATGATTTGTTGAGAAAGATATACAGGAAAAAAAAAAGGGCCGACTGGAGGACTGGAAGGAAAGACCCAATCTCAATGCCATTACCCTCCTTCTCGCGTGACTGGTTCCAACAGCAAGATTAGGACAAAGGTGCTCAAATCACATTTATGAAGAAAACCTCCATTTCTCTAAATTATAAAAGTACGTTTTTATATCTTTTTGTTTGTACAATTTCAAAATGTCATGAATCAAATGTACTTATTTGACTTCCGATTTCAATATAGGCGCAATCATAGGTTCCGTTCACATCATTTGCACGGTCTTACGAGTAAAGATTGGTCTCGATCGCACGAGAGGAAAAGCGGCTCGATTGCTTGAGGAGGGCTTGAACTTGATGCAAAGAGAAGAGGTCTGACTTGGAGTTTTATGACATTTTTAGTGTTTCGTGGTTTTTAAAAAAAATTTATGGTTGTGGACTTATTTTCGTAATTTTATGGTTTTGCAGACTTAATTTTTATTGTCAAGTTACTAAGGACCTCTTTGTAGAATCTATAAGAAAATGTTGGATTTATTTTGAAAATGTGATTTTTTGTTGAAATTTATTCAAAAAGCCCCTTTACAAGGATTTATATTTTGGAGTCCCGAAAATCCCTAAACCCTAGGGTTTAGGATTTAGGGTTTAGGGTTTTTGGTGGCTCAACCAAACCTTCATGTCAATTTTGCTGTATTTCTTTTTTCTCTCAAAATTGGCTTAACCAGAAAATGGCTATTTTTGCTGAGCTTTTGCTGTTTTTTCTGAATTTGTGCTGCAAAATTCAACCCATTAATCTTGATAAGAAAAAACTGGAGATGCCCATTATTATCTCTACATCTTGATAATTGAAAAATGTATTGGTACTGTAATTTGTGTATCAATGATACTCGAAATTCAAATTCATGTGTATAAAATACCATTAGTAAATTAGAGGCTTAATTAGGGATCCATCAATCCTTATTGGTAATTATTGGCTCTACTAGGATTTGATTAATAAATTTTTTTTTGATTTTCTGAGGCGGGTTCTAAGTCCCGCACCCAAAGCTAGAGGTGGCAAACGGGCGGGTTCGGGCGGTTTCGGGCTAAACCCATCGGGTTTCGGGTTAATTATCGGATTCGGATTTTTTCGGGTTAAGTCAACTCGGATCAGGTCGGGTTCTGCTCGGGTCATATTTGGTCGGATCAATTTCGAGTTGAAATTATAGTCGGGTCGGATTTTCATATTCGGGATGATTCGGACTCGGGTTAAATAGGGATTTCGGATTTAATCGGATACGGGCTCGTTCCGGATTCGGATTCTTTCGGAATTCGGGTTGTGTCGGGTTTTTTTAATGATCCACTAAATTATTTTTTTTTCGAAATATTGAATATAAAACTAAAATTATTATTCAAATCATTATAACTTACTTTTCCAATTATAATTTAAATAATAATATAGTGATGACTTGGTTTCCTAGTTTTTAAAGTAGGGCCCCATCTTCTTTCCTCCCCTTACGAATGAGATTAGAACACCTCCTTCAAAAAAAAATTAATTTTCCTTCAAAAAAAAAAAAATTTAGTTTATGAATTATGTGAACCTTGTCCGTAAATAATATTTGTATTCAGAGAAACAATCTTTCTAATCGGGTCAACTCGGGTTAATATGATTTGAATCGGGTCAATTTCGGTTCGGGCTATTTGGGTTCGGACTTGTCGGTCTCGAATTTATCGGTTTTCGGACAACTCGGATTCGGATCGAGTTGGGTCGGACTACTATGTAACACCGGGTCAATTTTGGGTCGGATTTCTCGGGTTCGAGTCGGTCGGGTTCGGTCGTTTGAATTTTCTAAAATTTTCGGGTCGCGGACGAGCCGGACCTCGGGCGAGTCGGGCGGTTTTTTCGGATTCGGGCTGCATTTGCCACCTCTACCCAAAGCTATATTAAAAAATATAGTGTTTTTACAACCCTATTTACATATCTTAATTACAAAACTTCATTACATATACTATTTCCTTGACTTATCCTCCCTCGATGTGTAGTGTCTTCGTAGTATTCGTTTGTTTCTTTATGATCTTCCACAGTTGGATTTCCTCCATAATTTCTTCCGCCAACTTTGCACTTGATTTCTTCTTGTCTTGAAAAATTCTTGTACATCGTTCTTTCCAGATATTGAATATGGAATACATAATCACCACGATTGTTTCACTCTTGAATTTGCCTTGTTTTATCTGTTCAATTAGATCATAAGCTTGTATAATCCTTTCATCAATTTTAGCACTCATATACGTCCATATCGCAATGGAGAAAGGGCACTTATTTACTAAGTGTTGTAATGTTTCTTCTTGTTGCTTGCATAATATGCATCGATTGGGTATAATCCATCCTCTTCTTCTCATATTATCAATTGTCAGTACTGCGTTCCTAATCACCAACCACATGAAGTTCTTGATTTTCGGTTGAGTCTTGCTCTCCCATATACTATTATATGTAACCTTTGAGAATACCCCTTTTATTAGAAAGTTGTACATTGTTTTTGTGGAAAATTTCCCATTCGGTGTCCACTGCCATATTGCTTGATCTTCCTTGTTATTGTCTCCGTCCATGCATATCAATCTTATCTTGAGCGACCTATATTCTTCTTGTGCTTGCTGGGATAGTGGTGATTTTAGTTTCAATATTTCTGTACCATTCCATATCTGATTTACCATAAAATTTCCTTCCTCTTTGTATGTATGCAGACATGGATACTGGTATTTTAAGGCTATAACCAACCATTTCTGATCCCAGAAATTTGTTTTATCGCCTTTTTGAATTTGCATTTTTAAGGATACATTGAATGGATCATATAATTGATTGCACAATTTGAGGATTCTTATCTTTGTCTGGATTGGTTTTCCGATGTTTTGAAATATCTGTTGACCATAGATATTAATAATTAGCTCCCTCCATATATTGTTTGTTGAATCATACAGTTTCCATATCCATTTTGATATCAATGCTTCGTTGAAAACTTTCATGTTTAGAATCGATAATCCTCCTTGTTCTTTTGGTCGGCAGATTTTTTCCCAAGCTATTAGAGGTATCCCTTTTCCATCTTCTTTGTTTCCCTTCCATAAGAAATTCATGGCGATCTTGTCTATCTTTTTAATAGCCCATCTTGGCAATAGAAATACCGTCATGAAATATATCGGCATTGACATCAGTACTGATCTAATAAGGACCACACGACCCGAGAAGTTTAGTATATTCTGTTTCCAGCCCGATAATCTAGCCGTTATTGTTTGAATCAGTTTTTCGTAATCATGTTTCCTTAATTTACCCGGTTTTAATGGTAGGCCTAGATACTGGATTGGAAATGATGTTTGATTACATCCTAATATTTCTTTTGTATGATTCGTATCTTCCTCATTTCCATTTATTGTCACAAATTCCGATTTGGCGTAATTTATGTTTAAACCTGATACTTTTGCAAAGGTGTCCATGATGATCTTGAATCTGCGTATCTGTACCGGAGTATTTTGTAAAAAGAATATCGAATCGTCTGCATAATACAATCTAGTAACAGCTCCTGTCCATATAGGATTTATGAATTCCCTGTGATTCAATTGTCTGAGGACTTTGGCCAATACATCCATCGCCAGAATGAATAAAAGTGGAGATAGGGCATCGCCTTGTCTGACTCCTCTGCGTATTTGAATGGATTTTCCTACGGTGTTGTTTAGTATTATCTTTGCATATCCTCCCAATATCGCACTTTCAATCCATTGTATGAATATATTTCCAAATCCTCTAGCTTTAAGCATTGAAATTATGAATTTCCAAGAAACCGTATCGAATGCCTTTGCAATATCTGCTTTAAATAGTATTGCATCTATATTTTGTTCTACCGCTAGATCTACTATAGTTTGTGCGTATCCAAATCCATCTGCAATATTTCTTGTTTTAATAAAACCTGATTGTGTATTTTCGACCATAGATGCTATATGGGTCTGCAGTCTCACGGCTAGTATTTTGAAAAAAATTCTTTGTATTGCATGAAGTAGACTAATCGGTCTAAAATGTGTTGGTCGTATCACACCTTGTATTTTTTGTATGAGTGTGATATATGAAAGATTCAAACCTTGTAAACCCTTTTCTTTCACTTCATTCGAATTGAATACTTGTAGCAGTTTATGTCCGTATAGTGACCAGTATTTTTTGTAAAATTCTCCCGTGAATCCATCTGGACCTGGTGTTTTGTCTTTTCCCCATGCCCATATGGCCCCTTTCAGTTCTTCTATCGTAATGGGGTCGTCGAGTGATTGTAAGGATTCATCCTTTTCATACAGTTTTTCTAGGTCTATGTTATGTACATTGCTTGGATCTATCTCCTTTCCCATTATATCTTTGTAATGGTCAAATAAAGGATTTGATTAATAATTATTTGTATATAGTTGCCGATTAGTATTCTTTTGTAATTTTGCCGACTTTTAGAATAATAATTAAAATTACTTTTTTTCAGGATTCGAGAATAAAAGACGCTACAAGAGTTTTGGGTTTGTAATATAAGAGTTTTAATGTATAATATTGGATGTATATAAACCAAATCGAAGGCGCAACAATGACTCGCATCTCCATGGACCAATACATAAACTGAATCAATGAAGAACATGAAGTTATGATAGCTGCCCCAATTCTGGTCAGGATGCTCGACAAAATGCCTAACATGAGATGAAAGCCTGATGTGGTTTCATTCAAATGAGATATGGTGTTCGACAAAATGTCTTGCATAAGATTGTAGATATTGGGCTTGTTTGTTTTGATGGATTAGATGGGATAGGATTTCAAAATCCGGGATAAGCCGAAAATTTTTTGTTTGTTTTGAGGGATTAAATGGGATAGTATTTCTTGTCCCAGTACTTCGTACTCCCACTTCAAAATCGGGATAACAAATCCATGAATAGAGCTATCCATGTATTTGATTATAATATTATTTCTTTAAATTATATTCATGATCAATAATTATATTATAATTATATTATATTATATTAAACAACAATAATAATATATTATGTACTATTTTATAATGTAATATAATAAAATTTATAACAATTTATAATATAATATAAAACAATATAACATAACATAATATAATATAATATAATATAACATAATATAATATAAAATATTATAATATAACATAATATAATATAAAATATTATAATATAACATAATATAATGTAATATAATATAAACCAATACAATATAAAATAATATTATATAATATCATATTAAATAAATATCGTATCGCATAATCATATAATATAATATAATATATAATATAATATAATATAAAATAATATAATATGATATGATATAATATAATACAGTACAATATAATATGATATAAAATAATATAATATATAATAATATATTATAATATAATATAATAAGGGATTAAATATTAAAATATTAAAATCCTGTATTTTGCACCAAGAATCAAACAAAGGATTTCATATACATGATTTCAAAATACAACAAATCAAACAACTCACATGGATTACACTATCCATGCATTTTACTGTCCATGTATTTCACTGTCCATGTATATCACAATCCCTCAAATCAAACATGCCCTTATTATATTATATTATAATTGGACTAGGATTAACTTAACTGAAATTATATTAGTGTTAGGGTTATGGAATTATAATGTATATGAATATGAATTTTGAATTTGTTGATTTTTTGTAGTTCTTTTTCAAAGTTAACACTTAATTTGCAACTAAACCCTCTGTATTATGAGATTTTGAAAGGGTCTGTATGCGAATTTGGATTTTATTGTACTTGTATAGATGATGTTTAAACTGAAAATGGAAGATCCTTAATTGGGGCTTGGTACGGGGGTTTGTATAAATGATGTCTAGTATGCCTGTTAATGTTTTAACAAATGATGTTTGCAAATTAGTCTAAACCAATGATTTAAATTGCGCCGAAATTGCGCCGTCATACCGCAAATTGCAATAAATATTTACAAAACGCGACACCGCAACCCACTAAATAGCGCCGCAATATCGCCGCAATATAGCGCAATATCGGCGTTCATATGTAAATTACAGTCCAAACGCAATGGACCGCTATATCGCAATTTAAAACATTGGTCTAAACCATAGTTCTTAGAGTCGGAGTCGGAGTCGGAGTCGGCCGATGGCCGAAGAGTAATAGTCGGGTGAGTCGGATCGGAATCGGCTGAGTCGGATCGGAGAGTCGGATTTTGTGAAAATGTTGTCTTATTAATTAAAAAAATTAAAAAAAAATAACACAAATGCAACTTACATTATATTATATATAGTAATACTTAATTAACTAAAAAAATACATCATAAAATAAACTAGTGCCAAAAACTATGACGTGCCGGTTGCATGACCTCGTCATTATCATGCTCATTTTGATAAGGAAGACGATATAAATTATGACGTAGATCGTTGGATCAAAAATATCATACATCATTGTGTCGAGTGATGAATTGTTTTGGTGTTGTTGATTACCAAAAAATGAATTATACGTGTCCGAATAGTTTTGTGCCATGTTTGAGCTTTCATTTTCTTCTATTTCGTTATATGAATTAGTATAATCAATTTGGTTTGATCCACTACTCACCCCCGCAACATCATCATAACAATAATCGTCTCTTCGGTTCTTTCCTCGATTATTTCTTTGAGTTCTTATGTTTCCCTGTCTTTGACTTTCAGAGCCATGTGTACCGAGTTCATTGTCTCTTCTATGAAAATAATTATCGTCGTCGTCAGACTCGTTATTATTGTCCAATATAGACCGGGCATCCCGATTGAGGTTACTCCCACCACTATTATTACCAATCTCTCTAAAGACAAACAAGAAAATCAAACAAAAACTAACTGGAGCTAGTCTCCAAACAGAAAAAGACAACATATGTTATCAGCGACGGGGCCAGCTCAGCACTTTCTGCGACGGGCTGACGCTATTCCATCTTTTCCGACGACCCGACGCTATTCCATCTTTTTCGACGGCCCGACGCACTCACCGACGGCCCGTCGCTCCTTTAACCCGTCGCAAAAGATCTTTTCCGACGGCCATAATTCCGTCGGCCCGTCGGTGAAAATAATACAGTACTTCCTTCTCCAAATCATATTCTCGTCGGCCCGGAATCGTATCGGCCACCGCCGACTCCGACTCAAGTCGGGCGACTCCGTGCCTGAGTCGGCGATCCTGCGAACTATGGTCTAAACGCAAAAACTGGGTATAGATTCCAACAGAGGTGTGGGTATGAAACCGGGCTTAAAGATTCAACAAAAAGATTCATTATAGATAGAATTCACTGCATATGACTTAAAGAGTGACAAAGAGCATCAAAGAGAGAAAAAGAATTGAGCATATGACTTGAGTTCATGGAAAGAAGAATTTGAAAAGTCATGTGTTTAGTGAGAGAGAGAGAAAGAATTTACTGCATTCATGATGAATTAGTTACTTTAGTTTGCAAAGAATAATCACGTGACAGAGAGAAAGACAGCTGCCCACAGTGCACGAGGGAGAACCAGAAGCTGAAACGTTCGGGCAAGAGCAAAATAGAGCCTATTTACTGTGTCCCCAAACCACGAGTATCAATCACGAGTATTCGCTGCACAGCATGTTATTGGCTACTTTATCTCGTCTCTAACAGGCTGTCGCTTGTATCACGTCTCTAATAGAGTTATTGACGACAAGTCTGTAGTCAAAATATTTATTGGCGACGGGTCTATTAGATACAGAACTCTCCCGTCGCGAGTAGAACTATTTGCTTTGAGGTTATTCTTGTCGCCACCAAATTGTTTTAGCTACGTTACCGGAGGTTGTAGCTAATTTTTTTTGACACCCGTAGCGAATACAACAATTATTTTATTGGCATCCGGATTATACGTTGTATCCAAAAATGTTATTAGCGACATGTTAGAGTTATTGGCTACATTCTTTCATTATCAGAAATTAAATGTTATTAGCCAATACTTTGTATTATTGTTTATTTTTATAATTTTAAAATCCGAAAATAATATTTACAAAAAAGGAAATATATTAATAAATCACAAATTAAATGAAAATTTCTAAAATGTCATATTATTTTCATTATCAGAAATATGGAATTGTTAATCACCCAAACCTTTGTCGAGACAACATACCTGCAAGAGGAATACACTTAACTATATTCGACACTCCATCACAAAACAAAACAAAAAACTCTAGGAATAAGACACTATACTATTACGACACACATATATATACACTATAATATATACTATACTATATTCGATCTCCCAACTCTGACATAAACCCTACTAACCAATAGGCATGACATCATTGTCTGCGAGAAGGAGTTCACCGTGCTCTTGCCAAAAACACTTATCGAGTCATTCCCTCCAATATCACCGGACTATATATATTAGAGTATAAGAGTAATTAGTGTTTGTAACAAAAATGACTAAAATGCCCTTTCAAAACCCAAACTGTCATTTGCAAAGTCTAAAATGGCTTAAATGCCCTTCCTAAAAATGAATGTCGACTAAACCTGAAAATATCAAAAATACTCTCTGACCAGATTTGCTAAATGTATCCTTCTAAAGTGACTAAAATGCCCTTTCCAAATCCTAAAATTACTAAAATGCTCGTTGAGAACCCTAAATGCCATTTCCAAACCATAGAATGACTGAAATGCCCTCCCTAGAATAACTGAATAAAACTGAAAATATCAAAAATGCCCTCTGACTGCAACTTTCTCTTCAACAAGTAATCCATAGTTTGGTCTTATCATTAATTCCATTTTTTCGTATTCTGGTTCTATTAAATTTTTTGAATTTATTAATTATAAATATCTATGCATAATAGTAAATAAAAATAAAAATAATCTATGTCAATGTGCCCATAACTTAGTTGATTTTATTAAATTTTATCATTTATAATTTAGTAATATCTATACACAGCAATAAATATTAAATAAAAATAAATACACTTTATATTTAGTTGTCTACCAATACAATAAAATTTAACAGTTTCTATAAATGAATTTTTTTTATTAGTTTTTATAAATAACATTTCCTTTCACAAGTAATTAAAAATATAATGTTTACACTTTTGTACAAATATTATATTTATACTTTTTATTGAAAGTAAGTACCATATGTGGTAACACAATTTTACGAAAAAAAATAACAAATATAGAAAGTAGAGGAAGGCTAACCTACTTAATTAAGTACACAAGTTTTGGTAATTAATGCTTTTAAATCATTGAATTTCATTGAGATTTGTGTACTTAATGATGTGCACAAAATTTCATGATCATCATGAAAGAACACAAATCTCAATACAAATTCAATGATTAAAAACTCTAGGGATTGTTAACCACCCAAACCTTTGCCGAGACAACATACTCGCAAGAGGAATACACTTAACTATATTTGACACTCCATCACAAAACAAAACAAAAAACTCTAGGGATAAGACACTATATTATTACGACACACATATATATATACACTATACTATATACTATACTATATTCGATCTCCCAACTCTGACATAACACCTACCAACCAATAGGCGTGACATCATTGTCTGCGAAGAAGGGGTTCACCGTTCTCTTGCCAAAAACACTTATCGAGTCGTTCCCTCCAATCTCACCGGACTATATATTTGAGTATAAGAGTAATTAGGGTTTGTATCAAAAATGACTAAAATGACTAAAATGCCTTTTCAAAACCTAAACTGCCATTTGCAAAGTCTAAAATGGCTTAAATGCCCTTCCTAAAAATAATGACTAAACCTTAAAATATCAAAAATATTCTCTGACCAGATTTGCTAAATGTATCCTTCTAAAGTGACTAAAATGCCCTTTCCAAATCCTAAAATTACTAAAATGCTCGTTGAGAACCCTAAATGCCATTTCCAAACCCTAGAATGACTGAAATGCCCTCCCTAGAATAACTGAATAAAACTGAAAATATCAAAAATGCCCTCTGACTGCAACTTTCTCTTCAACAAGTAATCCGTAGTTTGGTCTTATCATTAATTCCATTTTTTCGTATTCTGGTTCTATTAAATTTTTTGAATTTATTAATTATAAATATCTATGCATAATAGTAAATAAAAATAAAAATAATCTATGGCAATGTGCCCATAACTTAGTTGATTTTATTAAATTTTATCATTTATAATTTAGTAATATCTATACACGGCAATAAATATCAAATACAAATAAATACACTTTATATTTAGTTGTCTACCAATACAATAAAATTTAACAGTTTTTATAAATGAATTTTTTTTATTAGTTTTTATAAATATACTTTTTTTATAAATAACATTTCCTTTCACAAGTAATTAAAAATATAATGTTTACACTTTTCTACAAATATTATGTTTATACTTTTTATTGAAAGTAAGTACCATATGTGGTAACACAATTTTACGAAAAAAAAACAAATATAGAAAGTAGAGGGAGGCTAACCTACTTAATTAAGTACATAAGTTTTGGTACTTAATGATTTTAAACCATTGGATTTCCATTGAGATTTGTGCACAAAATTTCATGATCATCATGAAAGAACACAAATCTCAATGCAAATATGGTTAAAAAGCATTAAGTACCAAAACTTTGGTACTTAATTAAGTAGGTTGGCCTCCCTCAAGAAAGTATTATATTTTTTATGTGTCATTATATAATAATATATGAGATATAATACAATTTTAAGAAAAAATAACAAATATTATATCATTGTTCACAATATTTCATACAATATCGAATATAAAAATAATGAATCATACACCATATGAGGTAACAAATTATTAATTATATAATAGTAATACTTTTCAATGAAAAATATAAAATTAATGTATTGGATTAATTATATAAGTCATATAAAATGACATTGCATTAATCTTGCTTCTATGCAAAACTGACCTAGCAAACTGCCTAAACGGAATATTTTCATCTTATTTTGTTGAAAGTACGCATATTTTTTTTCCATTCGTATTATTTTAAAAAATATTAATTCTTGCTTGTATACAAAACTGACCTAGCAAACTCGCCCTTAATATTGCATTGTATTAATCTTTATTATATAGTAGGTGCAAAAGGAAGGTGTAGGCCGGATAGGTGCAAGCAATGTTCTAAAAATCGGTTTAGGCGGCCGCCTAGGCGCTAGGCGTTGGGAAAACGCCCACGTTTAGCCTAGGCATTCCTGTCTAGGCGGAATTCCGCCTAGGCCCGCCTAAATAGCGCCTAGGCCCGCATAATTCCGCGTAGGTCCGCCCAGGCCAATTTTTATTTATTTATTAAGACCCACAACTCATTTCCTTTCTTATTTCTATTTTTAGTAATTTTATTTTGTGAGTTATTTGAATTTGTATTAATGGTATTTTGTAGATTTCATGTTACAATTTGTTTGGACGTTGTTTTAAATAAATTAATATGTAGATTTCATGTTATGATTTGTTTGGACGTTGTTTTAAATAAATCAATATACATTATTTTTAGTATAAAAAATTATAGCACGAATTATAATATATGAAAATTAAAAAAATGACAAAAACTATGTAAAATTACAAATCCGCCTAGATCCGATTTATCCCCGATTAATCCCTCTAGGCGCTAGACGGTGCCCGTCCGCCCGACTAGCGCCTAGCGATTTTTGTAACATTGGGTGCAAGAGGAAGCTGGGCCGAGTGTTAATCACCAAAAGCCTGGTGTTTAGCAGGTTAGGGGATAAGATGCCCAAACCAAGAAGAGAACAGAAGGCATCCAGTAGTGGCTAAATTGGAGATCCGCAAGCAGGACGTTAGGGTTGCATCCAGTAGTCGCCAATAATCTTTAAGTCCAGTCGCCAACACTTGGCACAATAATTCCACCCGCCTCATCAAACACGTTTTTCGTTTCAAGAATTAAATGCACTTAAAAAGTATTAGCTAAGGAAGATTTATGTAGCCAATAATACTATTGACATCAAGATTTGTTAACGACGGGACAAGCAGTAGCTAACAAAACTATTGGCTACAGGCATGTATTGGCGACATAGGTTGTAGTTAACAAGTCGTGTATTAGATACAAGAACATCTATTAGCAACCGAGTTGTAGCTAATGATCACTTGTTAGTTACAGAGCTGTAGCTAACACATTCCGGTTGTAGCTAATAAGATGTTTTGCTGTAGTGCGACCACTCAGCCATTTCACCTAAGGATAATTTATATCCATATTCAATTCTTAGGTATTCAATATTATTATACTTTAGCATATTAGATAATATGGTAACTATAAACTGGAAAATCACCCACTCATTTCTTTCTCGAAGTATCTATATATACTCTATACACAGATATACATAACTGGATAGTAATGATGTGATATAATTAGTCCTCAATTAATAATTTTCTGAATCAGACTACGGAGTAATAAAAAAAAAATCTTGGACAAAACTAGAATACATAATTTCAATTTCAACATACTCAATATATTAAATTTTAATATAATATATTACTGATCTAAAAAACTAGGAAGGCCAAGGCCCCTCTAGGCTCCTTAATAGATTCGCCCCTGGTTCTATATAGGTCATTGTCGTCAAGTTAACTACAACTAGTAATTCAGTGGATCTAGTGGGGTTATTTAGGATTTTGTTAATTCATATAGTGGATCATTTAGATCTGAGTATATTATTTTTGGGACTTTTGTATCCCGTGTGGAGCGGGTTTTATCAGGCCCTGTCCCAAATTTTCAAGTACTCGAAACCTAATTTGAAAGTGGATCTCATAAACAATTAATTTATTTATTTGAAGAAATGTTAACATATTTTGTCACAATTGATTGTGTGGCTTATTATTTGAAGATTTAAAAAAATTCTAATAGATTTAAGGTTCAAATCTCGCCTATACCATATTTTTAATATTTTCATTGTATTTTGGAAAATAAAAATCTAAAATTATAACTTGTCAGATTTGAACTCTTGACCTCTTATAACAAAAGAGATAATTATTTTACCAAAAAATAATAAGATTTTTTATGATATTTTACAGTTTTTATTGTAATTATACTAATTTTTATCAGGATAAATCATATTTTTCGAAAATTCTAGATCATATAAATTTTGGATCCGAAACCCGGACTTTTGGGCCTATAGTTGGGACCGAACCTGGGTTTCATTTACGGGGTCAATCGAGTTCTGTTGATAAGTCCCAGCCCATGAAATAATATAGGAGTTCGTTGGGGTCGAGTAATTTATGATTATAATTTATGAGAGTAATTTAAGGAAATAATTTAGGGAGCAACTTAAGGGTCAAGTAAACTTGAGGGGCATTTTTTTTTAGGACCTTGTAGTGCAAGTTTGTGAGCCTATAAATAGACATTAGATGTTAAAAAAATACAAAGAGTGTGCTATAAGAGTTTATTAGAATAATAGAGAGAATTATTATGTGAGTTATATTTGAAACTATATTCGAATTCATATTTGAATTCCTAAACCAACAAGTTCAACTCACGAAACATATTAAGATAAAAAAGTTAATCATATCTGGGACCATTTGGGTTCGATGAACAATCAAGGGTGATTTATTCTAAATTCTAATTTTAAATTATTCGGATTACGGATTTTTCGGATTAAAGATGATCGAACTGTTTATTCGGTTAAGTCAAATAAGTTCCAGGACGTGTTAGACAGTTTTATGGGGTTTGATCAAACTTTTACCCATTTTAGTTCATAGCATCCTTCATTATCTTCACTGCAGAGGATAATGACATTCATAATTCTAAAGTTTGCATTTGCTTGAAAGAGAAATCATATTCCTATCTTTTAACAGATGTAACAGAACGAAGGGAGTGGATTCGGGGGGCCACCCACGCCATTGTTACCTTTAGATAGAATAGAAGGGGCGAGAAGTGTAGATAATCGACCACCACATCTGAACTTTGATTCTTTAGGATAAGAGGCCAGTTCCATCGCTCTCAAATAAAAGGCACCCCCAACTCAAAAGCCTAGAGAGATGGATAAAATGGAAAAAAAGTATGTATGTATCATGTCAGTGTAGGCCACTAATTAATCTCACGAGCTAAAGTAGAGTGGACGCAGCTCGAGTGAGCATAATGCATAATGCAGGATGTTTGGACTGTAGAAAAATAAAGAGACCAATTTAAATGCCACTAATACCGAGCACCATCACGTGGCATTTTTCAATTTTATTTTACGGTGTTCTTTACATTCTTATATATATATATATATATATATATATATATATATATATATATATATATATATATATATATATATATATTTGTTAAGAAGAATCCAAAAAAATATCCACGTAGGCAAAATATACTAATGAAATTAATAAAATATACTATTTAAAAAACAAAATATACTGTTGAATTCAATATGTTAACATGACTAAAATTAAGAATAAAATAATATATTTTACTAATTTCAATAATATATTTTGGTACTTGGATTCTTTTTGTGAATTATATATATATATATATATATATATATATATATATATATATATATATATATATATATATATATATAATATTTTTTTTGTTTCTCGTAAAAATTCTAGCAGCCAACACACTAACACTCGAGATCAACAATAACAATAGTGCATTTTCTCTCTCTCATATGCGGTAATATTATGTATTTGTATTAATTAAGATATTATGTGACCATTTTTTTTTGCTAAAATGTTTTATTTTGTCATAATCAATTTAAAACTTTTTGAGTTGAATTCAAATTATTTTGGGAATCAAGTCATTGTCGAGCTCAGCCGAGTCGAGCTAACTGGATAAAAAATGAGCCGAACTTGAGCTTCAATTTTTAATTCGGATCCTAATGATTAACGAGCCAAGCCAACCCGGGTCGAGTTCCAACTGAACATGAGCTGGGCGTAACTCACTTGAACTCGACTCGGCAACGGGTATATATAAATATATAATACATTAAAAAAATTATATTTCAGACCAAACATGTGTTGGTTCAAATTTCCTAGAGTTTGATTATCTCAAAATAATGTCGATACCACTAATCTATTTGTGGGAGTAACATTTATAGAGATAGAAGACGTAACCCACAAAAGGATCAAAAGAAGAATCAAGACGTCGCAAGTCAAGACGGCGAAGAAACGATGGCACGAAAACGCATGATCAAGTGAAGATATCAAGACATCGAAGATTCCGCAAGTTGGGGTATCACATAAATCACTAAAACAACTTATAGGTATCCCTAAACTTGTTTATGAATTATTAAACTCAAGATTAGTCAAAGAAATATATTTGAAATCCATTAAAATGATGAAATAATAAAACAGATTTCCAGAAGCATGTCGGTTATAACGGACCTCAGGTCAGTTATAACGGACATACATAAATACTGTTAAAAAGAGCATGTACATTATAACATACTACATGTCCGTTGTAACGGACATCCTGTCAGTTATAACGGACTTACAGTAACCGTGTTAATAAGAGCATGTCCGTTATAACGGACCTCATGTCAGTTATAACGGAGTATGTCAGTTAAAACGGACTTACTCTCGGTTATAACGGACTTGTGAACTCACTTCAGAATTAACCAATCACTCTCTTATTCCGTTGTAACGGAATCACCAATCCGTTGTAACGGACATATACTAACCGTTATAACGGAAGTTTCTCAGTTATAACGGAACCATAGAATAAATGTGAAGTGAAGTCACAGTAAGATGTCGGTTATAACGGACCTAAACTCAGTTGTAACGGAGTAGGTCGGTTATAACGGACCTAAACTCAGTTATAACGGACTATAGAATAAATCTGATCACAGTAAAATGTCGGTTATAACGGACCTAAACTCAGTTGTAACGGAGTAGGTCGGTTATAACGGACCTAAACTCAGTTATAACGGACTATGGAATTTTCGAATATATTGCCTGTAACGGCTAGTTTGAGTTTGAGTCCGTTGTAACGGACCTCAGGTCAGTTATAACGGACAATGCAGAAAAAACATATTAAGGGAAGGGTCTATGTGTTCTATAAATAGAACCCTTCCATCATTCTCTCACATCATCTCAACCAATATATTTTCCCAATCAAAAGAGAGAATCCTAGCTTTAAATCTTGAGCTTAATCATCTAAACATTCTTAGAGATTATTAGATCCAATTTCGAATCCTCTACTAAACGATTCCCAACTTGCGTGACCGATCACGACTAGTTCGTTAGTAGTAAATTGTAATAGGCTAGTTACTAATTGTAAAGCCCATCATTGATCGATAAATTCGTGTAAATCGATCAAGGCAAACCTTGTAATTGTTTGAGTTGGGTATTCAATCGAAAGCCGAAAAGGCACAAGGGAACCCCGGAGACGTAGGTACTTGCAATCAATCGAGTCGGTCGATTGAGCAAGTAGCCGGTGAGTTAAAGCTACAAAGCAACCACCAACCGAACTCCGTAAACAAATATCGCGTGTTATTTGTTTCGGTATTGTATTTCTTTCTCTAATTTATTTACGCTTCCGCACAAAATTGTAATTGTATCCATTACCCCGAAAATTGGACAGTAGGACTTCCTATTCACCCCCCTCTAGGTCTAAATTAAACAACAACATGCATTGACTTTAACATTTGTATTTTACATATAAAACGGTACAACACACAACTAAAAATAGTTGATACATCTAAAAAGATGTATAACACACAACATGTATTGTACTTCAAAAAAGTATGTACCATATAAATGTATATCATGATGTTTCTAAATAAGCTAGAGAGGAAGTGAATAGGTTATAATTGGAGCTTCACTTCCTATTTTCGACTTTTAACAATTCTCAATTTGTGTATGCTTTATCAATTAACTAAATGATTTAGATAGTGCGGAAAGTAATTGATAAATAGAAACAATACCAGGTAACTAAATTAACACGCAATATGATTATGAAGTTCGGTACAAAATTGCTTGCTTTAACTCTCCATTAATCGCTATTCGACCGAATCAATGTTCACAAGTACCTACGTCTTCCGGAGATGTCACGCGGCCAACTTGTGCCTTTGGGCACTCAATTCACTTTCCCAAATGAATGGTTTCCGACACCGATTTACAACCTCATATCGATGTGAATTAGGCGTTCACACAACGTGCTAGTCTAACATAGGAATAACTAGGAAGACCAATAGATCTAACCTAACGGATTCAGTCACACAAATTTTTGGGATAGCTTTAAAGAGTTCGAAGATAGAGGATTTGATCTCTAAGAATATCTTGAGTAAGTTTAGAAATCTAACAATAGATATCTCTCTATTTTTAATAGTTGGTTTTGCAAATGATGAGTTACATAGATTAGAGATGGAGTATTTATAAAATTAGTGGTAACCATCTCCAAACCATGTCGAACAGGCCATTCCCTCTGAACGAAATGTGAGAGCCGTCCAAATGAAAAGGGTTATATTTAATCCATGTGACGCATCACCAATCGTTTGAACGATTAACCAATCGTCCAAACGCTACCGCTATCCGTTTGAACACAAGCTACACATTTTGTTGCCAGATAACAAAGCATACAAAATACCGAATACCGTTCAAACACATATACTTTTCCATTTGAATGCATGGAGTGAATTTATATGTACAACTATATGCTTAAACGATAATATTTCTCCGCCGGTGATAGTGCTGTTTCTAGTAGTGATTTTTATACTGGTTACATTTTTTAACTGGAAATATATTGATTATAATTTGAAAAATATAATATTATGTATAATATTTTTTTACCAATTATTATTACTTCTATATTGTTTAATAATCGATTAATCGGTAAGTCATCGTTAGACGTGTTTGCAACATTGGTATTGACAACATATGTTGTATAGTTTAGTCTTTCCGTATTTTATATTTCATGAATTAGTTTGATATATAATGATATAAAAAAAATTTGTTATTTTTTTTTAAAGATGTGATATATCTCAGATAGTATTATAAATAGGCATTAATACATGTATTGTTATTTAATTAAAAATTAACTTGTTTAATATAGAGAAAAATCTGAATTTGACCATCAACTATTGAGTTGGTGTATTTTTGGTCCCTCAACTTTTATATGATTCATTTTTAACCCTTCAACTATTATGTTAGCTCATATATATTCATTTCATCTAATAATGCTTACGTGTCCGTTAACTTGATACATAAGCAATGACATGTCATATATTTTACCACATAAGCAATGATGTGGCATTTAAAATACATATTTTGATATTCTTATAAAAAAAATTAGATCCATATTTTGTTGTCATAAATTTTAATATTCAATAATACAAATACCTACTTTTATATAAAGTTCATCGATCTAAACTATTCAAATTTATTAATTTATAATGTAAAAAGGGACATGACACATATTCTGCCACATAATCAGTTATATGATATTTTTAGAATGATTTTGTTTTAGAATATGTATTTGTATTATTGAGTATCTGATTTTATGACAATATAATATGAATCTATTTCTTTTAAGAATATCAAAAATATATATTAAGTATCACATCGTTACTTATGTGGTATAATATATGGCATGTCATTGCTTATGTGTCAAGATAACGGACACATAATCATTTAACGGATGAAAGGATTATATATGAACCAATATAATAGTTCATGAGTTAAAAATGAACCATGTAAAAGTTGAGGGACCAAAAATATACCAACTCAATAATTGAAGGACAAATTTAAACTTATCTCTTTGATATATAATGTCAATTAATTACAAAAGATAAACATAATTATATATAAATAAGTTCTATCAATACGATGATATTATTATATTATATAATAATTTTATTTTGAGATGATATCGTGGTTATGATAAAAAAAAAGGGGTAAAGAAGCCATATTTCTCATCACCCGACTCCAGCCAGAATCAAGGAAATATTTAACACAACTTTTGTATAATTATTATGCTTGTCATGTAACCAAATTATTTTCTTAGTAATTATTCATATCTTCACCAAATTTGTTGGGAGCCAGAATATGACCCTATGAAAAAATAATACCGAAAAAGACTCTGAAGGAAGAGGGCAGAATATAGACAGGCCGGAGTTTAACATATAGAAAAAAAAAATTGGAGGAGTTAAAGGTATCAACTTCAACTTCAACATACTCAATACACTAAAATTTTAATATTATATACTACTAATTTAAAAATCGTGGAAGGTCAAGACTCCTCTTAATAGATCGGCTCCTGATTAGTGTATCGCGTTATGTTCAGTTGAACACATTTTCCAATATGATTAGTAAATCTTATTAATAAAAACTATACATAATGTAGAATAACAAGCGAGTAAATGTATACTATTGAGGCTTACATCAAGGCCGAAATTGTCGGCCAATAACAGAAGGGACCACATACTCTTTTATTGTATGACTATACTTGAGAAACGTAGCGAAAGGCTATTATCTTATTATTAACAAAACTACTTAATTATGGCCTCATTTCATTTGCAACCATAAAAAAGAAGAAAATATCACATGTACTTCTTTCCTAACTTCTTCAAAAAGTGTCTTAAATCTCATTGTTTTTTCTTTATTCAAATACTTCACAAATGCAGAAGTATCCTGAGGATACAGATATTCGATACAGATACAGATGCGATATGACTAGCGTACGTATTGGATACGTCACGTGACGTATCCGATGATTTTAATAATTAATTTTTTCGGATACGAGAGGATACGTCAGGATACGGCAGGATACGACTGAGATACTTCCAAGCTACGACTGGAATACTCTGTTTAGCATACTTCGGACCATTATATATTTTGACCCATAATATTTTTAAATAAAATATATATGATACTTCTAAGATACTTCTAGAATATTTCTAAATTAGTTCTAGGATATTTGTAGGATAAATTTAGGATACTTTAATGATAGTTGTAATGTTAGGTTGATTTTATTTATTGTCAAAATATTTAATTTAAAAATATTATTGTTTTACTATTTAATTTATTATTTATTTATTAATTATATACAATATAAATATATTAAAATAATAACTATATAGTCGAATCCGTTTTCGTGATTTTTAAAAAATTACAATATCGCCGTATTCATATCGTATAGGCAGGGGCGGATCCAGGATCAATGTATAGGGAGGGCCGAAATAAAAAAAATTCAAAATATGCCACTTGCGGGTCTTGAACTCAAGACCTTCCATCTCACAAACATCAACTTTACCACTAGACTAGCATAATCTTTGTGAAATATATACAAATTTATCATATTTATTACTTTCCAAACTAGCAAAATCACCTTATTTTTTCGCTAATACATCGGTTTTTCATTTCATAGGGAGGGCCGGGCCTCCCGCTCGCCCCCCCTGAATCCGCCACTGCGTATAGGATACGTATTCGTATCCGTGCAACATAGTTCACATTAGATAAATACATAGATGGAATAGTTTGTAGTATGACAAAAATATTGTATGGATGTGATGATCAAAAAAAATCACCAAATCTCCTTTTTTTTCTTGTACACATGCAATAATATATCGAGAATTTCTAGGGATACACATGAAATTGTCCATCTTTTTCTATTATTATTCGTACACTTTGCGGTGAAATAGACAAAAAGATGGGTTTGTAGGAATGAGTGCAACATATTTTAATGGCGGCCGCCAAATGGCAATTGGAATAGAAAAATGGAACATCAATAAAGTAATATACTATTTGTTCAATAAAGTAATATACTATTTGTTCATTTTATACCCCACATTTTCATAATTTATAAAAAATAGGAAAACTTGAAATATCACATTGCTGGAAAAAAAAATATTACCTCAACATGAGATAATTATGAATGAAAGTGTATCGGCACATGGAGATAATTGAAAAAAGTTCTATAAGATAAAACTTACAATAATATTTTCAATTCTTGTTCAAATTGAGAAGAATCGTTTGAGTGTATTTCAATCATTTCTTTTAATTAATTAATTAATACAATATTTTAATAGGAAATCAACGTTCATTGATTAAATAAAAAATATAATTAATTACAAATACTCAAAAAAATTGTGTAAAAAGAGTCTACCACAAATCCACAATCACCCAAATTAATTTATCACATAATCAACTTGGAATCTAAAAAATCGTCTTACTTCCACGTTTCGCGACGATTTTGTTTCATTTGTTTTGTCATACACATAATATATAGTTATGATTTTTAGGAATCAAACATAGGACTTTGTAAAATAAAAAATCATATTGATTAAGGAATTTCGATGATAACAAAATTATTATACTATATATGAATTCGACATAATGCGAAATATTTATTTAGTATTTTAATGCAACACATCCAAAAAAAAATTACTATAAGATAATAAATTAACATACGTTGACATAAATAAAAAGTAAAATTATATGATATTTTAAATGTTCATATCTAAAAATGAGAATAATAAGATTTTAAAAATTCAAAAAAATTAGTTGTGTCTGGTAAATTTTATGTTTCATGTTTATTATTGAAAAATATTATATAAATTTAAGAAATTATTTGTGTTTAGTAAATAAATATCTTTCATTTTGTATTAATTTTTTTAAAGATTAACATGAAATTATTTCTTAATTTTTTAAAATTATATTATGAAAAATACTAACAACATTTGACGAATGTTTTATGATATTATATATTTATTTATTAATGTTAGATATTTAAACTCTGCACATTCTATTTGTATTCACAATTAATCATGTAACATATTGTGAAAAAATTCAAAATTAAATACAATGGTCCAACATGAACTAGCTAACGAATAATATTTTGACAAATCATCAATGTAAGATGATGTGTCTTCTAAAATTGCTTAAAATTATGTGTAAAATAAACGACACATAAATGTCTACAAATAAAACATAACCACACAAAATCAAAAGTTAATCCATGGTTCATCTATTATCACATATCATAATCTAATAGTTAAAATAATTGTGATGTTGTGACATGAGAAGATTGCATTAAGATAGGTTTAAAATAAGGAATTGGTAAATCATTTCAATTTAGTCGAATAAATTGAAATGTATTTTTTGTACTCTCATATAAGAAGGGTCAAAATTATTTTTCAACAAAAGTAGTCCTGCAAATGCTCCTATCTTTCATGTAATCTAAGACATTAGGCAAAGCATGTACACGATAATGTAACTCACAATGAATATAATTTTATTTATTCATAACATTTATAATGAAATATCAAAACTAAATTCATGAAAAAGACAATTGAATTCTAAATGGCGTGCCAAACTAGTGACTACTCATAACTGATGGACTTGAATGTGCAATCTATCTTTCTATAGGATGTTCGACTGGTGTATGAAGATGAGAGGAGACATAGATGTGACGAATAATACTTGGAACCCAACTTGTCACATGCATGGTTACTCGGTCCCGAAGGATATATCAATCCGCCAACCTCTCTCTCACCACATTTCTGTTTGGCCATTTCTTCATCAACCTTAGCACATTACAAGTCACCCATATAAGATATCAAGCTCTAAGGAGTAACCATTCTTTCAAATCATTGTGTTAGTTAACAGGATAATGTATTTCATTTATCATGATGGAAGAAGTAATGGGGAAATGTAAGTAAAGAGTTGTTATACTTCAATAATTTTATGTAGTCAGTGTATCTCTCGTTCTCCATGCCCCCCACTCACGTGCTGCCCTTCGTGCAGCCGCTGGGCAGTCTCCTTCCGAGGCCTACTAGGCATGCCCAATAGTTAATGGACACGATTGCCTCCTTTTACATGGCATATGATCACTCTCTAATATAATTTGGATGAGTAATGATGTAAACCCTTAGTATTCTCCCCTCACATTCTTGATGACGTAAATATGATTTAACATCTTCAAAATTAATATGCAAAACAATGATTTAATATCTTAATTTATGATTGAACATACAATTAAGATTTTAAATCATGAATTAAAATGTTATTTTTTAAGGTGTACAACCTTATTCACGTCATTAAAGATGTGGACGGAGAGATAGGATATGTCCAACATTTTCCAATTTGGATAGCAAGTTCCAATTTGACAAAAAGATAGTCTGTGTATCATGCAGGGATGGTAATTTATGTGTTATCAATATTGTTAAGTAACATATGTTTGTGTCGAGCGATAAATTTTAATAAAAAATATATATACATGTTCCTTTAATATCCGTTCAACATGTTGATGTGTTGACAATAAATAATAAATATATTAAATGTAAAATTATTTTAAATAATAAATCATAATAGGTGACAAATTATATTAATTATGTGATAAAGCATATTGATTATGTGATAAACCAAATTATTAAAAAATAATTTGGTTTATTTAATTTTATTATTATATTTTATTTTACTCATGATAAGTCATATTTATCTGACACAATTTTTATTATTTTATCTTAAAAAAATTTTAAACAAAGTATTTCCATTTATATTTTGCAGATTTTTGCATAATTATTATTTTTATTTTCGTTGTTATATTTTTGTTTATTTTTATGTTAGTTTTATTCATGTGTACCCGTTTAACACATATTAAACATTGTTTTAATTTAGTCCAATAACTTATTTTCCAAATTTATAAATTTAGAGTTGATTAACTATGAACGGTGATAAACAAACTTATTTAAAATATAAAATATATCAATTAATGATGTGTGAAACGATAAAAAAAAATTCCTATCGTCCTATATATAATAACAAAAATTAACCTATATTGAATGGAACAAGATATACAAGCTCGCCCCTATCATGAGCCCATGAAGTAAACCTCAACCAAAGTATAAGGTTAGGGTTATATATGCATATGATTCAAACCGAGAGTTGGAGTTATTTTATCCCTCCACTCCACTTATAACCCAAAACACCAACAGAAAAAGAGAACCAAATTCCCCTCTCCTCCGCCCCCTCCCCTTGTCATGAGAAACCTTTCCACAAGAAGAAATTATAGATCTAAAGAGGAAAACTAAAGGGTAACAAAATGGAGACAATAAGATGTTGCATATCATGCATATTGCCATGCGGAGCTCTAGATGTGGTACGAATAGTCCACGCAAATGGACGCGTAGAAGAGATTTGCGGAAATATTTGCGCCGGTGAAATCATGCGTGCGTATCCTAAACACGTAATTCGACGCCCTACTGTTACTTGCTCTGTCGATGGGGGTTGCGTGCAAAAGCCCCCGGTTATTCTTCCACCATGTGCAGAGCTTCAAAGGGGAAAGATCTATTTCTTGGTACCGGTATTATCAGCCTCCCCCGAGAAATCTCAGGCGAGGAGGAAGAGAAAGAAGAAAGCAGTGGATAATAGGAGTAGTAATTCGGGTAGTACGGATAAGGCGAGATTGTTAGATAACGAAAGGTATTTATCAGATATAATGACTGAAAAGGTTTCGACGCAACGGGAGAGAAGGCGAGGACGAGTCGCGGTTTGGAGACCGCATTTGGAAAGCATCACAGAGGATGATTTGTGAAGATGTTTTTTCTTCTTGTGTTTTTTGTTTTGTTTCTTTTTTGGGTAAAGAATGAGAATCCTCTTTAGCTCCTTTACAAGGTGATTGATCTTTTTCTTTGCCTTTTTCAATTTAATGTTCCTTATTTTTCCCCTTTTTTGATGGAATTATAAATTTTTAATAAGCATCCTTTTTCTCTCAAGGATTTTTTTTATGGAGGTAGTACACTCCTTTAGGTCTTTTCACATGCAAATTACTAACCGTACCCCTTTTGAGTTATTTTCTCACATGCATGCATGGGAATCTCACCAACTATTTATATTGTTTACTTCGAACTATTTACCATATTTTACTTCCTTGGTTATATCGCTAATCATTTTAATGCAGTTTTACGTTTCAATGGACCAATCACGAGTTTATATATATCTTAAAGCAAATCTAATGATTCAATAGTTATGAGTATAAATTTTTTAGTTAGCCTGTATGTATAACATGGTAATACAAGTATAATCTTTTTAGTTAGCTGATTTATGTTGCGCGGATACTTGAAAAACCTGATCGTACTTGTATCGTCAAATCCGTATCGCACTTTAAATTCTATGTAAAATTTTCGTATAAATGTATCCGATCTCGGATACTGTATCCCCTAAACCCTAAGCTGTTCAACTGTTTCTAATTTTGACAATCTTATCTTTTTACTGATGGGTTGTATGAGTGGTGTCCAATGGGGGATGGATGTGATGGAGAGAGAGATTTAGGAGAGAATAGAGAGAGAGAGAGAGAGAGAGAGAGAGAGAGAGAGAGAGAGAGAGAGAGAGAGAGAAAGTGGCAAGTATACACATATATTGGAGTGTTCACTTGCAGTTCAGAATGATTAGATAGTGTGTATGCACTATCCTGCAATGCAGTACTGTTTATATGCTCTGACATTTCATCTTAATTGCAGAAAAGTAAAATGAACAAACTCATCATTTGAAGATTAAAATTCAAGTAGTTGTATATAAATTTATAATGATACATCATGAAGAGAAATCTAATAATATGTTAAAAGTTTTCTTAGACTAACTACAGTCATACTGAAATTTTTTTCTGAGTTTTAGATCAATCAAAATATCATTATAATACATCAGCATAATCAGTGGCGGATCTTGTCCCAAATCAATGGAGGGATAATTTAGGAAAAGCCACTGTGAAAAAATTTCAAATTTTTTTGGGAAATGATAATACATAATTTTACAGTTCTATCGTAAAATACACTGACATAATCGTATATATATATATATATATATATATATATATATACTACCGTTCAAAAATTTATAAGGACAGCTGTCCTTTAATAGATCCCATATGCATCAAGTGTCAGACTAATTTTGGATGATTGAATTTCATGTAATTCTAGTTGAGATAAATAATGGAGAATATGAACTGAGACTCTGAGAGAGAGGATGGAGGACGAGCCCACATATATATGAGTGAATGATCAGTACCTTTATATTTTAATTTACTTACTTTTTTTTTAAATGTATGATCAAATATATGAAAGTGACGAATAGTAGCTATTAATGAATAGGCCAATCATTGCTCCACTCTTGGCCTCGTTCATTCTCTCACTGCCAGTTTGAACCTTTCTGCTCCTCTCTGTGCCATCTTTTAGTGGGCGTCTGTGTGTCTCCCTCCGAATAATTCACTCATTTTGGACTCCTTCCCACATACACAAATTACGCAGAGATTTATAAAAATAGGTAGTTAACTAATTAGTTAAATGTATTATTAAATGTGACTTGTTTTATTGTTTTCCAAAATTAACGAAAACAATAAAAAGATCAAACTGATTTTTTAAGTAGGTTTAAAGATGGGAAATTTCTTTTTTGATACAAGTTCAAATCCTTGTAATAATTGATATATAACAAAATCTAACTAAGTTGTACACATTTTTACTTGTATGCATTAAGTGCAATAACTTGAGCCTTAAGAGGGGACCGAACTATTGTGTAGGTTGAAAAATTAAAAAAATCAACTATGTTATGAATGAGAGTTTAATGTAAAACATCTTTATTTATAATTAATGCATCAAATCAAATCATTGAACCAACACATTCTTTATGCTAAAATCCACTAAACATTAATATTTATATTTGTGTACCAAATATTATGTATACATCGTTGTCGATTTTATTAAAGAGATGTAGGACCCCGGTTGCTCTCCTTATATCTATCTCTGAATTGAATGATCTACCGTGACACATATAAACCGACAAATTAATTTATAAGATAATATGTATTGGCAATGAATGACAAAAAAAACTAACTTTAATAATTTATATGTTGTTATTTTTTTGAAGTGTGCAACTAGACATATTAATTGAATTAAAAATATTTATTTACATACTATACATTTGCTTATTGGTTATTTAGACTATAACCAACTCCCTATATCCTTATCTTCAAACTAACTTCGTAACTTATCCTGCATGTTCTGACACTCGTGAGCTAACCGTCTGGCTTTGGTAAGTATTGCTAAGAATTTCAATCTTATGTTTAGAATGTTTTTTTCGTTCCCCAATTCAGATGAACCAACAACCTACGGCCTAGATTGTGTCCAATTATTTTATGTCCACTCGATTGGGTAGTAACCCGTGAACATCCTTCCAAGTTTGTAGTGGTGATGCGTCGTTGTGAGTTGTCTCCACCGTCCTTGTGCACGCGTCTCAAAGTTGTGATGTCATAAATGCATCCGCTGAATATAGTGAATATAGTAAAACAAAAGATCCTCATTTAATACAATAAAAATAAAATTCTTCATTTATATAGTGGAACTCATGGTATATATATATATAACAGACTCGTTGCAGAAAATCTTCCAAATTTTTTGGTTACAAATATGTGAGGCCACTAGGTGTGGCCTGTGGGTCTCTATTGGTTTATTGTTTATGCTTAAAAAAATGGTTCCTTGGAAAAAGGGTTTGTATTTGTATCTTATATTGTAGTACTTTAACCTTTGTTTCAATATATACAATTAGTTTGTTTAGTAATAAAATTTATTTGCATTTGTATTTAAATTTGTGTGGCCGTTTAATGATTTCATGGAAGTGTTATGATTCATAAAAAAGGTAGTTAGACAAAGTACATTTTATTATGTTGATACCTAAATTCATTAATTAATTAGATAAAGAGTTGAAAGTAATTTTCTAACAGAAGTTAGTTTTTCAACTTTTCAAGCCAAAAGCAGTGTTTAAAATTGCATTTGTAAGTGGCCTTTTTCAAGCTAAAATTAGTCCTTTACATGCAGTCATGCTATGGAGAATATATAAATCAAAGGCCTTTTTCTTTTCGCAACTAGTGATATTTCTAATACATCAACATGATGGTCATGGTGGATCCCAAGAAATAGAGTATTGCATTCTACCTAAAAACCCCTTACTTTTAATAAATTTAACCTGAGTAATTTAAGCTCAAAAGAATTTTACTTTTGACTAAACGAGTCTAAATCTTCTGTAACAAATAGAGGCTCTATTTATTGTCTGTTAATATTTGGACCATACAAACCTTTTGAATACCTTATAAAATGAGAAATAGCTTTTTTTTAAGAGTAGGAGAGAGCCTGGCTAGTTTTTCATTAACAACCTAATATTATACAGAAAGTATACTAGTTAGCTAATAAGGGACCTAATTTTGTAGAATGACCCACATATGTGATAACCCTCATGAAAATATAAGAAATGTCATATACACACATTTCCCATATTTATTTCAGAAGGGTTCTCAGATTAACCTTATTTTACCATTTTTGAATAAAATAATATGAGAAATAAGACTAAATAAGATGGACGTGTGTTTTAAAAATTAACATATGAAGTGTATTTGATGCCAATGGGCTCATTGGCCAGTGATTGAGTGTGAGACAACAAAAATCTTAAGTTGTGAGTGGTCGTGAGTTCGAGTTTTATTAACATCAATGGATAGATGACCACCGAGTCTTCTCTATTTACTTTTTCATTTCTTTTTTTTCTTTTTTCTTTTATATGAAGTGTATTGATAATATTCAATTATGTTTTCAAGGGGTCTAGATCACATTTCACGTTTTGGAGGGACCCAAGGGATATTTTGAGGTTTTGTAGGGGCACGAAGTATATTTCTGTACAAGCCATAATTCGCACTCATTTGGAAGCTGGATTATAGGCAATCGTATTTGATGATTTTATGCACAATCATGTTTGATTTGGGGGATTTTGATATACCGGATATGTGAAATATATGGTTATCGCTATCCATGTATTTGATAATCTATGTGAGTCGTTTGATTTGTTGTATTTTGAAATCATGTACATAAAATTTCTTGTTTGATTCTTTGGTGCAAAATTCGTGGATTTTAATATTTAATTATTATTATATAATAATGTATTTTTTATATTACACTAGCAATGACCCGCGCACCAATTGCACGGGACTGCATATCTTTTTTTACATGTGTTTCAGTTTTTGTATAATTTGTTTTAATAGAATTTGCGTGGGTACGTTTAAACTCAATTGTATAATTATGATATGCTTGCAAATATATTGATATAAATAAATGAATTATAATTAATAAATATTTATGAAATTTGTCTATCATGAATATAAACATTATAATTAATAAGGGTCCATGAAATTGGTTCATCATTATAAATTCACACCAAATAAATAAAATTTAACATTTAATCTATAATGCCAACTAGAGTTAGCCTAGTTGGTCACACCTCTTGGCTAGGGAGCGAGAGGTGTGGGGTTCGATTCCCGACGGGGACACTGGATTATAGATTAAATGTTAAATTAGTGAATAGAGTGTGTGGCCTACGGGTTTGTAATAAATAAAAATAAAAAATAAAAAGGAGATTGTGTTTGGAAGTGGGACTTTGAGCCCTCTCCAAATTTACTCAAAAAAATAAAAATAAAATATAACATGTTATAATTAAAAAAAAATTAAAGTTTCAAAACAAATAAAATAAAACCGTGAATAATACACATAAAACCGAAATATATATTTAAAATATCATCCATTAACATAAAAAATATCATTTGTTTTAAAAAAAAACACAATTGTAAATTATATCATAATAAATTAACAATTGAGCCATAGTTTCGTCCGGGGTAACATCCTTGATGATACGGCAAGAGAGATTAAGTAAGTTGATTAGTATTATTGATTGTCTTATTTAACGATTGAATTGACACGTCAATTAACATTTATTAATATTAACATATTATTAATTATTGATGTGTTAATTAAATGTGTCAATTAACATTTAATTGAGTCAATTATAAATGCTAATCAATTCACTATGTCACCTCATCAAGGATATTGTGATGAGTTTGGGGGACAATCATATTTTTCTTCCATACAAGGGTATAATTTGGGTTGCAATAGAAAAAAGAAAAAAAGAAAAAAAACTGACACGTGTCAATATGTGGTTACATGTCAATTAACATTTACTAATATTAACATATTATTAATTATTAATGTGTTAATTAAACGTGTCAATTAGAAATGTTAATCAATTCACTTTGTCACCTCATCAAGCATATTATGATGAGTTTGGAGACCAATTATATTTATTTTTCATACATGGGGTATAATTTGGGTTGCAATAAAAACAAAACTATAAAAAAAAGAACAAGCTTACACGTGTCAGCACATGGTGAGTTGTTCAAAATTAATCAATTACTAGCTTTTTCCCCGCGCAATTGCGTGGAAGACTTGAGTTTGTTATGATTTAATTTTTACTAATACGTAATTGGATTCTACGTTTTTTTTGCCTGATTGTTCAGACATATGTGTTTTGGTGTATTTTTAACCCACTATTATTTTTTGGATATTGTAAAAAAATTCTATCTTTTTGTAAACTCCAAAAAAAACCCTCGACCAAACTTTTATTTCAAAATATTTCCCTATGGATGATATCAACAAAAAATTGACCAAATACCCCTCAATCTTCATAATTAATTAGTAATTTTTTTTTGTAATTTATTGTTAATTTTAAGAAATTAATAACCATTTCTTAACGTGTAGTGATTTAAAAAAATAAAATTATTACATAGTGTGTACATATAATTTTAATATTTTTTTTATATTCAAGAAAAACTAACATAAGGTAATAATTAAAAAAAAAAACAACAATAAAAAAAACACATTAAAAATATGTTGTAGAAAAATATCTATTTAAACATCAAGTTTTTTATTCTCGTAGTCATTTTATTTTTGTAATAGTTTCATGATTTTGTATTTTTTTTAAATGTTTGCAACGTGTTCTTTGAGTATTATGTTCATATTATTATTATTTTGTGTTAGTTCTTCCGGAAAAAATATATAATTCAAATATATATAATGTATGAAATATTAAAATTATATAAATAAAATATAACATATAATATATTTTTTAATTATTATATGCTAAAAAAATTAAGATTTTTTTAAAGTTAATAAAAGTTAATATTTTTTTAAATTATTACATATGTAAATTTAAGAGGTTTTTACAATATCCAAAAATTGAATGAGTTTTATGAAAAAAATTCATATTTAATTGAGACAAATAAATATGAATGAACTTGGTCCACGATGGACCAAGGTTCATGTAATTTTTGAATTAGTTGGTTTATATAGACAATGTTCAAATAAAAAACCAAATATTTTAGATCTTTTGATGATGTGGTCTCTTGTGAGGGCTTCCATTTTTCTAAAATTATATATATCATTAATAAGATAAAATATTAATTTAAATGACTCAACGGGTCAAGTGACAAGTAACACCAAAAGACACACGGAACAAACCACAGAAACAAATTACATGAAAAGGTGACGTGGCTTCATATGGTGATAGTAAATCTATATAGACAATGTTCCAATAAAAAACTATATATTTAGATCTTTTGATCAAGATCATACGGGTCACACTAAGTGATGATGTGGTCTCTTGTGAGGGCTTCCATTTTTCTAAAATTATATATATCATTAATAAGATAAAATATTAAATTAAATGACTCAACGGGTCAAGTGAGAAGTAACACCAAAAGACACACGGAACAAACCACAGAAAAAAATTACATGAAGAGGTGACGTGGCTTCATATGGTGATAGTAAATGTCCTAACTTTATAAATAAGTATAACGGGTCACACTAAGTGATGATGTGGTCTCTTGTGAGGGCTTCCATTTTTCTAAAATTATATATATCATTAATAAGATAAAATATTAAATTAAATGACTCAACGGGTCAAGTGAGAAGTAACACCAAAAGACACACGGAACAAACCACAGAAAAAAATTACATGAAGAGGTGACGTGGCTTCATATGGTGATAGTAAATCTCCTAACTTTATAAATAAGTATAATAAGTATAATATGATATGATATGATATTATATTATATTATATTATATTGTTTTATGTTATATTATGTTGTTTTATATTATATTATATTATATTATATTATATTGCTTTAAATTATACTATATTATAAAATATTATACTGTTTTATAATATTTTATATTGCTTTATATGATATTATATGATATGATATTATTTTATTTTATATTGTTTTATATTATATTATATTATATTATATGATGTTATATTATATTATATTATATTTTGTTATATTATTTTATATTATACTATATTATACTATATTACATTATATATTATACTATATTATGTTATATTGTTTTATATTATATTATATTATATTGGTTTATATTATGTTATAACATATTATAATGTTTTATATTATATTATATTGTATTATTTTATTTTATTTTATTTTATTATATATTATTTTATTTTATACTATATTATACTAGATTATATTCTATTGATTTCTATTATATTATATGATATTATAATGTTTTATATGATATGATATGATATTATATTATATTATATTGTTGTATATTATATGATATTATATTATATGATGTAATATGATATTATTATATTATATTATATTATATTATTTATCTTTTTAAATTATACTAAATTATATTGTATTATATTGTTTTGTACTATATTATATTATACAATACAATATAATATTATATTGCTTAATATTATATTGTTTAATATTATTTAATATTATATTATATCATATGATATGATATTATATTGTTTTATATTATATTATAATATATTATATTATATTGTATTATAGTATAGTATATTAAATTAAATTAAATTACATTACATTATATGACAGTATATAATATAATATGATATATTATAATCATTATTTATGCATATAATTTTGGAGAAATGATTTTATAATGGAATACGTGGATGAGCTTATCCATGTATTTGGAATACCGATTTTTTTGTGTGTATCCCATGTCATCCATCAAAATCTTGATTTTACCCAAATAAACCAATTCAAACAAGAAATTTCTATGTTATCCCGGATTTTGAAATACATATCATGCTAATCCCTCAAATCAAACATGCCCAATGATTCCAACCATTTGCACTCATTCGTTTAGCAAAAATATACGTATCATTTGCTACTGAGATCACTGGTTGGTTCCAAACTTGTAGTTCAATTTGGGCACACAATGAGTACCATATTTCCATTGGTACCAATTAATTATAGGCCTAATGTTCCCTAATGTCATAACCTCTTATTGTAACTACAATTATAACCCGATTAGTTAACATTATATGTATATTCCTTAACCATCATGGTGATCTTGTAAAACCCTACAATTTTAACATATAATACATTATAAGTATAAGCAGTATATATATATATATATATATATATATATATATATATATATATATATATATATATATATATATATATATATATATATATATATATATATATAGGAAAATGTTGCACATCCCCCAGCTTTCCCCTCACCCACTCGATGTGCTGGCATAAGGTGTTAAACGATACACCACGGTGGTAAACCAAGTATGTTCGTTAAGACGTTGCCTTTTTCCGAGGAGCTGCAAAACCTTCCCACGCTTTCAAATCATCCCACGCCGTAATCAACTGTCAGGCAATAAATGTGTCACAACCTCATTAATGACCACGTCCCCATCATTTTCTTGTGTAAAACCTTCCCACGCTTTCTTGTGCACATCTCTCTCAATGGAATACCCCCTCTCACGTCCTCATTTTTCGTTCTCTCTGTGCTAAACCCTCGAGAAATCTTGTCGACTAAAACCTTCCATGGATCCGGACGAGTTCACGAATAGCAACCACCACATTGTTGAGGATGAATTAACGGTTCCTGAAGTAGGTTTGAAGTTCTCATCTCGTGAGGATGCTTACACATTCTACCGTTCGTATTCTTGTCGAGTAGGGTTTGGGATAGTTAGGAGATCAAGCCACACTTTCTACGGCCAGCAATCTGACGCCACTTTTGCTTGTAGCAAAGAGAAGAAACCTCTCCTAAGAGGGAAAAGCGAGGGTTTTAAGAAGAGAAGGCATAGTTTCCAAGGCAAATGTTGCCCTGCTAAAATAGTTGTCAAGGATTATCTCCTTGATGGCAACTGGACCATTTGCTTTGTCGAGAATGACCATAACCACCCATGTATCCCCGACGCAGTAAGGTACATGCGTTGTCATCGCGCAATACCGAACTTCGTCAAAAAGCAGATTGAGATTAACGATGACTCTGGGATACCACAAAACCGTTCCTTCCACTCTATGTTCAACCAAGCCGGCGGTCACGACAATTGCAGTTTCACCGAGAGGGACATGAGAAACCACATCCAGGTCCGAAGAGCTTTAAAGCTTGCAGAGGGTGATGCAAACACCTTGGTTAAGTACTTCAAGGAGCGTCAGAAGAAGTGTTCAAACTTCTTCTATCTTTGCGAAATAGACGACGGGGGTAGACTTAGGAACGTGTTTTGGGCGGATGGCCGTAGCAGGGTTGCTTACAAGTACTTTGGGGATGTCATCACATTCGACACCACATACCTCACGAACAAGTAAGTCCCTTACTTAACAATGTTCATTTGCCATGCTGCATTTAACACTGCTTTAACGGCCTACTCCTTCTTTAACACTGTTGATTTGTCATGTTGAACATCTAACGCATGTTGAATCCAACCATTGGCACTCATGCTTTAATCGCCACTGTAGTTTAACACTGTGAAGCCAAATACATGTTTCAATCCCCTTCACAAATTGTTGAAATCATACATGTCCTTGCATTCGACGATGTTAGGTCCTAATGGCATATTATTTTTTTGGAAGGTACGATATGCCATTCGCACCTTTCGTAGGGGTGAATCACCATGGGAAGTCAATTCTCCTTGCTTGTGCTTTGTTAGCAGACGAGTGTATACCGACCTATGAGTGGCTTTTCAACACATTCCTCGACTGCATGAATTGCATACCACCAAGCGCCATTATAACGGACCAATGTGCTGCGATGTGTTCAGCGGTATCAACTGTTTATCCTCTAGCTCGGCATAGATTGTGCCTTTGGCACATCATGAAAAAACTGCCAACCAAAGCCGGATCCGGAGATTCAAAGGATGCATTCATTTCGACGGTACTTTATATTCTTCACTATATGCACGTAACAACGGTATTGAATGGTATTCAACCATAAGGATGCATTGTTTTTGTGCCATATGTAGGTTTGCAATCTGGTGTATGATACGGACGAAGCTGTTTCGTTTGAGGAAGGGTAGCAACAACTAATTACTGACGAAGTACTTCCATCAAGACTAAAGTGGCTGGAACGTATGTACGATATACGCGCGAAGTGGGTTCCTTTGTACGTACGACAATATTTCTGGGCAGGGATGTCGACAACTCAGCGAAGTGAATCTATGAATTCTTTCTTCGACGGCTATGTTAACTCTTCCACCTCGCTGAGGGACTTCGCAGACAAGTACGAACTGGCTCTGCAAGCTAAGTGGGAGAATGAAAGGGTTGACGATTTTCGATGCACCGATCGTTCCGCAGCACTCGTTTCCATGTTACCATTCGAAACCCAATTTGCCCAATCTTACACTCACCGCATTTTTTACCTATTCCAAGACGAGGTGAAGGCTCTAATTAGTTGTCATTCACAACTTACTAGTACCCAACTCGATGTTCACTTCTACGAAGTGGTCGATGCTGCAGATAACAAAACCTATCGAGTGCAATTCTCCACAAGCACGGATATGTATTACTGCCAATGTTTGTTGTTCCAGTTCAAGGGAATCATATGCCGTCACGGACTTACCATTTATCGACAACTGCGAATTCCGGCAATCCCCGCTTCGTACTTCTTGCCAAGATGGCGAAAAGATTTCATAAGAACGCATACTAGGTTAACCATGGAAAAGCAGATCATTCATAGGGATTTATCAAGGTACGATTAGGTTTACACGAGGGTGCATTCGTACCTGGTAAACCTTGTGGAGTGCACATATCGAGATGACAAAGCAGTTTCAGAATTAATGGAAAGTCTGAATTATCTGGCAATTGACCTTACATCAGTGTCCGACAACTCTGACCGAATAACTGACGACAAGAATGATTGCACAACCGACGAAAACAATGAAAACGTGAATGATCCAAAAAGGGTGAAGCGGCTTGGTCGTCCTAGGTCAACCAGGTTCAAAAGCAGGATCGAGATTACAAGATCGAAGAAGTTCAAGACACCTTCCAAGGTGGGAACTACTTTCCAACAATTCAACTTTTCATTTTCGTAACATTTCCTCTGTTGTTGGTTTGAAGGGGAAGAGTCCTACAGAGTCGTCAACAACGAAGAAGAATATTCCACCGAGGAACCGGGCTAACGACAATCACGAACACACCCCCTACATGTCCGACAGCATTGTAATGAGCACAAACCCTAATTTTCTTGTTTCTTAAGTCCATGTAATTTCTTAAGTTTCCCCTCACTTTACGCATGATGGTGTGAGCAACATTGATCTGTTGATGCAATTCTCCAATTACAGCAGCAACAACGTTAACCAGTGAAAATGACATTATTCCGTTTTGGTAGAATTTATGGTTTTTGTAGTTCTGAACCTGTTAAACAGTGGGATTAATTTTGTGTTAACCACTGAATCCTCTTGGATTATATGGATATGTATTTATTCTGTTCATTAAGGCCTTACTTTTTATTTTCCAATTTAAATTACTTCAAATCAAATATAAAAAGGCCTTTGTTCGAAATAACCTCATACAATCAACTATAAGCCCATTCTAATATTAAAAGGCCTTTCTCCAATATTATCCGGTTGGACATCATATTTTTCAGAGGCCCAATCAATTTAGCCCATCAAGAGCCACCTGTTAAGCGTTGCAACGTTTTAGCAGGAGGCACGAATTGCGAGGGTCAATGTATCGTCCATGTCAAACGTCAAGTCGGGGGAGCGGAACGTTTAACACCGCCAGATGGTTTACCAGTGTTAAAGGCGCCTTTATGTGCTTACCAACCAGGTGGCTCAGGATTAGTGCGCACATTCATTGCGTGCCGTTTCCTACCGCCAACGGAGAGACGTCGTTTTTCGTACACCACCACCTAAGGCACCCAATATCCATCGTATCTCCCCCGTATAAGAAGGTATGTTCTCTCTCTTCCAACCCTTTCTTCTCCTACGACAATCTCTCGCTCTTTCTCCCAACTTCTAAATCTGCAACAATGGCGCCCAAACGACGTGCATGCAAGAAACCACACAGTTTTTCAATGAAAGAGCACACCTTGAACCGGTAGACTACGAAGCGGTTCTAGATGAACAACTCGGCGAGCATGCCACAGCTTCGCCAGAGGAGTGGGTTTCGATCTTAACAATGTACCTCTTTACGACGGTATTGTTTTCAATGAGCAATCAAGCCACACCCCAACAGTTCTGGGAATGCGCAACCAATCTGGAAGCTTTGTGGGATTACGCGTGGGGACAGGCTGTGTTCGACTTTATGCAGAAGTCGATTCCAGAATTAGGTGCCAAAGCAAATAGCTACACATCGAGGACTTTGACTTCGAATGCTACCCCCACCCTCATCGGCTGTTCGTTCTCTTTACTGGTATTTACTATTTCGCCTACTGGTTCAATTCAAAATCAGGTTTTTACATTTCATATATAGTAACATTTAACGACAACGGTATTATTTCACTTGACAGGTCTGGTTCTACGAACACACAAAGCCTGACAAACTGAGGTTAGCTACGAATAGAGTTCCCCATTATTTTAACTGGCAACTCTTCACCGAAGGGACGAAAGAAGGTTTTATGGACGCAATAAGCACAATCGACTCACACCGTATTGGTGTTAGCATCACACCCGAGAAGTTGGAGGCTTGGGTTTTCGAATCGGACAAGCAACTCGCCAAGCAGTACTTTTTCCAGGTGCCCCCCAGCGAGACGTTAGCTAATGCTTTAGTCCATACTATAAGTCAGATGCTATCCGAAGGTCAAGAAAACATGATGCAAATTCAGCACATGATCGGTAACACCCCGCCCAGAGTTAACGCAAGAACATGTATCAATTAGATTTCTTAGTTCTAGTCAAATATATCTGTACCACTTAGATTGGCATATCTATTGTTTTTATAGACTCCCCCGACGGTAGATTTCGCCAGTCTCATCATGAACCTCCAGTTGTCATAACGGCTCTTAGACGCTCACCAAGGATCATCAATCAAAGCCAAGGAAAATGTGATGATTCACAAGGTACATTCTTGATTTATACTTCATTACACAATTATTTCATTTTTCACAACATTTTGCAGTTGCGACGACCATTAATAGACGGGCATGTTCAAGGAAATTACCCGCTGGGGTAGAATTGTCTGAAGAATCGGATGAAGAAGAGGAAACTCAGGTAGAAGAGATGGATTTTGTGTCAAGAGGGCAAAAGAGGCATGTTGGTAGGAGCAGCAAGAGGCCTCGGACTAAGGCAACACCTACTGGTATTGAACTCAATCATTTATATACGAAATGTATCATCAATGCATAATAACTTCCTCATCCAACAATTCGAATAGTTTCAGAGTCAAATGCATCAGTTCAAAACATGGGCGAACACGTATTGCATGGAACAGGATTGGCGCCGCCCAACACCGAAGGGGAAGCCCGAACAGAGGTGTTAAGTGTACAATGCCAACAACAAGAACCAAATGGTTACTACATATTTCTCTAATAAAATTATGTCAATATCAAATTAAGTAAGTACTGACATATATTTGAACCAAGGTGAAGAACGGTCTTCAAGCTACATCCCGGATGCGGAGCTACCTGATGTGGACAATGTGGTCGCATCTCACATTGCTCAAATTACTCAGAAGGCAGCCATGTCAGGTCTTATTTTCCAACGCGCTGCGTCGCCGGTAAAGAACTACGGAGGAATAAAAATTGACCGATATGGCTACGCACCACCGAGGAAAGCAAACTCAGACCCCATCATTGCCGGTATAATTCTATCGTACTTTTATTATCCCACTTCACTCATCTAATTCGTAATTGTTTCAACACAACAGTTAGCCAACCATCACCTGTTCAAGCTACCCCATCAATTCATTCTATGGCGGGATCGAGCGGAGCATTCAACGACCTCCAGCTTACTCCAGCCAGCAATAACTACAACGTTACCCCCATTTCTGTCAGAACACCGAGCGTTGACCAAGCATCGGCGTTCAAAGGTAACCGTTAATCAATAAATAACTTCTCACACATTATACATAATAACCAATTGAACGGTGTTCAGCAACCACGTACACTCCTGGAGGACAAGGGTTCCAGACAGCGGACCTTGCGTTAAGGATGTTTGACAGAGTCGTTCATTACGAGGATAGAGGACAAGGACCAGTGGATGCTGATGACGGTACAAACTTCAATTTCAATTTAGGTATGGTAGTCTTAAAAAAAAATCCTTTCATATAATATTATTTCTTATTCGATTACGGACCCTTATGTAGATGACCAAATAGACATCGCAAAGAAGGATTCGAAGGCCAAGGAAGAAGTAATAATAAACAGCCCCTTTGACGCCATCGAACTACTTCTTCCTGGGGTGGACTATGAATTGTCGGCAACTGACGACTTTGCTCACCATGACTGGGATCATAAATTCCCCACATTCAACATGGTTCTCGACTACATGAAACGTGCAATTCATGGTTACTTGTCAGGAGCAATAAACTTCAACTTCGTGGCCCCCGACAATTTGCGCCTAAGCCAGATGGAAGTTCGTATACTACTGGAAAGGAAGCCACTAACTTCCAAGGTAATACTTTCTTCAGATACTAACATATGTACTTTGACATTTACCATTCATTTTCGTCATTGATATATACAGCTCTTAAATGCGTTGCTCGTTATATTTCGCCGCTGCGGAATGGATTTGTGCAATAAATGGTCGTTTGTTAACCCCAGTATTTCGGTAAGCACTTCAAAGGTAATATATACGTCAAACTACTTCACTAATTCTTTGTGGGAGGAAATGGACGAGGATACTCAAGGAGCTGTGTCGATCACAGAATTGGGCAGTAACCTATGTTGCACGGATACGGGTACGGGTATCGTATCTGATACGATACGGATACGGCGATACGGCAATTTTCAAAAAATCACGGATACGGATACGGCAATATATAATTAATTAATTAATTAATTTGTTAATAAAATAAAAATAAAATAATTAAATAACATATATATAATTATATAATTATTCCTAAATTACTATAATAATATATTCATATATCAAACACATAATTTAAATTGAAGAAGAAAGAAACAGGTATCCATAATTATATAATTGTTCTGCTTTTGCACTTTGGTGTCTGTGACCGTGAAGAAGAAAGACCAAAAGTATGAATTTAAACATTTCAATTGAGTGTTTGTGGGCTTTTAAATATGGGCTTATAAATTTATAATATTCAAATATTTTCCATCGCATACAAATGAATGAAATATGGTATTAATATTTCCCTCAAATTATTTACTGGAAAAAAAAGAATTCAAAAATTTTGGGCTGAAAAAAATTTAATGGGCTGCCGTATCCAAATTATGGGCCAAGGTATCCTTGTCGTATCCATTTCGTATCCCGGAAGTATCCTAACGTATCCAGAAGTATCCTGGTCGTATCCGGAAAAAAATAATATTAAAAAATTCGGATACTCCACGTGGCGTATCCGTTACGTATCGCACCCGTATCGTACCCGTATCCGTATCGGATACCCGTATCCTCAGGATACTTCTGCATTTTTGGAGTATCCGCGTAACATAGGCAGTAACAGGTGGTTGTTTACACCTTTCAACGTTGGCAAGAATTGGATTTTGGTGGTGTTCGATTTTGACGACTGCAAGATTTTTGTGTACAATTCGGCGCCCAAAACAGACCAGTACAATGCCCGTGTCAACACCTTCGTTGAGGAATGGAAATCGTTCCTTGCAGAGAGGATGGATAGAGCGCAGATTCTCCAGTGGGAAGAACGTTTGGTCCGTTGCCCTAAAACAGAAAGGATGGAGGATAGCGCCGTCTACCTTGTCAAGTATGTCGAGTCTATAACTTCATCACAACCAATGGTGTGGGGGCAAAAACAAGTTGATCAGGCTAGGGGGTATGCATCATACAACATTATTTGCCTAACCAAATACTATGGTATGTTTAAGACTGTCTGAAATGGTGGAACAAAGTATGTGTCGGAGTATTTGACAATGGAACAAATTGGTTTGTGTTTGGTTTGTTTGTTATGTTGAACAATTAGTATTTTGTAGTTTGTTGTCGTGAACAATTCGTATTTGTTAGTTTGCTTTGTTTAAGTTTTAACATCTGATATGTTTTGATTACTTTGCCTACCCAAATGTTTTAATTTCGAAGTGTGATGAACTGTGATGAAGTTAACCATACCAATCAGGTTCAACATTAGTACTATGCATACAATGTCAAAACAAACAAAAACTTGAGAGAAAAAAAGCTTATAAAACTTGAAAACAAAAATGAAATGTAAAGAATTAAAAGTTTGGTTTTTATAATGAAATTGTGCAGATTTAAATCCGATAAAAAATGGTTTGAAACCCTAAGTGAAACCATCAAAACATAATTTTCTAATGAACTGTTAAACCAAGCGGTTACGTGGAATTGTATTACTATTCATACACTGTGAAGTTTCAAAATAAATGTACAATGCCAACAATTCCTCATCCAAGTATGCAACACTGTGAAGTTTTAAAATAATTGTACATACAAGTTGGTAACTGTTAACCAACATACAACACTGTCAAGTTTTAAATCCGATCAAAAATCTTTCGAAAACAAAAATTGAACTCTCAAACCGTGTTTTCTAAATCGAAAGTTATTCTGAAAAACTGTAAAACTAAATGGCAAAAAAAGCGGCAAACTGTTAAGCCATATTTAAACTGTCCATATTTAAATCCGATTAAAAAATCTTGTGAAAACCCAAATTAAACCCGTCAAATGATGTTTTGTAAAGCAAAAGGATTTTTGAAAACTGTTAAACCAAGTGGGTACATAAGCGTCCAACTGTTAAACCAAGTGATTATGGTGTAGAGCCAAGCCAAGTAAACCAAGTAAAAGCCTTCACAAATTGACTGTGTAAGTTTCAAAATATATGTAAAATGCCAACAATCCCTCATCCAAGTATGCAACACTGTGAAGTTTTAAAATAATTGTACAGACAAGTCCGTAACTGTTAACCAAGATACAACACTGTCAAGTTTTAAATCCGATCAAAAATCTTTCGAAAACAAAAAGTGAACTCTCAAACCGTGTTTTCTAAATCAAAAGTTGTTCTGAAAAACTGTTAAACTAAATGGCAAACAAAGCGGCAAACTGTTAAGCCATATTTAAACTATCCATATTTAAATCCGACCAAAAAAATCTTGTGAAAACCCAAATTGAACCCGACAAATGATGTTTTGTAAAGCAAAAGGATTTTTGAAAACTGTTAAACCAAGTGGGTACATAAGCGTCCAACTGTTAAACCAAGTGATTATGGTGTAGAGCCAAGCCAAGTAAACCAAGTAAAAGCCTTCACAAATTGACTGCGTAAATTGAAATATATGTAAAATGCCAACAATCCCTCATCCAAGTATGCAACACTGTGAAGTTTTAAAATAATTGTACAGACAAGTTCGTAACTGTTAACCAAGATACAACAGTGTGAAGTTTTAAATCCGATCAAAAATCTTTCGAAAACAAAAAGTGAACTCTCAAACCGTGTTTTCTAAATCAAAAGTTGTTCTGAAAAACTGTTAAACTAAATGGCAAACAAAGCGGCAAACTGTTAAGCCATATTTAAACTATCCATATTTAAATCCGACCAAAAAAATCTTGATTTAGAAAATCAAAATTCAACATCTCATATTTATAAGGTGACAAAATTTCAAATTTTCAAATTCCCCCCCCCCTGTACTGTTAACTGCTAAACCCACCTAACAGCATTAATTACAGCCCGCCCCTACAATCCTTTCCATCACATCGTACCACGGGCTAAAGCTCCATAGGCCCGCGACGCGCAATAATGGAAGCGTCAAACGCTAAAGCCCGTCTCGGTTTAACATCGTGGCCCGTCAAACGTTGGTCCATAAAATCGACAACACCATTAAGGGCCGGGTTAAAATAAGCCCGTATGGTTTAACACGCCCACCTTTACAGCGCATCGCCCGGTCGGGGGGATATATCAGGGGGATATACATCAGGACTATCAGGACTCATATATATAAGGTATCGAGCTACTTTTCTATACGGTATGGTACCACACCTCTTGTACGGTTGTACCAGTTAGGTATGATACTACTTAACCGGTACTATCAAACTAGTATCTTATCAAAACTGATAATTAGTATTGAGATTTGAGGCATCATGATAAGCTGGATATATGGATTACCAGTGGTGAGAGACATCAAGCATCTAATTCAAGGAATTTTATGGCAAAGAGATTGATGGCTATAAAAGGAAGAATTACTTACTGGCCAGTGTGTTGTATTATTTCACTTTGTAATGTACCCCAAATTGGACCCTTAATTTTGCCAATGAGTAATTTGATAACATGATATTTCTTTTTTATTTTACATGTGTGAGTTCAATTATTGGTCATCATATATTCACATATTTATGATATGTACATATTTTTTTATACAAAATAAGGTTGTTCCCCAATGCAACAAAAAAAGACGAAAAGGAGGGTTGCTTAAAGCCGACATCTTAAAAGCTTTTGATACCGTAAATTGGGCGAGTCTGGTTCAAATAATGGAAGCGAGAGGATTCCAAAGACAAGATACAGAGATAATTAGAAATGTAATATTACCGGGTTACTCGAAAATTATTCTAAACGGAATTCCGGGCAGAAGCGTAAGATTACATAGAGGATTACGACAAGGGGACCAGACATCCCCCTTTTTCTTCATATTGGTAATGGATTTATTCGCAAGAGTGTTCAACAAGGCAGGCAAAAATGGGATAGTAAACTCACCACTACCAAACATGAGGAACTGTGTGATGTTCGCCGATGATTTAACTATCTTCTTCAGAGAGGGAGAGCGGGACGCAATCCTTACAAAAAATATTCTTCAAAACCTCGGGAGGTTCACGGGCCTGCAAATAAACTTCCAAAAATATTCTTTGCTGCCGTTGGGACCGATTAATGAAGAAGACATGAATAAGGCGGCACTAATTGTAGGATGTGAGGCCAAGAAATACCCGGTACGGTACCTAGGATTACCCCTAAACAACAAAAAAATACAAAAACACGAATTCAAGGTAATAACACAAAATCTGGCGGCGACGATCAACAAATGGGATGGTAGACTACTATCTTTCGAAGGAAGAGCCGTGTTAATGAATTCCGTAATTATGGGAAAATTAACATACGTAATGTCAGCGATAAAATTACCGATATGGATGATAAAGGAATTGGAAGCAATGAGAAGAAAATTCTTATGGCGAGGCTCCGGAACGAAAGGAAAAGGATTAATTTTAATTAATTGGAAGAAAATGTGTTTACCGAAAAATGCAAGGGGGTTCGGCGTAAAATGTCTGAGAACGCAAAATGAGGCACTCATGCTAAAATGGCTATGGAAATTGGCAACGAAAGAAAATAACCTATTTAAAGAAATGGCGGAGAACTATTATGAGGAAAACGCCCATGGGATCGAGACGACAAAGCATAGGGATGAATCAGCACTGATGGCAGGATCGAGATCCATGGCTCCGTTCTTCCAAACGAGGGTAAGGTGGATAGGAGGGAGGGGGGAAACGCCCTTGTGGATAACCGATTGGGGAATGGGAATATTAAAATACAGAATCTCGGATCTGTACTCTATTGTAAAAGACGAGAGGATAACTTTACGTCAAATGGTACAAAATCCGGGGTGTCCGACATGGTTTCATCAAGGAATATCGATGAAAGGGGAGGAGCAAAGACTTTGGCTGATACAAATACTGCCGAACACGTATGACTTACAAGACGATAAATTCGAGTGGAAAGATGCACGCGACGGCACCTTCACGACGAAAAAGGCGTATGAGGGATTGATTAGGGGGGGCTGTGTGAGGTCGATTGGGTGCAGTTGTGGAAATTGAAGGTCCCGAAAAAATTCAAAACATTCGCATGGAAGTGGAGGCTAAGAGTTGTTCCGACACAAGAATTTCTACGAAATCGGGGATGGCAACTACCATCGAGATGTTTATTGTGTCAAAAAGCGGGAGAGGATCTAAATCACATAGTTCGAGAGTGTGATTTCGTGAAAAAGGCTTGGCAATTGTGGATCGCAAAAGGAAACAAAGACGAAAGGAATACGCATGGCGAGGATTATGAGGGCCACAAAGGAACGGGCAAAACACTTTTTCTAATATTTGAAGTTTGGAAGGAACGATGCGCGATATTATTCAAAGAGAAATTTAGAAGTGAGGATCAAGTGGTCAACCAGGCGGGCATGCACCTTGCAGATTGGCTCCATAGTCACGGATTCGAAAGGGGTCCGTGAGTAGCTCCATAGTCACGGAGTAGGAAGAATTGTAATTTTAATTAGTATGTAATATAATGTACATCAAAATTCTCATTTAATACAAAATCTGAGTATGGGGCAAACCCATCTCAGAGTTGAGCTCAAAAAAAAAAAAAATAAGGTTGTTCCCATTGTTATATTTTAGAGAATTCTTTTGTTATGTAGGAGAATTTTAGGTGCATTGAACTGGGCGGGCATGTCTCTTTTGAGTCTTTTCCAATTCCAACTTAAAAGGGCAGATGGCATGAGATAGAAGGCACAACCTAAAAAGTGGAAAATTGCAGATGGGTGCATGGATCAATCTAATGTGGGTCCATTTTAAAGCTTTCTTTATGTACCATCTTGTTGTGATAGCAATGCATGATCAGCAAGGACCACCAATGTCATGTGCTTCAACATATTCACCCTCAAAAGAACTTTTTCACCACCTTCAATCAAGGACTTTTTTTTTTCTTTTTTTCTGAAGTTCGACAGTAATTCATTTCTTCATATTAATTAATATTATTAATACTATACTTTAAAGTTTAAAGCATTCTTTCCAATTTTGACATGTGTAACATCCAGAAACAATTATAAAAATTAATAACAACATACAATTTCACATGTGAAAGTTTGCCCGGGTGGTCTTCATTGTTGGTTGGTATTGTAACCACCTCGGTTTGAATCAGTGTGGCAACATTGTTTTTTTTCCTTGAAAACATGAGAAAGTATTTATAAACCGCAAAGATGAATATTGTCACATGGGAATGTTTGGTCGAATGGTATAGATGGGCCCTTGCTTCACAAATCGCCCATGTTCGACTCCCTGAATCATCCTTGATTTTATTTTCAAGAATTTTTTTCAAGATATAACTATAAATAACAAAACAATGAAAATGTTGGGGATTGAACTCATGTGGTTCAATAACTCATAGTTATTGTTCTATGTTAACTAATAATAATAACCAAGTGTGTTTTATATTAATATTATATCTTTAGATCTATTAATCACAAAGAAAAATTCAAATATCTTCAAAATATTTTCTAAAAGTATTTTTATAAAGTTGTTTTTAAAAAAAATTAAAAAGGTAAAAAAATCTTTTATTTTTCTTTGCATACAGAAATGCAATAAGAATATAATATCATGCTAAAATACAATTCGAAATTACTTAAAAAAGTTAACATGTAACATGAATAATTTCTAAAATGACTGTGTTCAAAAGAAACATAAAATGTAATGTAGTTTTTAGAAGTTTGAAAATCATTGTTCCTTAATTGATAACTTATTTTTATTTACATTATTTGTTTTAAGAAAATAATATGAAAATTTATGGAAAAATATACACAATTATAAAACTCTCAAATATACCTTATGAAAATTTAATACTACAAAATAATATTTGATGTATCATTTATAAATTTATATATTCATTTATTAGTATTTCATATATGAAATTTTCGTCTTCCATTTGTGTACTTCGTATATGAATAGTTGATGTTGTAACTTAATCTAAAATAATAAAAAATTAGATAAAATCAATTCATTGTGAACCTAAAAATTGATAATAGTATAGTCATTCACATAAGGTAATGTGATTTTGTAAAAGTGTGTCAAATTGAATGAAAAGTAAGAACACATGTATGTTGTTATATTTATGTCTCATTTTTAAAATTTATTTGTATGCATTATTTATTCGTATACGTTTATTTACTATACAAATATTACGTCATGTACCGTCACAATATTTATAAGAACTACTCCGCAGCGGAGCAAGGAACTCACTAGTATTAGTAAAACTTATTAGTAAAACTTGTAATGGATGATATCTTAAAATTACTCAAAACGAAAAACGTTAAGAATTATCAATAATTTCCAGTTGATATACTCTCACTTTCTCTCTCTTTCCTCTCATTTATCTCCCTTCTTTTTTCCTGTCAAACTTTAACTCCGTGAAACCCTAGCTCTATGGCGATTTCGTCGCCTTGGGAACGGCAGCAACGCTGCGAGCAATAACGCCACCGACGATTCCGGTCGAAAACCCTAGGTTTCTATCTTTTCTCTTTTTTGGGTTTGTGTTTTCGTCGGCAAACCCTAGACTTCTCTTTGTGTTCTTTTTTGGTTTGTCATTTTTGTTTTCTGGTTATTTTATTTGTGATTAGCTTTGTTCTGGTGCTTCAATTTTTTTAAATTCGTATATTGCTGCTTTGTTCTTCGTTTCTGATATCGTTGTCGGATTGATTTCGTTGCGTTGTTGTTTTCCTTTATGATTTCGTTGTGCTTTTCTGATTTCGAGATTGGTTTCATACTGATTTCCTCACATTATTGTTTTTCTTCTTCTTATTTCGTTGTGCTTTTCTGATTTCGATATTCTTTTCATGCTGATTTTGTTGTGTTATTGTTTGCTTTTCTGATTTTCTCCTGTTTTTCGGATCATGAAGTGTTCTCCTGTTCCATTGCATTCATGCAGTAAGTAATTCGTGCCAGTGCTAATTGTTGTTTATCCGATCCGATTAGGTCCATTTTTTCTTCTTTTTGGTGACTCAAATTACTTGGCTGTTGTTGTGGGTTTATGTTGATCGATTTTCTTTCTCTCGCTGAAATTGATTGCGAGCTTCTTGGCCCGTAAGATTGGCTGCTATTAATCGAGGTTTTTTGGGTCGTGTTTGCTGATCCTCTTTCTCTGGCAGACATTAATTGCGAGGTTCTTGGCCCGTGAGATTTTCTTTTGTTAATCAAAGCTTTTGGAATTATGCTACCTGATTTTCTTCCTCTTATTGAAATTGATAGTTATGATTGTGAACATTGGGCATGTTCTCATTCGGCCAAGTCATCACCTTTGATGTGATCTGTTCGATCGAGATTGAAGGTCTGGATGGGATCGGGTTTTGCTGGGAACTGATTCGCATGTACCAGGCTCGATTAAATACATTCCTTCTCTTACTCTTTTTGTTTCTTCTTTTCCTCTGATTGGGATTGATTGCAAGCTTCTTGGTCTGTAAGGAATGCATGAGAATGGTGTATCCGTACCTGATGTGGTTGCGGGTATCGGTACAGTTCGGTTGTGACCTTAATATTTGTTGGCTGGTATCGATTGACAAGATGCTTATGTTTATTGATTCTTTTATTTCTCTCTCTTCTTCTCTTTGTGTCGCTGAGATTGTTGTGATGGTATTGAGTTTTGTGAGCCTTACCGGGTTTGATTGTATCAAAGAAGCAACACACTCATGTTTATTGATCCTCTGGCATTTACTGTTCTGCTGGTATCGATTGGAAAATATCGGGTATTGTTAATATTCTGATTTGTTTTTGGTTGGATTGTTCCCTTGATGAAGTATGGATGGTATGGACTGAGGTTTATCGGTGCCGCTTGAGTCCGAAAAGGCACAAATTCATAAATGCCACATGTTTGTGTGGCCTAGATCGAGCTACCAGTATCTGATGTCATTACAGATATTGGTAAGGTTTGATTGTCGTCGGGTATGCTTTGTATTTATTGAAAGTAATTGGGGCCAATTGAATATGCAGTGAGAAGTTCGTAACTATTGATACGTGGCACATTCATCTATAAACGGGTCGGATGCAATTAAAAATAAGGATTTTGGGTCCATTCCTTCATTTCCAGCATACTCCTTCCTTTTTTTTAAATGTTTTCTATTTGTTTTCTTCTTACTGTTTCTTATATGACCCATTTCGTCATTTTCTAATTTTTTTTTCTCATCTTGTCTTTGTTTTTCTTGGACCAATGATGATTTTTCCAAAATTATAAAGAACTTATTAGGAACAGAAAATACTAATCGGGACATCTGAGATCAACCATATAACAATCATCGTGATTATTATAAAACACCATGATCATTCTCATCATCATGTCATCACTATGATCATGACCATAGACAATATTTTTTCTGCTTATTTTGTATTAAATGAATAAGATTTGCAATCAAGAGAATGGCGTGTTTGCTTATTATTGCCTATGAACTAATAAAGAGTTGACTTATATTGCTACTATTTGACATACAATGAAAAAAGAAAAGAAAAAAAAGATGTACAAAGTCAACAAATGGACAAATTCGAGAAACAAATGTAAATTTTTGATGTTAACAAAACATTATGAGAATAAAGAATATGTTGACCATAAACTTTATTTTTCTTGCTAAAGGATCGCTCCAGAATTTTGGATGTTACATCTTTGTGCTTTATGCGAATAATACAATATTTTTTTGTAAAAAAAATGTTCATCACAAACAAGTTTGTGCACTTTTAATTCGTCATAACAACATGAATAATACTAGCTACGGAATCGCAAAACTCTATATTTTATGTGTATCAATTTCAAATTCATTGCTTCGATGGTTCAAATTCTGTGATAAAACTAATTAGACGAAATACGAGTATATATTTGAATACAAAATACAAACATGCACTGCAAATATGAATTAGCGTTAGACGAACACAAATGAGAACAAAATTTACAAGTTTTTTGGTTATTATGTGATGTTGTCTATGATGTATAGAAAATAAACAAATTTTAAAGCAAAAGTCATTTGAATCGTTCACGGAAGCTGGTCCTTCAATTTGATTAAAAATTTATAATAATCATGATTTACTGAGCCAAATATATCACGGTAAAATATTTTAATATAAAACCTAAATCGTAAAAATACTAAACTTATAATATAAGACTATAAACTCCAAACCCTAAACACTAAATCCCAAATACAAAATACAAATGTCAAACGAAAATAACAATTGCAAAATACTAAATGCGAAACACAAAGACGAAAACAGAAAGCAAACACCAATACCCAAAACTACAAAAGGTACAAAATATGAATTACGAACAACAACGTACGAAAAACAAAATATAAAACAAGACTTACAATATTGAAACACGAATAAGAACAAAAATATGAGTACGAAGACGACATGCGAATATGATTATCAATACCAACATGAAAAACATAAAAACAAATACCAATATGAATAGCATAATCAATATGAATACGAACTACAAAATACGAAATAAAAACACAAACGTATTGATACGACTACGAACAAAAATATAGAAATGAAATGCGAATACTACAGACGAGTACACAATGCGAATACGAATTGCCAATATAAGCACAAACTAAGAACATGTACACGTACATACAAACAAGAATAAAATCTATAACTGCTCAATCCAAATATGAATTACCGCTACAAACATGAAGTACGAATACTTACACGAACATAAACGAGAACAAAATTTACAACAACGTTTTTGTTTGTTTCCATGATTCTGCCTATGAGTTATAGAAAATAAACAAATTTGAAAGCAATACACGTTTGAATCGTTCACGGAAGCCGGCCCTTGAACGGTTCAGACGATTTTTGTTCTAAAATTTGTAATAATCATGATTTACTGAGGCAAATACATCATGACAACATATTTTAGTGTAAACTATAACCGCAAAAATTATAACACCAAGCTATAAGCCACCCGCGCAATTGCGCGGGGTTAGAGCTAGTTAAGAAGACTCTTAACTCTTCTAATTCAGTAGTGACTTCATTTTTTTACTTTACTTTATTTTATTTTTTACTTTTTATTTTATGATAAACTCCTACCTTAATATAATATAATCTGGATGCAGGCCGTAGAGCCTGCTTCAGTTGATAAAAAAAACAAATTATCTTGATTACAAAAAGATTGAACTACCAAAATTACATCAGTGAATAATACAATTTAGATTTATTGAGATTTTGAGCACCAATACCTTTAAAACATGACAGACAAAATAAATCGTGTTGTTTTGGCAAAGAGGATACTTTTGAAAATGTTTAAATAGGTATCCATATGTTTGATGTTCTTCGGGTCCGAAAAGATTGAGATACTTTGTTTGTGATCCTTCTCCCGGAGCAAGCTTGAACATGGATGAGGACCCTTCATGAGTATAGGCCAAGTCGCCGAGGGTCATCGTTGGTCTTAACTAATTCTTGTGGCTGCTTGGAAAGAGATGTTAGGGTTTTGTAAGGTAATGTATATAGAAGATTAGTATTTAGTATTATAAATACTTTCTTTACGAATATTTGGAGTGATAATTACTAATTAGGATAATGATTTCATATTGTATTTCTCTTCCAATATACTTCGTTTCGAATTTTATCAGATATAATTCTAACTTCGACCATTATATGAAATCTCATTTTTATAATATTAAAATGATTTTAAATGCATGCGTGAAATTCGTAATATCTTGGAAATGTTCCTAATTTGAACTACAATTTACCATTTGTAGCAAGTAGCAACTTCTTTGCTCCTTTGGCTACTTATGGAATATGACTTTTTGGTGATATATAAGGCAAGACTTTTATAATTTAAAATGTATTGTCATGCAGTATATGAAGTTCCCAAAATTTGTGCTATGGCAGAATATATGATGTTCTGTATTAATTACCAAATTTTCTAAGCTAATTGATTGTATTAGGTTATAGACACATCAAAGGCATTTACACCATTTTGCGGTGAAAAAATAGTTTTGCCGACTTCTTGTGAAATTTAACCAGCTAAGCTTTATTCTAATTTGGAAGTTTTCCTAATATGCCAAGAAAGAACATTACTATGGCAATTTTTATAATTGGTCGGTTTAATGTTACATTTAAGGATCAATATGAAAATTTGCCGGGAAAATGAGTGCATTGGACGGCTTATAGCTTCAAGTGCAGAGCAACTTGTGTCGGCAAAAATCATTTTTCTTATAGTACCTGTTCGGCAGTCGGGGAATAGCGTGGATTAACGGATTAGAATGGATTAAGTATACTATTCCTGCCGAACAGGCATAGAATAAGTTGGAATAAAACCCTAAAAACCGGATTAGTACTCTTCCAGGGGGGGACATGGAATAGTTCGATTTGGTGGAATAGAATAATTTTTCGGACCAAAATGCCCTTTTTAATTCCATCTTCAAGCTACGTGGCAGAAAATAATTATTTTTTATTTCTCCTTTCTTCTTCAGTTATATCCTTTCCTCCAACAAGAACCAACCTTCCAAATAAATATCTCCGGCCAAGATCCGGTGATCCACCACTCCAATCGATTATCTAATAACTGTGGACGATTATACTCTTTTTTCTCTCTCTAAAGACATCCATATCACCTATATTTCTCCCTCTTCGGTTCTTCTCAATTTTCTGGTGTCCACGAACAAGAGTTAGAGAGATGGAGGAAAGAAGAAGAAATAACGCACAAAACAAGTACGTTTACAAATATGTGACTCGGATTTAACATTTTACCTGAACTATATTATCAATTTCAACTATGCAATTCAGATTTGATGATGGTTTGTCTATTTTTTCCAAATAAAACTCAAATTTGCCATTTATTTTATGTTATCTTTGTTGTTGTTTCAATTTTACCTTTTAAGTATGCATACAGGGTTTGAGTACATGTAAGGTCTAGTACCAATTTTGTTTTATCTTGAACTTGAACCCTGAATCGGAACCTGAACCATCATTAAGAACTAACTGTCTCAGAAAAGCCAATTCAACACAAATCACAAATGAAGCATTACTAATAAATAATAAAGTTAATTGTCTAATTTTTAGTTATCATTAGTCAATTGTCTAATTTGTAAAGTCTTACAAACTTCAATTATTATTATAAGATAGTGGTAAAGAAATAACTAAATTTGAAACTAAACCTAATTATGCGTGAATTGTTCAATTTACTACATATTGATGTTGTGTTTGGAATACTAATAGTTTTCTGGTGTGCATTCTAATTACACTACAATAATTTTGACCAATTGTTAGCTATTAGAAATCACCTCATGATGGGTAATTAGAATTTAATTGCTTGTATGTTATCAATTGTCGGATCATTTGAATTATTAACTTCTTGATTGTTTTAATTTTCTAATTCAAGGTTATGAATGCAAAATTTCCAGGCTAACAAGATCAGGAGTTTCTTTGCAAAAAATTCGGTTTATTGAAAACGTTGATTCTAATTGAAGATGTTTGAACAGTGAATTGGATCTGTTATTTGATTATGGGAAAATTGGTAGCTTCTGAATTGGATCGAAGAATTTGTATATAATTATAAATACAGAAAGTAACTGGATCAAAGAATTTGTATCAAATTAAGATCATGGGGTTCTTTGCGAAAGTTTCAGCTTATTATGAGTTGTTCATTTTTTTCATATTATTATACCAAAGATATAAGAAAATTGAATTATTTAGTGTGTTCTATTTTGTGATCAAGAAATTATCTTGGGGTGTTTTGAATTGAGTATAAAACTTGTATGTTTAAATATGAATATATAATGTAAATTTATTTACGTGTAGAAGATTTGTTGGTCTTTATTAAATTATATAATCATGTATCGTGAAGTTGTTTCTATTATAGATTTATTTTTTAGTACTTGTTTTATAATCAAAAGGATATTTTAGTAATTTTTAATTGTTCATATACTTTAACCCACAGTAGAATTCCGTTTAGTTCACCGAACAGACGAAGATTAAAGTGGAATAGAGAACTAATCTCATTCCTCAATTCCACTAATCCATGCAGCGCCGAACAGGCCCATAGTGATTGTATTAACCTCGCTTTAATATAATTATAAGAATCTTCGCTTTTTTTTTCAAAAAAAATAAAATGTTTTCAGTTAAATAAAAGAAAAACTACAAGCACTTGCCCACGCATCAATGAATTGTTCGCATCTTTTCGTATATTTCGGGACTGAAAATGGCCCAAGTAATATGTACACGCTTTGATTTGTTAAAATTGGTGCATTGTGATATATTAGCAGTTGTTGATTTTTGGATCCCATATAATTTTATGCATTTCTAAAACAAAATGCCTGACCCATTTTCAAAAAGAAAATGTCTACCCTTTTAGTAAAAGGAAACCGTATGTCTGTAGGAAGAATCGATTAATATACAGTAATATTACTTTTATTTCTTACTATGTCAATTTTTAATTTAATCTCGAATTATTATATTTTATCATTTTTCGAATTTTGATGCCATGAAATGTTCGATGCAAATGTAATGCCTATTCAGATTTATAATTATTTTCGGATGAAAAATGAGAAACACAAGAAATCATTACATTCTTTTCATATAACAATCGGCATGGACTAACAATATCAGGACTTTACTATCATCATTCGTCACTACATAATCTTTATCTCCCAACTTCCAGTCATTACAAATTACAATACATCATTCCATAATTCCTAAACACTTTCCTCCTATAGAAAAACAATTAGAAAATTAGATATTTCTACCAGAAATAACGGTAACTTCCTCTCCCCGCACTTAAGATTCTCATCTTACACACACATCTTCTCTTCTGAGGAGGAGGAAGAGAGGATTTGGCATCGCAATCTTTCTCTGCAATTGAAGCTCTTTGATCTGCATCCGATGCCTTTGAATCTTCAATCAGAGAATCAAAACTCCTCTTATTTGTATTAGTAATGGCGAGTTTGGTTTCTTGTTCTTGATTTTGGGTTTGGATTTCGGCCATGTATCCAACATGCAATTCACCCATTTCCTCCTCGTTAGAAATTGAAGAGATTCCATCTTCTCCTTCTAATCGGTCATCTTCTTCTTCTTCTTCGTCTTCTTCTTCTTGTTCTTGTTCTTTGTCTTCTTCTTCTTCTTCGTCGAATTCTTCTTCTTCTTCGTCTTCTTCTTCTTCTTCGTCGAATTCTTCTTCGTCTTCTTCATCTTCCTCTGGCGATGAAGGTTCTAAGTGATCTTCTTCTTGTTTTTGTACTTCGTCCTCTGTTTGGCAATGCTTTTGATCTTCTTCATCAGTGGTTTCACGATCAACAGGCATGTCACGGAGGGCTTGGACTCGGGGAATGTATGGAGGTTCTAGAATCGCCATTATAGTTGAAGAGAGAGAGGAGAGATCTATTTTGGCTTATTAATTCGGAACAATGAATACGGATTGTATTTATAGTGGGAGAAAGAGAACGAACACGGTTTTAAAAATAGAAATAATAATCAATTTATTTCCTTCACCAATTTTGAAGCATCCAATCAGATTTACTTACTCGCACCTCAATGAAGTGGTGCCTTCTTTTCGTAGGGCCCAAGTAAAATGTGCATGACGTGTTAAATAAATTAATGTTACAAAATTATTCCAAGAGTCGTGAATATTAATATTTCATATATTCATACTTTCATTTGTCAAATTGGTTAAGATATATTAGCAACAAAACTGCACTAAAATTTGTTTATTTTCTGGAACCAATATAATTTTATGAATTTGTAAAATCAATAATCATTAAAACTTAAAAGCATTAGTGAATTAATTAATTAAATGAATAATCTGTAGGTACGAGAAACACAAACATAATACCACCAAAATTATAACATGGAAATATAGATGAAATAAATTTAAGAAAGAAATAAGTGATCTGAATGAAGTCAATAATGAATAAACAGTAAAAATAAATAAAGTCTATCTAAAACCACAACAATAGTTTATACAGAGCTCTGATATGCAATCGCTACATGAAATTTAATATAAACAAAAGGACCAAATTGTAAAAAATACCCTAAGTAGCGTTACACTAACACACATTAACCTTGTGCTATTTGCCTATCGAAAAGTATTTGACCAAGTTGTTTGTATAGGATGACTTGTTCCTCGAAAGAAAGATTTCCTAATATCTAATAAAAAAAACAATAATTAAATATTTGATTAGTTGTTCGGATAGAAAGGACTAAAATGGTAATATTACCTGCTCGAGAATCATCTGTACCGAGACGCTTTGGGTGTCGATAAACGATTGGTGGTATATGTATGCAAAAACCGCCATCACCATCTAAAATAAAAATTTAATTTAAAAATAACTATACTTTATCATGCGTTAGGGGGGTATATATGATATTTCAAAAAATAACTTACTTGACAGTCCATTCTGTCAGTAATTCCTCCATGTCCAGGAATACTATCACCAAAGTCCTATTTTTTTTTTTTTTTTAAAAAACAAATTATTTAAATATTTATGCTTTTTCAATATTTATTTATTTTAATCAAATAAATAAAAAAAGAGGACCTTAAGTTTGAAAGCCCTTTTGAAGCCACTAGCGAAAAATCCTCCAAATGGAGCCACTATCGATGCAAATAAACCCAATGCCAATGCATGCCATTGCACTGGCATAATCGCAATTTCCTTCCATGGAAACTACAAAAAAAAACATTATATTAATTACATAACAATTTATTCAATATAAAATTAAAATAAAAAATTAAATATCTCACCCACTGAGGGAGAGAGAAATATTCAGGCTTAAACATGGGGCCAGGATCGCACTCGAGCCATCCTGTCGACAAATCCTATCAAAATAATAAAAATAAAAAATAAAAAAATTAGCATTAAATGAGTAATTGAAACAAGAAAGACACTTGATACCAACCTTTCGTGGACAAGTTAGCCAATGGAAGCTACCCATCAGCCTCGCCAGCTGTCAAATAATGACAACCAAAAAATTAGATAAAAATAATATATATATTTAACAATAAAAAAATAATGTTACCAAAAAGGCGGATAAAATGGTGGTAACGGAGGCACCGATAAAACCCTCCCATGTTTTCTTCGGCGAGAGTTTAATTAACGGTCTTTTTCCAAAAAAGAATCCGAAGAAATATGCTGCAATGTCATTAATTGCTATTAACGAAGCCGGCAATAAAAACCTACCCAAAAAAAATAAAATCATATTTCTCGTTTTTTAGGGATATATTTGATATTATAAAGTTTACCAAAATATGCCCTCGAAGATATTTGCGACGGTGAAGGACGATTGGGCGAAAACCAAGAGAAGAATCATGTGGGTCCATGCGTATTGTTTGAATTGGTACTTGTACAATTTTTTCTTCAGTGTTAATATGAACGATACAAACCCTAAATTAAATAAATAATGTTAATATAGGGTTGAATTATAAGAATTAATTGTATTTATTTACCTGCAATGTAGAAAAAATAACAAATAATCATTTGGTACTTGACGAGACCGCTAACGAGTTTATATAACAAATTGTCTGTCGTAACGGTATTAACCAAATGTCGACTTAAAAATCGTCCATACGTGAAAAGCATCGCAGTGAAGAAAAAATGCCTGAAAAAAATTCAAAATTGAAGGTCGATTGAAAGATAAATTGAGTTTAATTTGGGATTTAGGCATAATTTTGTACCAGTTTAGAAGTCTGAACCAAGGGAGTGTCCTTGCTTCGTTAACTTTTGTGAGAAGATTGAAAAGTTCTTTGGCCATGAAAATTTGAGTGACCACCACCATGGCCCAAATGTAGAGATGGCCCATGTATACCACGGCTATGAATAAACCAATCATCCATAGTGAAGAGTATGTTCGAATTAGCATCGATTTGTACTTGTTCTTGTCATTGACCAGTAATTTCGTTTCGTTGGGTTTGTTTCCATCAGAATTAGCCTGAAATTGAGCAATTAGATGTGTAATTGACGAAATTGCTATTCTTGGTAAACGAATGGGAATGCCCAGTTGGTACCAATCAATCAGAAAGGTATTCAGATTGGTACCAACCAACGAACAATGAGCTAAAGTCAAAATGAAATTTCGATAAATGAAAAATGAATAGTAATAACCTCTGTAGACTTTTTACGCTGCCTAATACGGCCAACATTATTTGACGGGTGATCACCGGAGCTGCCGCCATCCGTTTGCATTTCTTCTGTTTCGATTTTTTAAATTTCAAAACCAGGATTTCGGTAATGGCGTAAATACCCAAATATCCAGCTATTCAATGTAATACAAGCGAAGGGGTTATTGAATGAAAAGACCCATTAGGGGAAGATGGGGAGTGGTTTAATCGAAGTACCTATAGGGAGGAGAAGAGAGAGGAGACGAGAAGCCAGCGGGGGAAGAATAAAGGAGGCGAGAGGAAAACGACGAAAGAGAAATTGTTAGAAAAGAGAATACATTATTTACCAATACAACCCTAAAACATTGGGAATTTGCAAATGCTTACGGAGAAAAGAATCCAGGTGACAAAGACATAGCAGTTAGCACATTAATAAAGCTTCACATTTCTCCGATTTACTTATAATTTTTATACGTCTCGTATTAAAAATTAAAATTAAAAATTATTTTTAAAGACCATTGTTATTCTAAGAAATTCTTCACTTCTAAGACTTAGCATTAGCACGTTAATAACATATTAATTAACGTGAACAATAAACATTTTACATATGAAATATAATTAATTGATTAATATATCATACATAATTATCATACATTCCTAATATAATATAATATATTATTATGTGATCTATGTTAATTAACATAGGATAGTGATAAATACAGTTTCATGAATTATTATTATTAGTTCACCAATCAAATTCTGTTCGTAACAATGATAATTTTACTTTTATTGTTAATTGATATTTTCTAACATGAGGCAATCTATCCTTGATTTCTAGAGGGCCTGTTTGATACAAAAGGATTTTAAAGTATTTTGCAAGAAAATGAGTGATTTTTTAAGAAAACTAGGAAATCTTATGTTTGATGTGAGAGACAAAGCAAGAATCTCAAATTACACATGCATGTAGGGGTGTCAACGGTTCGGATAGTGGTCATACCAGATCCATATCCATATTGTCGGATCCGGATACGATTCGGATAATAAACGGATACGGATACGGTTCGGATATTGTCGGATACGGATACGGATACGGATACGATTCTGTTTCGGATATTAAAACGGATACTATGTTATTATAACGTAACTTATTTTTTAGCTATAAATATATATAATTTGTGACATAAACGATAAATACGATTATATTTAAACATAATTTTACGATTGTGAGTTAAATCACTTACAAATCATTGATTTGTATATGATTTTGCAAGTAATATCAAATATAATACATAAAATAATATGTAATATGAGTATCCGGATCCGGAACACGGATCCGGTTCCCGCACCAAAACCGAATATCGAATCCGGTTCCGGATCTTAAAATTAGCAACCAGATCCATATCCGGATCCACTCGGATTCAGATATTTTTTTCGAATCCGGATATTTTTTCGGATACGGTTCGGGTCGGTTCGGACAATAACCACACCATTGACTTCCCTACATGCATGTCTTTCATCCATACTTTTTTGCATTTGAATTTTGATGTCTTTCAAAAAAGGTTGGAAAACACACTCTCGTTGTTTTCAAAAAATAAATATATTATTAATTAAAATCTAATATTTTTTAGTTTAATATAAGTAATGAATATTATCATGTATATAATATTAATTAATTAATTAATTAATTAATTACACTAATAAATCAATGCATATTATATATAATTAATATTATATATATATATATATATATATATATATATATATATAATTATTATTATTATTATATACATAAAAATAATATTCTATGTATAATATTAATATAATAAAATATTATATTAGTATATATATTATATTGTATTGTAATATATTGTATTATTATGTTATATTACATTATTATATATATATTAAATTTATTATATTTATTTAATACATTGTATTATATTATATATTATAGTTATAATATAATATATTATATATATTCTAAACATTTATTTAGTATATTAAATAAAAATATTATTATATTAAATATAATGATACAAATTAATTATATTTACCAATTATATATATATATATATACTAAATGGAAAGTGTCAAGAAAGAATTACTAGTCAAGTGGCCGGCGGGCTAGTAGCCTAGTACAGAGGACCAATTAGTACAGAGGGCCGGTCAATACATTAGTTAATTGTAACATTTGGCACAGTCCTTTGAAAATAAAAGCCCCAATTATTTTTTTTAGCAAATATAATATGGCCCAATTTTTTTTTTCCTTTTTTCTTCGCTAACTTCTCTCTCCCACAGACCACAGTCCCATTTTCTCTGAATCTTCTCTTGTGCGAAGACAAGAAATTCTCTCTCTCTCTCTGTTAAAAGAAATGATTGGAGTCTCCATTTGTAATTAAATGGAGACAATGATGACTTAAGTGTAGGTAGTGAGTTGATCATGATAGGATAGGATTACTGGATGTATAGGATAGATAGTAATTGTTGTGTATAAATAGATATGACCATTGTATTGTGTATTCAAGCAAAATATTAATCAATTGATTTTTATCTTTGTCTTCAATTTTTTCTCTATTTATCTCTTCTTTAATTTTATTTTAATTTTTCATTATTAAATTTAACATGGTATCATGAGCAATAAGAAGCAACCACTTAATTAATTAGACTAGGAAAATACCCGCGCTACGCTGAGGAGATTTTAATTTTGTAGCTATTTTCTCTATTTTAGCATTAAGGATTAAGGATGCCTCCACAAATTCTGTAAAGTTGAATATTTCATGGATGCCTCCACAAATTCAAGATTAAGGATTTTGTACCCTTAATTTCATCTTACACACAGTCGGCAATGAATTTGTCTTTGCTCTTATTATGCACATATATAACAGAATGTATTATGGATTAAAGATGTACATTGTTTAATCATGCAAATATATTATTTTATACTACCTAGTATATCTACATACCGCCATTATTATTGTTATGTGATGTTTCATAGTGCGCCTATATATACAATCGGATTTTGGTATATCACACGCTATTGAAATCTAGCATTTGTATATATTATGAGTTCATGACCATGTGTATATTATACATTTAACAAATTCATTTACACCATTGGTTTATTACTGTTTTATGCTTTTTTGCTGCGGTACAGTGATTTATTATCGATTATTTATTATTTATTTATTTATATAGTGGTTCCGGATCAAGTCCGGACATCAACTGAATTATATTAATACCAAAAAAAAAAAAAAATCAAATTATCAACAAAACAATTTAAGAAGTTATTCACAATAATCACGGACAAATTACAAAAAGATACAAGTCATTAATAATTGGTCACTTAGTTGAATAATTAATTGAATAACAGGACTACTCTCTAATTAGTTCTTCAGATATTTAGTTCTATTCTAGCCTTATTGACCACTTGCACTGATGTTGATGATTATTTTTTGTTATCTTTTTTCCAAATTGCAAAGTCTATACATGCTAATTCGACATGGATTTCTGAATGTCGTTGGTGGACAATTTTACATGTCAATTCTCCTGGTGCGCAATCAGATAATGACAATCGTAAATGGACATTCGTTTTTTTTTTTTTTTAAATAGGTCTATTTGCATTTGGTAATTTGCATTCTTCAGTAAAGAAACATGTACCATTACCTCCTAATTACCTTCGTCGAAAGATCGAGGTTCGTACCAGTAGCACTGCCAAATGTACCAAACCGTCCAAGTAACAATTCTCTAGAAATGGAGAATTCGAGCTTCGTGTACCATGCCAAATCGAGCTTTGTATTACTAACACTGCCTTAATACGCCTCCTGTCGAATCGAGCTTCGTAACAGTGCTTCATACCAGCAAAACTTCTGAATCGAGCAAACATGATGTATCCACATGTTTCGTACCAATACCCTGTAATTTAATTTCCAAAGAAATGCTGGAATAATTTGGAAATATATGTATTACATAAATGGTTTTATTTATTACCCAATGAGACTAATCTAGGGGCAACATTAACTGGACGCATGTAATGACAAATAATGTCCGTTTCGACTGGAGAGGATGCCAATGCATGTAATCTTTCTTCACTTGCTTTTCCTAATTTAAGAAAATTACCATCATAAAAATAATCGAGGTTTAATTAGGGTAATTTGGGGGAATTGCAGAATAATAAGAGTTAATTAGCTGGCGTACCCTTATTAATCCATGGTAGAAAACACAAAATTATTTTGTCATAGAGAATACAACACTGAAAATAATAATATAAAAGGTAAGTTTCAACATAGAAAAATAATAATTCATGAAACATCATAAAATAATAATAATAACAAACCAGCCTTAAGTGCAATTATCAATTTGATGGATAGTTAACATCATAAAATAAAATAATAATTCATGAAACATCATAAAATAATAATAATAACAAACCAGCCTTAAGTGCAATTATCAATTTGATGGATAGTTAACAAAGGAGCTTCGAGCCTTAAAGCACGAACTGCAAATGTAGCACACGATTCTTCGATATTATTTGCTGTTCCTCCAACCTAATATTCATTTACAAAACACAAATTCTAAATCTCTGAAAAGAATTAGTAAAAAAAAAAAATTATTTCGGTGCAAAAGGAACATACTGAAGTTCCGGCTGGTTTATCGAGAGCCACATACGAATCCGTTACTTCTTTTATTCGACTTTTCCAGTCAATTTCATAACACCTGTTAGGCCACATATTCAAAATTGGATTAAAAACTTAAAATCGAGGGGTTTTAATACCCCAAGTAGTATCATAATACACCCACTCCAACATTAATTCAGCGAAAATTATCCTTAATACACCCACTCCAACACTAATTGATTACATATCATTGCTAGTAACTACAAAACGAAGTACAATAACAAACAAAAATCAAACAAAATTCAATGTAATAAATATCAAAAATAGAGTTTTGATATTTGTAAATTATTATTCCTAAAATCTCAGAATATAAGACCCATATTAAATATATAACTCTTCCAACGATCAAAACCGAGTTCTTATGTGTCAAAGTTCTCGAAAGGGTATAATCGTAATTTTATTTTTATGGGTTATTTAAATAAATATATTATAGGATCTTATTTGCAAAATGACCAAACCATTAATAATACTAAATATAAAGTTTTTAAAATAAACCTCCATATACTTGTAAATCAAAGAGTTTGCAAATATGATAGTTTTGTGGATATGTATGAAATGTGCCCATCCAGCCCATCACATGCATGTCTTGGATGCCA